>OV651828.1:21377091-22067091 GCA_927349885.1 Psylliodes chrysocephalus
AAGTAGCACCTGGTCAAAAGTACCTTAAACCGGCACTGATTTAAAATGTGATAATTTAGAAGACTGTATACCAAATCTACCTGCTACCTCTCTAAAACATATTGTGATGGATGTTAATAATCCAAATAATATTGAAGACAGCTTAGTCACTGCAATCAACACTAGTGAGTTCCACAGGGATTCTTTTGAAGACTGTTTAGATATAATAAACGACGATAATCCTAATATAAATCACACCCAATTAGAAATATTAAACATTTCAAATACTTTAGGAACCAAATCTTTAGTAGCCAATGAGTTACCAAGTGACGAAGAAAATGGAAAAAATAGTGATACTTCTTATAAACAACCATCAAACAGTAAGTCGGATACATAAAGCAAAAACGATGTGACAAATACATTAGAGAACCAATTCATTGAAGATGAAAATGTTAATATAGTAAGAAAAAGACAGACGAAAAGAATTGGACTCGAATTAAAAACAAAAAACTACGGCTAGAAGGAAAAGCATACTTGGGGTTTAAAAAAGAAGAAGGTAAAATTAAGCAAAACTGCCAACGCTTGGCAAGATCGCTAAAGCCAGTCTGTAATTCACCAGTATGCAAAAATTCTAAGAAAAGATTTTGTTCACAATTTAGTGAGGAATGCAGACAAAAGATTTTTAAGAAATTTTAGAAAGTAATTGGGAGCAACGAAAAACTTTTGTTTCTTCTCACGTATTAAGAAACAACGTTGCAAGGACGTCAAGTAAAACTTCTAGAAGACAGGGGACTTTTGTTTACTTTTTGAATAACGAAGAAGAAAAACTTCAAGTGTGCTGCACGATGTTTATTAATACGCTAAATATTGGCTACAAAACTGTGCAAGAATGGGTGAATAAAAGCTCTTACGGTATGGCAGCAAAATTTCATGTAAAAAACTACGTAAAAACTCGTTTCGTGGAAGGATATCAACATCTAAATAATTTCTCTCAACAATTTCCAAAATTAACCCGCACATTACTGCCGCAAGGATACATTAAAGTTATGCTTAGAGACTTCTTTTCAAACGCTAAGATTTGTACAAAGTTTATCAAGAATATTGCAAAGAACAGGGGCGTCCTTCAATGAGTAGAAATATATTTAACAAAGTCTTTCACGAAACAAATCCCTCACTTTTCCGGCAAAAAAAAAGACCAGTGCGACACATGTTTTTCGTATAAATATAAAAATGAAACTGAAGAGAAGTGGAAAATTCATGTAGCCAATAAAGAAAAGGCTAGGAAGGCAAAGACAACCGACAAAGAATTAGCTGAAAAGGGGAAAATTGTGGAATTAACAATGGACTTACAGGCGGTCAAACTAGCGCCATTTTTGCCAGCTGGAAAAATATATTTTAAAACAAAACTGTGTTGTCACAATTTTAATTTATACAATTTGGCCACTCGTGATGTAACTTGCTACTGGTTTTCCGAGGCCCAAAACAATCAGCTACAAGTTTCTATGTTTACTTCTTGCAGAAAACTTGTTTGGCCCCTGACAAGTTGCCCATTATTATCTATTCTGATAGTTGTGGCTTTCAGAATAGAAACAATATTTTGTCCAATGTTATTTTAAAGTTTTCCATCAAACACCAAATATTTGTAGACCAGAAGTATTTAGAGCCGGGTCACACTCAAATGGAGTGTGACTCGGTTCATAGCACAACACAGAGAAAACTACGTCATCGCGAAATACATTTACCGAGTGATTACGCTTCCGTTACTAAAGAATCAAGATTAAATCCTAAACCCTATGATGTACAAATTTTAGACTACAACTTTTTCAAAAAAGACCAATGATCCCGTCGTCAATGATATTAAATGTATGAAGTACATCCCCAACGGAAAAATTCAGGTGAAGTTAGACTACGATAGTCACTATATTGATCTGCCTGTAAGACCAAAGATTTTGGACCCAATAAATGACTACCCACAACTTTTAAAAAGCCAACGTAAAATTAAAAGAGAAAAATGGAACCAATGTCTACTGTTTTAAAATGTGGCACGTGGACCTTAACAAACAAGGGGCGGCAGCCGGCCGCGGCAAGATATGACGATTTAATTACCCACTTCATTTATCCACAAACCACAAACGACTGGCCGGCGGTAGTCGGTAGTAATGATCAAAGTCAAAAACAGGCGACTGCCGAGTGCCGACGCTTGACAGCGTTCGTTAGGCGGCCGCATCAAATGGTGCGGTAGACAAAATATGAGAAAATTATTATTTTCTATCATTTCAAAATGGTAATGTTTACTTTGTCGGCTACCCCTACCTACATTAAAAATAATATAAAAGAAAAGATTCATCAAAATGCATCTGAATTACTATTGTTTTCTTCATCTCAATAACATAAATAATATTTATTTACTTAACTGATTTGATTTCTATTTCTGATTTTGATTTGATTGATAACTGATATTGTATTTGTATTGTATCTTATGTAATGCGATCGTGAAAAGTGAAAACTGTGCCTATGAAAGATGGTAAGTAATTGTAAGTAATTGTAATTAATTAGTATTATTAGCAATTTTATTTATATTCTATTTTCATTTTTGTTATTATTCAGTGAAATTTAATATAATAACTAACCATTCTTAAGATTTTTTATTTTTGGCATAATAAATATTATTGAAAATTGAAATTTAATTTAATTTCAAACAAATTAATAATCAATTTAGTGTAGGTAGGTATATTAATTCTTATTTTAACCTATATAAATTTTTATTTTGACTGAGGAATACAGGAATAATACATTAATAGATATTTATGTATGTGTGTTTATTATATTCGCATGTTAGAAACAAATACTTTTAACTTTTACTTTTAATTTTATGAAAATATTGGCATAAACAATTTCAATAGTAGAATAGTATTTTTTTAATATAAACATTATTTAATCTTCTCCTTCGTCAAAAATAAAAAAAATTGACAATAAACTTTGTAAATTGTAATTTTTTGTATATACAGTATACATATCTATCTTAATATGGTATACCTGTCATTTAACACTACGTTTTAAAATTATTTTGAAATATACAGGGTGTTCCAGAAAAGTGTGCCATATCAAAGTTACTATTTTTTAAATGGAACACCCTATATATTTTCGTAATTTTGAATTCTCATTGAAGAGCTGATTAGCTGATTTCGCAGATACCACATACTTGCGGTCTAAATTAAATATTTACAGAGATAGGGTGTTAAAATCACCCATTTTTCAACTTTAGGTCAATGTTTTGTGAAAACTACTGAATATTTGGCAAAACGGCTTATATCTTCCGATCCTAATTTTTTAAGGGCTACTCGATGGTGCTAAAGAAAAATTAATACAATGTGGTAAAAAAATCAGAATGTGGTAAATTTTTGACCACCCTGTATTAATTTTTCTTTGGCACCATCGAGTAGCCTTAGAAGAGTTAGGATAGGGAGATGTAAGCCGTTTTGCCAAATATTCGGCAGTTTTCACAAAACATTGACCTAAAGTTGAAAAATAGGTGATTTTAACACCCTATCTCTGTAAATATTTAATTTAGACCGTAAGTATGTGGTATCTGCGAAATCAGCTCTTCAAGGAGAATTCAAAATTACGAAAATATATAGGGTATTCCTTTTAAAAAATAGTAACTTTGATATGGAACACCCTGTATATTTCAAAATAATTTTAAAACGTATTGTTAAATGACATGTATACCATATTAAGATAGATATGTTATATCTTAAGGCGTTTGCCGTACAGAGACCGTGTCGTATGTGATGCCCCACCCTGTATAATGAAAAAATTCTAAAATTTAAATTTGAAATACCTATTCTAACTTATAGATTTTAAATTATTTAAAAAAATTAAAAATACAGGGCGTTCCGATGTTATGCTACTGAAATGCTGCTTTTATTCATATGGAATATTTTTCGATTATGCAGTACATTATTCCACTTATCGTTCAAAAAAAAAATTTAATGAAGCTAATTACGACACCCTATAAGAATATGATTTTCGATATCTTAAATATATCAAATAATGGATGTACACTGGATATGTTAAACATCTATAGGATATATACATTGGTTACTTATGAACCTCTACTAAAGGTACCCATTAGATATTTTGCTGGATATCCATAGAATATCTTCTATATTCGGGATATAGACGGACATTTGGATATCCGTATTAGATCCACTGGATATCTATGATATCCTGTGGATATATTGGATACCCACAAAAGATATTGTGTGTGTGTGTGTGTGTGTGTGTGTGTGTGTGTGTGTGTGTGTGTGTGTGTGTGTGTGTGTGTGTGTGTGTGTGTGTGTGTGTGTGTGTGTGTGTGTGTGTGTGTGTGTGTGTGTGTGTGTGTGTGTGTGTGTGTGTGTGTGTGTGTGTGTGTGTGTGTGTGTGTGTGTGTGTGTGTGTGTGTGTGTGTGTGTGTGTGTGTGTGTGTGTGTGTGTGTGTGTGTGTGTGTGTGTGTGTGTGTGTGTGTGTGTGTGTGTGTGTGTGTGTGTGTGTGTGTGTGTGTGTGTGTGTGTGTGTGTGTGTGTGTGTGTGTGTGTGTGTGTGTGTGTGTGTGTGTGTGTGTGTGTGTGTGTGTGTGTGTGTGTGTGTGTGTGTGTGTGTGTGTGTGTGTGTGTGTGTGTGTGTGTGTGTGTGTGTGTGTGTGTGTGTGTGTGTGTGTGTGTGTGTGTGTGTGTGTGTGTGTGTGTGTGTGTGTGTGTGTGTGTGTGTGTGTGTGTGTGTGTGTGTGTGTGTGTGTGTGTGTGTGTGTGTGTGTGTGTGTGTGTGTGTGTGTGTGTGTGTGTGTGTGTGTGTGTGTGTGTGTGTGTGTGTGTGTGTGTGTGTGTGTGTGTGTGTGTGTGTGTGTGTGTGTGTGTGTGTGTGTGTGTGTGTGTGTGTGTGTGTGTGTGTGTGTGTGTGTGTGTGTGTGTGTGTGTGTGTGTGTGTGTGTGTGTGTGTGTGTGTGTGTGTGTGTGTGTGTGTGTGTGTGTGTGTGTGTGTGTGTGTGTGTGTGTGTGTGTGTGTGTGTGTGTGTGTGTGTGTGTGTGTGTGTGTGTGTGTGTGTGTGTGTGTGTGTGTGTGTGTGTGTGTGTGTGTGTGTGTGTGTGTGTGTGTGTGTGTGTGTGTGTGTGTGTGTGTGTGTGTGTGTGTGTGTGTGTGTGTGTGTGTGTGTGTGTGTGTGTGTGTGTGTGTGTGTGTGTGTGTGTGTGTGTGTGTGTGTGTGTGTGTGTGTGTGTGTGTGTGTGTGTGTGTGTGTGTGTGTGTGTGTGTGTGTGTGTGTGTGTGTGTGTGTGTGTGTGTGTGTGTGTGTGTGTGTGTGTGTGTGTGTGTGTGTGTGTGTGTGTGTGTGTGTGTGTGTGTGTGTGTGTGTGTGTGTGTGTGTGTGTGTGTGTGTGTGTGTGTGTGTGTGTGTGTGTGTGTGTGTGTGTGTGTGTGTGTGTGTGTGTGTGTGTGTGTGTGTGTGTGTGTGTGTGTGTGTGTGTGTGTGTGTGTGTGTGTGTGTGTGTGTGTGTGTGTGTGTGTGTGTGTGTGTGTGTGTGTGTGTGTGTGTGTGTGTGTGTGTGTGTGTGTGTGTGTGTGTGTGTGTGTGTGTGTGTGTGTGTGTGTGTGTGTGTGTGTGTGTGTGTGTGTGTGTGTGTGTGTGTGTGTGTGTGTGTGTGTGTGTGTGTGTGTGTGTGTGTGTGTGTGTGTGTGTGTGTGTGTGTGTGTGTGTGTGTGTGTGTGTGTGTGTGTGTGTGTGTGTGTGTGTGTGTGTGTGTGTGTGTGTGTGTGTGTGTGTGTGTGTGTGTGTGTGTGTGTGTGTGTGTGTGTGTGTGTGTGTGTGTGTGTGTGTGTGTGTGTGTGTGTGTGTGTGTGTGTGTGTGTGTGTGTGGTGTGTGTGTGTGTGTGTGTGTGTGTGTGTGTGTGTGTGTGTGTGTGTGTGTGTGTGTGTGTGTGTGTGTGTGTGTGTGTGTGTGTGTGTGTGTGTGTGTGTGTGGGTGTGCGTGTGCGTGTGCGTGTGGGTGTGTGTGTGTATCCACCATAACTCATGAACCGATACACAGAAAAACACCAAATTTTAAACTTAAGCTTTATTCCAGCGTCCAATGGACTGATTAGATTTTGGGCAGAGTCGGAACATCTGGAGGGGAACTTTATAGGTGGTCATTTTTATATTTTATGGAATATATCTGTTATTTACGTTTGGAGGAGAAAATTCTTCAAATAAAAGTTACTTCTAATATTATTATCTATACAAAATTTTCCTAAAATGGTCCGTATTCGAGAAATTTGACAAAATGTAAAAAAATATTTTTTTATAAAAATTTATCAAATAAAAGTTGTTTGTAATATAATTCTCTATAATTTTTATCCTATACATAATTTCTCTAAAATGGACCGTACTCGAGATATTTGAGAAAATGTGTAAATTTCGAAATTTGAAGAAAACTAAAAACGGATAAGAAAAAAGAGATAAAGTTTTATTTCGGCCTGACGTGATTTGATTAGATTTTGGACAAAGTCAGAAATCTGGGGGGTACTTTATGGGAAGCCGTTTTTATATTTTATGGAATATATCTGTTATTTATGTTTGGAGAAAAAAATTGTTCAAATAAACGTTACTTCTAATATTATTATCTATAATTTTTGCTTTATGTCAAAATTTCCTGAAATGGTCCGCATTCGATAAATTTGACAAAATGTGCAAAATTCTGATTTTTATGAAAATTGTTGAACTAAAAGTTGTTTGCGATATCCATCTCTATAATTTTTGTTTATACATGATTTTTCTAAAATGGACCGTAATGGAAAAATTGTAGGAAAAGTGCTAAATTTAATTTTTTCAGTATTTTCGTTTTCAATGAATATCTATAGAAAAATGTTTCGAGGTAGATGTATATGGAAAATGTATATATTTAGTTTATCCTCTAAACATTTATAGAGGTGCTGCAATAGGTTGTACAAAATAACTGGAAAAAGCCTATAATAACTAGATAGGAAAGTCATGTGTTGGACACATCAGATTTTTAGTCTAATGTTTGTAGCTTGGAGAAAAGATAGATATTCTCTTTCTATAGAAACAGAATCTGGACTAATGATTAAATTTAATTATACTGAAATTTGCCAAGAATTTGCAAAAATTTTGCAAAAGGAAGGAAGAGTAGGAAACAGTTCAAAATATTTGTAACTTTAGAATAATTAATTGAGTACAATAGGAATTTGATATTCTTTTGAGAAGTTTAACTATTTTAATGTAAGCATTTTTTTGTTGATTTATGTATATTTTTTATATATTTATATTTGATTTATATAACAGACATCCAAAGTTAGCGGTCAATGGCCGTGTTCATCGTCGTCAAACATGTTTTAAAAGCAAAGAAACATGTTTCATAAGCGGTTGGAATGACGCTGAACGATCATTTTTGTTTACGATTTGTTTTCTCAACCTCAAATCTGTCAAAAAATGGAATGACATTTGGTTGGCACAAAGAAGGTTATGTGAATTGTTTACTTTAGTATTTTTTAAAAAAATTTGAGTTTAATTGATTTGTACAGTGAATTAGAGTTTATATAAGTACCCTTCTGAAAGTGGTTTTGACAATTTTACGGCGAAAAACCTACAACTTGTATTATTTTGGGTTGTAAAGTCATGATGTTTTTATTGCCTCTATGGATCTTGAATTCTACATACTTAGACTAATCAAAGAAATTGTAATAGTCATTTTATTACAGGTAAAATACATTTTTTTGACACACAAATAAAAATATACTGTAACTAGATCATACTTTGAAGAGCAGAATGAGAATGTTATTTATTATGTATTGTGTTTAATCAACTGTCTGGTCTGCACCAATAAATTAAAGTAAAGGAACTCATGATACTAATAACATACATCTCAAAAAGTGATCTTTTTACATTTACCAAGGATACATAAAAGTGTATAATAATAGAGACATCAAGTATGACTTTCTTATTTTTAGGGAAACAGAGTTCCTTCGAAGTTAGTAATCATTTAAACTGGACTCCAGCCCAGAACTTGGGGCATGTGTCTCAAACCAGTTAAAAACTAACTGAATCGAAAAAGGAGGAAGAGATAAAAATGAAAATCAACCTGAAGTAAACTTTTATTTTTGAGTCATACCTAACATCATAAGTCCCGCTTTAGGCAAGACAAACCCACTTTCAAGTTATGTGTACCATTGTCCCCAAAGTGGGCCCTTTTTAATATAAATTATATAATTGCTTATATTTAATTTATTTTGTAAATAAAATGTCATACTTTTATTATTATTTATTTTTTTAATGCCCTATATACATTACATGACAACAAAAAACATCGGTGCAGTTTTAATATCAAAACTCGTCTGTTTTGAATAACTCTGTGCTAAAACTATATAATATGTAGGTATGTTATATTATCCATATTCCTTACTGGTGGAATCCCATTAACGTCCAAATGAAATAATTTAAGCATACGTGTATGTATCTACGTCTGGAATTAATTTTATTTTCTTCAAACAGGTACCTCCATAAATACAATATTATATTAAAATACAACTTAACTAATCAACTCTATTAGGGTATAAAACCTTAAAAATATAAATAAATAAACAAACACATAACCTAACAAAATGCCAAAAGACGGATTTGACAGGGGTTCAAGGTCAATTTTATGCTTTTAAAGCAAACAAGCGAGTTTATTTTCGGCTCTATCAAGCTAGCGGGCACTCTGTGGCGGCACCATACAAGATCTGGTGGGTTTTTTGTAGCTTTTTTGTAGCTTTTTTGTTACGCTATTTGCGAATTTGTAGCTTTGCCCAGGTCCGAAAAAACAGCGGATCCGCTAGCTTCAATTTCCATAAATTCCATAGTAGCGGCACAGATTCAGACCCAGCTGGTTTTTCGTAACTTTTTTGTAGCTTTTTTGTTACGCTAGTCTCCCTTTTGTAGCTTGTACTGAACCTGAAAAAAGCGCGGATCCGCTAGCTTAGCGGATATTTGTGGCGGCACCAGCTCGGACCAGGCTCATTTTTTGTAACTTTTTTGTAGCTTTTTTGTTACGCCTGTCTCCATTTCGTTGCGAGGCCTGAACGTGAGTAATAATCGTTTCTCCATGAGCGCGAGAGAAAAGTGCGTTAATTTAAAATCAAGTTTCGGCCTCTACAAATAATATGTGCAACTCGATAGTGTGACTATCTGTTGATAGATGGCACCAGTATTGCATTTCACGAATTATGGCCATCTTCCATCCAATATATTTTTGAGAAATGATATAATCTCAAAATCGGACATTTGTTTTTAAATGTTTTTTAGTGTTGTTTATGTATTTATACTTTTGTTGAATCAAGAATATTCTTCCATCTTTTTTGAATGATTTCCTTAACCAATCGTTTTGCAGTATTTATGGACCAGTGTTTAATTCTGTCGGATCACAACTATACAGTGTGTTCCATCTCAGACGAGCCACCCCGTATATTTCTTATCCCATAGTAATTGGAAAAATTTCTCGAAACACGTCGGATGATTTTCTTTGGGGGACATCGATCTTTTGACGTATATTTAAGGCTTGAACCAGCAACCCAGACAACACACCAAATCCCAGAGATATCCACAGAATATCTTTTGTGGATATCCAATATCCACAGGATATCAGAAATATTCCGTGGATCTAATATGGATATCCAAATATGTCCGTCTATATCCAGAATATAGAAGATATCATATGGATATCCAGCAAAATATCTAATGAGTATCTTTCAGACAATACAAAAAATCCCAAAAAATTAATTTTAAATATCTGAACGGTACTATATTAGCCACAATGGCGTAATTTTTTTAATAGTTTGCTATATAATTACTATTATTTATGGACATTTGCATGTCTATAAATTACAGCTCATGGATATAAAATAGATATCCACCATGGAACCCCTATGAGGGGGCGCTTCAACCCCTCAAAATGGAATGGGGAAGAAGGGTTGAGTGATACATCATTTGTAAGGTCTTGAAAGCCTCTTTACAACGGTGTATGAAAAAAATCACATTCTTAAAAAAAATTAATTGTTTTATCACGTGAAATGATCGAAGAAACGTGATAAACACCTTCTAAGAACAAAAAATGAAGATAAGAAAATGTTTTTATTTTTTTTTTATTTATTAGTTCGAGAGAATTTATTATTGCATGGAAATCAATGGAACACAAATTGAACATTTCATTTAAAAACGCAGTTTTGATTTTTTTGATTGTAAGCATTAGAGGTGTGTCGTTCGCGAACGATTCGTTCAAAAAGAACGAATCAGTGCACTGACTCGAATGAATTGATTCCCTGTTTTTAAAAGATTCGAATCTTTTTTGAGTCAATTGCTCGATGGCTCTGTGATCGATCAAACATGCCGAGTTCCGAGTTTGGTTGCTTCGTTCATTCGATTCGGATTCGAAGATTTGGTATTTTACATCGGCATCGGCAAATTGGTCGCTTTTATTCTACGTTCTACCACAGAATAACCACTATTAGTTCTATGGCATAATACGAGAACTCTGACAGGCGGTGGCGGTATACGTGTCTTTTTATCCAACTGTTGCAGCAACGTTAGCATCGGTGCGGTATGTCAACTGTTATTTATTTCAACGGTCAACCATAAATCCAACACAAAACGTTCAAGGCCGCATCGGTGAAACAACGGTTGCAACAAACCGGTGGAAAAAAAGACACACGTTATGTGTCTTTAATGTTTTTCTCACTTTACAGGAGGTGTGTATTAAGCTTAGGTAAACAATTTATGCGTGTTGTCTGATAAATAAATTTAAATCAAAGTAAAATTAAAACAAAAAATGACGAATCGTGAATATATAATTTTGCGTTAATTTTGGCTATATTTGGCATTTAAAAAAAAATTGTGTTATTGTTGTTTATCTTAACGGACAAGGATGTATTTATTATTCAGCTGCCTTTTTTTTATGAAATATGAAACATTAATTCGCTTTACTTTAAAATAAATCTGGTTATAATTATTTTACTCGACGACCTAGTAGGTAGGTAGGTAGATATTAGGTAGTACTCAAATTCGTAAAAGTTCGGTTCGATTTCCTTCGCCGGATCGACGGAATAACATCGTTCGTGGTTCGCTAAAGTGAATCACTTGAGAACGGAATCTTGAAGAACGAATCTTTTTAGGTGAATGAATCAAATGAATTAATTCAGTAAAAAGATTCGAACTTCCCACCTCTAGTAAGCATGATAAAACAATTGATTTTTTTTAAGAATGTGATTTTTTTCATACACCGTTGTAAAGAGGCTTCCAGGACCTTATAAAAGTATCACCCAACCCCTCTTCCCTATTTAATTTTGAGGGGTTGAAGCGCCCCCTTATAGGGGGTTGCTCGTTCAAGCCTCAAATATACGTTAAAAGATGTCCCCCAAAGAAAATCATCAGACGTGTTTCGGGAAATTTTTCCAATTACTATGGGATAAGAACTATACGAGGTGGCTCGTCTGAGATGGAACACCCTGTATATAGTGAGAATAGGTAATTGCTTGGTAGCTATTACCACCGGTGTGAAGTTAGCAGTAAGTTTTTAGCAGTAACAAGTATAATAGAAATTAAAAATTTAAAAAAACCGACTTCAAAAACGTTCCAAATTTATATGGGACCACCCCGAGGTACCCCCTTACTAACAAAAAAAATCATATAAATCGGACAAGGTGGTAAAAGCATTATCGCTAAACATACATAAAAAAATGAAGAGTGAGGATTTTCTCATGGACCCAATTATTAGATTTTGACCAAATATATATGGGACCACCCCTGAAGTACCCCCTTTCTAACAAAAAAATAATCATTGAAATCGGACACCGTGTTAAAGAATTATCGCTGAACATACATAAAAAAAATATCCCAACGAATTGAGAACCTCCTCCTTTTTTGAAGTCGGTTAAAAATAACCGAAAACACCCAATCGGGAAAATAGTGGCGTCCGGCATGCAACTATTTTAATAATCTTGCCAATATGTATTTTACATTAATATCGGACAAATAATTAATATACATACCGTTGAAAATGTCCGATTTTAAGATATCTAAATTTCTCAAAAATATATTGGATGGAAGATGGCCATAATTCGTGAAATGCAATACTGGTGCCATCTATCAACACATAGTCACACTATCGAGTTGCACATATTACTTGTAGAGGCCGAAACTTGATTTTAAATTAACGCACTTTTCTCTCACCTCATGGAGAAACGATTATTACTCACGTTTAGGCCTTGCAACGAAATCGAGACAGGCGTAACAAAAAAGCTACAAAAAAGTTACAAAAAATGAGCCGGGTCCGGGCTGGTGCCGCTACAAATATCCGCTAAGCTAGCGGATCCGCGCTTTTCTCAGGTTCAGTACAAGCTACAAAAGGGAGACTAGCGTAACAAAAAAGCTACAAAAAAGTTACGAAAAACCAGCTGGGTCTGAATCTGTGCCGCTACTATGGAATTTATGGAAATTCAAGCTAGCGGATCCGCTGTTTTTTCGGACCTGGGCAAAGCTACAAATTCGCAAATAGCGTAACAAAAAAGCTACAAAAAAGCTACAAAAAACCCACCAGATCTTGTATGGTGCCGCCACAGAGTGCCCGCTAGCTTGATATAGCTTTTATTTTCGCTTTTATGCTTCTTCAAAAGCGCTGCAGCGGTTGACAGTTCATCGTCACCGCTTACTCAGCGTTACAACATGTTTGACGACGATGAACACGGCCAATATTACAGAATACCAGGGGGGCTATTTTCAAAGTCGAGAGAATTCATTTCTCTCGAGAGAAATGTCATACGTCAACGTAAAACAGTATTTTTAGGGTCCTAAGGGCCAGTGTGAACTCACTGATTGTTTCTCACGGTTTATTTAGAGATAATTAATATCCTCATAAGAATTTTAATCCTCGAGGCCTTTAAAAACAGCGTTTCCACATTGACGTATGACATTTCTGATGAGAATCTTGAGAGAAATGAGTGCTCCCATACTTTGAAAATAGCCCCCCAGGTGGCGTGATTCTGTAAACACAAACAGAAGCGAAACAATAAATTATTTTTCAGTATTCTCTGTACATACAGAAAAAAATCCTACAGAGTTGGAATTATATGTTTTAGTTCAAGTGTGAACCCACCTATTGTTAATTTTTATAAAATAGGTATGTTGACTTATTGAAAATGTTTTAATAATCGGGCATTGAAATTTGTTTTTGATGCTACAATATCTTTGTATATTTAGTAAGTATTTAATGAAAATAAATATTGTTTTCTTCAAAAATTAAAACCTCCCGCTTTTCATGTCTGAAAATCTGGCAGCACTATATATCCTGTGGATATATTGGATATCCACAAAAGATATTCTGTGGATATCTTTGGGATGTGGTGTGTTGTCTGGGAAATATAAACATAAACATAAGTTTCCTAATATCTATAATATAAAAATGAATCGCAAAATGTGTTGGTAAGCGGATAACTCAACAACGCCTGGACCGATTTCGCTAATTCTTTTTTGTTGTGTTTGTTATTGTCAGGAGAAGGTTATTATGAAAGAAAAAATTAAGAAAATGGCGCGGAAAATTAGAAAATTTCTATATATATATATCAAAATGAATCCCTACATTTCCCTTGGTCACGGCATCACGCGTGAACGGCTGGACCGATTTCGCTAATTCTTTTTTTGTTGTGTTTGCATTAGAATAATAAACACTTTGTTCCTAAAATATTTTTTTAGTTAATTATTATACCAATTCGAAATCAATATTCATAGTTAAAACAGGGCAAGGTCTGTCGGGTCGGCTAGTCTAAAATAAAATTATGAAAATGCCGAACATAATATAGTGGTTAGGGCTCGTATTAGTGTTGAATTAAAATGCAAGTTCACTTTCAAGTCAATTTTTTATAATTATTTTACAAATAATTTTGATTGATTCATAAAGATTTATACAATTAAAGAATGTAATCTTGAAAATATTCTCACAGTTTATCTTGTTTTTAAATGAAATTAATTTACAAATAAAAATATGTTGATTCATTTTGCTTGTACCTATCCTAATTTTTTTTAACTCTACAATACCTAACATAATTATTTATCTTGTTACTAACTGAATAATTGAAACTCTTGGCAACACCTTTTACAAAACAGTATGAAAACGATAAAATAATATTAGGTTAGGTTAGGTTAGAAACATCAAAATCTTTCAACTTTCAATTTAATCGTTTGTTTCTTTGAAAACCGTCAATTATGTATTCGCATTTTTTTTTAACATACTATATAAAATCTGTATTCCTTTGAGTGTTCCAAATTTCAACTTAGGTACTACCTAAAGCATATGGAGCTTCCAAATTTATTTTTTAGACTTACCTTAGATCTTTGTAAAAACTTGATAAACCATGAATAATAGAGGTATACAATAATGCTAAAATAATTCACTCTTGATTGTTTTAAGCTTGTTGCTCAAGCTAGGTTTGCTAGTTAGACAACTTCATGGATAAAAATAAAATGCTTGCTTTGCTAATAAAAACGTAAACAAAAATAATAGACCGGGAGATAGCGACAGAAATTTCCGGGTCATTGTCGAAAGTTTAATTTTTTTATATGAGTTATGAAAGTAATATGTAACTCTAATATGAACGTCTTCCGACGTACCCTTACGACAGGGGTTGCAGGAGGGTTGCAATTACAGTAAAAAAAACAAATTTTAAAATATCATTTTCGCATGCATGAAACTTGTACACGTTAATTTAAACAAATAAAGTATAGAAAATATCGTCTTCCATCTGAATTTCATGACAAAGTACGTCTTTCACCCACCTAAAGCAAAAAAAAATTATTCGCAAAGGTGAAATTAAGTGTGATGCTTATTTTTGAAATAAGAAAGCTAAAAATAATAGTCTTCCATCGATACAATACCATAAAGGTCGTCTTCCAAGCACAGAACATACTGTTGTCATGGGCGTCGTTACACAATTCTATAGGGGGGGGGGGGGGCAAAATTTTTAAAAATATTTAGAATGTTTATTTGTTGGAAAACAAAGGAAATGAAAAATAAAAGAGAATTTTCTTATGATGGATTTAATTTTTCTGTGACTTCATGGCTTACTTACAGCTTTTCCAGAAATAACAGAAAATCGCAATTTATTTTTTATTTTTAAATGCAAACCCTTTTTTTATTGAAAATTTGAATTTCTGGGACATTTTTGGGGCGTTTATTGAAAATTTTCTGTAACATATTTTCCAATATGACAGAAAATTTTCAACACATTATTCTTTTCCATAAATGTTCCCGAAATTCAAATTTTCAATAAAAAAAAGGGGTTTCTATTTAAAAATAAATTGAGAATTTCTGTTATTTCCGAAAAACGAGAAGTAAGCCATGATGTCACACACCAATTGAATCCAGTATATGACAGTATTTGCACAGCTTATACAATACAGCTAAAACACTCTCTTGGCGACAACGGTTTGCGTCGATTTCGTCGCGCATCGCTTAAGCTCCGCCTTCGAAGGGAAAAGACGGTTTTGGCGTTCAGAAGCGTACTTAGGTAAGGTGTTGAGTCGTGCGTATAATTTCGTTGATTGCATAATTTCGTGGAGCCTATAATTTCGTTGATTTTGTTTAAGTCAAAGGTACTGTTATTATTTTGGTGACTCTTTAGCTGTGAGTAGAATGAGTGAAAAAAAAAAGACATAATTCTGTTTGTGCAGTCAAAAGCTGTTTTAATAAGGGTTATACCTGCAAGAAAACATTCTTTAGTTTTCCCAAGGACCCAAACCGATAAGTACCACATTATAAGAAATTTTCATTGTTAAAAATATAATTTATACAGGGTATCCCATTAGTGCGTTATTGTTCATTATTTTGTTGTAGACACGCAAGAAAGTTTTAAATAAAAGTTATATGGATTTGAAAAATATCTACATATTTTAAAAATATCTTTGGATATACAGGGTGTCACGTTTTTGCCTGGCAAATTAAAATGTACGTTTTCTAAATGGAACACCTTGTATTTTATTTTATGATAAAATTATTAACACCCTAAATTATTGTAAAGACGAATTGATACAAAAAAATTTTATCAGGTATGTGTGTGGTTACCTTTTAATAAAAGCCTTGCGGATCCACTCCTCTGCGATACCTGTCTTAAATATAACAAAGATCACGTCGAATTAGATGATTTTTCTTTTTATTGCTTTTTAAAGGCATATGATAACGCCAATCCAGATACATTTGGAAATCTGTAACTGTCAAATGATGAATTTGTAGAACTAATATTCAATATTGAAAAGATATTTCAAAATAATTTTGAAGAATTGGCTACAAAAAATAACATTTGTACCACACTTTTAGAATTAATTAACCCAATACCCTTTAGTCATCCATGCTAACGTTTTCCAAAAGAATAACTTATTTTATTGTATGTTTAATCTCAATAACTAAAAAATATACTGACAATTAGTTTGACAGAATTGCCATTTATTTAAAATTTTAAAAATAATAGCAGTCGGTTGATTAAAATATGAACGGTGATTGGCGAATTTATTTTTTTTGCAGTGTTCTCACTACCTAGAATGGATATGAAATATATTCGTTCAATTGAAGGCAATAACAAACTTTTTCGTTTTGTAATCTGTACATGGATATTAGCCAATCTACGCACATACTACAAAACGAAAAAGTATGTTATTGCGTTCAACTACGAATATATTTCATATCCATTTTAGGTAGTGAGAACGCTTTAACAAAATTAAATCTACAAATCACAGTTCATATTTTGGTCACCCAACTCCTATTATTTAAATTTTTTTAAATAAGTGACAATTCTGTTAAACTAATTGTCAATATATATTTTAGTTATTGATATTAAATATACATTAAAATTTTTGTGTAGACTCGATAAATAATAGCATTTTTGTTTTTATTGTGTCCACATTTAAAAAAAAATAAATTTTAATCAAACTACATGATACTAATTTAATTACGAGTATTAAAACTAAAGTCCTGAAAGTTTCGGTGAAGATGAAGACAGAGCATCTGCCTTCCACGCGAAAAGCCCGGGATCGAATCTAGGCCGACGACTAATTAATTTTTCATGTTTATTTTATTTTATAAATTAGTCAACTTCGTAAATTATTTTAAAATTAGTTATTTTGTCTAAATAACCTAAAATAATTTTTTAAATTTGTAGATTTTCGTTAGTGGGTCGTAGAAAAAATATACTGACCATATCGAGTGGATTGTTCATATCACAATCAGACGATTGAGTACTCTGCCTACGACGTCGTGCTCAAACTTCGTCTTTGTGTGATATTGCTATCATATCCACCCTTGTTGAACAAACTATAATTTATTTGTTTTCTTGGTTTAAACCAAAACTTAAGTTTTACATCAGAAATAGGAACTAAATTAATTTACTTTTCAAGTTTTCTTGTAAAAATCGATATTACTTTCTCCAAGTACAAATTTAGTACCTACCTAAAATAAGTACTAATTATGTAATATCGTGTAATATTGTAATTCAAATTTCACATTACTATAAAGTTTCAAAATTCCCTACTTCGGTATGGTCAGATAAAAATTGAATATATTATATTAATAAAAACTGTCAAAGTATTACTTCTACAAATCTGTATTTCAATTAATAAGAATACATCTAAATATAACCAATATTGTTAAAATAAAAGCACAAATTCTTTATAATTCCAAAATACCATAGAGTTCCCAGACCTCAGTCGAAGCATTCGTTTATCTAGGCATAAACCCTTTGCGCGAAGAGTAACACTTGCCAGAGACACGGGGTACCACTTGATTTGCATCCACGAGCGTGACACAATTCTTTAACAATTGAAGCCCTTGGTGTAAAAAGGATCCAAACCACAATTTGTCGTGAAGTGACTGTTTTAACTCAAAACATTTGTTAACCAGGATTTTACTAGCCACATACAAATTATTTTACCTCTAATCCGAAAGATGTGCTATTTTTCGTAATATTTATATTTAAATAATGTTTCTAATTATATTTGACAGATTTAAAACAAATTAAAAATTTAATTTCCCAAAACTTACTTAATATGGCATGTAACCAACCTTATTACGCCAAGGTTTTCAATTTTTCAATAATAAAAAAATTGTTTAATCCGGGCCCGACTTTTCCCTCGAATCTAACAGAGATAGCACCATTCCGTCTTGCTTGGTTCTCGACCGCCAGATCAAAGACGCCGACACGGAGTTGTGGAGCTGTATTGTATAAGTTGTGGTATTTGTTCCAAGCTTTTAAACAAAAAAGTTTTCATTCCAATATCTCAATTAACAACTAAGATAAAAGCGGATGAAATTATTAAACGATTTGCTAATAATAAAAATGCTTAGATACGCCATTGGTATACGGTATAAGATTTTATAAAGATCGTACATTCCTATATTTTTTTTCATAAACGAATTAATAGTGACATGTTTAGAAAAAATATTATTCAATATGGCGGCCAGTTTGACAGCTGACAGAAAATGTTTAATACACGATAATTATACAAAAATGTTTAAATTTACAATAAAAGAGGGTTTCCATTTAACAATAAAAAAAAATTCGATTTTCTTTATTTCCGGAAAAACCGGAAGTAAGCCAGGACGTCACAGAATAATTGAATCCATCATAAGAAAGTGTTTATTCCAGTCTGTCAAACAGAACAAAATTATTCAGATATCTCACTGAATAGAGAAGATAAGGGGAGTGGAACTTTAGTAGTAACCCTAACAATGTCACTGACCCATTTGACAGAACTGATGCTTAAGTTGTCATAACAAGTCTCTAATAAATAAAATAACCAAACAAAAAAGACAAAAACTAAAATTAAAAAAAAAACAAGAAACTTAAAGCACATTTTTAAAAAAACAAACAGAAGGTGTGATATAAAAAAAAATATGAACATAATAATATAAAAAATAAAAATTTATAAAAAACAAAAACATAAAAAAACTAACTCAAATATGTCAATGAACACAAAAAACACTAGGAAAATGCAAATTTCAAATTTCTTTTTTCTCTACTAAAAATATCGATAACGAAAACAAAATTTATTTTTCAGTCAGCCTATTTTCATTCATTATTCACTCCGTGCGTGACAGCAACGCCAACTATTTTATATATTTGCGTATACTGACAATACAATTTTTAATAGAGTTCATAATTAAGAAATATATATGTTAATTTTAAAACAAGTGAAAAAATTATTATTATTATTATTATTATATATTTTTATTACTTCAGCTAAAAAAATCAATAAAAATCAATAATAAAACATAGGAGAAAATGTATGAGATCTTGCCTAAGCCTAATAAGTTGTCATTGAAGAATAGGTTAAATTATGTCAAAATCAAAATATTACCATTATATTATAATAATGTAGAATTAAAATAATTGGTATATTTGCGATTGTAATTTATATTTTCTTCATTTTTAATTTGAAAGAACCCATAGAAATTAATGAATAAAACTGGTTTCCTATCAATAAGTCACAAGATTGCATGTCAACCATATAAAATAATTAAATGCAGAAATCTAATCATTTGCTAAACATTTAAGATTTAAGGGATGTTAAAGAATATCATAAAAAAATAATTTATTGCTTAATTATTACAAAAATAATGATTTTTTTTGTTCTTATTATACAGCTGTCCATTTATTTATTTTATTTAATTTCGATTTTGCTACTGAAAACTCATATAATTTACAGTCTTTTTGCTAGTATAATTTGTAACATAGCAACTCCGGTTGCTCATTTTATTGTTCTTACCTATTTTTTTTAGTAAAAAGTAAATTGTATACGTGTATTTGATACGCCAAAATTACAAAATATCGCCCTAAAATACTCGAGTTATCCGCAGCTTGCGCTAGTATCGCTTTTGCTTCCCCTACCATGACTTCGCACTGATCGAATAGACTGCAGCCATGTTTTAACATGCTTTAGTGTTTCAAACGTTCTTTCGTTGGTGGAAGAGCCAGCCATAAATATTTTTTAAACCTCTTTGTATGTCTGGATAATATTCACAATATTTGGGCGCTATATCATTAATGGAGAGCTCATTGTGTGCAGAAAGCTCTTTCGTATTCCAGTTTGGTATTCAGCTTTAAAATTGTAGATTCTAAATTTTTCCACCACTTTCATTTTCTTATCGGTGGTGAAAAAAGTATTTTTTATGTTTTTGGGATGTAACAGGCTTAAGGAAAAACTAACAAAGTCTTCGGAAAAGCCGAACCCACATATGCAATAAATATATTCAACCCATAATATTCTTCAAATATATTAGCCTGAATATTATTTTTATGAGATTGTTGTTCGTAATGCATATCTTACGCGTTGTTGATTAAGTCGTAAAAGCCAGGGGGGCAACTGACCCCCCTTGTTTCCCCCCCAAACGACGCCCATGACTGTTGTATTTATTTCTAAATAAGTCTTGCATGTTTTAATTGATAAATTAATTTTATCTATATAAAATACAAATTAGGTAGATATGACCAAATTCCAGAAGGTTTGTTAAATGCTGAAATTTAATAAGTATAATTTTGTGGCAAATTTTTTTTGAATTGAATCTATATATAGTTTTTTAAGAGCAAAATAAAACACAGTTAACAGATTTTTTATTGTTGTAATACAAATATAAAGGGAGATTTGGGAATGTACACGGTATTACCTCATCCTTTAATTTAATCTTTCCCCTTTTCATTTTGCTAACAATACCATCAGTAAAACTAGCCTCATAATATTTGATATCTTCTAAAAAGTATAAACAGCATCATCTCTAGAAAGTGCTTTATCGGCACTAGGAACGATATATATGCTGCCACTGTTCTAAGCGTTTAGTATCCTATAAAAACATTTACAATTGGGGTTCAACAAAATAAATGACAGTAGCAACTCTTTATCTAACATTAAAACTCTATAAAAAATAAATTTTATTTTCTAGTAAGTTAAATTGACTGTAATATTTTATATTATAGAAACTTGTAATAAAATAAACTACATTCCGTAAGATACATATTGTGACTAGTTTACAATAAATATTATACTTAGACATAAATATATTTTACTTACATTAGAAGCTTTAAAAAGACATTGAATTGATTTCTCCTTGAGTTTTTTTAGTTTTACATTTGATTTGTATCCTGTTTTACAATCTGGAACGACGTAAATATTGCTTTGATGTTTTTTGTCACTCATGTTACTTGTACTCAGGTACTTTTTTCACATTATTTTGATTGTTTTCACCAATTTTTAAAAGAACAGCATAAATTTCACATCTTTGGAGTCATGCTTATCTCCCACAACTAACGGAATTTTCTCCCAGCGACTATGGTTGGCAGGATTTTGAGAACAAGCTAATATTTCAATGGTACGATGGATATCAACTGCCAAACTCGATTGACGTCATTGACGATATATCAATAAATTCCGGAAAAAATCAAGGTACTTATTAAAAAAACAACAACTAAATAAAAATAATTATGTCACGATTTATAAATTGTTGTAAACATTCAACAGGATTATGATCAATCGGATGACGATGAAAACTATAGTTTTGATAATGAGGATTTCGGTATTGTTATCGATGAAATCAATGATTCCAACAGTTCTTGTGATTTCGAATAATGTGGGTATTGTAAAATAATAACATTATTTTCAGTGTAGACCCAGACAGCACACCAAATCCTTTGGATATCTACTGAACATCCCAATATCCACTGAATGGCCAGTCCATGGTAGATATATATTTTATATCCATGAGATGTAATTTATAGACATGCAAATGCCCATAAATAATAGTAATTATATAGCAAATTATTAAAAAATTACGCCATTGTGCTCGCCATTGTGGCTAATAGTACCGTTCAGATATTTAAAATTAATTTTTTGAAGGTGTATTCAATATCCCATGGACATCCACATACATATATCAAAGTCTTAGTGCGGACGCAAACCATCGTGGATATCTACTAGATGTAATTTTTGATTTTGCTTCCTAAGTATAGATGGCGATACCACTTTCGTATCTACTCATGCTCAACCCGCCATAATTGAGTTGATCGAAATTTTTTTCGCATTAACTCTATTAGAGACTGGAGTCGAGAATTTCCATTTATTGCTGAAGAGTCCTAATAAGGATGACTTTTTCCTTAGTGGGCAAACTCAAAGGCAAATTGTTGGAAATATTTTTTATCTCTATTTTCTTTCGTAACAATCATTTGGTTACTTATGAATGTCTACTAAAGATACCTATAAAATATTTTGCTGAATATCTGAATTATATATCCTGGGATATAGACGGACATTTGGTTGGATATCCATATTGGATATCCACAAAATATATTCTGTGGATATCTCTGGGATTTCTTGTATCTGGAAGATACTAATTAGATATTTTGCTGAATATCCATAGAATATCTTCTATATTCTGGATATAGACGGACATTTGGATATCCATATTAGATCCACGGAATATTTCTGATATCCTGTGGATATATTGGATATCCACAAAATATATTCTGTGGATATCTTTGGGATTTGGTGTGTTGTCTGGGGTTGATCTGATAAAAATTTGGTTTCTCTTTCTTTTTTTAGAGGAATGTGTTGTTCATGGCGGAGAAGGCAAAGACAACTTGTGTCTACCCTCAACTTCAGCAGAAGTAGAATTTATTGAACAAGTGCATAGTCAACCATCTGTTTCTCTACCTTGTGTAACAGCACAAATTCAAACGGGTAATGTGTTATCATCAAACACTCCAAGAAACCAGAGACTGCGACTGAAGATAGCAACGCTGAGAAAACGTTTGTTTGGTGCAAAAAAAAAATAATTACTCATTATTTAATATTTTTATAAGTACCGTTTATATAATTATTCTATATTTTTTTTTTGTATATTAGGATATAGCTATTTTAATAAAGCTACTTATCTATGTATTAAAAATTAGGCTTGCTCAATAAATCTGTGTAAACAATTTTAATTATTTTAATTTTCAAACAATTCTATTTTAATAAAATACATGCACTAGATTGTAAACTTATCAATTGCATAAATACACGTTTTTTAATTTTTTATTTTTTTATTCATAAAATCCCTAAAATACGCTTTAGCTAATGATATTTTAACAATTATCACAATTGATTTATACTTATACGGTTTCGTTTAAGGGTAGGCTTGACATTTGCTGTAAAATATTATCAATAAACCACATGGCCTTCAGGTCATACACCCCGAAAGATAGAATAACATCTGTTTTACGATGGGTGAAATTTTGAGTATTTTAATAGAAATGATAAAAATCAATATTAGGAAATATACAGAGTTGTATTAAGTTGTTTCAATAGAAATTATAATAATCAATATTAAAACATATACAGGGTTGTATTAAGTCTTTCAATAGAAATTATACAAATCAATATTTGGAAATATACAGGGTTGTGCTATCTTGGATAAATTGTTCAAACCAAGATGGTAAAATTTAATAGTAAGTTAACCAACTGGCGAATACGCTGTTCGTTAGCTCAAGGGGGGACACCTATACGCTAAGCAACCCGTTCTACAAGGTTTGAAACAAAGTATATGTGAAATCAACATAGTAAGGTAATCAACTGGCGAATTGGCGCTGTTTATTAATTCCGGTGGTCATCACCTCTATACTCATCGTAATATTTACCTAAGAGGGTGCAACCTGTATATATCTACAATAGAATTAAATCAACATCAACTCAATAGTTAACCAACTGGCAAATTGGCGCTGTTCGTTAACTTCATTGGTCATCAACCTAAATAAGAATATAAGCATCAACATAATAGTTAACCAACTGGCAAATTGGCGCTGTTCGTTAACTTCATTGGTCATCAACCTAAATAAAAATATAAGCATCAACACAATAGTTAACCAACTGGCAAATTGGCGCTGTTCGTTAACTTCATTGGTCATCAACCTTAATCAGAATATAAACAACAAAACTATAGTTAATCAACTGGCGAATTGACGCTGTTTGTTAACTCTATTGGTCATCAACCTAAATAAAATATATATATTGATAGCATTTGAATATGGTCTGCGTTTGAACGGGACTCAAGTGAGATCTCAGTAAATAGTAACAATTGTAATATACTTTGCTAATTGTTGCATCACATTTAAAGTATGAAAAATAAATAGAGTTTAAATATGAATTTGTATGTTTTATTTATCAATTTGCACCAAACTTTGCATCGAATTCTGGTTTACCTTAACATTATCATAACATGGATATATAAATTATCAATTAATTAACTAGACGATCACTTTTACTACTAGAGGAAAAAAGGCCAATTACAGTAAGTATAGAATTTAAAGTAAAGTAAAACTTGTGAGGTAATTAAATAACATTCAAAGTAAAAACACAAGAACAAATCAAAAGAGGGGCCCTGGGGACAGGCCGTCACAGGATCATAAATGACTTTGAGATTTGTGGCACAATATTAATAGTTCATTATGACAGGGTAAAATAAACTATTGTTTAAAACTAATAATTTTTATTTTTGAAACCTCTGTCGGAAGTGCTACAAATCAAAAAATAATTTACTTAAATCGAGAATAGTTTCAAATGCATTCATGCAAATTTTCATAAAATATGACACATAATTATGTAAAAGAGAAATGTAGTTTTCGCAATGTAGGTTCAGTGAATAATTTCGTTTTCTCAGAGTATCTCTGTGGTGGAACTCGAGGTCAAATATTTCTATCCATTCAACTTCAAAGTTCCGACCATTACTTTCTTTTCTGTATTGTTCTTTCTTCTGTGTCTCTGGGATTTCTTGTATTTTCTGGAAGATAACCATTAGATATTTTGCTGAATATCCATTAGGATATCTTCTATATTCTGGATATAGACGGACATTTGGATATCCATATTAGATCCACGGAATATTTCTGATATCCTGTAGATATATTGGATATCCACAAAAGATATTCTGTGGATATCTCTGGGATTTGGTGTGTTGTCTGGGGAGAGTAAATCTGAAATTTGTTAAAAAAAATTGATAAGAAGCTCTATAAAAATTCCAATAAAATACATATATTTTGTGCTTTTAAATTTACTTACTTTAACTAGAACAATTATAAATACTCCATTCGAAATTATCTCTAAATTATATTGCAAATAATTAATGTATTGTATACTTTTAAATCTACAACAGAATTTCATCGTATTTCATCTATTTACTAAAATTTGGAATTTCACGGTAAAATGTGCAGTTGTAGTCATTGAATGAATAATTTATAATATGTTCAGATTTGAACATTTTTCTTTATATTCACCAATTAAATTAACATCCTGTATATGAAATTAATTATTTATTGAATTAAAATGTTTAATTTCATATGCAATTAATAATAAACACGTTCCAATTTCGTATCAAGTTCGATGTGTAAATTATAATAATAAAAATGCTGACTTATTTCAAAATTATTTTCAAAACATTAAATTAGAGAGACTGAAATTGGTTACATGTACCACAACTTCGAAATAGTTCTTTTAAAATTTTATACGAATGATTATCTTGCGAACACGTTGTGTTTTATTGGTGGAAGACTATTATTTTTAATTTTCTTACAATAAAAATAAGCATCACACTTTTGGTTTCACCTTTGCGACTATAATTTTTTTTTATTATATTTTTACGCCTATTTATGTGGGTGGAAGACGTAGTTTGTTGTACAATTCATGTGAAAGACGATATTTTCTAATATTTTTATGTTCATATCAACGTGTACACCAAATTTCATCCATGCAAAAATGATTTTTTTTTATATATTTTTTTTATATATTTTTTACTGGAATTGCAACCCTTCCGCAACCCCCTGTCGTACAACTGGAATGGAAGACGATAATTTTACTGTTAGATGCTATTTAAATAACTCATATTCAAAAAATAAAGCTTGCGAAAATGGTTTATTGAAATCTGTCATTAGCTCCCGGACTATAAAATAATCAAATCTAGAATCAGAATAATCGGAAATCAACACATCCAGTGTTGCCAGCCAATATACTGTCGATAAAAAAAGTACTATTTATAAATAATATAGTACTACTTTTTTAAAAGGTCAAGTACATAACCATAATGTTTACTAGGCAATAAAAAATTAATATACTTGGTACTTATTAATTATGTATATTTAATATTTTTACAATACTGAAGTTTTTATATTGTGAGAAATCTAATATAAATATATAACGAAGGGGACGCTTCCCAGACAACACACCAAATCCCAGAGATATCCACAGAATATATTTTGTGGATATCCAATATATCCACAGGATATCAGAAATATTCCGTGGAACTAATATAGATATCCAAATGTCCGTCTATATCCAGAATATAGAAGATATCCTATGGATATTCAGCAAAATATCTAATGAGTATCTCCAGACAATACAAGAAATCCCAGATATATCCATAGAATATATTTTGTGGATATCCAACCAAATGTCCGTCTATATCCCAGGATATAGAAATTCAGTTAAATATTTTATAATTATTTTTAGTAGAGGTTCATAAGTAACCAATGGTTATTGAATATTGAATAACGTCGAAAGAAAATAGAGGTAAAAAATATTCCCAACAATCTGCCTTTGATTTTGCCTACTAAGGAGAAAATCATCCTTATTAGGAATCTTCAGCAATAAATGGAACTTCTCGACTTCAGTCTCTAATGAAGTCTGTTTGAGAAACAATGTCGATCAAACTCAATTACGGCGGGTTAAGCATGAGTAGATACGAAAGTGGTATCGCCATCTATACTTAGGAAGCAAAATCAAAAATTACATCTAGTAGATATCCACGATGGTTTGCGTCCGCGCTTAGACTTTGATATATTTATAGTGGATGTCCATGGGATATTGAATACACCTTAAAAAATTAATTTTAAATATCTGAACGGTACTATTACACACAATGGCGTAATTTTTTAATAATTTGCTATATAATTACAATTATTTATGGACATTTGCATGTCTATAAATTACATTTCATGGATATAAAATAGATATCCACCATGGACTGGACATTCAGTGGATATTGGGATGTTCAGTAGATATCCAAAGGATTTGGTGTGCTGTCTGGGTTCAAACTGCTTAATTTTTATATAGTTCCAGATAGCACAAAGTCGTCTTAAAGACGTCTTTAAGACGTCTGGTATTTCCTGAAAGACGTCTTAGAAGACGTCTGATGTTACAAAAAGCGACGTCTTTAAGACGTCTTATTTATGGCTTATATTGGTCTGTAGAGCTTAAAATATGCCATAAATAAGACGTCTTTAAGACGACTTATTAATAGCTTGTGGTCTTGTGAAGCCTTAAATAAGACGGCTCATTACTAGCTTATAATGGCCTTATGAAGCCTTAAATAAGACGTCTTATTAATGGCTTATAATGGTCTTATGAAGCCTTAAATAAGCCATAAATAAGACATCTTTAAGACGTCTTATTAATGGCTTATAATGGTCTTGTGAAGCTTTAAATACGTCTTAAAAACGTCTTTGAGCTCTCACATTAATACGTCTGAATTATGGCTTTTGATAGACGTCTTATAAGATGTCTTAATAACGTCCTAGGATATTGAGACCAAACCAAGACACAAAAAGACGTCTTTCAGACGTCGTGTGCTATCTGGTGCTATCACAATATTGTGAAATAGCTAGGTAATTATGTAACGTGGTCCATGTAAAATTGTTTCTAATTTAAACTAGAATATTTTAGGGGTCTATTCTGTAACAATTCCTTTATATTTAACAATATTTTCTTCTTTACTTCTGTCAAAGAAAACTGTTTAAATAATGACAGAAGTAAATTAATGAATACGAACATATTTTTAAAGGCCGCCAATATTTTTAAAGGCCGTTAAATATAAAGGAATTGTTACAGAATAGACCCCTTTTATAAAGTTAGAATTTGAATACAATTGTCCCTATGCAACCAATATTACTTATATGCGTATTGTTAGTTGCATAACTAATCTCCATAGGTATAGGAAAGTGAATTTTAAATCTTTATAAAAAATACATTTAACTGTAAGTTAATTTTGACTTAACTTTTTGATACATGGAACATCTGAGAATGTTCTTGTACCATTAGTTTGTAATTTTTTAATATATAAATTAAAACAACTGGAAAATGTGCTACTTCGGGTGTTCTCGACTAGCCCTCACAGTTTACGACCAATTTGAAATGGTTTCTCTACCAGCTTTTTCAGTTTTCGACCCTTTAGAAGTTGATTCTCGACCATCCAAATGTATGCAATTCTAATAATAATAAAACTTCAAATCTTCAAAAAAAAGTTATTTTTTAATGAATAAAAATAAAAGTACAGTATGTAATGCGAAAAATACAAAATAAAATTAATTTTTTTATAAAAACAGTAAAAAAGTTAATTATTTTTATTTACAACCATATATGTAATGTTGTCATTGAAGGTTGGGAAGTGTCACATTACACACCTCTACTTCCCGCCCTTATTTCATCTATTCTAGATGAATATTTTTTATATTTAAAAAAAAAATAACACAATGTTTGACAAATCTTATAATACCTATTTAATGGCAAACAATAAAAAACAACAATGATCTAAAATATAACAAACTACTTATTGATATGTATTATTCGCGGATTTAATATCCGGCTTTATCTGACATTTATTTATATTGGTGACAGTAATCACAGTAACAATATATTTACCTACTTGATTATTCTGAGAAAACCGGGCGCTTGGTTATTTGTCGTTAAATGTAATATTTCAGGTATGTTCAGAACAAAACAGAGATTTATTAACTTTGATCGAAATATGATGGTTGTAAATAAAATATAGTATACAAACCTCGGTAGGAAGTTTCATTCCTGTCTCGAGATCATAGCTAACCTCGACGCTTCGCGTCTCGGTGATCTAACTAATCTCACGACAGGAATGAAACTCTTCCCACCTCGGTGTGTAATATACTATTTTTAGCATTGGCTGCATGTGTTGTCTTTTGTTGCAGCTATTTCATAAGGTATGTTAATAAATGAAGTACACTTTTTATGGTACCAATTATCACACAAATCACACCCTATGCTTTTTTGTCATCGTCATCTGTGTCGCTGTTTAATTCTTCGTTGCATTGTGTACAGGGTATTTTATTTTTGTTCATATTATTTTCTTTATCTTTTTCGAGTACCTTTTTTTTGTGTTCTGTTTTTCTCTATTTCACCCTTTGCTTCTCTTTTTTTAGTCTTTACAAGTGCCTTGAGCTTCTTTTCTTCGTCTCTTGCTGCTTTTGTTTGGATCTTTTCAATTTCCTTCGGTTTTTTTGCCTCGTCCAATTTCCTATATTGTTCTCTCCATTTTACAGACGATATGGCACTTGGTGTATTTTCTAAAGTTTTTAAGCTATTGCATAGCTTTTATCGCGGGCTTTGAGCGCGGCAACCGAATCAAAAAAAAAAAACGAAACCGTAACGAAAAAACCTAACACCCCCCACTCCGACCGGCACAGCGGTGCGGCGTTAAACAATATTATTTATTTATTATTTATTCAATAAAAGAAAATCGAAAAATCGAAAAATCGAAAAATCTCAAAAATCTAAAAATCTAAAAATCGAAAAATCTAAAAATAGAAAAATCTAAAAATCTAACAATCTAAAAATCTAAAAATCCAAAAATCTAAAAATCTAAAAATCTAAAAATCTAAAAATCTAAAAATCTGAAAATCTAAAAATCTAAAAATCTAAAAATCTAAAAATCTAAAAATCGAAAAATCGAAAAATCGAAAAACCGAAAAATCAAAAAATAAAAAAATCGAATAATCGATAAATCGAAAAATCCAAAAACCGAAAAATCAAAAAATCGAAAAACCGAAAAATCGAATAATCGAAAAATCGAAAGATCAAAAAACCGAAAAATCGAAAAAAAAAATTGAAAAATCGAAAAAGAAATTCCGTAAAGAAAATAAACCTAACACCCCCACTCCGACCGGCACAGCGGTGCGGCGTTGAAAGCCGTGCATCGTCTAACGTCGTTTCAGTTCGGCAGACTTCGGCACGGTGTTTGTGTGCGTGCGACTAGACGTATGCTTGTAGACTAGCTTCTAACTGCTCATAACTGATTCTATCTCTTTTAGACACAGTTTTAGAAAAATTGAATTTGAAAATGAATAATGATCCACAAGAATCCACAACAAAATATGGGACCGCCATTGACGCAGTATTTTCCAGATATTTAGAGGATATCAAGTCTCAAACTTGTTTATTATTTCAGTTACCATAAACCTATAGTTTCAATGATAAAAATTCCTGAATAACCTTCATGTATTGTAAGGTATTAAAAATATTTTAAATAATATTAACTTCTCATTTATTCAGTAAAGGAAAAAAAATTGTTTTCTTATCGGTCACCACGCTCAAAAAGTGTAACTTGAATTAATATCAAAGAAAAAAACTTGAATTTATTAATTTAAATTTTTTTCTTTGATATTTCAAAGAAAAAAAAATACTGCATAAAAAATGCTATGCAATAGCTTTACCGCGGCAGTCCCCGAGTGCCACACGTATTTTTTCATATTTTTTTAAATCTTTTTTAATTGGGTCAGGGTATTTCAAATGGTTTGCAAAAATTGTCTCGAGAGACGTATTTTTATTGTTTTTTTACCGCGTAACTCACTGCTTTTCACTTCTTTTGTATTAAAGTTAGTATTTAGGCAAACTGTAGTTTCTACGTTTTCTTTACCTATAGATGGAAATTTGTCGTCTTTTATATTATTAACAAAACATTATCTGGAGAAACTATAGTTTCCAGTGCTACTATGGCGTTATCGGTTGTAAGGGTACAAACACAGTAGAAGCAGATTTCCGCTTACCGGCAATCAGCGCCGATCTGCGCCGTTGTCTCGCGACTGAATGATACAGAGCGAATACCTTTAAAAGCGAGAAAAATCGTTTTCAGTTGCGTCTATAACATCTAGCAAATTGTCTTTTTCTGATTACCATCTGATTGCTTTGGACTCTGTTTTGACTAAACTGAAGAGAAAGAGAGTTGGTATACAATCTGTAGTATTATTGCCAGTTATATTTTGTTGTTGGTTACTTTTAAGGGGTCTAGGATCATTAGCAAGATGATTTTGGGACGTGGTTGGTTGTTGGCTTAAGGAAACGGAAGAGTAGGCATTCTGATAACCAGGAGAAGGCGCACTAGCATGGAATAATGTAGAAGATAATGGACGAGGATAAGTGTAAAGTTAATAGAAATATTGTTCCACTAATTCATGTACGCGACAACGAAAAGATAGTATTCTGTTTTCAGGTATTTTCCTTACGTGCGGCAGCAAACTTTTGAAAAATGAAAGATGTTCGTTTTATTTAAATGCTTATTTCCTTCCAATATTTATCAATCTCATTCCGATTGCAATGCAACTTCTCCCTCTTGTCCCAAATAGGGAGTCTTTCAAAAACGGTAGCAATAAGTGCTTTCTTATCCATAGGCTCTGTGCTTGTACTATAGTCTATTTTTATGTATCAGAGAGTAATGAAACAGCATTTCTAATGCAAAACTTAGTACGGTCATTTTAAATATTTTTACAGAATAATCTAAATATTTCCTAAAATTGTAATAAATGTACCTGAGCTATTACAAGTTTTGGGTCTTTTATCGGTCCTCTATAAACATAAGCTGTACAGAACAATAGGAAAAGGTTTGGACAGGCCAAAAGCCCTGTGTATTAAAGATTACATAGCCGTAAGATTTTCAATAAGTACCTATTTGCCAATTTTGTTTTATTTTAATTCCAAGAATTTCTTACAGTAATCGAATTATAAGTAGATAAATACCTTCCCAACAAATTTCACCGAAAATGCGATTATAGGTTTTCCATTTAGTAAGGAGGTCCAAGTTGTGTTTTCTTGACAGTTTACTAAATGTCGTTTAGTTGCAACTAGCAAGGTGCAGTGTGAATTCTAGTGTGATCATGGAAAATTTGGAAGGGCCGCCTAAATGACAAAAAATCGGTCCTTTAACAGTTAATGAAAAAACATTATTATTTAATTGTTTTAAATCATTTACAGACAAACATTTATGTAAAAGTGTTGATGACACAGTGGAATTAGTTAGTAGTACGCTTGGTGTTGGGAAATCTACGATTTACAGAGTTGTTAAAGAAGAGAAATGTGGCGAGTTTCAAACAGCACGTAAAGCTCCAGGAAAACCAAAATTTCAATTAGAAAATCTTTTGAAAGAAAGACTTCGAAGGAAAGTGCATGCGTTCTTCTTTAGAAAAGAATTTCCGACAGTAGACAAAGTTCTTGCCACGGTTCGAGATGATAAAGATTACCCTGAAATGAGTCGAAGCACACTATGGAAACTTAAAAAAAAAATAGGTTTTCTATGGAAAAAGCATTCCAGAAAGTCTATTTAAATAGAAAGAATCGATATTGTAGTATGGAGAAGAAATTACCGAAGGACTATAAAAGAAATGAGAATTGGCTAAATTCAAAGAATATTAAGTTCCATCCCGGTTCTGTGAGAAAAGAACTATATCATTTGTGTTTCCTTCATAAAGAGAAATTCAAAAAATATGAAATTGCAAAAAATCGTGGGATGACGATGGTTAGATCATCACCATATCATTGCGAAGTAAACCCGATTAAACTGATATGGGCACAGATAAAGGGAGAAGTTTCAAGAAAAAATAATTCTTTTAAAAGTAATTCTGTAACATGAATGATCTTGTGATATATGGTATTCAAACTTGACTCGGAACCGTCTAGAGATTGAACCAAAACGTCTTGAGATGAATCCAGAAAACGTCCAGAGATAAACCCAAATCACGTCTAGAGATGAATCAAACAACTTTCTTCAGATTGAACCGAAACAACGTCTAGGTATAAATCCATAAAACATCTAGAGATGAATCAAACAACTGTCTTCAGATTGAACCAAAATAAAACCGTCTATATATAGCCATGCTAAAAAAGGGTTAAAATGTTAAGACAGGAAATAGGAAATTTAAACAGGATTTAGATAAAATGCTTTAACTATTAAATGAACAATTTAAAACTATAAAATAATTTCACAGACCAAAATTAATATGAAAAATCTTATTTAATATATTTAAACGTAGTAAAGCATAATATCTTATTCCCAAAAAATAATATATAAATTAATCATGTGTTATCCTCTGTTGATATTGAGGTTATGTTCAAAAATTGGCAATTTATTTAAGAAATCCTTGTACAAAATACATATTTTCAACAAAATATTATTAAAACTTACCTTATAAATTCAGACGGATTCTACGATAAACAAAAATCATCCAGTACATCGGATGACCAAGATGAATTAAAAATGAAATCTAGTTGATTGTCGCTGACGTCCAAATCAAATAAATCTCACAAGACGACAAATGACATTTGAGTAAGAGGTGGTTGTGTCGAAATAACGAATAACGGTTCCAACCGTTACACCTATTATCATAGGTGTTAAGCCGATTTTACACAAGTAAAAATAATTAAATAGGCAAACCAAATCAAAATGTTTCACCTTACCCCAAATATTAACAAAATAATTAAATTAACGTTCTTTTCCGAACACTAAAGAACAAAACCGCAATCTACCACATGCCACAATTATCATTCCCAATTTTTAACTTTTAAATACAAAGCTTTTTTAAGGCAGGAAAATAATGCAAAAAAATTAAAAACTTGTATTTTCACTTCGCTTTCATATGCATAATAAACAAACACTATAAATTACAACAAATTCTCCATTTCATTCATAAACTGCTTATAAGCGTCATCTTTGGTATGACCAGCTAGGGCATTTTGATGCATATTAAATTCCTTTTGTTTCATCTCTCTTGCAAACGCACTAGGATTTTTAGATGGTTTCTTATCTTCTCTTTTCACTCTCAATGCAGATGGTACAAATCTAGTCACGTCAGCGCTGAGATTTCTAATCTGAGGTTTAGCAGATATTGTAGCTCCTTGTTTCGTCGACTCTGACCTAGAACATAAGAATAATTAAAGAGTAAGAAGGTTATTCATATTTTTAAAGTGCTATATTCTGTAGGGGACAGGAAAAATTTAGTTTTTACTACAATTGAAAGGTCTAATAAAAATTGCAATTAGTCGCAAGCCAAAAAGAAAAACAATTGATAGTTACAAAAATGTCAGTTAATGTAGTACAAAAATTACCTAACACATTATGTTGGATAAAGGATTCAAAACGTTAAAACATAATTGAAGACACAAGTGGACAAAGGTGTCATGTCACATTTTTTTCAAAAAATTACTTTTATGGCCTAATACTTAAAATATACTATATTTTTTGTTAGTGATAGCTCTGATTTCCAATTTTGATAAATAATGGCTATTCATCAGATAGGAAGGTATCATGAGCTGTTTAAAAATATTAATATGCCCTGGATATACATTTATTCATACTATGATTTTGATATAATAATTTTTGGGAATAGTTGTGAGTTTAATAAAATATTAGTGTTAAAAATTTACGAGTTTTTCTTGTTAAAAATACCAAATAATTAACAGTTGGTCCTTTGAGTCACGGTAGACGAATTCTGTGGAAATATCAATCCATTAACAATTGTTATTAGAAATGCTGAAAGATCTGGAAAATGTCCGACAAATAATTCAAAAGGCAGACGAAATTACTTGCAAAAATATCCATTTCCTTCTTTAAGGACAATTTCCAAAAAGATCTGCAGGTAAAAGGAAGATTTTATCATTTTCTGGTTATGATTTCACAATACCCTCTGAAGAATACATCTTACACCTAACTACAATCTGCAAAACGCTTAGTTCCATAACTTTGGAAGAAACTTGTACCTTATTTAATTTTGATTTTAAAAGTTTAAAGAATACTAATGAATTAGCAGAAATTCTAATTAAATATATAACTCAAATTACTAAAAAAGCCTGAAGCAGAAATTAAAGTAGCAAGAGCAACAAAAGCTCAAGTGTACATACAAAATGCAGTTCAAAAATTAGCATGTTATCAGAAAAACAAAAAAAAAAAATAATAAATACAAGACGGAATAACTAAATGCAAAAAAGATTTATTAAAAAAAGAAGAAAATAAAATAAATTTGGAGTGATATACAAGAACTCAAAGAAAATCCAAAGACGCCAGAATTGCAATTACTATTAAAAACCAAAGAAATTCAATTCAACAAAGAGAATAGAAACCCTTAAAGATTTATGAATTTTGAATAAAGAAAAGCAGTTCAATAAACAAAAGAAAAATTTCAATATGGTTGAAGAATATTCTTCTGAAAATGAAAGTATTCAAGAATTTAAAAAAGAAAATTAACAAAGAGTTCAAGAATGGGCTGATAAGTAATCAAGAGCCATAAGAAAACTCAAATTCACAAAGCAAAATAGAAGAATTAACAAAATCAATAAATTCCCTATTACTTCGCCAAACTGTTGCCAGTAAACTTAGGAAACTCGATGGCTCATCATGTTTGGAATGACGAATTTTCTATTACCAATATAAGTTATCCAATGAAACTTATTCTTTTACACCTGCTGAAAATGTTTTAAGATTTAACGACAGTCTCGATGGAGATGCTAGAAGCACTGTTGAAATGTTATTAATATCAGCCAAGAAGCCAGACGATATCTTAGATATTCTTAACAACAAATACGGTAGACCTAAATTAATAAACACAATAGCTTTTATCCACCGTATTCAAACTTCCAGCAGTAAAAATTTTTACATGAAATTTTTTTATTTGGTACAAATATGTCAATACGCTAGTTCGGTGTGATGTAATTTTGGTTCCACTGACATTTAATTCTAAACAAACTTCTAACAAAAACATAAATTTGACATATACGTTTTTACTGTTTTTAGTTTATTTCTAAATATTGTTTACAGGTAATAAAAAATAGTTTAAAGGTATGTAATTGGTAACTAAACGATTGTATATTTGATGCATGTTATCTACTTACTTTAGAAATATATTTATAAAAGTAAAAAACGATATAATTTAGGTAAACAAAACGAAGAAAACACACTCAATAATCTACTGTCACTTTAGTCAGTGGAACCATAATTACATTATCACTGAACTAGCGTCACATACTTTTACTATACGGAGAATGGTTGCACTGCGCAGCTTTCTGAGTGCCTTTTAAAAGGAGATAGAAAACTCCGCCATTTTGAACCCTTATTACGTATTGCCTACATCTTGGCGCAATATTTTTAATAGGTGCGTTTTAATCATCCGCTTCTGCTTCGGAATTGTCGGTTTTCTTGTTTTAATCTGACAGGTTAAAACGACTAAACCGACAATTCCGGAAGCAGAAGCGGATGATTAAAACGCACCTGATATTTTGCTGGCTGCTGTCAGTGTCAGTGAATATTATTTTTGAAGTCACAGTTTATTGCTAAAGAATCAGTTAGCTCACTCGGACCAGTTGAAAGTTCCAAAATAACATCCACTCCAGGGATACAAATTCAGGATACGCAGAAGACTGCTGTTTTATTATAGGCGGTTGTCATATATTGTATTATCCGAGTTGCACAGTGTATAAACTGAAACATTGAGATCCAAAGTGCCGACGCAGAGTGAGCGATCTGATTCTTTGGCTGTAAACTGTGTCACAGGGTTCAAAATGGCCGCGCCCTATGTTGGGCGTGTCGGACCTCTCTCTTGCCTCGTATAGTAATCAAAGTATGTGACTATCGTATTGCAATAAACAAGATATCATAAAAAATGGTAATCATATTATCCAAGGTTTTATTTCGTAATTGATCCCAAGATACCTGATCAAGAAATTGTCCAATTCCTACATATAGTGCAGGGTATAGTGGCGCATTCGTTTGCAAAATTGTTTTAATTCGTAATTTTATTTTTAAAATGTCCGGAAGGTTTTCTGATTATAAAAGTGTAAGATGACACTCGATATCTGTTGATGTTATTGTTTAAACAACGAAAAATTAATTAAGCCAGAAAAAATGCATTTTTTGCAATGAATTAATTTTTGTTATATTCTTTAGGATATTTCGAATAAAAAAGTTCTTACGCCCATCATCGTATCTTTAACCCTTTAATTGTTATGAATGTTTTAAAATCCGAAATTGACGAAAATTCTAATTTTTTTGAATTAAATAATATACCTTAAAATTTAAAATGCTATAATTTTAAATTTTTTACCGAATATTCAAACTATAATAAACAAAATAACCTAAATAGATTTTTTTTACGTTGTAACAGTATGCTTCCTACGCGCGTGTACTTTTAGAGAGAAGTACTTCTATCTCACTTCCAACTCAATGTATAAGATGGGTAAGAGAAAGCCCGATAACGCGCTGAATCAATTTTTTGCTGTTTTTCAGAGGTAATAAGTTTAAATAAATTATTATTAACATTTTTCATAACACTTTGTTATATTTGCCGATTAATAGTTTTGTATCATGTGATTTTTTTTACTTTTTTAGATACTTTTGATAACTTTTTTATTCATTCATATGTTAATGTACCAAATTTTAGATTGTTCTTTCTTAAAAAAAAAATGATAAATTCTAAAAAAAATCTAATGACTAAGTATTTTTTTTATTTATTGTCCTATTTAACTAACTTTGTTTAGTTTTTGAAATATCCATGTAGTTCATTTTAAGTGTAACACACACAAATAAAAAAATAAATAACAACATAAGGATTCACAAAGTACTTAATGGTACTTAATACTTACAAATATGTACCATTATAGCATATTTGGACCCCATTATGTATTTGTGAATTAAGTGACATTTACGTGTTTTCGAGAAACAGGAAATATGACAAATATGAAAATGTCGTTTCAGGTGTCCTTAAAATCGGTAAAATGGGGAATTTTAATTAGGAATGAGTTTTGTAATATAATTTTGAATGATTATTTAAGAATGGCGCCATTTACTCGATTTTTTAATTTTACCATTTAACTTGTTATTGCATAATACGGCCTATTTTTGTTTTCCCCCTAATTAAAAAATATTTTAAATTTACCTGTTTATTAATTGTGGAGCTGCAGATAATACATTAGGCTGGATAATCTGGGGTGGCCCGGGTATCCTAATCATCCTGGGTGCAACTTGTGGCAGCCTAAGAGGTAACCTGGGAGGTAATCCTGGTGGGGGCCCTGGAGGCAAAAGAGGCCTGCCAGGAGGAGGCCCAGGAGGTAATCTTATATTAGTTGGAAACATATGTGGAGGTGGAGCTGAAGTTTGTGTTGGTATACCAGGTAATTCAGTACCTGGAGGTACAAGGGGTTCAATATGAACAGTAATTTTGTTCCTTGCATCATTTTCTCTGTTCAACTCCATCTTCTTTTGAACTGTTTCCATTTCTTTTATGAATTCATCTACATTCTGTCCAGAGAGTGCCACCATTTTTTGCTGCAAAGATGTTGGTTTAACAGTTGATGATTCCTCTGCATTTGTGTCATCTATTTCAATTTCTTTAGGTTCTTCAGGTTTTGTTCCAAATTCTTCAACTTCTCCTTCATCATTTATTTCAGGAGGAGGACCTGGTGGACACCCAGGAGGTTCTCTTACTGGTTGGCCCTTTTAAGAGAAAACTATTTTAAATAATAGTAAAACAATAAAACTAATCGATATAAAAAAAATAGTGATTCACAAAAAAGCAGGTTTCGTCTAACGAGGGCATATCTGTGATAACTATAAACGGACACTTAAAAAGAATTGCACCCTGTGACATGAATGATTTTTCTTAGGCCTATTTTGAAAAAAAATGTGACATACCAATGCCTGCAATTTAAGAGCTGTTGCAATTGAGTATATAGTATGCTCTTGTTTTCTTTCAGTTGTTGGTAATGGAATTTGGGCTGGAATACTTGCTGTAGTTGTCGGTTGTTGTGGTAACTGGGGTAAAGGAATCTCATCAACAGTGACTTGTTGAGCACTTTTTACTGATTCATAGAAGGCTACCAGCTGTGCTCGCTTTTGTTCGTACTCAGTTTGTCTTCTCTTTAGTTCTGACCACTTTTCTGGATCATCTTTATACTAGAAATATTGTGATATTAAAATCGGCTAATAATTAATTAGTTGCTACACTTACATACATACTAAGAACTCTGTCTAAAGTATCTCTAAGTTTCTTTCTCTTGTCTTTCAGCACTTTTTCATTTAAAGGAGACGGCTGATTAACATTGAATTCTGAAATTAAATTAAAAGAATACTTGAACATACAGATAGATCTGAAATCGACACTTTGTTAACGAAAAAATCAAATGACCACAAGTGTGTGACTTAGAGCCAGGAAAAAGCCTTTCAAAAAATGTATTATTGTACTTTGTACTTTTTCGAAAAACATTAATATTAGACTTAAATAAATATATGAGACGGTCTCCTGAATTCAAAAGTTTCAACATACCAAGAGGGAATTTTGATAATATACTGATTTTGTGATTGTGGTACCAGGTGCTAATGATTTTGACATGTCCAGGGTCTCTAAATTCAGAAATATTTGTTCGAAACTGAAACTATGTACCCACACTAACTTTATGTTCCAATTTTGAGAAGACACAATGACAAAAACCTAATCAAGAAATTTAATTTGAAATTAGACCATTTTCTGGATAGGTTGGACAATTATACAGAAGGTAGAATGTTATATGTAAATATCAATTCTGAGCAAAGTGCCAAACTAAAACTGTCATACGAAAAATTAGTGTAGCAATAAGTAATAGCAAAAATGTCTTTAAAAATTTAAAATTTATTAACACTGTGAAATCTAATAATACAAACTGTAACATGTCTACTAACTTGGGCTCTATAGATTTGACAGGTTTAAATAATTTTACTGTTCTTCCTATTAATAATAGTAACTTGGGCTCTATAGATTTGATAGATTTAAATAATTTAACTCGTTTTGATAATAGTAACTTGGGTTCCATAGATTTGACAGGTTTAAATAATTTAACTGTTCCTCCTTTTGATAACGTATCTATCACACCCACAGTTAATAAGGATTTTTCTAGAAAGTCTCAAACTCAAGATCCAAATTAAAAAGTACAATAAATATATTATATTTAAATGCTGAGAGCTTGGTGGCCCACAGTGATGAAATCTCTAATTATGTGTTGTCAAAAAAAAAACAATTTTAGTATGTGTTTCTGAAACTTGCTTGGCTGAGGATATTTATGATTCAGAAATAGACATTGATGGGTACAAAAATTATAGAGTTGACAGTGAAAGTAGACACACAGGGGGTGCTTTAATTTATGTACAAAGGTTTTAAAATATTTTAAATTTTGTATTCGAAAAATTTGTTGGATTGTTTCTGTGATGGTAATATTAGGAAACAAAAATGTTTTAATTGTATCTTTATATAGGTCACCTAGCAGTAGCTGTATAAATTTTTTAGATTGTTTTAGCACTTGGGCTGAAGAAAATGTATGTGATAATTCTCAAATAGTTATTGTTTCTGGAGATTTTAATATTGACCTGTTAACTAAAAACACTTACGTGCGAAATTAAGTGATATTTTGATTGATACTGGATTACAAAATATTGTTACAGAATGCACAAGACCAAATAGAACTGGTGAAGGTACACTTATAAATTTAGTTATAACAAATAATGACTCGGTTTCAGCTGAGGTTATTAAAACACCAAGAATTTCAGATCATTTTATGCTTTTAACAAATGCGCTATTAAATAGTGATGGGCGATCTGTTTTTGAAATTGAAAGCAAAGGTAAGGACTTAAATTTTGATTTAATTAATAACAAACTTTCAACATTAGCATGGAACAATCATATTTATGACATTAATGCAAAATATGATAATTTTGTAACAAATATTTTAAAGGTATTAGATTCTGTAGCACCAAAAAAACAAATAAAAATATTTCCTAAATACAAAAAATGTGGAATGATAGATATTCATTGAAAATTAAAATACTGGAAAATTTAAATTTAGCACTTTTCTACAATTTTTCCATTACATTCCATTTTAGAAAAATCATGTATAAACAAAAATTATAGAGATCGATATCGCAAAAACTTTTATTTCAACAATTTTCATAAAAATCGGAATTTTGCACATTTTGTCAAATTTCTCGAATACGGACCATTTCAGGAAATTTTGACAACAAGCAAAAATTATAGATAATAATATTAGAAATAACTTTTATTTAAACAATTTTTTCTCCAAACATAAATAACAGATATATTCAATAAAATATAAAAACGCCCCCCCATAAAGTACCCCCCAGATGTTCCGACTTTGTCCAAAATATAATCAGTTCACGTCAGGCCGAAATAAAACTTAAGTTTAAAATTTAATGTTTTTTTCTTTATCCGTTTTTGAGTTTTCTTCAAATTTCGAAATTTACACATTTTCTCAAATATCTCGATTACGGTCCATTTTAGAGAAATTATGTATAGGATAAAAATTGTAGAGAATTATATTACAAATAACTTTTGTTTGAACAATTTTTATAAAAAAATATTTTTTTACATTTTGTCAAATTTCTCGAATACGGACCATTTTAGGAAAATTTTGTATAGAAAAAAATTTTTAGATGATAATAATATAAGAAGTAACTTTTATTTAAAGAAATTTCTTCCCCAAACGTAAATAACAGATATATTCCATAAAATATAAAAATGACCACCTATAAAGTACCCCCCCAGATGTTCCGAATATGACCAAAATCTAATCAGCACATTGGACGCTGGAACAAAGCTTAAGTTTGAAATTTGGTGTTTTTCTGTGTATCGGTTCATGAGTTATGCGACACACAAACACACACACACACACCCACCCACCCACGCACGCACGCACGCACCCACGATCACACACACACACACACACACACACACACACACACACACACACACACACACACACACACACACACACACACACACACACACACACACACACACACACACACACACACACACACACACACACACACACACACACACACACACACACACACACACACACACACACACACACACACACACACACACACACACACACACACACACACACACACACACACACACACACACACACACACACACACACACACACACACACACACACACACACACACACACACACACACACACACACACACACACACACACACACACACACACACACACACACACACACACACACACACACACACACACACACACACACACACACACACACACACACACACACACACACACACACACACACACACACACACACACACACACACACACACACACACACACACACACACACACACACACACACACACACACACACACACACACACACACACACACACACACACACACACACACACACACACACACACACACACACACACACACACACACACACACACACACACACACACACACACACACACACACACACACACACACACACACACACACACACACACACACACACACACACACACACACACACACACACACACACACACACACACACACACACACACACACACACACACACACACACACACACACACACACACACACACACACACACACACACACACACACACACACACACACACACACACACACACACACACACACACACACACACACACACACACACACACACACACACACACACACACACACACACACACACACACACACACACACACACACACACACACACACACACACACACACACACACACACACACAAACACACACCTACATTTAAAGTCAAAGTGCCAGATTTCTTAATACATATTTCTCCAGAAACAGTAACAACCTATAGAATTTTAGTTAGTTTTAATTGTATCTAAATTATCTGTTTTGACTTATATGTATTTTTTTTTATTTATTTATTTTATAAAATACAAAAATAGTTACATAATTATGTTACAACCAATTAATATTATCATAAGTTATATACCTTTTCTTGGAGACACCTAGATGCTATATGCATCTATATGTGTCTCATTATGATTTGTATATTTTTACTAAATTTGTATATTGTGATATTAGCAAACTAGCTAAATAAAGGAAATAATAATACATGATATATATTTATATGTAGCATGTGGAGGGTGGGTTACCCCCATCGCTCGTAGGCCTCATTAGGCCCATTGTGCATCCTAAATTAACAAGGCCTCTCAGCTTGTCAGCCAGCCTACAGATTTAACAAAGTTGACATAACCGATAGGTGCTTCTCTTATATCAGCTGGTATTAATCAATACTAACTGAACACAAATCTAATAAATAGAGCGTCAAGCCATCGTAGAGAATATGCTCTTGTTCGCACCCCCTACAGAGTGGGGATTCTAACAGCCCCATAATATGGAGATGCTTTTGTACTTGGCAATGACCAGCCAGAATGCCTGTGATCAGGTACAGGTTCTGTCTAGTCATAGTCAAGTATTTTTTTGCTGTAGTGTTGTTCGGGATAACTTAAAAGCTCCCAGCAACTCTGCAGCTTCTTATTTCGTTCAATAGGTATTTAATTATTTAACTAACCCATCTCATCAATTTTCTCCATTTCTTCTAAAATCTGTTGTGGATCCTTTCCTTTTAAGACGGCCGCTCGGACCATCTGCCGTTGTTTCTTATTCTTTTTTAATTCCTGTTTCCTAGCCTCTTTTCCTAAAAGAAAAATATATTGGGCTTAAAAATTTAGTGATTTTTTTTAAGTACTCACTGGCTTGGTCTGTAGGATTCATGTATTTGCCACTTTTAGTGGTATTAATCGAACGTCTACCCATTTTATGTTAATATATGTGTACTTATTCTATATTTTTGTTTAATTTCTCTTATTTTCAATTCTGAAGTCTCCTAGCTGAAAAGCATGTTATGACTTTTGACCGATATAACAAATGTGACAGATGACAGATGTAGACAGTTTTCTTCTTTGGTATTTCAGAACTACTACATATCTACAAATACTCAGACTATTAAAGATCAATCAGTTTACCAATTTAATTATAAAAGAAGAATATGTGGCTGCCCAAAGGAAAAGACGCGGGCCTCTAAGAATAAAATAACCCAATTTTTTAAAATAAAAAATTTTAATTTTCCAAAATAATAGTAATCAAATACATACATCAAACCAAATAATATTGTAATAATATAAAAGAACGAAAAAAGTTTTGGTAAATATCTAGTTGGAGCTTTTTCGAATTTTAAGTATTTTTTTTGTGAAACAAGTATATAAACAAGAACTTGTTATTGGAAGTTTGTGCAGATGAATATTAACAAACTTACGGGATTGGTAATGAATAGGGAGGCTGCTGGGTGGGTAAGCAACGTTAAAAGTATCCTACTTTATAACATTTCTCCAGTTTTTTTATTTATTAACTAATTTACTGGAAATGGAGTCAATAGAGGAGCTGTGTGGGTAAAACAACGCCAATATTGACCTTTTAAATTTGTCAGGACAAGGAAGAAAAATGTGTTTTTTTAAGACAATTATACACCCATTTTTTCTCATTATTTATCTAGCAAATTCCTTCGACTTTATTATTAATTTTAGCATCAAAATGTTCGTAAAATTATCGTTCATGTTTCTCCAACCATCCGTCCCGATTTAGGTGGGACAGTCCTGATTTTAAAGCACTAGTCCCGCTTTAATATGTGTCCCGATTTTTTCCCACTTTAGGCCCGACGAAAAAAAAAAATATATTTCATTTAAGCCTCCTAACCACAATTTTTTTACAACAACGCAGTCCATTAAAGATTTCCTTTTTAATTGCTCTTCAATGAATTGCAAATAGAATTTGTCGAAATATCTCCATGTTTTTGATTTGTCTCACTTTCTACTTTTTAAAAAATGGTCACATTAGTATTTCGTTATTTCCATGTTTTATTAGTATGGAGTGGGATTCCTTCTAAACTAGCTGGTTTAGCTTGGAATGAGTTCTGTGATATTATTAACAATGTGTCACTGTGTTTAAATCAGTTATTTAGAGAAACCATTCTATTTCCACAGTGAAATATCCTGATAACTGAGATATAGGTACATTTTGTTTCACAAATGGAGTTCCACTGTATTTAATAGAACAGTTTATTTGGATGAATGTTATTTGTGATGCAAGTGTTTCATAATTATTGACTTACAAACCAAAGAGATTTACAACTGGCATCGTTGCTATAATATTACTCCCTAATTAACTCCCTGAAGCCAAGTAAGCATGTGTGGGGAAGAGAGTGCTACTACTATCTATTTGCTGTGATGCTCCAGGGCTACTCAAAGATGATTGATGGTGCCATTTGACTTACAGGTGAGGAAACCCCAGAAAACCTCGCCCACCATCATAACAATTAGTTGTATTTGTGATCCCAATAATCATATTGTCAGTAAAATACTAAGACACAGCTACCTAGCTAATCTTCGCCTTTTCAGGACAAATGTTGTAGATACATTTGTTAAATAAAGATCTTTTATTATTAAACAGAAGCAATAACTGTATTATGTGACAATAAATATTAGTAAATCGAACAAAGATATTCAAATATCCAACATTTTTGAGACTTGGCAACAGCGTTCAATGTACTATTTATGAATTAACATAATATATCGAAACAATTAGGAACCCTAAAATTTCGTCAAGGTGATTTTATGACCTGATATGGTAACACTTTTTTTTATTTAGAAAATTAATTGTCATGTTATTATGCATTTGCACAAGATATGTTACTTAGGTTTTTTGTTTACAATAGTAATACCTATGAGAACATATGCTTATTTTTCTCCTAATTGAAAAGAGCTCAAACTAGATATGACCAAAGATTTGTTATTTCATGCTTCCTCTATGAGCATAAGATAAATGAATGAGTTTTGTGTCAAGTGAGAAAAGAAACAAATTTTAAAGTGTTAAAAATGATAATAAACAAAGATACAACAATAACAGGCCAACGAGTTATTTTAATCCCTTATAAGAAAGATCACGTATTAAAGTATAGTATTTATTTATATTTGTTAATTTGCATATTTTATTTTTTTTTTAATTTTAGATACCATGAGTGGATGAAATCAGAATCACTGCAGCAGTTAACTGCATCCGAACCCTTAACTTTGGAGCAAGAATATGAAATGCAAAAATCATGGCTCATGGATGAAAACAGTAATATTACTCATACTTTTAAAAATATTCTCGTTAAAAACACTTAAAACGTATTGTTTACTTCTATTAATACTTGAGTACAAATTATTTTTTATGGATTGTTTCTCCATAAATATTTAGTTTGTTGATATCAGCTTTTAAGTTTGGGTGATCAGAGGAAACATTTTGAATATAAGTAATTAGAAAAAGAAAACCAAGTAAATCTCAAAGAAGGCAGTAGAGCACCTAGGCAATTTTAAGATGAAACCTATGCCATATTTTTAGCTATTTTTATACCCTATTCAAAAATTTTATGCTCCTCGTTTTTTGCAAAAACTCAAGGTGCTCTGCTAGCTTCAAGCGAAGTCAGCAAAACACCTCAGTTTTTTGAAGTTTTTTTTCCAAAAACAACGACACCATATTGTTAAGCTATTTTTAGAATCTTAAAATATTATAAAACTTTACTATAAAATTGCTACTTTTTAATATTACAGGGTGCTTTGTTAGAACGAAGCCAGCAAAGCACCTTCGTTTTTTCAAAGGTTTTTCATAAAACATTCCAAAAAAATTGCCATTTGTAAAAAATACGGCGTGCGTTGCTAGTCTCGGACGAATCCAGTAGAGTACCTCGATTTTTTAAAGCTTTTTTTAGGCTCTTAAAATATAAAACTTCAAAAAAATAAGCAATTTTTAAAAAATACAGTGTACTTTGCTAGTTGAAATATATACTGTTGAAGGATTCTTGAGGATATACAGCAGACGTCCTCAGAATGGCATTATCTTTAATAAATCTTTGTTTCGTTTCTTTTTTTTTATATATATATATATATAGTCGTCACCACCCTGAAAAGGAGGATAACTCCTATAGCAGGGAAATAGGAAAATCAAATGTCCTAGAAAATGTAAAACACTTATGAAAAAGTCAATATACAAAAAAATGTATATAGTCGTTGGAATAACAGACGGATATCCCTTGTTTCAGCCTCAACTAGGGGAGGTTATGTAGTGTAGTCCTACTAGAATAGAGCCGGATTAATACCAGCGAACTACCCTTTATGTTCAGATCTATCTACGTTGCGAAGATTGAGAGATAATTATCTAAGATATTCCAACCCTGCAATAATATCAGGCATATTCGTGTATCTGTAACGTGTGGAGGGTGGGTTACCCCCACGGCACTTAGGCCTCATTAGGCTCATTGTGCATCCTCTTGAGATGATAGGCACCTCCTAGCTCGTGAGCCAGCCTACAGATTTCATGTAGTTGATAACGTCGCCAATAGGTGCTTCTCTTATATCGGCCGGTGTTAGCCGATACTCGCCGAACACAAATCTTCTAATAAATGAGAGCGTCGAGCAATCGTAAAGGATATGCTCGATGGTCTCATCTTCTTGTTCGCACCCTCTGCAGAGTGCGGATTCTGAGAGGCCCATAATATGAAGATGCTTCCAGTCAGAATGCCTGTGACTAGGCGCAGATTCTCTCTAGTCAGTCTATTTGTTTGCTGCAGTGTTGTCAGGATAACTTAAGAGCTCCGTGGCAACTCTGCAGTTTCTTGTTTCATCCCATCTTTCCTTGAATTTCACGAGGAAATGTTCTTTAATTAAGTCTGTCACTACAGATTTTGTCAGGCCAATAGAAGGGACAGGTTTAAAAAGTATTTGATTGGCTGCATTCTTGGCTAGTGAATCAGTAAGACGGTTACCTTTCGATGTGGCGTGACCTTTGATCCATCTTAAAGTGACCACATTGTTGATGGATACTTCGGCCAAAGCTTCGCGACATTCTAGTACTAACCCTGAGTAAATTCGTGGTCTGTTCAGAGTGAGTAGTGCTTGCAGCAAGGTGGTTTTTTTATTCGACCATCTCTTCCTTCGAAAGTGGAGAGGGGGTGATCTCTTGTGGCTCCTCGGAGTTTTCTTGCTGGAGGTCATCGATTGCCATTTTTTTGGCTCGACGCCCTCCACTGTTTGCTTAAATTGGGGGGAAGAGGGTCATTTACAAAGGAGTCTTCACTGGGCCCCACTTTAGCCTCTTTTTTCGACCTTTGGCCTTATAATCAATGAGGTGAACGCATAGCTCATCTTCATTGATTAGGGTTCCCATGTCTTCGTCTCCGATGCCGAAGAGATGGCCATTGGGGTCTTTTTTTATTTCATGGTGGAAGGTGCACCATTTCGCCACATGTAAGTTTGGGTTTTGCCCCTCAAGTCGCCTGAGCACAACCTTATTCTCGTCAAGGTCAGCTTGCGCTTCCCCTGGGATCCAGAGAGAGGCTTTGGGGAGCTCGTCCATCTTTACAACAGCGAGTGTTGCTCCTTCCCATATTTTTAAGGTTGGTACCTTGGTTTTTAGCCATTCCAACGTCAGGTCATCGTCGCACGTTACTCTGATGATTTCACCAGAGTGCGTCCAAGACCTAAAGGTGGGTGGCTTGATTTTGCTGCAGGAGGCGGACAAAATTGTTTTGTCTAGCTCTCCCATCAATGTCTTTTTTACAAGGATTTCTCTTTCGGTAGTTATCTTACCATAAGAGTTATCCTTGTCTATTATAGCTACTTTCAGGTGGCTCGTAGCTGCATCCTTGTAGCTTATCCCAGACAGAACTTTTTGATCCTGTCTGGGTTTTTCCCCTTCCGGAACGTTACCTCGGAAGAGGTGTGAGATCGCGGCCTTTTCTTGTGCCTAGTTGCGTCGTGTTCCTGGCCTCTTGTGGAGGCAGAACTAGCGTCGCTGCCTAAGGATTTGATTAAGCCGCTTTTGTGTATTTTGGAGTGAGGGAGTTTGCTGAGGGTGGCAGTTGCCGTAGCATTGCCTGCCTGCAGCTTATCCCTCTTCCTCCTCTTTGCTTCAAATCCAGAGATTCTCTTGCCTCTCCGGGGCCTGTTAGTTGGAGGTGAACTGTGTCCATCCTCCTTTTTTGGAGGGTGGACGTCGCTGTCCAGCCTCCTGTGCAGGAGCTGAACATTGTTGTCCAGGCTCCTTTACAGAAAGTGAGCGCTGACATCCATCCTCCTTTTTTTGAGGTGATCGTCGCTGTCCAGCCTTCTGCGCCGGAGTTGGACTTAGTCGTCCAGTCTCCTTTGCTAGAGGTGAGCGTTGACGTCCAGCCTCTTCGGGTTTTTGTGTTGTTGATTCCATATGGTTCCCACGAGTAGCTAGAAAAGGAAAGGTCGACCGCATGCGCCGACAAGGCTAGTTACAAAAGGGTGTCGCCAGGGTCCCTCAGGGGAGCGTTTAGTGCCGCATCTGCCCCTACGACAATTCATCCGTCGGCACGTTACCTTACACCTTAGATTGGTGAAGTTGGTTCGCGGCGGTAGCTTTCGCAAAAGATTTTGAGGGATTTTAGGCTCTCGCACTCTACTTATGTCTACCATTACCCAGGGAAAACTTGGCCGTTCTCCTATCCACCACCCGGAGACGCGCTCAGTTGGCACTCAACCGCTGAGGTGACCTTCTGTTAATCATTTGTTGTAGAGGCAGTTAATAAAATTCTATTCTATATGTAATTTGGTTTTTCAGAGTTAACTTTCATCATTTTGGACAAAGAAAAATTTGCAGAAACTAACAATGAGATAGGTAACAACCCTATATAATTAATATTCTTAAACAATAACCTAATTTGCATTTCAGAATCTATGATCGGCGATACAAACTTATTCTTTGGGAATGCAGACGATAGACTTTGTGCAGAAGCAGAAATTATGATAGCAGAAGAATGGGCTAGAAGAAGAAAGTGTGGCTGGGAAGCCATGTTACTTATGATGCTATATGGAATAGATAATTTAGGTGTAAAACAGTATATTGTAAAAATTTCATACTTGAATCCCATAAGTATGAAAATGTTTGAAAATATGGGCTTTGTTGAAGTAAGCAGATGTGATATTTTTCAAGAAATAACTCTGAGTAAATTAGTCGATCAAATGTGGATAACTTGGATAAGGATGACTTTAGGAGATTTTAAAGTAGCAAATATGTCCTAATAATGAAATAAACGAATAATTTAGTCCACTCCATCAATTTTTTACATTTATTACACCTTTCGAATATAATCTTTGATAATTGTTATATACAGAGGTTTATTTTTTTTAAAGTTATAGGATTTATTTTTCTAATATACACAGAGATAAGAAATGTATTTTTATTTACATTTAAAGACTATCAAACACACATTTTTCATTGTTTGATAAAAAAAACTATTAAATTAATAAATGCAATTATAAAGGTTAAACCATAAGTTAACTTTGTTTAAATTTAAAAATTAAACTATTTTCTTTGTTCTAAAAATTTTCTTTTTCCTTCTTCTATCACTTCCTGGTTTACACCGGTTTTTACAAATATTGAAGTTACTCCTATTTCACTAATATCTCGTATATTACGTTGTTCATCATCAAAAAATATCATTTGGTTGAAGCTAACTCCAGATTGATTTTTAATCCTGAAAAAAATAAAACATATCAAAAAAGCAATACAAAGATTAATCAAATATTACTGATTAAAAGCTATGACAGGGGAGAGTCAGTAACACATTTATGAGTATTATTTGCATAAGGCAAAATTTAAAATTTTTTGTTCCTTAACTTTTAGAACAAGGAAATACTTTGCTGCATTACCTAAAAAAGCCATTGTAGAAAATGCAGTCATTTCTGAATAAATTATATTTTTTAACAATTAAGCATTTTACTTAAAAAACGTATATTGAAAAATTCATACTAAGAATTTTTGTAAGTTTAAACAGAAGGTCAATAATTGAAAGTGGTTTTCAGTTGCAATGCCTTAGCACCACCCCCACTCCAATAATGTATATTCTGTGCAAAAAAAAGTTGTACTGTTTTTATAATACATCATAAAAAAATAGATTTGTATTGAGAAATATATTAAGGTCGTAGCAACAAGGTTTCCTACCGCTACAAAGGTGGCAGCAATTTTTTTTCTATTAACCTGTGATGAAAATTAGCAGTTTTATCAATGTCTGCATTTGCCTACATTTTGTCTTAATTCCAAAACGGTGGTAGTACAGGTACTAAAACGTAAAAGAGTTTCACAAGAGGTTTAGAAGATAAATATATGTCCAACAAAATAATTAAAAACTGGATTATTTTCAAACAACAAATGTTCAGATAGGACCTTTCTTGCTAGGACGGCAGTACTTCAGTGTTTCATGGTAAGGCTACTGTTCTTACAATAAGTTAAGTATATTTTATTTTAATCTAATAAAATGACTAAATTACAATAAATGTTTAAACAACATTACAAAGTCACAATACAGCATACAATGTAAATAATAATTACGCAAGAGAACATAAATTACAAGAGGGAAAAAAATATGTATGTCACCTACGCGCAGGAAAAGAAATACCTAGACGATCATCTATTAATAATGAATCTAATTCCATCTTGGAATCAACAGAATTTTAAAGATTAGCGCTCCATATTAGGAGATATAACCCATTTTAGACTTTCTCTCAAAATAATATAATCTTAATAATCTTCTGCAAAATGAAACCTGACATGACATGAGAAATCAACCAATGCAAATAAAAAAGCTGAAGCACTTCATGATACATTTATGAAACATTTGAATGCCTCAATTCCAAACATATCCCAACCTAAAAGAAAATGCCATAAAAACTTGAGTTATATGAATACAGATAAAATAAAAAGACAAAAAGAACTAATCTCATTTTTACAGGACGCCATTAAAAACAAACCAACGACTACAATTAAAAATTATATAAACAAGAGAAAACTAAATACAATGTATTGCTAAAAACTGCAAAACAATAGTAGTTTGTGCAACAAGTGCGAAAAGTACTTTGCGCAGATGTTGCACACAATACTTTTTCTACGATCACGATTTTAAGAATTAAAATTAAGAAACTTATTTGAAATAATTTGTAACCATTTTTATTAATAATATATTATGGGAATGTAATTTAAAAATTATAAATTTAACTTTTAATTAACTTAATTTAACACTTAATTTAATTAATTATATTTAACATTATTTGATACAAAAGAAACACATTTTTTATTTGAAATTATAATTTATGGTAAAATTTGAGCAATTTTGAAGTGTTACTCCAGGTGTCTCTCTATTTTTTACCAAATTCTCAGTAACTGTCGAAATATTTGCTGATAATGTCGAAGGCTTTTCTTGTTGGTTACATGAGGAGTCTACGGAGTTTACAATTTTATTGGCTATCTCTATTTTATTTGAGATGGCGTCGTCAACATAGCTTTCTGCAATATTGCTTGATCGCCATCCACCATGGCGTTTAAGAGTTAATAAATCTCCTCCTGCTTTGGCTAAAATAGTGGCAGATGAGCGTCGAAAAGAATGGCCAGTATAAAGATTAGAGTTTGGCAATTCTAAAAATTGTGCCACTTGTTTAGGAATATTGCCAATTTTGTTAATTCCGACAATTTGCCTTGTGCATTTACCCCCTTGATAATTCACAAAAAGACGTCTGTCAATGACGTTATCAGGGCGAAGACAAGTGTACTTTTTGTATATATTATAAAATTCTCCAGTTACCGTGAACGATCTTTTAATTTTGGTTTTCGTGCTTCGAATCGTAACCAATAGGACAGTCTTTAGATCTTACACGTCATCTAATTTTATATTCCACAATTCTTCTCTTCGACAGGCACCAGTTAAACCGATCGCAAGGACAGTCTACAAGTTTAAAATACATTAATTTTAGATATGTTTTTTTGTTTTTTTTTAAAGAAGAATTTTAATAGGAATTTTAATTATTATAAAAAAAAAAGCTGGCAGGCACTGTGAGATTTGAAGCCCGGCCGTTTTTATCTCAGTCCAACACTCTACGATCTGCGCTACGTAGGCTTGTAACTGTACTTCGCGAAAACATAGTTAAAAAACATATTTTAAAATTCGTTATTTTTAAATATTTTATATTATAACTAAGTTATTAAACTAAATTTTAAAAACTTTTGAATTTCTTCAGATGTTAAGGTTTTTGATTTTTTGGGCTTGTAATTATCATTTTGTCTTTTTAAAAATGCTCTTAATTTTACGTATATTGAAATGTCCACATTGTTTTTTATACTTAATGTACTTCGCAACATTGAATATTGTGACCATAGTGTCGAAGCTTTATAAGATTTTGATTGTTCTTCAAAATAGGCGAGAATTACATTCTCAGAAAATGATGGTATTTTCTTATTTTTCCTCCATTCCATAAATTTTTGATACGCACATTCATACTTTTCTCTTGATTTTTGAGGCAAAAGGTTTAAAGTTGCATTCAATGCAATTTCAACAATTTCAGGAGGTGTGTTTTCCATATATTCAACTTCTGAATCTGAATTATTATTGTCAATTCCTTCCATGTCGAATTATACCTATATTGTATAATATGATACGTCGTGTTATCAAATATTTAAATTACAAATTAATAGGTAGGTAACTATTATGTATTATTTTTGTATGAAAATAATTCAAATCTTATTTTAAATATAACAAATGTCAAAATATGATATTACGAATCACGAACTGTCAGCAAATGCAGCCTCCTACGATAGATGCGTGGGAGTTCTCCACGCATGTGTAGTGTGCGGTACAGGAAATTCTGCACGACTTTTCGCACAGTGCACGATACACAGACTAACGGCATGTCCCTACGCAAGCAGCTGACTGACGATGACGTCACGTGGGACATATAAATATAAGCATTAAATGGGAGGTAGTGTTTAAAATTCGATATTTTGCCAATTTTAGACTTTATGCAGTTACTTAAGCTTTATTGGTTATTTTGTAATATATTCGTTTACAAATATGAAGGTTTAAGGTAAATAATAGTAATAAAAATATTAATTTTTCTCATAAATTATAGGTATTTTGTGACAAAATCCATAACCTGGACACAAGATAAGTAAAAAATATAGACTAAAAATACAAATTTGTACTTTCTGGGCGTGTAGTTCTTTTACAATCTCTTTTTTTATTATGTGAAATAAAAATAAGTGTGCAGAAACAACTTATTTATTTATAAAAAGTAAATACACAAAAAAAATTACTTTTTATTTGGTAAATTTAAACATTTTTTGTCAAATTTACTTCGAAAATACTCAAAATCAATTTTTCTGTTCATTTATCTTATTATTATGTGTTCGTGTCCTTCTCATGTATGGCATTACTTCAAAAGAACCGTTGTATTGGGACAGGAAACTACTGTTTTTATCTGCTAAAATTTCAAAATACCGATTTATTTTCTTTGCTTAATGAGGCCGGTGCACCTGGTGAAATTTAGTTTTCTTTTCTCACAACTAATTTCCTCAAAGTGGATAAGGCAACTTCAATTAAGTTTGTCCTTTCTTCGATAAGAATTTACCCATATTTTGTGGCATTCGGAAATATCTCCACCGCGCAGATCGGCATTTTAAACAATAATTTAGTTCTTCCCTGTTATATATAGGAAAATATAGTTACTACCTTAGGTCACTACTAACACAAAACCAAATAAATTATTAAATTATTTTACACTATTCAATCAAAAAGTGTCAAAATAACTTGAAAGTTCGTCCCGCATTACGTCATGCGCAGTTTGGACGAATTTTGAATCGAAAGTCAGCATACCATTAGTATGTGTATCATGGCACAGTGTAGGAAATTATTAACTTTGAACGCAAGTAAGCCATGTCTATTTGTATACTTTCTATAGTGATCGTAGAAAAAATAACTTACTTCAACAAATTAATAATTCAGACAATAAATCTAAAACTGTATGGAAAATAATAAATAATGAAACAGGACGTAATAATAAAAATAATGTAGAATCTGAAAACGATATAGAAACCTTTAATAAATATTTTGTAAATCATTCATCTGATATAGTAGAAGACATCCTCAATAACAATAAAAATAAAATTGACTTGTCTTGTTACAACCGAAAACATCAATCACTTTTCTTAGCTCCTTTTACTGAATCTGACACCATAGATATAATACAAAGATTAAATCAAAAAGAACTCAAGATATTTATGAAATTAATACCTATTTATTAAAAACTGCGCCAAAATATTGTTCTTATTACTGAATTGATAAACTGTTGTTTAGCTGAAGGTACCTTTTCAGAAATTTTTAAAACGTCCAAAGTTCTACCATGCTACAAAAAAGGAAATGACTCAGTACCTGAAAATTTTCGCCAAATACACATTTTACTATGTTTTTCTAAAATACTTGAAAGTGTTATAGTAAAACAAATTGTGCATTTCTTTGAAAACAACAACCTGTTTTCTGCGGAACAATATGGTTTTAGACATGGGAGAACAATTACAGATGCCATGCTGGCTTTAATGAATAACATTTAGGAGTCTTTAGAAAACAAATCACAATGCGCAGCTATATTCACTGATCTGTCTAAAGCATTTGACTGTGTAAGCCACAAATTGTTAATCAACAAACTAGATAAATATGGCATTAGAGGCATTGCAAATAAGATGATTGCTTCTTATTTACAAAACAGACAACAAAGTGTATATTACAGAAATAAATTTAGTAAACCTTTATCAATAAAAAGAGGTGTTCCACAAGGATCCGTACTATGCCCACTATTTTTTCTCTACGTAGAATATCAAATATATGTGTGTGTATGTATTTCTGTTTGGCACTGGTTTCAAAACCAACTAGCCAGTCAATCTTTAATTAATTTTAATAAAGTTTATTTTGTGTTAATTCAATTTTAAGTTCTATCCTTACAATATTTCACAGTTCACATTTTATTTGAATATAGTTAATACAGAAGCAGCAATAACTACTTATTATGGCCTAGTCCATTCCAACTTAGCATAATGACCCTGTTTTTGCAAATAGTATTTGAAAACTTGCTAGCAGTAAAAATAATTTGGGAAACTTCACATGTCACTCAGACAATGATACATACGATACCAGAGGGAAAAATCAGCTAATCCAAACGAGAACTAGAACAAACAAGTCCCGAACAATAGACATTTCACTCTATAATGCACTTCCGCCCCACAAACGTAATCTACCAGGAAAAAAGTTTAAACATCAAATTAAAAAGATATTACTCGACATGTGTCTATATAACACTAATGATTATTTTGTAAGAGTGAAACATGTCACCTAATATTTTTAATATTGTATTTTTTATTACTATTACCAACCATGAGTTTTTAAAATCCTATTTTATTATAAATTTTATATGACTATGCTGTATGTTAATATATGTAAAATGTGGTGTATTTTACCATTTGTGTACTGATGACTATGTAAACATGTTTATATATGTATTACTGAGAATAAAATATTCTATATCTGAAAATTTCTAGCTTCTGCTTTTATAACATCAGCATTTTGAACTAAGGCTTTTCTAAGACGTAGTTATCAAGTGTTCCACCACTGGTGCACCTGCAGCAAAGTATTTCCATTCTTTACAAGGCGATAATAAACAATACATTTGTAATTTTGCCTTGTGCAAATGTGTAGCAAAAAAGTGTCGCTCTCCTATTATATTTTGTGATTTGAGAGATTAAAAAACTTAAAAGTAGTTTCAACTAATTTAAAAAATAAAGCTTTTTTTATATTATGACTATGATGACTAGAGAGAAGGAGGCGAATTGGCAATGGTCAAATTTCTATCCTTCTTTTTATAAAGTTCGCGAAATTGACTGTAGTTGGCATGTCGAATAACAGCAGTGTCAATTTTTTATGTGAGTCAACGAAAAATAAGTGATTTTTTAAAAAATTGGTGAAAAGAATCAAAATAATGTGAAAAAAAGTACCTGAGTACAAGTAACATGAGAGACAAAACAAAGTAAGATTTACGTCGTTCCAAATTGTAAAACAGGATACAAATCAAATGTAAAACTAAAGAAAACACAAGAAGAAATCAATTCAATGTCTTTTTAAAGCTTCTAATGTAAGTAAAATGTATTTATGTCTAAATACAGTGAGCATCATATAAGTCTTACCCCCCCCCCCTAACTAACTCGTTACTGGAGTCTTGTTAGGAAAATCGCTGAGACACGTCGATTTCTGATTTCTATAATGTACATTTTTGTATGAATAGTTTACCCTTAATTTCATCCCTTACTGGAGGGGAGCAACCCTTTCGAAAAATTTAAATAGCATGGGGTGATGAGTCAAAGCTCATTTGAAAGGGGGTTTTATTCTCTATTCAATCGTGCAAAAAAAAATTGAAATTTGCTCCATTACGTGTTGATTTATTAATGTTTAAAAATAACAAAACATCACAAATCTAATGGCAAAAAGTCTTACTTCACGTCTGAACCAAAACCGATATCATGCAGGGCCGAATTTTAATTCTAAGGATGAGTGCCCAACGTTAATTTCCGTTATTCTGAAACAAATTTCAAAAGAATAAAACCCCCTTTCAAATGCGCTATCACTCACCACCCCATGCCATTTAAATTTTTCGAAAGGGTTGCTCCCCTCTAGTAAGGGATGAAATTAAGGGTAAACTGTTCATACAAAAACGTACATTGTAGAAATCAAAAATCGACGTGTCTCGGCGATTTTCTTAACAAGACTCCAGTAACATGTTAGATAGGGGGGGGGGGGGGGTAAGACTTATGATGCTCACTGTATAATATTTATTGGAAACAAATCACAATATATATCTTACGGAGTGTAGTTTATTTTATTACAAGTTTCTATAATATAAAATTTAACTTACTAGAAAAGAAAATTTATTTTTTATAATTTTAATGTTAGATAAAGAGTTGCTACTGTTATTTATTTTTTTTTTTTTTTTTGAATCCCAATTGTGTCATTGTAAATGTTTTTTGTAGGATACTAAACGCTTATAACTGTGGCAGCATATATATTATTCCTAGTGCAGGTAAAGCACTTTCTAGAGATAATGTTGTTCTATACTTTTTAGAAGATATTATCTATGAGACTGTTTTTACTGATGGTACTGTTAGCAAAATAAAAAGGGGAAAGCTGAAATTAAAGACTGAGGTACATTCCCAAATCTCCCTTTATACTTGTATTACAACAATAAAAATCTGTTAGCTGTGTTTTATTTTGCTCTTAAAACTATATATAGGTTCAATTCAAAAAAAAAAATTGCCACCAAATTGTACTTATAAAGTTTTAGCATTTAAAACAAACCTTTTCGAATTTGGTCATACCTACCTAATTTGTATTTTATATAGATAAAATTAAATAATTTGTCAATTAAAACAATACAAGAGTTATTTAGAAATAAAAACAGTATGTTTTGTGCTTTATTTAGCTAAAAACGAGTTTTTTATTATTTTGACAAAATTATGTATAATTCCCATATGAAGCCATGTATTTTGAACAAGGTATGCAGTACTAGCGCCCATGCGGTTAATTATAAAAGCGTGCGTTTTTTTGGGTCCATATTTCGAGTATGCTGATTCACCTCCTTATCTCTAGTCTTCATAATTATGACAAGTATACATTAGGGTATCTATATATTGGCAGCCAATATTCTAAATGCATTTAATTATTTTTACAAAAGAGTAAAGTCCATAAATAACGTATAGTTAGTCATACTTATTAAAATGTGTAGTTTTACATCCTGGAAAAATTTCAAGATATGAAAAATATTTGTCCCATCCAAACAGCTCTATCAGTTGCCTGGCACCTTTTATTTCAGACGTTCTGGATGCAACTGCTAATTTATAACCTTCATTAAATAACTTTTCTAAGATTCTAGGTACTTCAGGATAACATTTAATAGGAGTCTTTTGAGAGTCCAAAATTTGACCATTTGAGCTGAAAAAAGTTTCTGTACTTGAAAGATTTAATAAGTATTTAAATGAACATGATTTTGTGAGTTTTTTTTTAATGATAGTATTTAAATGAAAATGTTTTGGTACTTTACATACGTTTTTCTAAAAGGTGGTGATACATGCGTGTCAACCCAAAATGGCCATAAAGTATAGTCTGAAAATTAAGAATTAATTTTAGATTGTATTATTGTTTGTTATTAAACTATTACCTAAATCAAATACTACTACTTTTAAATTTTCCAATGCCATGTTTCTGCAAATCTTTCTCAACATGAGTAGTTCCAGAATTCCTCATTTATCACGATCATTATGCACTACTGTCAAAAGTAGTTCATTTCATGAACAGGAAAGAAGAAAGGTTAAAAACTATTGGCCTTTAACCAGTGATGTAGTAATAGAGTGATCCTTTATTATTTTGGTTTGTGGTCACATTTTCCCCATTTTAATTTATTTTGTGATTTGTTTATCTTAACCTCCTCGTTCCAGAAAAGATAAACAACTTCCGATCTTAATATTCTAATGTGTGTATTTTTAGAATTCAGCAAGATAATTGAAACGATGAAACGATTGAATTTGTTAGTATAATTATGTATAATATAGGTTCTCTGAATAGTCTGAATTTAACTGGAAGACAAAACTGATTCCAATAAGAGAGAATTTTGATAGAGAACCACACTTTGAAGGGGTAAGTTGTTTAATTGGAAACACACAAATTTTACAGTATTTTACTTTACAACAGACCAAATATATATTATGTTGTAAAATGCTGTCGACAAAATAAAAGTAAACGCTTGAGACATGACTAAAGTTCCTTTAATTCTATGATCCTGGTATGCCGTTATCAATATATTAATATTAAGCTCTATTTTAACATTGCCCTTTGTAATTTATACTGAGATTTTTCAGTCATTTTTGATTAAGTGATTTGGAATTATTAACTAAAATACCTAATCAATAAAACAAAAATAAATAAAAGTAAATAAAATTAAATAAAAATAATAACAAATAGTTAAAAAAATTAAATTAAAATAGGTAAATTATTAAAAATAAAAATTAATTAAATTTAAACAAAAATAAATAAAAATAAATAAAAATAGGTAAATTATTAAAATTAAAAAATAAATAAAATTAAACAAAAATAAATGAAAAGATAAATTTAAAAGAAAATAAATAAAAATAACAATAAAAAATATTCATTTTTATTTATTTGTATTTATTTTTATTTTTTTTTTATTTATTTTTATTTTTTTTTTATTTTTTTTTATTGATTTGTATTTATTTACTTTCTTTTATATTTATCTTTTCATGTACTTTTATTTATTTTTGTTTAATTTCTATTTTTAATAAATTACCTATCTTTATTTATTTTTTTTAACTATCTGTAATTATTTTTATTTATTTTTAATTAATTTTTATTTATTTTTTAATTTTAATTATTTTTGTTTGCATTTATTTATTTTTAATTTTTTTTATTTATTTTTATTTATTGTTATTTATTTTTATTTATTTATATTTTATTTATTTGTATTTATTTTCTTTTACTTTTATCTTTTTATTAATTTTTATTTAGTTCTTTTTTATTTGTTTTTATTTTTATTTATTTAATGGAACTTCAAGTGGGGACCAAACTGTCGGGATGTCGTTTTTATTAGTTCACTCCTCATACTTTTATGTCAGTCAAGCTAATAAGTTTACTTCAAAATTTATTTTACCATATAAATTCGTATAATATATTGAAAATTTCTAAATTAAAATTGTTATACTTAAAAACCAAAAAAAAATATTTTTTTTCTTAAAATACACTTACAATTTTCTTAGTAAATAATAAAAAGAAACTACAAAATCATTGAATTTTCAGCTCGCTATGATTTTTCCAAGTCATATACATCTCCTCTTAATTTCTAACCACCCTAACTCTGTCAGTTTTAATAATGCCGAAAAATGTTAAACATGATTTTTATGTAAAACTTTATGCTTTACAATTTTTATTAAGAACTTTTTTTTATAACCTTAAAAAAACACATTATTTTCTTGTTTTTTGACATTTGCCGGTGCCTGAAAAACAAAATTTTTTTACATATCGTTTTTAAATACTCTAAAGTGACTTATATCAAAAATTCCTGTATTTCCCCCAAAATTTTGATTCAAAGGTCTATTTGATTGGACTATTGTGACGAAGTCACTAAATTTTATTTTTAATTAATTTAAAAAAATGTATATTTTAATTAATTCCCGCCTGAGGACATGTAGAAGATCCCCGTTTTTCTGTTTCCCAGGAATTACCGTTTTTCAACAATTGCGAGTATCCTCGTAGGTTAAAATATTCCTATATTTTCCGAAATCCGAATGGGCATTTTGTAGAGTCGATTTCATACCAATTTACTTTTATTTGTCAAGGTACTAGAAGGACATTTTTTATTTTTAAATTGTAAACAGTCGGCTGTAGTGGTGGTATCCCCCACTTCGGCTTACCGGTCTTCAATCTTGCCCAGCGAAAAAGCATACATTCGAGCACATCTGGGAATTACTTTCGCTTGATTTCCGGCAACCGTAAGCTCTTCTCTCTTCTCCACCGACTAGTGAAATACTCAGTGAGTGACCGTGATATTGATAGAATACTGAACAACCCCGTTTATTTTTCTAAGGTAGAAAACCGCAAATTATTTTTTAAGCTATTGCATAGCTTTTATCGCGGGCTTTGAGCGCGACGACCGAATCAAGAAATTCGGTGACGAAAATAAACCTAACACCTCCCACTCCGACCGGCACAGCGGTGGGCGTGGAAGGTTTTATCCCTATTCGTATTAGTATGAAGCGGAGTTAAATATACGTCTGCGGACTGGAACGTTTATGCAATACAAGACTAGAAGAGCTTTCTCTGGCTTCTAATAAATTGGTATCACAAATGTTCCCGGCTGGCGTAAATATTAGATATTATTTTTTGCAAGATTTATAAAATATTAATTTTTATTTTATCAGTGTTAACTATTTCATTATTAAGCTATTGCATAATAAACCTAACACCCCCATTCCGACCGGCACAGCGGTGCGGCGTTGAAAGCCGTGCATCGTCTAACGTCGTTTCAGTTCGGCAGACTTCGGCACGGTGTTTGTGTGCGTGCGACTAGACGTATGCGTGTAGACTAGCTGCTAACTGCTCATAACTGATTCTATCTCTTTTAGACACAATTTCGGAAAAATTGAATTTGAAAATGAATAATGATACACACGAATCCACGACAAATATGGGACCACCATTGACGCGGTATTTTCCAGATATTTAGAGGATATCAAGTCTCAAACTTATGTGTCTTATTTCTGTTACCATAATCCTATAGTTTCAATGATAAAAATTTCTGAATAACCTACATGTATTGTAAGATAATAGAAGTATTTTAAACAATATTAACTTCTCATTTAATCAATAAAAGAAAAAAAATGTTTTCTTATCGGTCACCACGCTCAAAAAGTGTAACTTGAATTAATATCAAAGAAAAAAAAATACTGCATAAATAAAATAAATAATTATAATTGCATAAGTTGATAAAAAATGCTATGCAATAGCTTTACCGCGACAGTCCCCGAGTGCCACTCGTATTTTTATTTACAATTAGTTTGGGACACCCGTCCGACAAGTGAAAATTTTTTGATTCATACCCAGGATATTTTATTTCATCCCTTAGTGGGAAACCGTTGGCAATCTCTTTTAAGAAGCGCCCAGTATTTTTCATTTCATGTAAGTTTTTTTTATTTATTCATTCAATTGTATTTGAATCATTCCGTTCCCCGTCCACAACTAATTATTTAACGAAACCCGACGTTTTCTGTAAAATTAATTCACACACCGTTTTGATCGACTTTGGCAAATCTCAAAATAATCTTTTCTATCACCATGCCTTCGCTGTCCAAACACCGCGTAAATTCATATCATTTTCACTCGACGAAAATTGCCACTGCCGATCGCTCGAGACCAAGATACAAGGGGTTCCGAAAACTGTGTTCCATTTTATAGTAGGTTTTCCTTTTCTGAACTTACATTGTAGGTGGGTCGCGATATTTTTTTTTATGTATGTTCAGCGATTATTCTTTAACACGGTGTCCGATTTTAATGATTCTTTTTTTGTTAGAAAGGGGGTACTTCAGGGGTGGTCCCATATAAATTTAGTCAAAATCTAATAATTGGGTCTATGAGAAAATCCTCAAACTCTTCATTTTTTATGTATGTTTAGCGATAATGCTTTACCACCTTGTCCGATTTATATGATCCTTTTTTTGTTAGTAAGGGGGTACCTCAGGGGTGGTCCCATATAAATTTGGTTAAGATGTGGTGATGACATCTGCACGTTTTTGAAGTCGGTTTTTTTAAATTTTTAATTTCTAATACTTGTTAATTACCGTTTTTTTCGTTTTATTATTTTGACCAGAACATTTAATTTAATTTCGTGTATTTGGGAAAACATACCTTTCATATACCGGGTTGTACATAATTTCCGATTTGAATATTTTCCCGTACTAGTAAAAGGTAATGCGAACTTTAATTTCATTTATTTTCCTACATTTTATTACCGTCATATGTGAATAATTTATTTTTAATAAATTTTCCGAATACAGGGAGCTGTTAATATTTACTTAGTTTTCATTTGTAGTAACTTATTTTTTTAATAAATGTTCCGAATACAGGGAGCCATTAATATTTAACTAGTTTTCAATTGTAATAATTTATTTTTAGTAAATCTTCCGAATACCGGCAGCCATTGTTATTTAACTAGCTTCAATTGTAATAATTTACTTTTCATTATTTTTTTCTTCTGTATATAGGGACCCGTAATTACTTTCTTGTAATCTCGTTTAATTATTATCATTCATTTTATTTAATTTTCCGTTTACAGCCGTGCCAAAACCGTGCACTACCACCGTTGTAAATTTTTTTGTAAATATATATTTTATTACCTATTCCTGTGTTTTTCTTATTGCTGGTTCTTAACCGTTCTCTTTCAGGGTACCGTAGGGTACGAGGTGTAAAGGAGACAAGTGTTTTATTTTTATTTATTCTAGTATAGTGGCTACCTAGCAGTGACCGCCTGGAATTATTTTTACCTCCACTGAGTTTACCTTGAGTACACTCTGGTGTACTACAGGGTCGCAGAGCAAACTGCGATACCAATACTGGCGCCTGAGCAACCCCTTTTCGGGAATCACCATCATAGCGACACACAGACTCGCTGATTCACTGTAGGTGAACCAGAATCCTGTCACACTATAATGTAAAATACTATTTTCTGCTACCCATATGCTAGTTGTCGACCGGTTATATCCTAGTAGTCGGCCGCCAATAAATTGAAGTAATTTACTTCAGATCAGTACTTACAAAATGTTATTGTAACAATTTAAACTAAAAACTTTCCCATTCAATTGCATGTTCTTTGTAAAAATGAGACAAAATTGAAAACAAACATGTTTTTTAATAATTTATTTAGAAAATACATAAGGATAACAAAATTAAAATGTATGAAAACAAACAAAAAAAAAACAAACAACACCATTCAACGATCTTTCTTTCATTTTCTAAGCTTCAAAACAGGACTGGATCCATCTTTTCACTAATACATCCCATACAGGTTTAGATCAAGAATCTGTCATATTTGACTTCTAGTTATTAAGCAAAAATTCATAATTTCCGCTACGTATAGAATTTACAAGTAATTTATTACTCACTCCCCTCTATAAATCACCCTGTATACTATAAAAATAGTATAATGTACGCATTTTCTTAGAATAAATTCATATTATAACATTTGTGATACTTTTTTGTGGAGTATATTTAAAAAAATGCATTAAATTGTTTTTCTCATATATTTTTGTAGGTTAAAAATGGCAAGATTACAATGGAAAAAATATAAAACTATTGGTTTTGCTAGTGGTGTGTTCCTCTTCGTCCTTATGATTCGAGCTCAAACTTTCGAACACAAAGCTTTTGTATTTTTACCAAAAGTTCACCCGAATGCACCATGGGAATTTGTGGCAGATTTCAGCAATATGAGATACTTAAATCCAACAATGTAAGTTACCGTTTACATATATTGTGTGACTCAAAATTTTATGACAAATTTATTGTTTCGTATTTTAAGTGTAAATGTTGAATAAAGTAAATTTTTTAAATGAACTAATATTTATTTTGAAGGAATACAAGGACTGTTTTCTTTCCGTTGAGCCTAGTAAAGTAAATAAAAAACTGTTTATTTATAATTTTTCAAAGCTTCACAGCCAATGCATTTTTGCAACACGACTTGTCACCAAGCACTTGATTGATTTCCTCAAAACATAGAAATCAGATATATTTGACAACTGTCACTAACTAAACTTGTAAATTGAAATGTCAGACAAAATTTGTTGCAAAAATATCATCACCTAATAAGATGCCTACTACGTAGTTAGGTTCATCGGAAAGAGAATAGCTCTCGTATCTTAGAAGAACATTGTTCTTTTAAAAATTGCACGACATTGTGTAATTTAAAAAATACCGAAGATGATGCACGGCTTAAGGACAGCGTCTCCTAGGAATTTCTGAACAAAATTATGTCAATTTAGATTCAATCAAGGAGGTGCTGTTACCTACCGACTAGAGATTGAATTAGTGCAAATTATTACAGAAATCTTTAAGTAACTATAAATATCGACCGACTAGCTATTAGGGGATATTGTATTATAAACCGGTTTTTAGTAGACTGAGTTCGAAGGATCATAATAATAGTCCTGAACATAAAACCTATTTTTCAATAATTGCCGGGATTTTACCAAATAAAAAAAAAAGTATTTCGCGATTGTGAAAACGGTCCAATCGTTTTATATGCCATTTATAATATTATAAAAATGTTAACTCTAGGACTCATTTTGGAGTATGAGCATACTTTATTTCAATACTTTTATTGTACTGTTTCATAAAGTATTAAGTACCTACCTATTACATTTTATTTTTATCGAAAATTGACTTTGTTTCCTGGACCAAAGTAAAGAATGTAGGTAGGTATGCAGATGCAAAAACGATATCTTGCCTCACATTAATTATAAATATTTCCTAAAACAAATAATTTGGTTTATATACGAGTGGTAATACGAGGGATGTTTATAATTTCAAGTCACGAATATAGAGTCGTTTCAAAATATATTGCCACAATAATTGCGTCACATTGAGTCGGAGTGGGACGCTTGACGTGTCGCAATTCGCAATATATTTTAAAACTATTCTACCTAATTAATAAATTGTGATTTTGAAGTATCGAATGAAAACTATATTCTCATTGGTTAAAGATGGAAGTTTTTGTCATTTGAATGTTCAAGAATATTAATTGTGATTAATTGGTTAAATACCGAAGTTATCTGTTATCTGATGTTGGTACTAACCTAATGTTTTTGGGTAATTTTGACGGTCATTTCCTGGAATTTCCAGGCCCGCATAAATATTTATCCTATTAAAGTACAAAAACCCTACTATATTATGAGTAGGTATTTAACATTCATTTATCTTATCTTATCTTAGGTAGTTATTACCTAGAAACATTTCCCTGATTGTCAATAACACATTACCGTATATCTGTGCCAATATGACGTCCCGACTTTTAATATACTTAATGAAGGCTGGGGGAAGGAGTTAAGAGTCTATAAATTTACAAACAAGCTTACGGGTATTTAGTTTTCAAAATTACATCACACGTTTCTGAAGTGTTTTATTGTGCTGTTTGTTTTTAATAAGTGTTATTTTCTTTAATAGAAAATTGATTTATTTGTGCCAAGTGTCCTAGTGAGTTTCATTGTACATTTTAATCAGTTTTATTTTTAGATAAATTGACATCGAATTCCTGCATTAAAGGTAGGTAGTATTTTTTTCTATCACTCTCGAGTTCGTCATTGAATAAAAAAATTAAACGCTATAATTTTAACATTCAAATATTTGCAATTAAAAAATAATATTACGTATTAAATTTGACAATAAAAAAACTTGTTATTTAATAATAATGTTTCATTATTCTGAATATATTTTTTCTACGATCAATATCCAAAGTAGGTAGGCTTTTGCACATTAAAATCTAAATAAAAAGTTGACGTTTTCTGCGAATTGTCATAATTTGACATTATTGGCGCACATTACCTAATATTCAAACCCATTTCCATGCTTAAAAATTGAAGATGGTGACATTCATTTAAAAGAAAACCATAACTACTTTTACCAGGTGAAAAATTTCAATATGTTAAAATAATTCATGATTTTTAAGAAATGTGCTAGAAATGATACTACAATATTAATATTCTTTTTATGTTTGATTTTCTAATAATGATTTTATATACTTTTAGATTCAAGGACAGCTAGGTATAGCTCAAAGAAAATTGTGCTACTTTGTAGTATATACTGGAGATGAAAATCCACTATTTGTTGAAAAAATTCATTTTCAACCCATTTTTTTTTAAATATGGTTGAAAAATTAGAAAAATTTTACTCGGAATATATGGCACCCGAGATAATTTTAAATAGAAGAGGACGATGATTAAAATGTCTGGATACCCCATATAATGAAACTTAAAGTGCAAAGATTAGCAAATTTATAAAAATAATAATTTAATGGACTTTAATGATACAAGTACTTGAAATAATGGTTTTTTTGCGCAGAAGCATGTTCATACGTAATTTGCAATTGGTAATCACTAAACACAGATGGAAAAGTATATACGTCAACGATATGTTCTCTTATTTTTGATTTATTTTAACAGGTATAATATATTGTATGTTACTTATAGTATAGATTTTTTTATTTCTCGACCTAATTTATTTGTTACGTCTTCAGCAATTGTCGCTTTCAGTTGACATAAACGAAATTGATAAAAAGTGTTTTTCGCATTTTATTTTGACTGTTTCTCTTACTTTCGAATAGAAACTGAGCTTTGTAAACATAAAATGACGGATATGTCAAACTAAAACTGACGGTAAAATGAAACATTGAATATCGTTAAATGCAACTTTTGAACTAGTTTCAAAAATAGCATTAAAATGATATTATTATTCACAATGTACTAATTTCCTATACTTTTAGTTGATAAATAACCGATAATCATACATCATATAACAAATAGGCGCGTGTCAAAAGGTCAGAAAAAAGAGTGCCGATGAAAAAAGGTCGTTTCCAATTGTATCATATAAACAGTATCAGAGGCAGTATTATCATCTCGTATATCCCCCGTAAACACACATAAGATAAACGGAAATAATCAAATACTAGTCAAAATATTATCGATCGGAGCACCATCTTTATTACATTACATGAAGTAATTATTGATTTTTCGGGGTTGAATTAGAGTTAAATTAAACGCCATTTTTGGTCCAAATTCGTTTTCAAATTTCAAATCTACACGTTTTGAAAAATATACAATATTTAGATATTCTGAGTGTACCAAATTCCAAGTAAAGGTTGAACTTAGGTCGTATTACATTTTTTTTTTATTATTTGTTTGACATCGAGGTTAAAATAATTCTAGACGGCACCTTTGAGATGAAATAAAATGGGGTTATTTTACATGATTGGTTTTTATTGAAAATAATAAATTTATTAATTTTCAATAGTAAGGTGACCTAAGTTAGACCTTTATTTTTAATTTGGCCAAAAATTAGATTTTTAAACACTACATATTCGGAAAACTGTCGATTTAACTTTTGGTCTACACATACAATTTTAATACACAGGGATACAAAATGCAAGCATAGTTGGTAGTAACAAAAAAGCGTTATAAAATGTGTCTCTACAGTCATCCGATTTTCAAATAAGTAACATCCCACTTTGTAAATAAAATGATTATAATCATCAAGTTACTGAGGAGAGGAGATGACACCACACAACTACTCAAAAATAATGTGGTTCTATTATATTGACATTAGGATTGTAACAATATGGCATCTTAAGTAGGTTCGGATTCAGAATTTTTTGAATTGTTTAACGCAGTCGCAGTAATTTGGATAATTATAATTCAGTGAATACTAACGTGATGTATCAAATACAAATTAAATAACAAAAAATTTGTATCAATATTTATGTGGAATTTTCTAATTTGAATATATTTATATAAGCAGGAAATTCACATTTCAAACGTATTTTTCAAATACGAAATTAATAAAATAGATGTGCCTAATTAAAAAAAATATTTCAGTTTTTAATTTCCTTAAGAGATTTACAAAACTTTACTGTACAAGTCATAAAGATGAATGCTAAAGTTATAACGTGTTTATTATTCTTAAGACTTTTACAAAAATGTATTGAATAGGTCATAAAGCTAAATGCTAAATATTAATAAAACTATTCCCAAAAAATTATACGGGGTGTTTCAAAATACATGACATCGCTCGACTGAAAAATTTAAACGCATAATTCCCAAAAAAGAAACAACAAAATGGTCTCAAAAAATTATAAATAAATTTCCCAGCTAAACATTGGTTTTTAGCGTTTTTAAAGATAATCCAGAACAGGTGCAAATACGTGAACATATTCTTTGTTAAAAAAATATATTATAAGAGACACAGAATAGTATATTACATTACGAGTGTGGAAAATCACTTTTCACACAATTAATGTACAATATTTTTCCTACGACCACAAAATAATTTCATCAAAAAATGTAAAACTAGGTTATTATAATAATAAAAATGTATTTAAAAAAATAATCAACAATAATCGTATTTATTTAATTTTCATATTTTCTAAACAAATAAAAAAAAATAAAAAATAAAAAAAAATAAAAAACAAAAAAAAATAAAAAAAAAAACAAAAAAAAAATCTGGTCCCGCCAGGATTAGAACGCGGTTGCTCGCCAGGTCTCAAATGGCAAAGTTGGTAAGTTTGACACTTTAATCATCTGAACTAATAGGCCTTACGTCAATTGAATGATCTAATCGGATATGTGTTTAACCAAAATAAAAAGCAAACATATCTCAGTTATTTTAAAATTATTTTAATAATAATTGTTAAAGATAAATATCTAGGATCTAATTTACAACAATTTCAATAATTTAACAATCATATCGATTTTAGTATTAATATGGATATTACATAGATCAAAATAGAAACGATGTGTTTGACATTTTGTGACAGCTGCTGCGGAAAGTAGCATATTCGTACTTGGGTGGAAAGTTAATTCTTATTCATACGCGTGTGATATAGGGCACTTTCCATAGGACTATATAGCGTGACATGTGTCACTTTCCTAAGTGGTCGTAGGAAAAATATTTATTGGATAACTCATATAAATTTTTTTAATCAATATCATTTTTTTCACAACTGAACTCTGATTCAGACTCACTAGGGCTTGGAAAATATCCACTTAAAAATGGTCTAAATATGTATGCATTTATGCGTTAACAATACACAAAATATGCTTTTAAAGCAACATAAAAAGACAGTAATTTTTGATATTTAAATTTTATTATGGACTTTTTAAACATGATTAGATGATTTTACATTTCTATCAATTACATCTAATTAATTATTATTATTATTAGAATGAAAACAGTAAGTTATTAAATATTTTTCAATATTGAAACATTGCCTTCTATCACTTAAAATATGTTTGTACGCCGAAAATGAACGTTCCATTTCACAAGACGTTATAGGTGCATATTTACATTTTGAAATTAAAAGTGGTGAAATATTTGAATCGAATTCATTATTAAAGTTGCCAGATAAAACGTTATGTATACCCTCTAATGTCTGAAATCCTTTATTATTTAGTAAAACTGATGTAAATTTTCGTGTAACATTATTTTCCATTAACACAGACTGTTCAATAAAAGATTTTAAATTTTTAACTGTTTGTATGCTTTCAAATAATGCCATACCTCGAGATTCAAGCTTAGTTATGGCTGTGGCTATGCATGTATAATTTCCTTGAATGTGGACAATATGGCTGTAAACTATTCGCTGTGTGCATTTGGCTTGGAGGGGATAGATTGAGCTATCACATAAATTGGAGCAAAGAAAGAAATGGATAGCAGCTGTGAAAAGAAAAAAGTGAGTAACATAACCTCTGTCGTATATATATATCATAAACATCGAAAGTAGGAGCGGTATTTGAATGCTCAAGTAATAGTGATAAATAAATTATTTATAACGTAATAGATTTAATGGTTTTTCGACATTTATGACATGCCCAGCTTCTACCAAATCTTTACCTTTTCTTGGCGTTTCAGGCTGAAAGTTTATGCCATGAGATATTTTCTCAAATCCAGTGTACAAGATGACACTCATGACAAAAATGTAGCATTTAAAAATACAGACAAATTACATTGATTTATGACATTCAAAACGCAGATACTTCGTATGCATAACCTCCAAATATTTTTATGTCATTTACTTACTTTTTGTGCGACAGAAACAATTTTTGTTAGTCTATCAACTAACAGCGAACACAAAACTTGTTGCAACACTTAATTGTTGAAGAAGAATTTTCAAGTTCAACTGTTGAGTGTGAGGTGTATAGCAAGTATGCGGGAATGAATGAGGAGAACTGTCGCTATCCCGTCACCAGAGAGCGCTACCAGTCTTGCACACAGCGAATAGGATCGTTAAAAATATCGATGCATTTTTTAATTACAATTGAGTCTTCTGGGTCAAAGTCGCAGATGACATCTTTAATTTCGTTAAAATTTGTCGCAATAAAAGTAACAAGTAACACAGTTTAACCAAGTGCCACATCGTGTTAAAACTGGTTCTGGTGGCAATGGAATTCCTGGCAAACGATCCTTATAAAATTGAACCCGAAGAGGAGCTTTTACAAAAACCTTTTTATTATTTTTAATTAAATCATTTACGAGTGTAAATTCATTCCTAACCCTGTCAGTCACCCTATTTAAACCATGTGCTAAGCTTGTGCAATGGATTAAATTCGGATAAAATATTTTTAAGTTTCCAGCTGCTTTTACCATGTATGCAGCAGCATTAGTGACCATTAATAAAATATTGTTTGTATGCGCTTGTCTAGGTAAATAAAAATTTGTTAACGAATCGGTCATAAATCTGGTTATCGTTATTTGTTTTGTCTAAAACTTTAACTGAAATTAAATATCCTTTACCAGGGACATTTTCATCTAGTGCGCCTATTATAAAATTTGCAATATAGCGCCCCTGTGTATCAGTTGATTCATCAACCGAAAACCACACAGGTTTATCGTTAATTTCATTTCTTATAGAATTCAATGCGTTATCAAAATTAACTTGAACATATTTTTTTGCGCAAAACGGAAGAACTGGGTAAATTTTCTTCTTTAAAATAAGTTTTAAAAAAATTTCTGAACAGAGGATTATTTAATTTGTGAATTGGAATATTACAAGATAAAAATAAATTGCACAAATCTCTAATAAAATTGTCCTGATGATAAGAAATGGTTCCTTGGTCTGTTATTAACTGTTGAATCAATCAATACCCACTTGGTTAATATTTCGTGGTAAAATGCAGGTACAATTTAAAAATATTGTAATGTTTACAAAATAATGATAAATAAGCAATATTTTATTTTTAGATATGCAATATAAAAGTCTGCACTAAATATGCAGACATGCACTTTACATGCATTTTGCATATAATCCAAGCTCTAATCATCACCTACTAGGACTAGGCATGATACTATAATTTTTGTGCATCATGCCTACTAGGTAGCAAAAAAAGAACAGCTCTTGTATCTTAGAAGAGCATTGTTCTTAAAAATTACACGACATTTTGTAATTTAAAAAATATCGAAGATAATTCATGGCTTAAAGAAACGTAAGCATAGATGGTAGTAACAAAAAAGCATTATAAAATTTGTCTCTACAGTCATCCTTCAAATTTTATTTTACTTTATTAAATAAACATAAAAGAAAAAATAACACTTAATCTATTCTTGCTCAGCTAAAGTTTCAAAAATAATTTCTTTTTGTAACCCTGTCTCCCAATTGTGTTTGTCTATACATTTTTAAAGATGTCATGAATTTTATCATTTCATCTATAGGTTTGAAACTTACACATTTATTATTCAAAGGATCCCGCCCTTTTTTTATGTAAAGTGACGACTGGTGCGTTATTGTACTCAACCTAGTAATCAAAAGTTTCAATAAGCTCAACTCAATCCTATGACTGGTTTTTAATATACAGGGTGTTAAAGTTGAAAATGCCTAGATTTTCGAAATTATTATATTCAAAATTACGAGCTAGATTGAATTTCTGTTACATACACGTTTGGCCTTTAATAAGCTGTTTTGAATATTTTTAAGAGTTTTATACTCTAAATATCAAAATGTATCTGCACTCAAAAGCGTTGTCTAAATGAATATCTTCATACCGATAACTGTGAAAGAACCACATTATTTATTGACAGTTGTGATATAGATGGTCTATAATTCAAAAGATAGACCTGATAATTCAGATTTAAAATTAAAATTATTTTTTCTTGCAGTATAAACTTCAATATTATAGAGGAAAGTGGGAACTATGACCACTGGAAGTATACCACCGAGTATTACGAAAAATTATCCCATTGGCCATATTTACCCAATTTCGCTGTAGCTCATTTTAATATCAAAGCTTCGCCAAAAAAGGATGAATACTACATTCATTCTATCCATAGGACCTGCTTGCTTATGGGATATTATTGTTGTAAGTAAATTATTATAATATTCATGGAATGTTAATTATGACATTTTCACCAATATGAATTTGTTTTATTATCGAGGGGTAAATTTATTAGAAAAATTTGGGTACACAGGAATTCTGAAGACTTTAAAAGAATTAACAGATAAAAAATAGAACAAACCAAAGACAAGTTTTAAATTTTGAATTTTATGTTTTATGTCTTGTCTATATAACATAGAATTGACAAAAAAGGTATTTTTTTTTGACGAGGTTTATGTCGTCTTCTTTAAGTCACTAAAATCTATTAAGTTTTTCTTTTAAGAATTTTATTTTATGACAATCATTGTCCTCGAATTTGTATAGGTTTGTGTTCGTAGAAACAAATGAAGTGATTGCCAACTGATTTACGATGGTTGAAAAAAATTCCTGACTATTTTCCGGATTTTAAATCCGGGACATGCGCACATGAAATATTTGTAATAACCTACAATTTGACATTTGTTTGGCTTGAAATTTATGTCTGTTGTTACCAAAGAGGTTAGAAAGGGTAGAGGTAACATAGGAAGCATTTGTCGCTGCGCAAATTTTGCCAAAACCGAAAAACTGGGTGGAAGGAGTAGGGAGACGTTCTGGGCCGGACTTAAATATTTGTATTGTAGTACCTAATTTTGGTGGGTAACTAAAAGATGAAAAATTATGAGACATTTTTTTGACTTTATTTGTTAGCACGATTCATGTATGATGAGGGCAATAACACTTTATCAATATATAACTAGCTAAGGGCCGATTCCACCGTTGTTTCAAACGAAGTTTAAATTATTAAACGAAGATTAAAATGACATTGTTAATGTAAAAATGTCATTTTAAACTTCATTTAGTAATTTAAACTTCGTTTTTGTTAATATAAAATTGTCATTTTAATCTTCGTTTAGTATTTTAAACTTCGTTTAACAAAACGCGCGGTGAAATCGACCCTAAATAAAAGTTTATAAAATTATTGCAACAAGATAGATGTTGAGACAATAAGTTATCGAAACAGCCAAAGTACTTTTTGCTCGAATTACACACAAGATTTTTTGTACGATCACACCAAAATAAAATAAATAATTAAATTTTATTAGAAATGAGTTACCTTTTCGTTCGTTATAATATTTTAAGTTTATTTGACAGGCCTACTCTTCGAAGAGAAAAAAATGTTTTGGTACTTATATGCCGGTAATTATTTATGATTTAATTATTTACCGAAAATACCGTTCAATGAATTAAAATATTAGGAAGTCAATTAATAGTTATTTATGTAACGTATTTACATACAAGATTTGTTCTAATTTTGACTTGAATATTTATAAAATTGTGTTGAAAAATGACTCACCATAATTCTTCTGTAAGTACTTCCAATCAAATATTTTATAAAATTGTTGTATTTGATTACCCTACGACGTTTTTTTTTTTTCAATAGTAATAATAAAAATAAGGGACATGTGCAGTGTTACCGATCTAATTTTTGACATTACCAGCGAGAAATTTGAAAAAAAAAACATTTTTACCCTTTATCCTTAGGAGTACGTCCAAATTTTACCCTTAACATTTCTGGGCGTGTTATTTTAAAAATAAAACGCAATTTACAGCTTTTCTTTTTTGTTTTCTTTTTGTTGTTAAATGTAATGTCATATTTTCAAATGTGAAATGTCACTATTCATTGCCTTTTTTTCGATATTTGGTTTTTTCGATTTTTCGTTTTTTTGGATATTTGGATTTTTCGATTTTTAGATTACTCGATTTCTCGATTTCACGATTTTTCGATTTTTCAACTTAAAAACCAAAAAAGAGGCAGTTTTATTTATTTTCATTTCGTAACTGGTGACATAATTAACTTTTCGTAATCAGTTGCATAATGTTCTACTTTATGCAACTGGTTGCATAAAGTAGATCGTTTTGACACTTGCTGCGATTACAAAATATATTACTTTATATGTCAAAAATGCAGAATGTAAATTAAATGGATAGATCCCATATTATTATAGAGCAGTGTTTCTCAAACTTTTTTGGCGACGGTACCTTTTTGAATAGCGAAATATTTAACGGAGCCCTAAACACATAAAACACAATTTAAAAAATGTATTTCAAATGTTTCTTTATTTTGACTCTCATTTTGACTTTCAATAGGTAAACATGATAAAAAATCGGCTTTATATTATGCTCCGATTTTACATATTCAATTTTATAATTGTAATTTGACAATATTACTGCCCATCTACGTAGTCTGTTGGCTGGAAATTGGGGTATACATTTAGCTGGGTTAAAAATAGTTACCAGAGGTAAGTGATCTGTAACTAGGATAAAGAAATGTCCATATAAATATTCATTAAATTTATTTAAGCCAAAAATTATTGCAAGGACCTCTTTTTCAATTTGGGAATATTTTTGTTCGGACTTTGATAAGGTACGCGAATCAGAAGCTATAGATTTCTCAATATTTTTTTCAAAAACATGACATATCATGGCCCTTATTCCCACATTTGATGCATCTACGAATAATTTAATCGGCAACTCAGGCTGAAAATGCACAAGATCATCATTTGTTGTTAATTAATTTTTGATTTATTCAAAAGATTCCTTGCAAGAATTATCCCAAATCCATTTCACCCATGAAAAATAAAATTAAAAAAAGTCCTAAAGCAAAATCATATCCTCCTCTTAGTGACTTAAAAAAATTACTTCTCAAAAAAAAGTCCTCAAGCCAGGTCCCTCCATTTTGTGGCGATAGAACTGTTTTTTTTTTATTGTGATTATTTTCTTCGCGAAGCCCTCACACTTTGAGTACCACTGTTATAGAGAATTACTAAATAAATAGTTTTGAGAAAACTATTGGAACCAGTTGTCAAGTTTGAAACGAATAAATTGGCAATGAAATTGATATTTTTGTATTTGATTGTATGTTTCTCTTTTCACTTCCTAAAAAAAGATTCCCCATGAAACAAGAAATAATAAACAGTTTATATTAATAACCTTTATTTGCTACTTATAACATGTACCAATGACCAAGTCCGATTCTGTTTATTTTCAAATCAACAAATATGGACGTCGACAGAATCTTTAAAAATTAAATATCTCACCGAAATAAATGTAAGTTTCATTTATCTCAGTCACATTTCGCAGGTTTATTATAAATAAAGCTTTTTACAACACATCTTGGCATTTTCAGCGTTAATTTCCAAAATTTTAGTCACTAAAATACCAAATTAATTCTCGTTGACACATTAAATTTTGATGGACAACGCTCTGACATGTGATGTTCTCAACTGCGATTGGTGGGTGTGAATAATTTCGAAATGGGATTATGCGCAGTGTCTTATGTTCCATCTAAGGTTTGTATAATCTAAGGTTGTTACCTACTTTGTCAATTGTACTTAAGAGGTGATTTAGCTCAAATTGCTGATACTGCGTGAATTCATAAATTGACCAGGACAAATGAAATCAGAGTAGCTTGACCGGTTCGCGGGCCAAAGTCTACTTTATGATAAAATGAAAGATATTATAATACGATAACAACAAAAATGTTGAACGCCACCAAGTTTTTGAGTAACTTGGAAAATGTATCTGCTTTTATATGCCCTGTTTAATTGAGTCCGTCTCTGATACTTAAAGTTATCTGTATGAGTTCTGGCAAATAAGAGAAAGTGAGAAAATTTAATACATTTAATAAAAAAAAATAAAAAGAGTGAATTTATACAATATAAATTAATAGTTAGTGAGTAAACGTGAAAAATAATGAATTAAAATTGACTGATAGATAAAAAAATATGAATTAACCCTTTCGCGGACACCTGAAAATTTGTGGGTCTGCTCAAAAACGCACTATCAAAATTCACTTTAGTATAATAATTTAGATTTGATGATAAATAAAATTAGCAGTAATACTTAATTTTGATGTAATTTATAAAAAAAAGATTGCTTCTGCATCCGTCTAGTTCAGACAATATGGTCCGGACCTGACCCCTATAGTGTCTGTGCTTAGTACCAATATAGTTTTTTAGATATTGGTTTTGCAAATATAGGGGTGGCGTCTCTTGGAGAAGTCATCAACTACATATTATAGATTGAAGACGGCCCAGAGAGACACCTCTTAGTGACGTCATCTACTATATGGTGTAGTCTGGAGACGGTCTAGAGTGAAATCTCTTGGTAACGTCATAAACTACATGGTTTAGGCTTGCTGACGAGTCGAGAGATGGTTCACTGATTCGGGTATATGCACACTGGGTCTAGTGATGCCGAAGTGCTGTGAGCAAACCCAGTTTCCCCCATTTGTCAATAACAGATACAGATGGACCAGACCTTTATATCAATCACTATTACACAAAAAAATTACACTGGGCTAGCCCCCTACACCGTTTGTGGCTGAAAACGATTACGGAGCCAGTTTCCCCCATCGACACAATTATTTGCTACAGTCAGAGAAACTGATTGTTGATGATATTTTTTTATGGTTCCTCTAGCTGTGCCAAATAATCCTGACATGAGGGGGCAAACACACCCAAGAATCGTTTTCGACGATCCAAACAAGGGAAGAGAGAGAAAAGGGAAGGTTTGTGTAATAAAACTAAAAATTAGAAGAATAAATCAAAATATTCTTTATTATAAATTAAAACAAATTTTTAAATAAAAACAAACAGAATAAAAGTTATTACTTGAACAAAAAATTATAAAATGTTACATACTACAGCAATAATAGCTTTAGCACAGCTTATACAATACAGCTAAAACACTCTCTTGGCGGCAACGGTTTGCGTCGATTTCGTCGCGCATCGCTTAAGCTCCGCCTTCGAAGGGAAAAGACGATTTTTGGCGTTCAGAAGCGTACTTATGCAAGGTGTTGAGTCGTGCGTATAATTTCGTTGATTGTATAATTTCGTGGAGCCTATAATTTCGTTGATTTTGTTTGAGTTAAAGGTACTGTTATTATTTTGGTGACTCTTTAGCTGTGAGTAGAATGAGTTTGTGCAGTCAAAAGCTGTTTTAATAAGGGTTATACCTGCAAGAAAACATTCTTTAGTTTTCCCAAGGACCCAAACCGATAAGTACTACATTATAAGAAATTTTCATTGTTAAAAATATAATTTATACAGGGTGTCTCATTAGTGCGTTATTGTTCATTATTTTGTTGTAGACACGCAAGAAAGTTTTAAATAAAAGTTATATGGATTTGAAAAATACCTACATATTTTAAAAATATCTTTGGATATACAGGGTGCCACGTTTTTGCCTGGAAAATTAAAATGTATGTTTTTTAAATGGAACACCTTGTATTTTATTTTATGATGAAATTATTAACACCCTAAATTATTGTAAAGACGAATTGCTACAGAAAAAATTTATCAGGTATGTGTGTGGTTACCTTTTAATAAAAGCCTTGCGGATCCACTCCTGCGATACCTGTCTTAAATATAACAAAGATCACGTTGAATTAGACGATTTTTCTTTTTATTGCTTTTAAAAGGCATATGATAACGCCAATTCAGATACATTTGGAAATCTGCAGCTGTCAAATGATGAATTTGTAGAACTAATATTCAATATTGAAAAGATATTTTAAAATAATTTTGAAGAATTGGCTACAAAAAATAACATTTGTACCACACTTTTAGAATTAATTAACCCAATACCCTTTAGTCATCCATGCTAACGTTTTCCAAAAGAATAACTTATTTTATTGTATGTTTAATCTCAATAACTAAAAAATATACTGACAATTAGTTTGACAGAATTGTCATTTATTTAAAATTTTAAAAATAATAGCAGTCGGTTGATCAAAATATGAACGGTGATTGGCGAATTTATTTTTTTTGCAGTGTTCTCACTACCTAGAATGGATATGAAATATATTCGTTCAATTGAAGGCAATAGCATACTTTTTCGTTTTGTAATCTGTGCATGGATATTAGCCAATCTACGCACATACTACAAAACGAAAAATTATGTTATTGCGTTCAACTACGAATATATTTAATATCCATTTTAGGTAGTGAGAACACTTTAACAAAATTAAATCTACAAATCACAGTTCATATTTTGGTCACCCAACTCCTATTATTTAAAAATTTTTAAATAAGTGATAATTCTGTTAAACTAATTGTCAATATATATTTTAGTTATTGATATTAAATATACATTAAAATTTTTGTGTAGACTCGATAAATAATAGCATTTTTGTTTTTATTATGTCCACATTTAAAAAAAAATAAATTTTAATCAAACTACATGATACTAATTTAATTACGAGTATTAAAACTAAAGTCCTGAAAGTTTCGGTGAAGATGAGGGCAGAACATCTGCCTTCCATGCGAAAAGCCCGGGATCGAATCTAGGCCGAGGACTAATTAATTTTTCATGTTTATTTTATTTTATAAATTAGTCAACTTCGTAAATTATTTTAAAATTAGTTATTTTGTCTAAATAACCTAAAATAATTTTTTAAATTTGTAGATTTTCGTTAGTGGGTCGTAGAAAAAATATACTGACCATATCGAGTGGATTGTTCATATCACAATCAGACGATTGAGTACTCCGCCTACGACGTCGTGCTCAAACTTCGTCTTTGTGTGATATGGTTATCATATCCACCCTTGTTGAACAAACTACAATTTATTTGTTTTCTTGGTTTAAGTTTTACATCAGAAATAAGAACTAAATTAATTTACTTTTCAAGTTTTCTTGTAAAAATCGATATTACTTTCTCCAAGTACAAATTTAGTACCTACCTAAAATAAGTACTAATTATGTAATATCGTGTAATATTGTAATTCAAATTTCACATTACTATAAAGTTTCAAAATTCCCTACTTCGGTATGGTCAGATAAAAATTGAATATATTATATTAATAAAAACTGTTAAAGTATTACTTCTACAAAACTGTATTTCAATTAATAAGAATACATCTAAATATAACCAATATTGTTAAAATAAAAGCACAAATTCTTTATAATTCCAAAATACCATAGAGTTCCCAGACCTCAGTCGAAGCATTCGTTTATCTAAGTATAAACCCTTTGCGCGAAGAGTAACACTTGCCAAAGACACGGGGTACCACTTGATTTGAATCCACGAGCGTGACACATTTCTTTAACAATTGAAGCCCTTGGTGTAAAAAGGATCCAAGTCACAATTTGTCGTGAAGTGACTGTTTTAGCTCAAAACATTTGTTAACGAGGATTTTACTAGCCACATACAAATTATTTTACCTCTAATCCGAAAGATGTGCTATTTTTCGTAATATTTATATTTAAATAATTTTTTTAATTATATTTGACAGATTTAAAACAAATTAAAAATTTAATTTCCCAAAACTTACTTAACATGGCATGTAACCAACCTTATTACGTCAAGGTTTTCAATTTTTTCAATAATAAAAAAATTGCTTAATCCGGGCCCGACTTTTCCCTTTAATCTAACAGAGAGCACCATTCCGTCTTGCTTGGTTCTCGACCGCCAGATCAACGACGCCGACACGGAGTTGTGGAGCTGTATTGTATAAGCTGTGGCTTTAGTTTTCATTCTCGTGCAATTTTTGAAAACAAGCTCTTGCACACAGTGGAGGATTATCAATGCAATTTTTACAACGCTGGGATATTTCCTTTCTCACGTTGTCCTTAGACCATTGTCTACATCGTAGGTGATACATTTTTTGCCTATATCCTTCAGGCACATGAATTGGTTCTTGATAGTGAGGTTCTCGCATAATGCCTTAATCAACTGGAACAATTATTTTCCTTTGACCTCCATGTCTAGAACCAACTTTTACAAAATGTCTACCATCACTGTCATGTTGAGGTACACCAACATAACTTTTTATTAGGTAGTTTCTAAAATCCAGCAAAGTCATACAGTTTTCTTGATATTCCAACTTTTTCTTGCGATGGAGGTAATAGGCATTGATAACTGTTATGTCCAATAAATGAAATAGGATTTTCTTGTACCAGTGAATAGTTCGTCTGGGGCATGATAATACGATATGAGTTGATTAGTACGATCAACACCAGACATATTATCGGTATATTCGATAATAGATTTTAGTTTGATTTTAGCTATTGCAAACCTGTTTCTTGTTTCAACTAATGGTGGATGGTAAACAATACTTTTCAGTGCTTGATTTTAAAGATGGATTTTATCAAATTAAACTTGAAGAAGAATCTAGAAAATTAACAACATTTTCTACCCCATTTGGTTACTACAAGTTTCTCAGATTGCCATTTGGTCTTAGTTTAGCACCTGAGTATTTCCAAAAAATAAATTATAAAAACTTTGGAGACATAAAAAACACAATTATATATTTTGATGATTTGTTAATTGCTACAGACAGTTTAGAAGAACATGATAAGACATTGAAAAAAGTAATAGAGCGAGCTAGAGAGAAAGGTATCAAATTTAACAAAGAAAAATTTCAATTTCAAAAGTCAGAGGTAAAATATATAGGACACATTTTTGACAAAAATGGTATGAGAATAGATCAGGAAAAAATTAGGGCAATAAATGATTTAAAACCACCAAAGTCCAAAAAAGATTTACAAAAATTATTAGGGCTTGTTAACTATGTTAGAAAATTTATTCCAAATCTGGGTGAAATTTCAAGTTCATTAAGTAGTTTGTTAAAAAAGGATATTTTTTTTCAGTTGACTGAAATACATGACAAAGATTTGCAGACAATTAAAAATGAAATAAATAAAAACACAACATTAAAAAATTTTGATCCTAACAAAGAAATTATTCATACAGATGCATCACAAAATGGAATTGGATGCTGTTTAATGCAGGAGGGGAGACCTGTAGCATATGGTTCAAGGGGTCTATCAGACACTGAAAAAAGATATGCAATAATTGAAAACAGATCATAAGCCAAATGTTAGTATTATGAATAAACAAATTGCACAAATACATTCACCTCGTCTTCAAAGACTTAGATTAAAACTAATAAAATATGATATAAAAATAGAATATTTGCCAGGAAAATATTTGTATGTTGCAGATTATTTATCTAGAAATTATAGCAATGAAAAAGTTGAAGAAGATGTAGAAATGTGTGAATTTGTACATTCTGTAGAAAAACATTTGAGAATGAGTGAAACTAGAAAAGAACAGTTTAAAAAACTAACAATAGAAGATTGTAATTTAAAAAAGGTTTTAGAATTTTATGAAAAGGGTTGGGATACAAAGCAATGTAATAGTGCGGAATTAAAAATTTATTATAAGTTACAAAATGATATTCATGTCAATAATAATTTAATTTTTTATAATGACAGAATTGTAGTCCCCATAGGATTGAGACAGGAAATGCTTCAACTATTACATGAAGGGCATTTTGGTATCAATCGAACTAGGGACAGAGCTCGTCAAATATTTTTCTGGCCAGGCATGTCAAATGAAATAGGTATTTTAATTAAAAAATGCGAAATTTGCGAAAGATATGCGTTTGCAAACCAAAAAGAACCGTTAATATCTCATGAGATAGCAGATTTACCTTTTCAAAAAATAGCATCTGACATCTTGGAATATGACAAAAATAATTACTTGGTTATAGTAGATTACCTAACTAAATGGTTAGAAATTATTCCCTTAAAGACAAAGCAAAGTTTAGATATCATAAATGCTTTTAAACAGATTTTTGCAACACACGGAGTGCCAGATATAGTTATATCTGATAATATGCCTTATTTTTCGAAAGAATGTCAAACTTTTGCTGAAAAGTATGGGTTTGAGTTTAAAACTAGTAGTCCAAGGTATCCTAGGTCCAATGGACTGGCAGAAAGATTTGTACAAGTTGCGAAAAATATTCTAAAAAAATCAAATGATTTACATGCTGCGTTAATGGAGTATAGAAATACTCCAATAACAGGCCTGAAAAGATCACCAGCACAACTACTATTGGGTAGAACATTAAAAACTAAGTTACCTGTGGTTGAGATTAGGAAGCCAGAGATAAAAAACTTTAAACAAAAGTTAGAAAAAAGAAATACTACTTATAAAAAATATTATGATAAAAATTTAAAAATAAGACCTCAGTTAGAGGAAGGAGATAAGGTGGTACCTATATAGACAAAATAAAGAATGGCAACCTGCAACTGTAGTAGCTAAGTGTGGGGTTCCTAGGTCTTATTTAATTGACACAGGAACGAAAACATTAAGACGAAATAATTTTCACTTACGAAAATCAAATACCAATAGAGATTTAGATAAAAATAGTATAAATGATGCACAGGAAAATTATAGGGATAATTGTATAAATGAAAACCTTGATGAAAATCAAATTAATGGTAGTTTTATAGACCCTGGAGCAACAATTATTGATCAAGCATATGTAAAGGGGTCTGATCAAAACATACCAATTCAAAATAATAATAGACCCCAGAGGTCTATAAAAGCACCATCCAGATTTAATGAATATGTTATGTACTAGTTCCTAGGATGCTAACGGCTACTTTAATTGTATTCAGTTGTGAAGTTTGTTTTATGTAGTAATTTAGCTTGTAAGAATTTATTATTTATGTTGTTTGTATTTGCTATGAATGTAACAAACATTTGTTGATTATTTTTATTTATCCAAGAGGGGAAAGATGTCATAAGATAGGCAACACTATATACAGCACATGACACTGAGTTGCATATAGTGGGAGGCTAGCTCCACAATATATCCCCTATAGTAGTGCATCTCACTTGTTAAAGAGTTGGCACTAAGTTTGCAGCGCAAGAATGCGTCTGTGTCTGGCCGCTCAACTAACTCGATATGGCGGTAAATTCAAATATAATTTAAAGGCGAAACTTAAATTTCCCGCCAAAATTGTAAATTTTCAGCCGCGGAATGGCGGGAATTTTTAAATATATTCATTCGGCAATAATTATTGAGAAGTATATTGCATGTTCGATTAAACGAGCTGTAAATCCAGGCGCTATTTTTATTTTGATAGCTAAAAATAATACTAATTCTTTTATTATTAGCTATTACAATAAGAGCAGCATTTGGATTAACAACACATTTAAAAGAACATGTAATATACTTTTCAATTTTACCTAAATCACTTATTTTTTACCTATAGAGGTTAGATCTGAAAAAAAATTGGCTGTGGTAAAAAAACAAAAAATTGTATAAAGTATTTTATTTGAAAAATTATAAAACTTATTTAATATATTTTCAAGACGAAGATAACTCTAGCCATATCCATTTTACTGAAAAAAAAAAAGAAACTATTAAATTAAATCATTTAATTATTAAGAGATGTTTGTGATAATACAGTGGCAGCTATCGAATGTTGTACAATACGTTTTGCTAATGTCCAAGTAAAAACTACAAAGAGTTAGCATTAGTGGGAGAAGGAATATAATACTATGAACGTAGCCAGCCGGCTACGTGGGGATGCATCACACCGTGTGCCTGTTCATATTACACAGCACACAAGGCAACATTCATATTATTCGTTTCCTGATTGAACTAATGCGCTAACTCTTAAGTTTTATTTTCGATTCTAGCCAAGCGTATTGGAAAGTGTTCATTAGCCGATACTGTATATAAATGCTAACATCAATAAGTGAAATAAAAAAAATTTAGTTTAAATGGACATCTACTTCGAAAAAAGTAAATTATTATACTTGAATTTTAAAGGCTGTTGCCACTGGAAAACTATTATCTAGGGCTTGGATGACAGCCATAGGACTCCCTCCTTGAATCGTGTCCATAGGAAAGCATAAGATCATAGTTAAATTATAATATTAAGAGGGTAGGTATTAACTGAAAAAATATGAAAAATTATTACAAACTTACCTCAAAATTGGCACCTACATTAAAAGAAGGGAAAACGGAAACATACAATTGTTATACTTGAATTTTAAAGGCTTTTTCCACTGGAAAAGTATTATCTAGGGCGCAGACCCTTGGATGACAGCCATAGATAGCAATCCCTCCTCGATTCCTCTTTTTCTGAGTTTGTTGTACGTTTTGTTTCCCATATTAAATAAGAAAGCACTTAATACAACAACACAAATCACAATAAATATCGCTGAAACAAAATTAATATTAAATTTCGTAGAAGAAAAAATAAAAAAATTATCACTTGTCAACACTGACACTTCACGCTTCACTTATAAAAACTCAACGCTAAAGAATGAAAGATGATTCGAAATAGAAATTATTAACTGGTATCTCTTTCTTTTATAAGTATCTAAACAAAGAGAAGGAGTGGGAGTGAGTAACGCTCCGATCAGATTGTTTTGTATTCGTCGTCAACGAATGAACGTGCCGAAGTCAAAAATCAATAACGATACTAGCGCCATGAGACCTGTGTCTGGCCGCAGCGTAACTCAAAGCCATTTCTTGAATCCCAGTTACATTACTATAGGGGATATATTGTGGCTAGCTCATTCATCATCATGACTTGACGAATTGTAGAGCATGTTCTTACTGATATTGTTACTTTTTTAATAAAGAACTTATAATAAAATATGCCTACTAATTATTAGTAATATATAATTACGACAGTATCGAGTCGATATGCTACATACATTTCGTTTATCTTTCCAATTAGAACTATAAACATTTCCTTTTCTTCTTCAAATGTGCTGTCCTCTTCTAAGTGTTGCTCCTGTAACATTTTTTGGATTATCTCGCCTGTTCGCTAGAAGGGTTCCAATGCAATGTGTATTTTTTTCAAGTAATTTGTTACACAATGCTACACTGTTGTAATAATTGTCCATAAATACGTGATGACCTTTATTCAAATATGGATCCAGTAGGCGAAGGACTAACGAGTGTAATTTTGGAGGACCATGAGCATCTTCATCTACGACGGTTTTAACATTCAGCACATAACCGTCAGAGTTACATATTTCGTAAAACTTTATGCCGTATTTAGCCCTCTTACTTTTCATATATTGTCGAAGTAGCAAACTACCTTTCCACAATAACAGCGATTCATCTAAGCATATATTTTTTTCTTTGAAAATTTGATACCAAGCAACTGACTAATTGTTCCACTTTATGTAAACGACCTTCGTTTCTGTTCCCTATTTTGCAGCTCAAACATCGCAAAATTTGCTCAAACCGTCTTCCACTAATTGTTGCACAAAATAGTGGATGGTAAAAAAGTGAATCATAGGAAAACATTTTTCTAACAGATGGAAAATGTACTTGTCCTTGCAACATACAAAGCCCTAGAAATTTTTAAGTTCTTCTGCATTCAAAATTTTCCAAGAACTTTTTCTACTGTATCTTCTATGTGGTCTTATTTCTCTTGTGAAATTCCTTCCATAACTATTGGTAGACTGTAGTATTGGATTTGTTACTTGTTCGGTCCACAGCATTTCAAATATTTCAGTGGGAGTACTGGTATATCAACTTTCACGCCAGTTGAATTTATATCAAAATTAAATTCAGGAATATCTCTCGTATATTCAAGCCAATCTTCTTCAACTTCGTCATCGCTACTTTCAATATTTTCATTGTCTTTTGAAGATTTACTTGTTTTTTCATCTGATATTTTATCTAAATTGTCGCTATTATTTTCCTCTGGAGCAAATTCATCTGAATTATCGCCACATTTAGATATTTCTGCCTCATCTTTCTCGACTTCATTCAAACGCATTTCTTCAGACGATTTCATTATACAATTTTACGAAAATAGTACCTAATTCCAATACAAGCAACTCTATACATTGGCTTTTCAAAACAGACTAGCAATAAAACGTAGAGATCATTTGAAGCATAACGTTCGGCACTTCGCTCGATTATCCTCATATTTGACTCCTTTTTCTTTCTCTTACTGGTGATTCCCATAAACCAAAATTCTTTATAATGGGACACCGTCTTCATATGAATCGGTATATAGGTACACTTAACGACGGTCGCGATCGTCATGGTTCTAACGTTCAGAATAATGTGGACGGCTGTGACCGTCATGTCCCAAACAAAGATTTAATTAATGACGGTCACAGCAGTCTTGTCCGCGAAAGGGTTAAATGAAGTTGGATATGTATTAATAGGTATAATAGTCTCGACTATTGGCATTCTAATACGGTACTTCCCTCTCGTATGTCGTGGACAATCCGCCTTTACTTAGATACTTGGAGTTCGCACTTGGAACTCGGAACTTGGAGAAACTACGTAACTCTGAGCTTCTTGGAGAAACTACGTAACTCGAACTTGGAGTTTAAAGCTTTGAGTTTCTTGGAGCTTAAAGCTTCTAGGAGCAACTACGTAACTTGGGACTTCTTGAAGCTTAGAGCTTCCTGGAGCCACTACAGGTTTAGAAATAAAAAGAACCTCTAAAAATACATATACATGCCAGTTTGTAAATCTAACGGACTTATGCATTAACGGAACAAATATTAAAGTTACAACGTTTGAACAGAATATAGAATATCGGGACAAATATCAAAGTTATATCATCTGAACAGAATATGAAATATTTATAAGACCAAAATAAGTTAAGAGAGTTTTCCGTTTAAACTGTATTTCCAGACTGACTTGTAATTCAATTATTTACTTGCCTCCCCGCGTATATATCAAAGTATCAAAGAAAGCTTAAAAATATTATTAGGTAGGGTAGCTATAATCTATATAAAATAAAACAGTAATAATGGTAATAAAAAGAAGCAAATGGCCGATCCTCTCGGTTTTCCAACGAAATCCAGCAAAATGTTAAAATATAAGGCGAAAGAAACATTACCTGACAATTATCCCAACGTTAACACACAATAAACACATAAAAGAAAAGATAATTATGGAAAACTACTTATAGTAGCTAATTTATCGGCACAAACTACCACGTTGAACTCGATACACCAAAACACCGGTTGAATCCACACAAGTCGGTTTTACCTCGGCGTGGTTGTTCAAAAAAACACTACTGACCGTGCGCAAACCGAACTTTCCAAATTTCGAGAAGGAAGCGAGAAGTGGTCGTTTGTGTTACGAGGGGTTATGGAGAAGTTGTTGTTAAAAATAAATTTGAAATTAATTTTACGTAACACTGTTTATGTGTTTAACTTCAAAACGGGTAATAAATGTAAAATATATTGATAAAATGGGGTTCATTTCATAAACAAAACACATACGTGGCTATTCTGTGACTATAAAGACTAGAGAGAAGGAGGCGAATCGGCAATGGTCAAATTTCAAATTTCCGTCCTTCTTTTTATAAAGTTCGCGAAATTGACTGTAATTGGCATGTCGAATAGCAGTTGTATCAATTTTCTATGTCAGTCAATGTAAAATGAAGTGATTTTTTAAAAAAATGGTAAAAAGAATCAAAATAATGTGAAAAAAGTACCTGAGTACAAGTAACATGAGTGACAAAAAACATCAAAGCAAGATTTACGTCTTTCCAGATTGTAAAACAGGATACAAATCAAATGTAAAACTAAAGAAAACTCAAGGAGAAATCAATTCAATGTCTTTTTAATGCTTCTAATGTAAATAAAATAATGTATTTATGTTTAAATATAATATTTATTGTAAACTAGTCACAATATGTATCTTACGGAGTTTAGTTTATTTTATTACAAGTTTCTATAATATAAAATTTTACAGTCATAGATCCTGACTTACAAACAACAATAATTATACATTAAATTTAACTTACTAGAAAAAAAAAATATTTTTCATAGAGTTTTAATGTTAGATAAAGAGTTGCTACTGTTATTTTTTTTGTTGAACCCCAATTGTGTCATTGTAAATATTTTTTATAGGATACTAAACGCTTAGAACAGTGGTATCATCTATATATATCATTCCTTGTGCCGATAGAGCACTTTCTAGAGATGATGCTGTTCTATACTTTTTAAAAGATATCAAATATTATGAGACTATTTTTACTGATGGTACTGTTAGCAAAATACAAAGGGGAAAACTGATATTAAAGGATAAGGTAATACCATGTACATTTCCAAATTTCCCTTTATACTTGTATTACAACAATAAAACAATCTGTTAACTGTGTTTTATTTTGCTCTTAAAACTATATATAGGTTCAATTCAAAAAAGCTTTGCCACAAAATTGTACTTATCAAATTTCAGCATTTAACAAACCTTTTCGAATTTGGTCATACCCACCTAATTTGTATTTTATATAGATAAAATTAAATAATTTATCAAATAAAACATGCGAGCTTTATTTAGAAATAAATACAACAGTATTTTCTGTGCTCTATTTAGCTATAAACAAGTTTATTAGTTTGACAAAATTATGTATAATTCCCATAAGAAGCCATGTATTTTGAACACTGTTAGCAGTACCAGCGCCCATGCGGTTAATTATAAAAGCTCAACTAACGTGCATTTTTTGGAACCGTATTTTGAGTATGCCGATTCGCCTCCTTATCTCTAGTTATCATATCTGTGACATATTCATTCAAATAATTTATTATTTTTTTGACCATTTACTAAATGTGTATCTAACTCACGAGAATAGGTAGAGAAGAATCTACAACCGTATTCAATGCGTTCGCAGAGCATACAAATGGCAAATAAATCCCAAACCGTTGGAACTCGCGTATGCGCATTATAAAAGAGTCACCAACCGTTGGAAACCTACGAATAAACCTAATATATGATCAGTATACTACCGTTTGATATTTATACAAGACTACATATTATTGTTTCAATTGTTTTCACATAGGGTTCCACACTTGGCTGGTGTTTGATTTGCAGAGTTCTCTTCTATATAGTGGTAAGTCTAGAGAATTCCGTGACTTCCAAGGAATTTTGGGCCTACCGAGACTACCGAAAGAATTCTGGGAATTTCGGCCAAATGTGTACACGGAATTCCCTATAAATTTACCCCTCGATTTTTATAGTTTATTTAGTTTTAAAATAACATATATGCTATCTTTATATTTTAGTGTAATTTTACTATTCTGGACCGCGAAATTAACTGGACATTTGATTTTCGTCGTTGTTTCTTTTTTAAACAAAGATGATTTTTGATAGTATAAAATAAGGTTTTAATGTATTATGTAAAAAATGTTTATAATTATAATTCAACATTATCGATTGAAATTATTTTCCTTTAAATATTTGTTATCGATGTGTCCGATTAATGTTGCTGCTGAGTAAGAAAGAATGATACTTTTTCTTTTGCGCACTATGTTATTTTATTTGCGTTACGTCCCTACTTCGTAAGCTTACGTATGTACGTGGGCGTGAAGGATATTTGAATACGCATTCGTAGCTGTCAATTTTCTCGTATACGTTTACGTTTATAGCAACACTTCACCTCTATGTTAGCAGATAAACAAATTTTTGTGTGATTACTCATTGTAATATAATGTAAAGAACATTAGCAGTCAAGAGCTGGGGGTGCAGGGAAATGATGACGGTAGTAGCGAACCGTCGTCTGCATTCTTCCAGGCAGAACAAAATGGGTCGCCTTGAGTGCTATAGTGAAATCAAGCTGTTAGTTGATGCTCACGCATTGGCCGCATTCAGCAGAAGCAACCGATTATCAAACGATAACTTAGCGATGACTTATCGATTAGTAAATCTCCTGAATGAACTTTTTAGGCACTTCGACAGGCGACACAAAAGTGACATGTACTTCAGAAAAAAGTCATCATCTAAAACATAGGTACAAAATTTAGAATAAAATACCAAATAAATTACTCAATTACATAATTATAAATTAATGTATTTGCCTGATTTTAATGCATTGTGCAACACTTCATTACCAACTACTATACATTTCATATTGTTATAAACATATATCACTTCAAAGTCCTTCATTTCAGTGAAAAATTTCAAATTCAGTGTAAAACTGAATTCAAAATAAACATAAAATAAGGTTATGAGTTATGAGCACCACCACAAAACATTCACTTCAGTTGATATGAGTTCTAAATCTAATCACGATGTGATAACTAATCGTATTTCAAATTAGATGTTTTAAATGGCGGCCGATAACTCATCATTTGATTACTAATCGCTCTTTTATATATCATTCAGCAGAAAATCATAAATCGATTGCTTCTGCTGAATGCGGCCATTGTTCTATTTGACTTAATAATTGTTATTATCTATTTATAAATGCAAAACAATTTTCATCGTGAATAAATTCAAGGATTTATTCTACAATTCCTTGATATTAATAGATATGTCGAGCGCGCTTTAGATTTCTACATAAAAAAAGCAAAACACAAATACCCATTATGAATTATTGTACCTAACATACGTTGTTTTGAACATATATTATCTTTTTATTGCAGTGAACTCCGAGAGCGAATTCAAATTTTTTCACAGCAATACTTCAAAAGGTGCATCTTGTGAAGAAACTGTCAAGTATGAATGTCCACTTATTCTGTCCTCGTTTTGTAGACGGGAAGTTAAATACCAAAGAAATGCAATTATGAACAATTTGTCTAGAAAGTTCACTGGAAAAGTACCAGATAATTATTTGTAATTGACTTCGAATGAGAATAATATATTTTTTTAACTTTTTCAAAAATAAAGTTTTATTGATACTATATACCTGTCCTCAAAAATAATTTTAAATTTGATACTGTCACTTCCAGAACCTAGTTACAGTAGCGAACCTAGATCTCGGGGACTTCGACTGGAGGCTCTGGATCTTGATCGCGGTTTGAACGGTTAGATCGATGGTAGTGGAAAATGTGCCCATTATTATTTATCCCATTTTTGTATTAATATATACCAGTAGTAAATAACAAGGGTAATTTAATATATAAAACTAATATTTGTGACAAAATTTTATGGAGAATACAACAAAAAAAAAAAGAAAACAACTAAATTTTCATTAATCACTGCTCAAATAATGATTTAGCTTTACACGACTGAATGATCAAAACAATAGCCAGTTAGAAACGGAATTAGAAGAGCCTGTAATTGTTAATATATGGTGTGGCTGTCTAGGTTATGATGTGCAGGGCCGCCGAGAGGCAGGGAGAAGACTTCCCCAAACGTAAATAACATATATTCCATAAAATATAAAAATGGCCACCTATAAAGTACCCCCCCAGATGTTCCGACTCTGCCCAAAATCTAATCAGCTCATTAGACGCTGGAACAAAGCTTAAGTTTGAAATTTGGTGTTTTTCCGTGTATCGGTTCATGAGTTATGCGTTATACAGACACACACACACAGACATCATCGCGAAAATAGTCAAAACGGATTCAGGGGACCTCAAAACGTAAAAATCCGTCGAAAACTCGAGGTCGAAAAAATCATGATTCCTATACTTTCCTTATATCTGCATACAGATAGGAAAGTAAAAAAAAGGAAACAGAAAACCCTATTGTCGGGCCCCTCTTATAGCGCTGCCGGGCCCCCATTTAAGCCCGGGCCCCGGGAATTAGTCCCGGCTACCCCCCCCCCCTCTAGTCGGGCCTGATGATGTGTCTTAACCAGTCCTAACGCGATTGTTATTCCTATTTGTTTTTTTTTTAAATACATTTTATAATATAAAATTTCGTATTTTTAATAATAACAATAATGGTAGTTTTAAAACATAAAACGCCACCCTATATGTTTGCCCCAAATTATATCATAGAAACTGCCGAGGTGCCCAGAAATTCTAAGAATCCCACCAGCCGGCAGCTGAAGTTTCTTTTATCAGCATACATGTGTTAACAATGATTATTTTTTACATTTTTTAGTCTGAACTCTGTTTAAATAAAAAATATTTTTTTAAAAAACGATTTTTCAAATCGTGTTATATTTTTGGCGCAGTCAGTAGGATTGTCACGAAGAATCCGACGTGGATAACTTTCGCTATTTTTATAGTTAAGTGACAATTACGAACTTTCAACGTTTCGCACCAATTTCGAACTTTCCATCGCGAGAAAAGTTTTGTGGTGCTACCAAAGAACTGTACTGGAGACTTCTTTGGTTAAGACGACAGCCGGACCTTCGATGCAAACGAAAACCGTACTGTAAGTTTTATTTTTCTTATATGTCAGACTCCTCTAACATTGATTCCTTATCCTTTAGTGATCACGAATCTGATTTAGAGCTAGATTTTGTAATTGGAAGTTTTAACTCGATTAATATTAACGATAATAATTATCCAACTAATTTTAGTAAATTGACAAATATTTTAAATCAAACAATGACTCCTCCCCCTAAATTTCAAAAGGTTCACGCGGAGACCATACCTGATTTTTATGGCGACGAAAACGAGTTGCAATTTTTCCTAGAAAGTATTGATAGCATAGTTACCCATTTTTATGATAACGTAAATATTGGAAACTATCAGAATGTTATAATATTTAGAACGATTATTCGCTCCGTGCGAAGTCATGGAAAGGGAAGCAAAAGCGATACTAGCGCTAGCTGCGGATAATTCGTGCATTTTAGAGCGATATTTTGTAATTTTGGCATATCAAATACACGTATACATTTTACTTTTTTTCAAAAAAAAGTATGTAAAAACAATACAATAAGCAACCGGAGTTGCTGTGTTGAAAATTGAACAAATACTAGCAAAAAAAAAACAGTGAAACTTATATAAAAAATTTCAGTAGCAAAGTGGAAATTAAATCAAAGAAATAAATGGATAGATATACAATAAGAAGAAAAATTACCTTTATTTTTGTAATAATAACCGTAATGCTGCAAATAGTAGACATCAGAAACTTGAAAGGTTTTAAATCAACAATAAATTATCATTTTACCATGTTCTTTAATATCCCTTATTCTTAAATGTTCATTCAGCAAGGACTAGATTTCAAGATTTCTGCCTTTGATTATTATATGTGGTTGGAACGCAATTTTGTAACTTACTGATGGGAAATCAGTTTTAATCATTCATTCTGTTTTCTTTCAAACAAAAATGAAAATATAAGTAATGATCCTTTTTTATACATTTTAACTTCACGCTATTATTAAATGGAATTTTTTTATTTTGACAGATAATTCTTCAATGAAAACTTATTAGACTTATGCAACTTCTCATACAATTTCCAGTAAATACTGTTGCCTGCCTATATTTTATTATTCATTTTTATCGATTATACCTACATAATTTTCTTTAATTTAAGCGATAAAAATATATAATAATAATAAATTAATGTTTTACTTGTTTTACAAATCCATATACTTTTATTAAAACTACCATATATACTTTTTAATTACGAATTCTATTAAAAGTTGCATTTGTCAGTGTAAATAGTCCATTAGTATCAAAACGAATTGGCGCTGCTGTCGCGCACGGAGCGAATAAGTAAATTGCATGGACCCGCTCGCGAAGTAATTAATATTAGTGGAGCCACTAAAATAAAAGAAATTAAGAAAGAGTTGATTATGAATTTTAGTGATCCCCGAAATAAAAGTTGCTTATTGTTGGATTTAAATAATTTAAGGCAAGCTCCTAACGAGAGCCCATATGAATTTCATGAAAAGGTCAGGAAATTATTAAACACTATTTCAAACTACCTCGGTTTGCATGAACTCAACTTAGATATAAGAAAATTTAAACAGAAATCATATAACGAACAAGCTCTTCAAGTATTTTTAGCTGGGTTAAGAAATCTTTATGGTATCATGGTTCGTACCAAAGATCCAAAAACACTGCTCGAAGCAATTAATTTTATAAGAAAAGAGGATAATATTAAATATTTACAAAATGCGCATTCAAATAACTCTCAAATTTCAATAAAAAGCCCCAACCATCAGTTTGTTAACAGAAATCAAAATTTTAATAATAACCAACAAACAAATTTTAATCAACCTAGCACTAGCTATTATAGAAATAATAACAATAGTAATTATAGAGGTTCGTTTCCTACTGGTCCTGTAAACATTCAACCGCCTAGACCAGTAGCTAATCAAAGATTTTTCACAAACCGACAGGTCTTTGGACCTCAACAAAACGTTTGGGAACCAAATCCTAATTTTAATGAAAATAATTCACCTAGGCCTACTCCAATGAGTACGACGTCCCGTCAAATTTCTGGCAATTCCAGAATTCAATTACCCCAAAATCGTAGATGGGTATCTGAAGAATTAAATAATAATGTCGAACATTGTGATTTGGCAGATAATTCAATCGATTTTGTGAGCAGCAATTGCGAATACGAAATTGTAGACTCTCCTTCTGGCGATAATTACCAAAATTTTCAGGAGCCCAGCCTCCCAAATCCGAAACCATGATAGAATTTTATAATTCACTTGATAAAGGACAATTACCTTATATTGCAATAAATAACCCACCATTAAAACTTTTATTAGACACCGGGGCAACTCGATCATTTTAATCTCCAGAAGCTGTTGATGAATACTTTTCAAAAATTAAAATAAAGAAACCATTTATTGTTTCAACTGCTTTCAGCTCCTCCAATCATAACTTTTCAGTAACCATTCCGGCATTCCCAGAATTCCAAACAAAACAGAATATAAATTTTTTTGTATATAAATTTAATTGCATATTTGATGGACTATTAGGAATAGATTTATTAAATTCATTGAATATTCATATTGATTTGCCAAATGCTCAAATAATTTCAAATAATAATATTTCTTTGCCAATTACTATTGAATCCAGAGAAATATTAGTGCCAGAGCAAACTATCGGTAATTGTACAATACCGAGTACATTAACATTTTCAATGAACGGTTGGGCAACTGACGAAATTTATAACAATTCGAACGAAGAAATAAATTCTACTGTATTATACCCAATTAAATGTATTTCAGTTGAGAATAATTTTGAAAGCTATAACTTTACTAATGAATCCATTATAGATAATTGCGACAAACATGAAATTAATGATCTAATTAAGATAGATCACAAAGAAATGACTGTCGGAATTTATAAAAGACATAATGAACTTATAACTAAACAAAATGGTAAAAAATTAGAAAAAACTAATGAAGCCCTTCACAACCCTTTAACGTATGATCCTGTCACCCTCGCGTACCACAAATCTGTAGCACACAAAAAAGATGGTCTACAATTCGGTCGTCATCTTAAAAAGAAAGAGCGTCCCAAAGTAAAAATAAATAGAATAAAAAACAAAAAGATCCGAATTAATTTGAAAAAGTTTTTCCTACACTTTATAAAAATTATTTAAAAAAATTTGTATCTAATCAAAAAATGTACTATTACAGCATTCTCCTCATCATGGCTACGATTATCGCAGCCCAAGAAATTAGAATCACGAGTCTGGAATCCAACCCTGGAATATTACCCTATAAATTAGGATATGCTAAATTACAATCCACATACCATTCTTTTATCCATTATTTTGATTTAGACCCTATCGAAACCGAACTTGTTAAAATAAATAATCAATTCGAAAATATAATTTTAACAATTGAAAATAAAAATGCGGTATTCACATCCGAACTTAAAAATAACATAAATTCAATCTCCTTTGAAATAAAACAATGCAAAGAAAAATTAAATTACCTCATTCTAATAAGAGACTTAAAAGAGGAATCTTAAACGGTCTAGGTACAATATTTAAAAGTATTTCGGAAAAACCTAGACGCCGAAGACGGCAAAAGATACGACGACGCTATTGTCTTACTAAATTCAATTCAAAAAGATATAGCAAATACACTAAATAAACAGATATCCCTAACTACTAAAATAATCGATGATTACAACAAAAGTCTATCTTTAATAAAGCAAAACGAAATACAAATGGCTCAAAAAATTAATGATTTTAATAACGAACTAGAAAAATTCGTAAACGATTTTTCCGGATATTTTTTAGCAATAAACGCCTTAGACCAGGTACATGCAGTTCTCAAAATTTTAAATGAAATCTTAAATAATTTAGAAAACTCAATAATATTTGCGAGATTAAAAATAGTTCACTATAGCATTTTAAAAATAGAAGATTTAGAATTTATCATAAATTTGCTATTAAAGTCATATTCAGAAAGTAACTTATTCCGATCCACAAAATTTTTATAAATATTATGAAGTTATTACAGTAGACTCTTATTATTCTAACGATCGGATAGTATTTGTGATTCACTTTCCTATAACCTATCCAGAAATATATTCTTACTTTCACCTCTATTCAATACCTACCCAAAATAACTCTATCCTTATCCCCTCCAAATCTTGTCTGGCAATACAAGGAAATAACTATGAGTACGAGGACGAAGAATGCAAAAATCTGAACTCATTATATTTTTGCACAAACATGAAATCTATTGCCAAAGCTAATGTAGATGATTGTATCCACCAAATATTACAATTGAATAATCAAGACTCTCCTGCATGTGAACTTACTCCAATCCAAATCAGTTCTGAGGTAATCGAACCAATCAATTCTGCCCACTATATTGCAGTATTTCCTCGAGAAACCAAGATCCAAATCAGCTGTGCAAAGTCAGATCTCGCAGTTTTAAAAGGTACCTATTTTATGGAAGTACCAAAGGGTTGCAGTTTCCAAACCCCGAAGAACAGATACTCAAATAACATCGACGTTATTCATGGACAGCCTTTACTTCTACCCGAAATTAAGATAAATAAAGTCAATCAAAATCATTTCAGAAAAATCGATATTAATGAAATACCCCTCGACAAGATCCACCTATTGCAGAAGGAACAAAATCGAATTCGTCAAATAAGTCTTCAACCCCCTTCAAACAATACCCATCTGTGGTATACGCCACTGTGGACATTGGGTGTTGTTGCCCTCATCATCATGTTTTTCAAGATTAGGCAATCGACGTCCAGAAATCAAAAATTGATAATATACCTGCCACCCAACAAGCCACTTTCAATATCAATATCGAAGAAGACGAATAACGACCCACACCCTGTATGGATCTCTCTGGGAAGGGAGGAATTATATCATAGAAACTGCCGAGGTGCCCAGAAATTCTAAGAATCCCACCAGCCGGCAGCTCAAGTTTCTTTTATCAGCATACATGTGTTAACAATGATTATTTTTTACATTTTTTAGTCTGTTGTTAGCTTTCAATTAATAAAGACATAATTATAACTCTGTTTAAATAAAAAAAATATTTTTTTTAAAAAACGATTTTTCAAATCGTGTTATATTTTTCCCGCCACTGATTACACGTACTTTTGTTTTGCTGCGTTTGATGCCGCGTTTGAGAATCCACATCGGATGCATTTTTTACATCTCGAGCGTTTTTTTATCCACATCGGACACATCTACTACATCTACATCTGCGTTTGTTTATCCCAGATGTACCTGTTCAGATTACATTTTTTACATCTCGATTTGAAATGAGATGTGAATGAGATGTTCGTTCCATGTCAGAAAGTAAGTGTTCTGTGAAGCCTTGTTTGTCAATTTATCCTTTGTTTATGCTAGCATGAATATAAAAGTGATTAGTTTGTATAATTTTTGTTTATATTTCAAATTTAGGTTGATTTGTAGTCTCAAAAGTCAAATTTAATAAGTATAAACTTCTAACTTGTCATTGACATTTTATCACGTGACCAAATAAAGTCTAGAGCGTTTGTTTATTACATCTACATTCAGATCTAATTCTCTATCACGTGATAAAAAATTCCCAACATCTCAGATGCATCCGATGTGGATTCTCAAACGCGGCATGAGAATCCACATCGGATGCATCTGAGATGTAGTAAATCTTTGATCACGTGATTCAGTGTACGTAAATGTAATGGGACAGATGTGTCAGATGTGGATAAAAAAACGCTCGAGATGTAAAAAATGCATCCGATGTGGATTCTCAAACGCGGCAATTTGTCGTACATGACATAAGTCGTACAGAATACTCGGCTACTTGAACCTAAAACCGAATGGCCGGAGAATCCGAGGCCAAAAAGTGAAGTTTTTGTTCTGTGGGTAAAGTGACTTTTGAAGTAGTAGTTCAAACTGTTCACAGAAAAAGAAAGCAAAATGTAGAAGAGTCCGAACAATTTGTTTTTTTCATAGTTTTTCATGTTTTTTTATGTTTTTAAAAACTTGTATTCGATTGTTTAAAACTACGTAGCCAGGAAAATAATAAATTAAATATTTACGTATTATTATCTATATATTAAACGTGCTTTCATTCACCATTGGTAACTTTGTAAAGTGTTGCCGGTAAAATACCTATCAAGTAAGTATATATTTAAAAGTATACCTGATTTAAAGATACGGTAAAAGAATTAACCAAATAATATCTATTTCTTTACATTTTTTGGTAGATAAATATCTAGTTTGAGCTCTTTTCGATTACGGAAAAAGTACTTGTATCTACCTATACAAAAATCCTAAGCTCCGTATCTTGTGCAAATGAATAACTAGAATAAAGATATTAATGCTTGTCATTCTATATTATACTCCTCATACGGCCATATGCACCATTGTCCAGCTAAGTCAAGAGCTAAGTCCTCTGTTATCTAACAGTAGTATAAAAAATCTGATGTGTCCAACACATGACTTTCCTATCTAGTTATTATAGGCTTTTTCCGGTTATTTTGTACAACCTATTGCAGCATTTCTATAAATGTTTAGAGGAGAAACTAACTATATACATTGTCCACATACATCTACCTCGAAACATTTTTCTATAAATATTCATTGAAAACGTAAATACTGAAAAATTTAAATTTAGCACTTTTCCATTACGGTCCATTTTAGAAAAATCGTGTATAAACAAAAATTATAGAGATCGATATCGCAAACAACTTTTAGTTCAACAATTTTCATAAAAATCAGAATTTTGCACATTTTGTCAAATTTCTCGAATACGGACCATTTCAGGAAATTTTGATATAAAACAAAAATTATAGATAATAATATTAGAAGTAACTTTTATTTGAAGAATTTTCTTCTCCAAATGTAAATAACAGATATATTCCATAAAATATAAAAATTACCACCTATAAAGTACCCCCCCAGATGTTCCGACTCTGCCCAAAATCTAATCAGTTCATTAGATGCTGGAATAAAGCTTAAGTTTAAAATTTGGTGTTTTCTTGTGTATCGGTTCATGAGTTATGCGACATACAGACACACACACAGACATCATCGCGAAAATAGTCAAAACTGATTCAGGGGACCTCAAAACGTAAAAATCCGTCGAAAACTCGAGGTCGAAAAAAATCATGATTCCTATACTTTCCTTATATCTGTATACAGATAGGAAAGTAAAAATAACAGTGTGTTAACAGAATTTGCTATGCACCATCTATGTATGTATTTACCAGTTTCAGTAAGAAATCAGTCTGTTACGTATATATTACTGTTCATATCCTATAAAACCTTATATAGCCCTTCAAAATAAACAAGTAAAATTAAAATAGTCTGATAAGTAAAATTAACAGGCCAAATTTGGTTTGTTACATTAACAACGCCTTTAACAGATTGTTAGTCGTATTTTGTAATGGTGAATACAAAATTGTCAATTTAACAGTCAGTTATGTAGTTAACTCTCTGATAACTATTAACAGAAGAATGGTGTATATGGCCGATAGTCTAACCAACCCCCTTAACTACCATTTTCAATCAGATTTTTTTTCAGAAATAATAGGTTTCCTATAAAGCTTGATTTTCCCTGAAGATTTCAATTTCATATAGTTTTTGTTTCGGAGTTTTTTTTTTCAATATTTCAAGCCCCCCCATTATCTCCCCTTATTTATTCATTCCCTTATAGAACTTGATTTTTACTAAACATTTCATGTTGATATCTCTTCTGGTTTTTGATTTTTTATTTTTTTATTTCAACCCCCTCTAGACCCCTATTTTATTCAACTTTTTTAAATCAATAAGCTTTGTCCTCTTATCAAGCTTGATTTTTTGCCAAAAATTTCAAGTTGATATCATTTTTTGTTTTTAAGACTACTGTGTGAAGAATATAATAAATACACAAATACTTTTTTTAAATAAAAATATGCAATTTTTTTGCAATAAATATCAATTTTATGATAAAGGGAGAGAATGGGTGGTAGATGGTTAAAATTACCGCAATAGTTATATTATAAAATATGGTGATTATCTGGTTTGAGCTCTTTCCATTTATGGAAAAACCAAGCATGCATACTTATAGAGCAGGGACAGTAGTTGGAAAGGCCTTTGGTAGGTAGAATGGTGGTAAATGTCAAACCCCATTGGATGACTTCGAATATTTCGTGGTAATGTTTGTTCTCTATTGTTGTATCATAGCATAAAAATAATGAGGCTGAAGCTAGCAGACAAACCGCGCGGCGGTCCCTAAATGTTTTGATGTTGTTATTCGGCAAAATCTTTGGTTTAGGTGGAGTTTAGTATCATGAAAGTTTAGAAATAAATAAATATTAGTGTATTTATTGAAAAAAATGGATTAAGTCAATTTGAATTATTAATTAAAATAAGATAATCTTACACAAAGACGGGGAAGAAACAAACACATTTACAATGCGATTATAAATATAATTTTTATACCAAATATTCATTAAGTTTTTGTTAATTGAATAAACAAAAAATTATGGCCGAACAATCATTTAAAATAATTTTTTTGGTCTTTTTAAAGTCAGGTGTTTTGTCGTCAAACGACTATAAGAATTAAGAGTAAAAAAAAAAACACATTTAGCACGAGATTACAAATACAATTTTCATACCAATAATTTAGTACACCGCCAGCTATAAAATAAATAAAAAATCATTAAATAGCAAGACCTCTAATTACATTTTTTAGATCTTTAAAAATGCGTGGTTTCGCGGAAAAACATTATTCTACCAAAATATCAAAAACCAATATTTAGCACGAAATTCTAGATATAATTTTTAATACGAATGATTCAATAGATTAGTATAATTCAAAAACACAATAAATCATTACATAGCAAGACCTGTAAATACGTTTTTTAAGTCTTTTGAAAAGCGCGGTTCCGCGGAATAACCTTACTTTATCAAAATGACAAAAACCAATATTTAGCACGAAAATCCAGGTATAATTTTTAGTATGAATGATTCAGTACATTATAATAATTAAAAAAAATAATAAATCATTACATAGCAAGACCTCCAAATATGTTTTTTAGGTCTTTAAAATGGCGCGATTCCGCGGATAAACATTACTTTATTAAAATGACAAAAACCAATATTTAGCACGAAAATTCAGATAAAATTTTTAGTATGAATGACTCCATACATTACTATAATTCAAAAAAATAATAAATCATTACATAGCAAGACCTGTAAATACGTTTTTTAAGTCTTTTGAAAAGCGCGACAAATATTTTCTGATCTCGAAATTCGTTTTTTAAAAAAATATATTTTATTATTTTACAAGTTTTATTTCATCTAACAATACATCTAACTATCAAGAGAGCTAATTAACAAGTGAATAATTCATATAAAAATGTTGTAAACCAGAATAATGAAATAAGATACGCGATAAGAGTTTCTAGGAAAAAAGCCGTTGACTCTTCAATTCCCATAAGGAACGTTGACGTAATTCCTCCCTTCGGAAATTCAACTTCGAGGGCTAACGAGGAAGTTGAACATTAGCCAGGTCTATTGGTTGTTCTTGCTTCTTTTTCTTTTGTGTAGATGGTACGAAGTTTTTTTGAAAGCTAGAGTTCCTCCAAGTAGGATCAGGAAAGAAGATAGATTGACCAATAATTTCGCTTTTGTTTCTGTTGACAATTTTCTTTAGTTGCATATTTATTGAACAATCGATTGGGATATTGATAAGGTAGGTGCCAATCCATTGATTCGTATCTTCTAATCGTTCGAAGTATGGTTTCGTAATTTCGATTCGTGTTTGGTGGCAAGCGGAGGTGTTTTTGATATTTAGGAGTTTGACTGCACAAGGATTTTCTTTCTTGATAAATTGTGGTTCAGAATTCTCGCAAAAGTACTGTTTTGTTCGATACAGTTTAGGACAGGGCATGCTCATAAATACGTATTGCTTATCGTTTTTTAATAAGAATTTTTTTTTTTAATTATTGCTTTTAATTGACCTTGCGCTCCAATTGGTACGATGTATTAAATATAAATGATAGAATCTAAAATGTTATTATGGTATTTGTAGTACTTATATAAGTAATTCTATTCTTAAAAATTAAGCTATAAATTTGAATTTTTCAAAAATTAGAGTATTATGTAGATTTATTTCTATACATAATTTACCTATCTCTAATTTTGTAGTGCTTCTAACTCGTTGTAAATATCTTCAGTTCTTATTATACTAGGATGCATAACTTTTAACTTTGAAAACGATATAGCTGTTTTAGTTAGGAAAGTCGTAAGTTTTTTGTAAAGGTCGTTTGAGATTATCCATGTGAATTTTGTTTTTTGAATCTGTACAAACAGTTTTATTTTCGATATTAACCTTTTTTATTTTAGTAGATTTATTGAATTTGTTGGCTTGTTTCTGCCTTATATGCTTTTTAACATATGTTTTTTGGTTTTGCTGAAAGATCTTAGGGTCATCACGGGTTTTATTAATTTTTTCGATACGGTTTTGTTTTTCTTTTAACAAATCTTCATTAATTTTTGAATATAGCAGTTTTGTTCTTTCTTTGTGGTCGTTTATGTAGTCATTAATAAGAATTTTGTCAATATCTAAGTTAAAAGGGTCGTCTGTGTTCATATGTCCGTTAATTATGTCTATGGGTTTTCGCTTGGTTGTAGAATGTATAGAGTGATTATATGCCATAATCGCATAAGGCATTTTCAAAAGAATTGGTGTTTTAAGAGAGCCTTTAGTGTTAAGTAACCGTATGTGTTCTATAATTGTCGAATGTAGTCTTTCTATGGAACCTTGTGATTGTGGGTGTTCAGGACAACAAAAATGTATTTTAATTTTATGTAGGTTGAGAAGTTCTGTAATTACGGTATTTTTGAATTCAGTACCATTGTCGGTGTATATTTGTTGAGGGATACCATGGTGAGAGAAGAATGTTATAAGGTTGTTAACGATTTCGGTGCTACAAAGACTTGTTAGATGGTATGCTTGCGCATATTTTGAAAAACTGTCAACGATTGTCAAAAATTTGGTACCTTCGAGAGTAAATGTATCTATATATAAGAATTGAAAGGGTTTTGTTGGAGTAGGGGTTTGATTCATTTTTATTTTTACGGGATTTCTTTCGTATTTGCTTTGTTGGCAAATTTCGCAATCATTTATGTAAGTTTGTATCGAGTTTTTCATGAAAGGCCAATAATATTTGTCTTTAAGTCTCAAATATGTCTCGTCTATACCCCTGTGGTTTGTTTTGCCTTCATGATAGGCTTGTATAAGTTCCTTAACTTCGTCTTTGGTTGTAATGTCTAATAATTTTTGGGTACACCTTTTAAATTTGATAGCAGAGTTTTTAAAATAATTTTGTAGGATTACTAAGAATGGCTCAAACATATTGGGATTTTCGAAATAAATGTAATGAACGCCGTCTGGATTAACGTAATTTTTTATAAGATTAATTACATCCGATTCAAGATTATTCTTTGAAATTTGAGCACTAATTCGTCTTTTTTTTTTGAAGAGAATTTTAATTTTTGGGGTAGCTGGTGAATGTAGTACGTCACTGATAATTATTTGGTTTTGTCCGTAGTTCACAGCTGTCTTTATTGTGGGTATTTCAAAAGTCGGATTGTGAGTTAAATTAGAATGTATAGTAATGTCGTCACTGTCGTTATTGTTTTCAATATTTTCAATTTGATCATTTAGTAATGTTTCTATTTCGTGTGCTGTCTCAGTCTCAGTGTGAGCATCTGAGTCAACTTGAACTTGTAGAGATATGTTATCTATGTCGTCATTTATTTTTACTGTATTATTTTTTAAAGAGTTTTCAAATATAGGTATGTTCTCGGTATATAAATCGATAAGGTCATTTTGGTTAGTACTTTGTTGTGGTGTGTTATAACTAAATAGATCTGAGTTTTGTTCGGTGTAATTTTCAACATCTTTTAATATATCTCCTATTTGTTGCCAAAATGGGACTGTTTCTTTAGTATGCAGTTCGATTCTAGATAAGGCGTCAGCGTTTGAATTTAGGCTACCTTTTTTGTAAATTATGTTATATGTGAATTCTGATAGTTTTAATTTCCAGCGAGTAAATTTTGTGTTTTCTTCTTTTAAGGAGAAGAGCCACTTAAGGGGTTTATGGTCTGTTATAATATTAAAGATTCGGCCGTACAGATACGGACGGAAATATTTAGTGGCCCACACAATGGCCAACAGTTCTTTTTCAATAACTGAGTAATTCTGTTCTGTGTCATTTAAGGTACGAGATGCATACGCAATTGGTAGGTCCTTACCAATAGGGCCTTGCGAGAGAACAGCCCCCAGAGCGACATTGCTTGCATCCGTGGTTAAATTAAAGGTTTGTGAGAAGTCAGGGTATTGCAAAATTGGTTCGTTAATTAACAAATTTTTGCATGTTTCGAAACATTTAATAAACTCTGAATCGTGTACGATTTTTGCTCCTTTTTTTAAACATTTAGTTAATGGTTTTGTTATTTTGGCGAAATTTTGAATAAATCGGCGATAATACCCTAACAACCCTAGAAAACCCTTAATTTGTTTCGTTGTAGAAGGTATTGGATATTTTTTGATAGCTTTTATTTTATCGGGGTTCGGTTTGACGCCCTCTGGAGTCACAATGTGACCTAAGTAGGCCACTTCTTTCCTTAAAAATTCGGACTTGTCCAGCTGAATTTTGAAGTTTGACTCTCTAAGACGCTGAAAAACATTTTTTAAGCGTTCAATATGCTCCTGCAATGACGTCGAGAAAATTATTATATCGTCTAGGTAAACAAGGCATTGCTCGTTTTGTATACCTCGGAGAATATTGTCTATAACCCGTTGAAATGTCGCTGGTGCCCCTTTTAAGCCAAATGGCATTCTTAGGAACTCCCAGTGACCATTTTCAGTTGTGAATGCGGTTTTTTCTATATCTTTTTCGTCCATCTCGATCTGGTGAAACCCACTTGCCAGATCGAGAGTGGTAAAATATTGACATCTACCGAGTTTATCTAATAAGTCGGTGATGTTTGGAAGGGGATATTTATCGTCGATTGTTTTTGTGTTTAACTGTCTATAGTCTATTACAACCCTCCATTTTCTTTCCCCCGAGGCGTCCATTTTCTTTGGTACCACCCAGATAGGGGATGACCACGGAGAATTACTAGGGCGAATTATTTTTGAGTCTAACATCTTTTTAATTTGTTTTTGTACTTCGTCTTTGTATATGAATGGATATCTGTATGGTCGTGAATAAACAGGAATTTCATCTGTTGTGTTTATTTTGTGTTTGATTTTATTTGTGAACGTTAGGGGTAGATTATCTTGATGAAATATGTCTGTGTATTCTTTAATTAAATTAATTATCTGTGATTTCTCTTCTAAATTTAAATGGTCAGTTCTGAATTTTGAAAGGTCTAGGTTTTGTTTAAAATTTTCGTCAAAATTGTTTAAGAGGAAAATTTACATTACAAACTGAAAGACCTGCGGGGCAACGGTAGTTTAGTAGGTATAAAAATTACAACTTTAGGGTGGAGCCTAAATACTACAAAATTACTTCCGAGACTAAACAAAATCCGGATTCATTCATAATTTTAACAATTGCCTGTAGATACGAGGGATACGTATTCCAAACTCTAACGCGCGAAATTAAGAAAAAAGAACCGAAAACACCTAACACGGCTGCCGAGTGAGTCAGAGTTACCTAAATTAGGGGAACCAGAATCGTATTTGTTTTTCTCGGTGCATTGCGAGATATTGTTATAACGCAGTTCGATTTTTAGAGGGTTTTACATTATTTTTATATTTTAATTTAGTGAATAGGTTTAGTTAGATTAAATTACATTTAAGAGTATAGAGTTGTGAAATATAAATACAAATAACGAAAAAATAGACGATTGGTTCGAATAAGGTAATATCAATTAATACAGGGGATTTATTAATTGAGTGCCGATACTTAGAGGTGCGAATCCTTTGGGTGTTAAAGTTTTAAGAAAAAAAAACTATTTTATCATAAGTTTCTTATCACTTTAGATATTTTTATGAAATTTTGCCCAAAAAAAGTGTTTCCACTCATGGTGGGTTCCTACCAAATTTCAACAAAATATCAAAATTAGTTTCAATATACTGGTTTTTATTTTCTTACCCGAAAAGGGTGCTTTGTACGAAAGTACGTCATAAACCAAATTTGCTCCAAAATAAATAAGGATTTTAAAGATAATTTGGTTTTTAGAAAAAGCAGTGGCGCACCATATTTTTGTTCAAAAATATTCAGTTCAAACCCGGTACGGACGTCACTGGTAAAAATTTAAAAGTTTTTTACGACAAAAGGTGAGATTGAAAGTGAAAGTTTAGTCTGTTATATATACTATAATTATATATCTAACTTTTATTATTACACTGAATGTGATATAGCTTTTTGTTTGCCTTTTTTGGATCAACAAAATATTATTTTAATGATTTAAAATAAACTGCCAGTAATAATAATTATCTGTACTTAAACATATGCAAAGTGAAATCATAAAACGACGCATCAAGAAAGCACCAAATTATTAAACTTTTAATTTACGTAAGATGTATTAAAAGTAATTTTAAAAAACCGACTTTAAAATCGTGCAGATGCCATCACCACATCTGAACCAAATTTATATGGGACCACCCCTGAGGTACCCCCTTACTAACGAAAAGCATTATAGAAATCGGACAAGGTGGTAAAGAATTATCGCTAAACATACATAAAAAATGAAAAGTTTGAGGATTTTCCCATTGGCCCAATTATTAGATTTTGACCAAATTTTCAAGGGACCATCCCGGAAGTACCCCCTTTCCAGCAAAAAAAAATCATTTAAATCGGACAGTGTGTTAAAGAATTATCGCTGAACATACTTAAAAAAAATATATACAGACGAAAATTGAGAACCTCCTCCTTTTTGAAGTAGGTTAAAAAGGATATAATAATCTATATTATTTGTATTAACTAAAAAACTACTATGTGGAGTTATATGCATCTTCTTAAATTTATCTTATATGTAAAAATTTGGGTTCGATTCCTAGAAGAGTACCTAAGTTCACTGTGCAGCCAAATTTATATTTATGGTACAGAATTTTTTGAATAAATAAAGTTTTAGGTTTAATTAAACACCAAGTTTTATCAGGAATAACATTTTCTGAAAAAAGTAACATAAAAAGCAGACTTTTTGCGAGCCACTATATATATTTTAGAGGACAATCCGTATTATTTTAGAAAAATAAATAAAATTTTTGTATAAACACATAAATGTGATTTATCTTTTAGAATATTTTATATGTTTGTCAAAGTTTACTAATTTAAAAAAAAAGAAATATTCTTCAAAATTTTTCTTAAATTTTTTAACACGGTACAAAATACCTTAATCCGTTTATAGTTATCGAAATTAGTAAAGAATTTTAACTTGTTTAAAAAGCGTTCTTTCTCTTTCCATTTCCTATAAAAACTAATAGACCTTTTTGAAATCGGTATTCGGTGACTTTCTTCTGTTTTATTGCCTTGAAAATGATATGATTTACATAAAAAACAAAAACTGACTTATTATTTTTGTGAAATAAAAATATGTTGTTATTTTCACAATTTTCGACTACTTTTTGTTTCCAAAAAAGAAATACGATGTTCTTCTGTAGATATTAACACATTGTTTAATTGGCTTTTTATTTTTTTTTTTTTAATATTCTTTAGTATTTTCATAATTTGGGAAACAGTATAGCATTGAAACTTCTATACCTGAAAAATTGTGAGTACGCTTTTAATTAATTGTCTGTTTTTTATCTCACAATGTCTCGATAATTATGAGTATTCTTTAACAGAGATATATTTATTTGTATTATGGAAATGTTTATGTCGACAAACTTATGTTCGATATTTGTATCAATTTGTAAAAATAACTCTTGTATAATGATAATATTAAATTTAAAGGTTTTAAATAAGGACTTGCAGATATCACAATTCGAAATTTTTTTTATTGGCCATAAAACTTTTTTTGGAATGAAAGCATTAGTTTCTGTTTTTCAGTTAAGCTCCATAAATTCATATTTTAATCTGAACGCTACTTAAGCACAGTAAAGTTGCAACAACTAAACAATATAGTGAACTTTTCGAAAATTTCTAAATGAAAATCAATTTATATTTAAAATTAAATAAGTTAACTAACATTTTTGACCGTTACGAAGTTAATAAAGTTATAAATAACGTCGTTACAAAGATTTATGTTTGGATTTTAAATTTCTATTGATAATAGTTACTCATCTACGTATTACAATAACAATACCTACATGACTTGGCTTTGACACAAAACCCTGTATAGTAAAACTTCTAATCCGAATCAAAATCTTGAAACTATTATTTGGGGACTTAAAATCGTGGTCCACTAGTTGGTGTAGCCTTTTAAAACATTTGGTATAATAATAATAATAATAATAATTATATATCATCAATTACCACTGCCACTGGTAAAATCTTAAATTTAAAATAGTGTATTATAATAATAAGACATTAATCATATCTTAAATGGATCGCCTACTACCATGTTTTAGAAATAAATAAAATTTAATTCTTAAATTAATAAAAATATTCAAAATAATATAAGATTCCTTGCGTTCTGTTAATAAACATTAAACAAAATTTCTCACGAATTATTTAATATTTTGTCCCGTACTTCCATGTCTCTATTGCTTCGCTGTCAACAAGTTCCGGCAAGACATATTGCATATAAAAAATTTTAATTTTATTTTGTATCTTTTCTTCTCAAAAGCTGTCAATATGAGATATTTTCTCCACTTTTATTCCTCCAGAAGTCCAAAAGCACAAAAGCACAAAATGCAAAAATCCATTTGTGTTATGTGCAGCTAGCCCTGAATTTGAAAATACCAATAGTGGTTGTCCTTAATGGAATTATTCTTTTTCCAAAAAGTTATTTCTCTACTGCATATTTCTTCTGCTACAGTCAGCCCTTCAGCTCTATATGGACATTTTAACTCTATCATAGAGTTTTGTTTTTTTTTAATTCCATCCAGACTGGCAGCAACATAATCAAATTCGAATTCAATAAAATGTCCACATTTAAAAACTTTTACTTGCAAATAAATTTCCAAATCTTATTTTGCTCCGAATTTATGGTCCATGCCATATCGGGTGGCTTTAGAAATAAATAAAAGATTTTAGGAGATTTTTTACAAATTTTTCCAAATTTTAAAGCAGTGGAAACGAGTCTTTTATTGTACCACAATGCACAATCAGCTTGTTACAATCGTTTTTCTCTCATTTATAGACATTGGCTAACTTTTTAGAAAATTTTCTCTTGCAACGCGCCTCAAAGGGTGCGACAGATCAAAGCCATGCGCGAAAGCAAAAAAAAATATTTACATTACTTTAACGGATTGAAGAGATATTAACATGCTGGAATTAATAATTATTGTTGACTCGAAGAAGTATTCATTAAACAAAAACCTATAATTCACATCTCAGTGTATACCTTCCAATTTCGTATATATATATTTTTTAATAAATAAATGATAAAATTAATTTAATATAATTGAGCGAAATTACTGTGTAAAAAATAACAACATGAATTCAAATCACTTACGTATTGTTTATCACTAAAGAGTAGAAAAAGATATATATTTTGTTGGTATTACCTTCTAGACGAAAAAGCTTTTAACGTATATCTATTTTTATTGTAATAAAAATAAATGCTCCTGTAGGCAAAAATTAAATATATTTTTCTCTTCTAGCATTTTTTAACATTTCTATTTCTTTTCTTAGATTTTTTCAAAAGAGACATATTTTTAAAGTAAATCCGGAGAGGTATGGATTAAGCCTTTACCTGTACTTACATAAAATTTCTTTTAGTAAAATTAAAAAATAATCCGTAAAATTGGTGTACTATGAAACCCTTGCATATAATATATATATATATATGCTAATCTTAGTATTACAGAAATAAATTACGTAAAACATAAGGTGTACAAATACGTAAAATTTATTTATCCCTCGTAAAATATCAGTAAAATATATTATAAATTGTTTTCATTCACAAATATTAATTTCTTAAAAATCTAACAGAGGCGCCACTTTCCAGACGAAAAATCTTGCAGTGTAAGGGTTTCGTAGTACCCCACTTTTTAAGTTTATTTTTGACTATTTTTAAAATAAAAAAATATATATGTGTAGGTAAAGGTTAAATCTATGCTCCTCTGGAACCACTTTTTCAAAATTCAATTTAGTTTTTTCTAAAAAAAATTGAGAAAATGGGTAAAAAAAGTCGAGATTTGTATTTTTTTTTAGAAAAAACAGTTTCAAATTTTAAAAAAGTGTTTCCAGAGGAGCATAGATTTATCCTTTACCTACACGTACATATTTTTTTCTTTCAGAATAAGTCAAAAATAAACTTTAAAAGTGGGGGTACTACGAAACCCTTGCATGCTCTGCTCTACAGCCAAGTAAATACTCCTCTTAAGTCAAATTCTTGAATTAAGTCTCTATCAAATTTTTCTACATCTATTGGTTTTGAATAGTCTAAAGTAATTGGGCAGGTAGAATTGTTTAGAATTGTCGTCAATGCTTCGCCATTTTTGGCTATTGTAAGACATTCTGGTATTTCGCAATTTCCGTATTTTTGATGTGGAATTATTATTTCTCCGTTAGAAACAGTAGTTTTTATTTTTATTATTTGTTCGCAACGCGGAGCTATGTTTAAAAAATTTATTTCACTTTGAGTTGGCTGAAAAATTAACTGAATTTTAGTATAAGGGGTGGAGAGGTATCCTTTATCGAAATCTAAATTTGCTTGCAAGATTCTAAGGTTATCTATTCCTATTAACCCATCAAATATATTATGGAATTTAAACAAAAAGAATTTTAAATTTGTATGATTTGGTAATTTAAAAATTTTTGGAGTTGGAATTAGCGTACTATACTTATGAGCAGATTTTTGAAACACAGACGAAACAATAAATGGATCGTCTTTTATGAATTTTGAATAAAATTTTGTTGCTACGTTTGGATCGATAAAAGATTTTGTAGACCCTGAGTCAATAAGTAATTTTAAATTATGTTCTGTAAAAAATATATAAGGTAATTCGTTTGCATTTTTTATATTATTAAGGGATATGACATGCGGAGTTACGTCGTGGGTCTGCCATGAGGCTGATTCTGAAAATTTGTTTCTGGGTCATTAAAATCAATTAAATCATTCTCGAGATGAAATCTTTCGTTGCCATAAGAAGAGTTATGAACATTAGTGGGTTCAAGATTAATATCGTGAGAATTAGAAAAATTGTCAGCATTTTGACATTCCGCATTAAATAATTCTTCGGCTATAAAATTCATTCGAGGTTGGTTTCGATTAAATGAGTTTGAAAAATTTGGGCCATTTCGAGTAGAAGTACTCATTGGAGTATTTCTGTTAAATGTATTGCGCGTGGAAACACTCATTGGAGTAGGTTTTGAAAAATTCTGTGTAGGTGTTTGATTAGGTTTAAAAACGTTATTATTTCTATTTTGATTAAAGACTTGAGCATTAGTAGGAAAATTTTGATATCTAGGTACTCGTGGTTGGATGTTTACAGGACCTGTTGGGAAGGAATTTTGTGTTGTAAAGAAATCATTAGGAGTATGTGCATTAAAATTATATCGAGGTTGTTGATTAAAATTATTTCTATTATTAAATCGATTTTGATTATTTGAAATTGGTCTCTGTTGTTGCCTAAATTGTGGCGAAGGTTGTTTATTAAAATTTCTGTTTTGGTTATTTTGAAAATTTTGGAGATAATGTATATTATCTTCATCTAAAACATATTGCAATGCTTGATTTAAACTATTGGGCTTCATACAACGAATTGTAGTTCTCAAAGGCTCCTTAAGACCGGATAGAAACGTTTTCAAAGCTAAAGTATTATACAAATCCTTTTTTAGTAATTTACTATTTTGAGTTATTTCGTGTAACTCTACATAGCTACAAATAAGATTTAAAATATTTAAAATTCTATCGTAAAAATGTTGAGGTTGTTCGTTATTACCTTGCCTCATCATAACTAGATCGCGATTTAGACAAGCTTCGTCTCTCTGATCGGCAAAATTTCTAGAAAGAGTATCTTTTAGCGATGTCCAACTGGTTACATTTTGTATATTTGCAACAAGTTTTGCGTTTCCACGAAGTTTAGAAATTAAAGAGTTTAATAAATATGTATTTTGGAAATGATTTGGCTGATCTCTAATATAAAAACTGTTAATAAGGGATTCACATACCGATAAGTACCTATTAAGTTCGTTTGGATTACCATCGAACTCTGGTACGCAATTTAAATATTCAGGTTTAAAGTCTGCCATTGTTCTTAAAGGTTTTTTGTATTTTAGATCTTTCTCTTTATTTCTATTTTTAAAACTAAATCTAGAGCAGCTTTCTTTCTTTGGAATAGGAAGGTCAATTAAATTATCTAAATCAAGAGTTGCAAATTCGTCTGCGAGTAAATCAATTGACATTTAAAAATTAAAAAAAAATAATTTTAAGTTACTTACAATAAAAACACGAATTTGAGCATTATCCTTGTCTAACTATAAGGATGAACAGTACCTATCCCTGGAATCTGCACTCCTTGCAAAGTTGAGCGATTTGTGTCCCAACTTTCGACGCTGATTGTTGTGAACGGCTATACTGGTCCTCGATGGATGGGCTTCTCGATGTTTGGGGAACCACTCCAATATCAACACCTCCACACACGAATCGCGACAAATGTTCGATATCCAATCAATCGTTAAAACGAAAATTGACACGTTCGATACGCGACAACTTGGATATCCTACTGACTGCGCCACAAATATTTTCTGATCTCGAAATTCGTTTTTAAAAAAAATATATTTTATTATTTTACAAGTTTTATTTCATCTAACAATACATCTAACTATCAAGAGAGCTAATTAACAAGTGAATAATTCATATAAAAATGTTGTAAACCAGAATAATGAAATAAGATACGCGATAAGAGTTTCTAGGAAAAAAGCCGTTGACTCTTCAATTCCCATAAGGAACGTTGACGTAATTCGCGGTTCCGCGGAATAACCTTACTTGCTATGTAATGATTTATTATTTTTTTGAATTATAATAATGTATTGAATCATTCATACTAAAAATTATACCTGCATTTTCGTGCTAAATATTGGTTTTTGTCATTTTGATAAAGTAATGTTTATCAGCAGAATCGCGCCATTTTAATGACCTAAACGTATTTGGAGGTCTTGCTATGTAATGATTTATTTTTTTTTTTTAATTATTATAATGTACTGAATCATTCATACTAAAAATTATACCTGGATTTTCGTGCTAAATATTGGATTTTGTCATTTTAATAAAGTATTTTTATCCGCGGAATCGCGCCATTTTAAACACCTAAAAAACATATTTGGAGGTCTTGCTATGTAATGATTTATTATTTTTTTGAATTATACTTATGTATGGAGTCATTCATACTAAAAAGTTTATCTGAATTTTCGTGCTAAATATTGGTTTTTGTCATTTTGATAAAATAAGGTTTATCCGCGAAATCGCGCGATTTTAAAGACCTAAAAAACATATTTGGAGGTCTTGCTATGTAATGATTTATTGTATTTTTGAATTATACTAATCTATTGAATCATTCGTATTAAAAATTATATCTAGAATTTCGTGCTAAACATTGGTTTTTGATATTTTGGTAGAATAATGTTTTTCCGCGATACCACGCATTTTTAAAGATCTAAAAAATGTAATTAGAAGTCTTGCTATTTAATGATTTTTTATTTATTTTATAGCTAGCTGTGTACTAAATTATTGGTATAAAAATTGTATTTGTAATTTCGTGCTAAATGTGTTTTTTTGGACTCTTAATTCTTATAGTCGTTTGACGACAAAACACCTGACTTTAAAAAGACCAAAAAAATATATTTTAAATCATTGTTCGGCCATAATTTTTTGTTTATTCAATTAACAAAAACTTAATGAATATTTGGTATAAAAATTATATTTATAATCGCATTGTAAATGTGTTTGTTTCTTCCCCGTCTTTGTGTAAGATTATCTTATTTTAATTAATAATTCAAATTGAATTAATCCATTTTTTTCAATAAATACACTAATATTTATTTATTTCTAAACTTTCATGATACTAAAGTCCACCTAAACCAAAGATTTTGCCGAATAGCAACATCAAAACATTTGGGGACCGCCGCGCGGTTTGTCTGCTAGCTTCAGCCTCATTAAAAATAATACCAAACATGTTAAATTAGGTATTACTGACGGAATTGGGCGAACATATCTATTTATTGGCTACAAATAATTAACAACGAGTAATCTCCCATATCATTTTACAAAAATTTTACAGGTATCCACAATTTGTTAAACTATTTGCACCAAATTGTTATTAGCATTTATAAAATGTTTTTCTTTCACTTCAGTTAACCATGTGGCAAAACTGTCAGATGATGAAAATATATTTATTGAAATAGGTAACCCTGATATACAATTTTTTTGTTACAAAACAACAACTCAATTTATGACTGAACAAATCAGAAAAACAAAGTCCAAAATATAAAAAAAATACATATAAAAGTTCCAAATACATAAGTCTAAAATACAAAATATACATATTAATACAAATAATTTTTTTTAAAAGAGATTTGCACATTTAATCTACTTTACACTAATTTCATCATTCATGAACATGTTTTATCATTTTCTTTTTAAAAACTGTTACTGACCAACTAGCTTTAATACCAAACGGCAATTTATTGTAATGGTCAAAAATAAGGAATTCATTGATGTTCATTTATTTGTTCTATGTGCAAGTTACTGTTATTTCTGGTAGGTAGTTATGAATATGATTGTTAAAAATAATATATTCTCGAAAATAAGGTGGGGCCAAACCATTTAATATTTTATATACAAACACCATAGTCAAATAGTATGATCTCTGATAAACTGAAATTCATTGCAGTGATCTATGCATAGTAGATATAGGAGTATATTTGCTACACCTCAATATAATCCGCATACCACGATTTTGCAGTTTTTGTAACTGTGTCGTTTGGTTTAAGTTGAACCACCAACTTGCTATCCATACTATCAAAATTTGGATAGTGTGGATAGCAAGTTAGTGGTTCGAGCCCCGAAACTTGTAGTTTTTTTTTTCCTAAAAAAAGGAAAAATATTGTTTTATTATTTCACAATCTTGCTAATTTAAAATATTTAGTTTTTAAAAAGTATATACTTATTCAATGCATAGTGACGCATAACGCGGTTCATTCATTTTTATGTTGGCCGGCAATTAAACCCCGGAAAAAGTGTCTGCCTTTTTGGAATTAATTTTTTTTTATATTTAATTAAGACGCTAGTAAAATTTCAGCGTGAATCAAACACTTCAAATCATATTTAAAAAAAAATCAACTTTAGGGTTGATTTATTTAATTATAAACCCTTTCAAAAGTGTCTGCCTAAATTACTAGTATTTTTAGAATTACCTAAACTTTCAATTGTTGTTTGTTGGCCTCTGAATCAAACACTTTTTTGGGTCATATTTTACCACCCCTTTCTATTATGCGCAGTACCTGGTGTCCCGGGGTGGGTCTAGCCAACACAGGTATATCTGCTTTTCCATCCAAATGATTTCAAATTACAAAATTTCAAAGTACATCAAACACTTAATGGAATGTATGTTACTAGCTCTTGGACTATTAATTTAATGTAGCTTGTAGATTTATGAAGATCTTTAATGAAGATCTTTAACCAGAGTTCCTTCCCTAGCTATTTTATCCTATTTCATCCTTTCCATGATTCAATTTTTTCCCATTGAACATAACCAACATTGCATGTTGTAATAACCGACCAATGATTTCAGATCTAAAAAATATGGATCCAACAGATAACATTGCAGATTACAGTGACTGTATCTTTATCAGTGAAGTTACTACAGTTGCAGCTGAAATGAAAATATCTCGAACAGATGACAAAACTACAAACATAGCCAGTAATTTCAACCAATCTTCCAAAAATCAAAAACTAGTACAGAATCATAACCCAAAATATAAAAACAAATTATGCCATGTTCGAAATAATAATATTAAGACTAATAATAATAATAGTCCTCATGATTCACAAAATGACTCTTTACAAATGAATCATACTATTGTGAAATCTACATTAGCCAAAGAAATGGTGAAACAAAACTCTGCTACTATGGCACCCACAGATGTAAACTCAGGAATATTAGGTTTGTATATTGGAAATGTTTATACTACATTTTGGACTTTATTTATTTATTATTTAAATCTATAGAGAATTTATTTTATTTTGATTACAATTTGAATAGTTTATACAAGTATCTCTTTTTATTTAAAGTAAAATTATCACTATATTATTTACAATGGCGGTTCGTTTCCTTAGGCATTTCTTTATAAGCTTGCTACAACATACGTGGTTACTGTGGCAACGTCACACATACCATGGTAACACAAAAAAAAAAACATTTTTTTTTTTAAATAAAAATTAAAACTTAAACAATTTATGCAAGAAACAGAAAAAAAACTATTTAAAAAAAAATCCATGTATTAAGTCCGTTATTCTTTGCATTATTTTGGAAAATATATATTTTGCTAACTTTACAGAATTTTTTATATGTGTTTAATAATTTTATATGAAGAGGTAGAGCGTTATAGAACTTTGTCCCTAGATAATTTACACTGTTTTTAAAAAACTCACTATTTGGTTTTGTTACTTTAATGCACATGTTCGATGCAGTTCTAGTGTTATGTCTATGTTCTAAAGGGTTTTTATAAATTCATTTTTTTGTATATAACAACACACTGCGTGAATATATAAACATCTAACATTGCTAATTTTTTCATTATATAAAGTTATGGTGGGACACTATCTCTTTTATGTATTAACTTCAAGATTTTGTTTTGAATAACATTTAACTGATTTAATTTAGTTCCATACAGGCCTCCCCTTACTAAGATTCCATACTGTAGTATAGATTCTACTAGACTGTAGTATAATGTTATTAGTAGATCCTGGTTGAGAAATTGTTTTAGAAGATAAAATTTATAAATCAGAAATCTAAGTTTTTTGCTATATATATTATATGGCAGTCCCATTTTAAGTGCTGGTCTATAATTATACCTAAATATTTGGATGTTTCTGTTTCCTGTATGTCTAAATTTTGACATGTTAAGCTTCTAAATTGAGGTCGATCAGCCACTGTCTTTGAAAAAACAATGTAGTTTGTTTTGTTAACATTCAAAGACAATTTAAAAACATCCAGCCAGTTTTTGACATGTTCAATTCCAGCTATAGCACGTGTCTTGACGGCTTCCCAATCTTTATCATTGAAGACTAGCACTGTATCATCAGCATATGATACAACTTTACCTTGAATATCAATCTGAGTTAAGCTCTTAATGTATAAATTAAATAGTATAGGTCCCAGAATAGTCCCTTGAGGCACTCCGATTTGTATATTTTCAGGGTTACTCACATTGTCTCTGACCTTCACCTTCTGTTGTCCGTGTGTCAAATAATTTTCAAAAACCTTCAACACGATGCCCCTCACTCCATTCTGTTCAAGAACATTTAAGAGCTTCTGATGTGGCACCATGTCAAATGCTTCTGCTAGATCTAGAAATATAGCTATACACTTTTTACCAGTATTAATTTCATCAGTAACAATTCATGCATAGCATCTCCTGAGTTAAGACCCTCAGTAAAGCCATATTGGTGTTTGGGAAGTAAGTCATTAGTTTTTAAAAAATCTGTCAGACTCTTTCACACATTTCTCAAATATTTTGGCCACATTACTAATTAAACTAATAGGCCTATAGTTAGTTATTAGTTTTGGATTACCAGCTTTATAAATAGGTGTTATAATTGAAGTTTTAAATTGTTTAGGTACGATTCCTGTATTAAAAATACAATTAATTATATGCATTAAAGGTTCCAGTAAATACAGATGTAGTACTTTTAGATGTTTTACTGTTATACAATCAAATCCCGGGGCACTATTGTTTTTTAAATTATTTATGTGTTTTATAATATCGTGTTCGCATATCGGTTTCAGAAACATTGATTTTTCAGTGACACGGGAAAATCCACATTACATTCAGGGATATTTGTGAACATATTAGTGCCAATAGTCGAAAAGTAGTTATTGCAGTAATTCGCCATTTCATTATCATTTTCAAATTCCTCATTATGTTGGTTAACAATCTGTAAATTGGTATTATTTTTTTAATGATTTTCATTAGTTGCTTTAGAGATTAATTGATAAGTTTTTTCAGATCATTTTTGTTTTGGTTTATTTTATTGGTATAATAGTCATTTTTAGTTTTTGATATTAGTTTGTTTAAATTATTTCTAAATGTTTTATAGTGAATTTGTTTGTTAATAGTATAGTTTTTTTGTAGATCTTTTTTGGATTATTTTCATTGCAAACACTTTCCCAGTTTACAGTTTTGAATTTTTGTTTTAATTTATCACTATCGATTTTAGTTATAGTTTTATATGTATTGTAAGAACTTGTGTAGTTTTTGGGAGATTTTGAGATATTCATCATAATAGGATCATGATCAGTCATATCATAGCTGATTACATAAGAGTATACTGATAGAATTTCAGTCTTAATATTGTTTTCTAAGAATATATGATCCAAGCATGTTTTACTTTGTTGCCTCGTAATAGTGTTCATGAAACCATGGAAATAAAAAGTTGCTTGGCAATCAGTAGTTACTTGATTGGTTACATTTAGGAGATAATAATAATAATAATAATTATGTTTATTTATCTATAATGTAGTACAAATATTGTTTTCAATTAAATTTTTTAAATATAATACAATTAAATCTTTTTAAATATAATACAATTAAATCTTTTTAAATATAATACAATTAAATGGGGGGTGGGTTGGCTCAAACAAACAAAAATACACTACCCACGAAGCGAACTTGTTGTGGGGATAAATATTCTGTTATTATTTAAACAAATTTGTTAAGTAACATTTTATCATATATAGGTAACTTGCAAAACAACTATTGTCACATAAGTACCACAATTATTTAATTATTTTATGTTTTCAAAATTTAATGATTTTCGGAAACACACAAAACAGATAATAAAAAAAGGTAAGAATTAAATCACAAATATTTTTTCCAATCCATAAATATTTACAAAAAATATCAAAAGGAATTAGATTGAATCAACACTAATGCTTTATTTAGAAATTGTATACATATTTTGAATATCATTTTCTGATAGTTGTTGAAACCAAATTTTTAATTTTTTTTTATAGTAAAAATAATTTAAAACTTTAATAAAATGAAGAATTTTTGAGAAAATACGTGGTGCAATAAAGTAAAATGTTTTTTTTTCCAATTGATTTTGTGGCTTGCGGTTTCAAATTCTGACTCTTTTGTGCCTTGTATTATGAATGTGGGAGATTGATTTTAAATGTTGCTTATTCTTTTGTTGAAGACACATCATTCTATAAAAATATAATTTTCGCAAGCTAAATATACTAATTTCTTGGAAAAGATTTTCTGTCGGATAAGTTTTATTTCTATTATATATTATTTTTAAGAAAAACTTTTGAATAACTTCCAAATTTTTTGAGTGACATGCATACATGCCTCCCCAGCCCGAAATACCATACTGTAGATGGGATTCAACCAGTGCATGATATAAAACTTTTAGTTCGTTAGTTTGAAGAATATTTCTCATCTTTTTAAAAGTAAAATCAATATTAATGTCCCCTATGAATATTTCAATATTTCTATTTAGGTGATTTGGTATGAAATTTTCTAAATCCCTTATAAATGCTTGTGCAGAGGTTTGAGGAGACCTGTAGACACCTGTAATGCCAATGGTCCGATGATTGACTTTTAGATTTATTTTAGTGACACAAATATCAGAATATTCCAGTTTAACTACATTTAATTCTGCATTTAGATTTGACCTGACCAAAATTACAACACCATCATTTCTGTTAATGTTACCATTGTTATAGTAGGTGGTAAAGCCATCTAGGTTAAATTGAGAAATAGATTCAGATCATAGAAACATTCAGTCAAAACTATTATATCACAATAATTAATTTTATAACTTTCTAGAAATACTAACCAACTTATCAAAATTCTTTTTAATACTCCTAATATTGAAATGTAAGACATTTAGGAGTTTTTCATTTAAATTAATTTTATTTGTTATATTAGCAGCATCAATGACTTCATTAATCGAATCAATTTGAATAGAATGTAATAGATTATTTTCTTGATTAATAATCATGAACTATATTTGAATGTGTGTACAAATATTAGTTACGTTATGTTATTGATCTGTATACTAGGTTTTATTTTGCAATATCATTTGATGATATTTAAAAGAGGGACAAGTTAAATACAGTGCAGAATGGTTGTAGTCGTACTCAGTTTTATATTTTTCGTTAGAAGTTTTACTGTTCTTACAGTGTATTTTATTCTTTGGACACAAGCTAGCTTCATGTTCTTCACTACAGATGTGGCACACGATTGCATTCTTACAGTTTTCTTTTTTATGGTAGAAACCTTGACATTTAAAACATCTGGGTATCTCCAAATCTTCATAAACCGGATGTATTTCCCATCCTATACATATTTTTTCCTTTGTATCAATTGTTTAAATGCAGTTCCTGAACATTCACAGTATACAGTATTGAAGCCTTTTTTTCGTTTTTCTGATATATGTGGTTTTTATTTCACCTGTTATGTCATTCTGTTTCACAATGGACTTGTCAATTCCTTCCTTGGCCATATTCTCCGTAAAATTGCAGATTTTAATTCTGGGTCTTCTCATTTTTGTCAGATCTACATTATATGAATCTTTTAATTTATCTTGAACAGCTTTTTCCAGAATTTCAGCTTCTTTTTTTGTTTGACAGGAAAGTATAACGGAACCATTCTTTCCCATCTTTAATTGTTTCACTCCAACAGTTAAGTGAGTTAGGTTAATATTTGTTCCTAAATCTGTTTTTGTTTTGTTTCCACTCTGTGGTATTTTCGGTTTATTAATAATTTTTGGAGGGTTAGGTTTTCGTTCATTGTCTTCTTTTTGTAATTTCACCATATCAGCATAAGAATTGGTAGGTACAATATTTATCTCTTTTTCTTCAAATTCTTTAATTTTCTGTTAAAGCATTTTTATTATTTCATTTTTACTATTTATTATTTCATCTTTACTTCTTATTATTTCATCTTTACTTCTTATTATTTCATCATTATCTTCATTAGTCTTCTTTAGAAAATCAGCCAGTTCATAATTCCTACATTTTGCACAATGAAATTTCAGAATTCTAGTGCATAGTGGTATACATCTAATTTCTGTGGTTGATAATTCAGAACATTGGTTGCAGTATAATCTTCTGCATCCATCACATGTAGAGCATGTATATTTTTGTTCTTTTGTAGGCTGATGAATAATCTCACACTGTGAGCATTCCATTGCAATTTTTCTTATTAAATTATTTTCTTATTTTGTAAACTAAATGTGGGTACGCCACTGGATATTCTGTTTGTATGATTGCTTAGTAAAAAGTATTGGTGAGTTATATGTATAGAATTAGCATAGTAAATATTTTTTATCTCTAGCTTAGTCAGCATTTAAAAAGTTATAAATATATGTTAACTTGTTTATTTTATTAATTCTTCAGATATTCTTCATACGTTAGAGTTGTAGTTTGGAATTAAAAAGTTTTTTTAAAAAACCATAATTGGCGCAGTCAGTAGGATTCGCGTCAGTAGGATTCGCGCGGGCTACGAAAAACACAATTAACGTTCGCATCGTGCTAACAGTGATTTTTCGGTAGACTTTGGCAGTTTTAACGCCTTCAGTGCGAATCGAACTTTCCATCAGCTACAATCAGTCCATTGGGGAACCTTTCGTAGAGAAGTCGAAGAATTCGAGAAAAGGAACCAGGATCTACAGCATCCATCGAGGAACTGTAAGTGCCAAAATCCTTTTTTGCCTCTCCTCTTTCATCGAGAAATAGGAAAGATAGTAATATTAAGTTTTGATTTTAAAAGAAAAGAATATTTAAGTTATATTGAATTTTGAAAATATTAATATTGAATATTGAAAAAGAATATATATCTAAGTTATTTATATTGCATTTATTTTAAAATATTTATATGACAGAATTTGATAAAATTATAGAAAGTTTTAATAAGATTTCTTTAGAAGATAATAAAGATAATAAAATAGAAATGGCTCCACAAGTAGCTAATATTAATTAGAGTTTCTTTAAATCCAAATTAAATAATATTAAACCTTATGACGGGGATAGTAATACATTAAATAAATTTATCAGTAGATGTGATGCACTTTTTCAAAGTTATGCTGATTTGAATAATGATCAATTAAATGCTCATATTTTTGAATGCATCCAAGAAAAACTTATTGATAAAGCCGAATTAAATGTAGGAAACAGAACAGAGTTACAAACCTGGGACGATTTAAAAAATGCTCTTGTTCAATGCTTTTCAGACAGAAGAGATCTGGATTGCCTTGTGCAAGAACTAACTAGAAACTACCCTTATAAAAACGAACATTTATTAGACTTCGGTAGTCGAATACAGTTATTAATGAGTACAGTGATTCAAAGAATCAGTAATGATGTCACATTATCAATAAACGATAAAATTTGTCAAACAAACCACCATAAAAAGACAGCTTTAAATACATTTATTGCGGGTTGTCCACCAATTTTAAAAAATAATTTACATTTAAAAAAGCCAGCTACTTTAGAAGACGCTATGGCCTATGTCACAGAATTTGAAAATTTCGAGAAATTATATGGCAATATTGAACATAAACAAATGCCAAAAATTAATGTTAATCATAATAATCAAAATATAAAACCTAATAATAATTTCTTAAACACGAGACAGCAAACTAATCAAAAGTTTTATCCTTTTACAAATCAAAATAATAATTCTAGATTTTGCCGTAATAATAATTATAATTATCATAGTTATCCAAGATTTAATAATCCTAATAATAATCAACAATTTTCAAAACCTATATTTCCACGACAACCAATACATGTTCAACCAATTCCAGAAATAAATAAAAAATATTTCACCAATCGTCAAGTTTTTGGGGAAAATCTAAGACCTCAAAATGTTTTTAAACCCAATCAAATTAATTCAAATCAATTACCCAAACCAGAACCTATGTCAACCACCTCTCGAAACCCATCACTTATGAGAAACGTAAATTATAATCAAAGACAAAACTATTTTCAAAATAATCAAAAACCAAATTTTTCATTTGAAGAATTAAATAATACACAAACAAATTTGAATAAAAGTTTTGATGATACTGTTTATCAAAACTATGCTTTAGAAAATGAATGTGAAATATACGCGGATGAACCGTACGAAAATTATGATAATAATCAACAATATAATTATAAAAATAAATCGGAAACTAAAATGCAACAAGTTGGAAATTTTCGGAAAGCCAGCCTTTCAGAAACAATTAGATAATAGAAATGAATAATTATAATATAAATAATCCACTACCATATGTAGAAATTAAAAATCCTTCAATCAAACTGCTTATTGACACTGGAAGTTCCAAATCAATAATTAAACCATTCATTATTGAACAATATTTTCCTGACCCAATTTATCACGCAAATATAACATTGAAAACATCACTGGGGAGTAAACAGATCCGATTTCAGTCAGATATCCCAGCATTCGCAGAATTTAATTGCCAGTACGTGATTAATTTCATTGTATATGATTTTCATGACTTTTTTGATGGTGTTATTGGACTTACTGACCTAGTTAACATGAACTTAAATATAGATTTAATAAACAAGAAATTAATAGACCCGTATGTTGAAATTCCTTTTAAATATAGACAACCAAATGATATAAATTTTTCGTTTACCGTTAATGGTAAAGAATCTCTTTTAAAAAAATTACCTGTTAGTATACAGGATAGAGACATAATTATTGAAGAAACATATTTTGGAAATATTTATTTACCTCGAATGATAACAACAGCAAAAAACGGATTTGCTTTAATTGAAGCTCAAAACAATACAGATAAAAGTATTTCTATTAAATTAAATAATCCTATTTTAGCTAAACAATTCCAAAATTCTGAGCATGAACTATACAAATCTGAATGTTTTAAAAATAAATTTGAAAAAACTAAAAAACGAAAAGTAAAGAAAGTAAAACAAATATTTCAAAATTAATTAGAACGAGTCATATGAACTCTAAAAAAGAAAATAAAATAACGAAATCCGTAGAAGATATTTGTCAAGAAACAAACCTATATAATCTTTTTGAATTGGAAACTACTAATAATAATAATAATTTGCAAACCGATATTAATTTAAAAAATAATTTAAGAAACGATGTATCATTTCAAAATATAATTGATACTAATTCACATAAAAATAATTTGACAAACTATGAATCATCTCAAAATATAATAGATAAGAAACTTTCTAAAATAAATCCATATGATAAAAAAGAATGTTCATTATTGCATAATCATATTAAAATAAATCGAGCAAATATTTGTAATAAAAAAAATAATAAATTTTCATCATCAAATAGTATTAGAACCAAAATGAAAAATCCTGGAACCTACAAATGTTATCGAAAGAGAATAAAATTTAAAAACTTTACAAACTCGGATAGGAAAAGAGTAAGATTTAAAAACTGAACATTAATAATTTAGTTTTAATACAAATAAACATAATTTTAATTAATTCATATTCCTGAACGTTGTTTAATACAATTGTAAAATCAATAAATAATCAAGTAAGAACAGAAAAGATTTTTGAAAACTCTAGAATATACGTAACCTTATCTAAAATTAATTTAGAACAACAAATTATTAATTTTGTTAAAAATTATATTGATCCAAAAGTAACATATGCCTTATATTTTAAAAATCAAAATTTACCTGAAACATTAATAACTACAGTGCAAAATAATTTTAAACATTCTGCATTTAAATTTATACATTGTACAAAATTTTTGACAGACATTTTAACAACTGATGAACAAAAAACTAAAATTAATAATTTATAAATCGGGACATAGAGGCATTAATGAAGTAAATACAGCCTTAAGTTCTAGATATTATTGGCCAAAAATGATGGAAGATATTAAATATTATATAAATAATTGTGAAACCTGTCAGAAAAATAAATATGATAGAAATCCTCCGATAGTAAAATTTAATTTAACGCCTACAGCCACAAAACCATTTGAACATATACATATTGACGTATTTATAATTTCTAATCAATAATATTTAACTATTATTGATTCATTTTCAAGATATGGTCAGGCATATCCTATGAAAAGTATAACAGGAATAAATGTAGTAGATAATTTATTAAATTTTGTAACCCATCATGGATTACCTCAAAAAATTACAACAGATAGTGGCACTGAATTCAAAAATTATGATTTGTAAATTACATCATATTGAACTTCATTATACTACTGCTAAAAATAGCAATTCAAATTCACCTGTAGAACGTTTTCATTCAAGTTTAATTGAACATTTTAGATGTCTCAAAGAAGAAAATAATGATCTAACCCCTGATCAATTAATAAAACATGCTATATTAGCTTATAATAATTCCGTACATTCCGTAACAAAATTCACTCCTTATCAAATAATTAAAGGACATTAATAATGAAGATCCTTTTGATTTAAATGATCACCTTATAATTTCAAATTACGTACAAAATCATAAACAAATTAGTAAAAAATTATACGAAGACATAAAAGATAAAAACGAAACAATTAAACAAAAAGTAATAGAAAGTAGAAATGAAAATCGATCAGAACCAATTAATTATGAAGAACCAAGCACTGCATATATAAAAACTAAATTAAGAAATAAAGCTTCTCCAGTTTATAAGAAAACTAAGGTAATTAAAAATAAAGGTATTTTATTAAAAACTAATAAAGGGACTTATCACAAAAGTATAATTAAAAAACCTAAAGGTTCAAAAACTAATTCAAATTTATTGTTACAAAAACAAGACGAAAATGGGGACAAAAATAATGATAATCTGCCTAGTACTTCTAGTAATAGAACAAATTAGCGCACAAGAAGATATACAAATAACTCCACTTGAAAATTTATTATTACCTATAAAATTGGGAACATCAAAAGTAATTTATAGTAAACATACATTTTTTCATTATATAGATATAAATTCTATAATTGAACAAGTTCAGCAATTAACTAAAAATTTTGAAATACTTAAAAATCTTATTATTCAAGTAGATAATATAACTAATCAAATATCATATCAGTCTTGCTCAAAATAATTTATTACGAACTGAAATATTAATAAATACTGTCCAGAAAAAATTAGGAAATATTCATCCTTATATTAGAAATAAAAGAGGCTTAATCAATGGTCTTGGAAAATTCAATAAATGGTTATTTGGAAATTTAGACTCAGATGATGAAGAAAGATATAATAAAGCTATAGATCATTTACAACAAAATCAGAAAAATCTCATTGCAGAAACAAATTTACAAATGTCACTTTATAAAAAATTAATTGATCACTGTAATCGGACAATAACAATTTTATTTAAAAATCAACAAGCATTTACTGATACCCTTAAAAAACTCCAATATTCAATAGCAAAGAAAATACAAACTTTAGAAACTTTTGTAAACTTTCAAGGAGCACTATCTCAAATTAATAACTTTACTTGATAATTTAGAAAATGCAATATCATTTTCAAAGTTAAATACACTACATAATTCAATAATTTCTATTGAAGAAATTTTAGATTTATTACAATATTTATCGAAATTATATAAAGAAAATGAAATTCTCTAATTTCAAAATGTTCTTTCATATTATCAAATTCTAGGTACACAAGTAACATTTACTAAAACAAAACTAATATTTGCTATTCATATTCCTATTTTAAAACCTGTTTCCTATGAATTTTATCACCTTTACCCTATTATCCAAAATGACAAAATGTTCATCCCCAATTACCCTTATTTGGCACGGAAGAAAACCGAAGTTCAATTTGAAAAAGATGAATGTCCAACAGTAGAAAAAGTATACTATTGTCAAGAAAATTATATTACTAAAGATGATTGCACCCTTCAACTATTAGATGGAAATAATCCAAATAATTGCCAATTTTTAGATGTAAGCATTAAAGAATCAATCAGTCAACAAATCACAAGAGACGAAGTCCTATTTATGCCCTCAAAGCCTGAAAAAATACTTTCAACGTGCGAATCCAATCAATATTTAAAAATTGAAAAACCAGTCTTAATTAAAATTCCAAAAAAGTGTAATATAGAAATTAATGAAGAAAATTACATTAACGACGTCCAAATCCAAGAAGGAACGCCTCTGATTTTACCAAAATTCGAAATAGAAGATATGAAGACACCATTTCAATTTCAAAAAGCTAATATAACTAAAGTCAATTTTGAAAATTTATACGAAATAAGTAAAATTGCTAAAAGTTTAAAACCAGTAGAAGAAGTAATAGACAATCCTTATAAAACTAAATCAATATCAATTATCATAATTATAATCTTATGCCTTGTCATTTATTTAATATGGAAAAGAAGAAAAGAAATACTACAATTGAAGATATGTCCTCATCGAAAAGAAGAAAGAAAATCTATAAATGAAGAAAATAAAGAAATAGAATTAGAAGTAAGAAGAAAAGAAGATAATCCAGAAACCTCGAAGAATCAGTCCCTGATCTTCTCAGCTTAGGAAGGGAGGAGTTATATGTATAGAATTAGCATAGTAAATATTTGTTATCTCTAGCTTAGTCAGCATTTAAAAAGTTATAAATATATGTTAACTTGTTTATTTTATTAATTCTTCAGATATTCTTCATATGTTAGAGTTGTAGTTTGGAATTAAAAAGTTTTTTTAAAAAACGGTTTTTCCTTTAAAAATCCATAATTGGTGTTTATTTTATTTTACCTAAACTTTTTTGTCATCTGATAAGGTTCGGTACTTTTTTGCGTTTTTTGTTTCCTTGGTAGATTTTATTTCGGTGAAATTGCAGAGATAATGCATTAATCTATGCAACTGTGACTCACCTAAACAGTTTATTTACTACATTATAGTACTATCACATTTTATTTAATTCACTAGAGTTATATATTGTGATTATAATAGACTCTTTTATGATATAGATTATCTTTCCATAATAATCATTTTTTACTTTATAAATAGGAGTAAAACTTTATTATTGTTGTTATTCGAGGTAGCTTTAGTGTAGGCTTTAGTCCAAAGTTATCTTAGATATCCATTTGAGTGTATTTTCACTTAATAAAATTTTTAAAAATAAAAATTCCATTTTGGAATTTATAACTCTAGTTGTTTTTTTTTAACTTTATATAGTTTATATCGATAGAAATATAGATTTATTTGAGCAGTGAAATGAACACGTCTTCTCACCTTGAATGGTTTTGATTTTGTTATTTTTTTATTTTTTTTAATTAGTTGTATTAACATATAGTCGACAGTTCGTGAATTTTTCTTTGTGGTAAGATGTGTAATTTACCAAAATAAAGTGATTTTTGTTGCTGTAGTTCTTGTATTGGATATGTTATGTTGATAATGGGGTGTTAATACACTGCGACCTAAAAGATCTATTGTGCCCCCTTCTGTCGCCACTGCACTAAGGAAATGTCTCAATGCCTATAGCGACCCTTCCAATCCTATTTTCTCAAGGAAGTGTAGGATTTGAAGTGGCTTCAAGTTAGGTAAGTCTCCCTCTTCTATTTGATATCCTCCTAGATATAGTGCCCTTGGATTCTGGAGTGCTACACATTCAGTTTGGATGTGAATGGAGGTTTCGTCCTCCTCCTCACAGAATCTGCACTCACTATCCTCTACTACTCTCAGTTTACTTAGGTGTCCTTTTAGTCGGCAGTGCCCGGTAAGTATCCCTGTTACAATACGTAGCCTGTTCTTGCTCAGGCAGATGCAGGCTTCCGATCTTTTTTGGTTATATTCACCCAGAAGTATCTTGGCCTGTCTCAGCCCCAAGAGATTGTTCCAATTATCGGTTCTTCTACTACCCAATTCTTTTTTAATCTCTTCTAATATTATGTTAATGCTGATACCGCAGAACGGCTCAGGTCCTACAAAGGGTGTTTGAGCCCCTTTCCTTGCAAGACTATCTGCAATCTCGTTACCCTGTACCCCGTTATGTCCCGGGACCCAAGTGAGAGTAACTCTATTTTTCTCGCCTAGCTCATTCAATTGTTCGAGGCATCTCCATACCATTTTTGAGCTGATTACGTAAGAACTCAGCGCTTTGATGGCTGCTTGACTATCGGACATGATGATAATCTCTTGTCTATGATAGTTTCTCTCGATGTTAAACTGGATACACTTCTCGATGGCGTGAATTTCCGCCTGGAAGATGCTTGGGTATTTTCCCAAGCTTTCGGAGTGCTTGGTTCTCGGCCCATACACTCCTATTCCAGTTCCTTCTACGGTTTTGGAACCGTCCGTGTACCACTGAATAGCACGTCTTTCGGTTGCAAGCGCGATGGATTCTTGGCTCCATTCTTTCTTGCAGCCCAGCTCTGTGGTTTTGAAGTTTTTCACAAAACTGTACTTCTTTTGCATTTCACCCTGGGGCATGTCCCAGGTATCTTTAGTCCTGAAGCAAGTAGACTTTCGTCTGATTACTCCGTTCCTGATCATTCTATATCGTGTCCTTTTTGCCACATTCTCTATCATCAAATGTAGAGGGGTGAGGTTTAAGATCACCTCCATTGCGGCCGTAGGACAGGTTCTCATTGCACCAGTAATGCAAACACAGGCTAGTCTTTGTACTTTTGAGATATTAGCTCTCGTAGTAACTAAACTAGTTCTGTTACTCCAGGCTATAGCCCCGTAAGTGATGATTGGTCTCACTATTGCAGTATACATCCATCGCAGTATGTTTGGGTTACATCCCCATCGTTTACCCGCCATGTTTCTGCATACCATTAGGGCTTTTGTGGCCTTATTTACTACTTCCTTCTCATGTGTGTTCCAGAGAAGTTTGTTGTCCAGGGTTAGGCCTAGATATTTGACTTCATTTTTCCATTCTATATCTATCCCGTCTAATTTAACGGTTTTGAGATTAAGTTTTCTTTTCCTTGAAAAGGCTACTAGTGTTGTTTTTGTAGGGTTTATACTAAGTCCCACTTCACGGCACCATCTTTTGGTATGTTCTAGTCCTCTTTGGACTATATCACACAGGATATTACTAAACTTGCCACTAGCAAATATGACTATGTCGTCGGCATAACCTTGACAGGGTATGCCGAGGTCAGTCAATCTGCATAGAAGTTCGTCTACGATTAGGCTCCACATTAGTGGGGATAGAACTCCTCCTTGTGGACATCCTCTGGTTGTGCAGATGGAGATGGTGTCCTGCCCTATCTGTGTCTCTGCAGTTCTCGAAGATAACAGCTGAGCCATCCATCTGGATGTGATGTTATCTACTCCTCTGTATGCAAGTGCTCTTTTTACAGATTCGTGTGGCGTGTTGTCAAAAGCTCCTTCTATGTCTAGAAAGGCACACACGACCGTTTCTTTGTTTGTCAGTGCATCCTGGATTACATCAGTCAACTGTACCAGGGCAATTTCTGTAGATCTTCCTGCTCGGTAAGCGTGTTGGCTGTGGTGGAGTGGCACCCTCTCCAGGACTTCTCTTCTGATATAGTTATCAACAGCCTTCTCCATTGTTTTTAATACAAAGGATGCGAGGCTGATTGGACGGAAAGATTTAGGATGTGTGGTATCCTTTTTCCCTACTTTTGGAATAAAGGTGACTCTGGCCCTTCTCCATGCTTCTGGTATATATCCCAGCTCCAGACTGCTCCGGGATAGCCGGATTATGTGTGGTAGTAATTCCTCCTGTGCCTGCTGAAGCAGGGCAGGAAATATTCCATCCACACCTGGAGACTTAAACGGTTTAAAAGTGTTTACGGCCCACCTTAACCGATTTCTGCTGCATATATGCTTGGCCACTACAGCGGCCTCTCTTGGGGGTCTGCTTACCTTAGTTGTGTCCCTTATTAGAAAAGGCGTGCTTCCAGGAAAGTGAGTTTCGAGTAAGAGGCGAGCTCTTTCCTCCTCACTCTCCGTGAAGCTTCCATTTGGTTTCTTGTATTGGATATCTTCTTGTGGTGTTTTTAGCCTGACTAAAATAAGTGTTAAAAAAATGTCTGGTGGCCTATTGTTGACCCGTTACAAGGTGGATAGTAATTTAATAATTATATCTAGCTGGATCCTGGCTTTACAATTATAATAGTGTTTTAATACAAGAACAATAATTCCGAGGAATGATAATTTAAAGCAAAAATGGTTAAAGAACCTCGCACCAAATACATGTGAGAATGGCTCTAAGCCAATTTTGATAATTTTTTGTAATACAAGTCATTAGAAGTTACATGAGCACAGTTTTTATTTCTAATTTCGAAGATATGTATTTTTTAAATTCATAAAGCAGTTTATTAATGTTAATAATATCAACCAACCTTAATGACACACACCGTAACGAAACCTATAACTTTTACAGCTGGTTGCAAGAACGTTCATTTACATTTACTAGACTGATAAGACTAAGAAGTTTGAAATTCATATGAAAGTTATTGCAAATGTCTGTAATATCTATTAATAAATTTGTACTTTCTAGGTGTAAATCAAGGAATAGGTATTAATAAAGAAAATAATTATATACCAGAATCAAAAGCTCCTCAAGAAGCCCGGAGTTCTATGTTTTGGTCAAAATGTGGACCAGAAGTTATAAAGGGCAAACATTTTTCTCTATATCCACCCAAGCATTCCATTGCAGTTCCTTTGTCTAGTGAAAAAGTTCCGAATTGCAGAACGGTCTGGGTGGTGGGTTTACCAAAAACTTTCACCGATAATATTATACATGAAATTTTCGGAAGATTTGGAAAAATTGAACAATTGTCGATGAAAACTAGGTCTTCCTGTCGTATCCGTTATATAAGTGAGAAATCTGCACAAAAGGCTATATCTTTTTCTGGATATACTCTAGTCGTCAGAGACAGTAAACATGGTGATCAATCTGGATTATTATTCGTGGATTTTTCACAGGTAAAAAAATTTGAACATATAGATTTTATTAAAATAGAATTTATTCATCTTTGAGAATTATATACTATACAAAGACACTAGGTACATAATGTAAAATCCTATCAGACTAGTCAAAAAAGTGTTAAGTAAAATACATTAAAAAATAAAATATATATACCTAATAGACAATTCATGTTAAGATTAGTTTAAAAGTTCAAAAAATCTTCTATACTATAAAATACATTATTTACAAGAAAATCATTAGATGTATTCTTAAATCATTACGACTAATTTGATAATAATAATAATAATAAATTTTATTGACCTCATTAACCATTTACAAACAACTTTACAAAGTAAATAAAACATACAAACGGTCAAAAGGACTTATGATCAGTTAAAAACTGTTCTTCCTCAAAAGCCTACAGGAAAGTAAAAAAAAAATATTAAAATACGTATAACTATAAAACACGGATGAACAACAAAAAAAATATATATAATAGTATGTATATACAAACACAACAAAACACTTTTTTGACAGGTTTTTTTTATCATTTTTTTCAACATTTTTTGCATTGTATACATTTTTTTTAACAGTTTTTTATATCACGTTTTCTTAATAATGGTTTACAATTTTTAACATTTATGGGTTTAATTTAACAGTTGGAAGGATTTGAAAAAATAACGCACTGTTCATCAAATAATAGCATAGATATGCTTGTTATAACGTGGCAAGGACATTTTTTTAAATTCATTTGGAATTTCATTATAATGTTTTGCAATCTGATAAGAGAAAGAATTTTGAAATTGAAATGTTTTATGATAACCTCTAGTATCTTCTAATATGTTACTGAACTTATTGTAACACAATCCCAATATATTTTGGTGAATGCTGGCTTATTTGTAGTCGTGAAAAAGGTTGATGGATATGAGTGCAGGCCTTTATTTTTCTTAAATATATGCTCATAATCTTTTATGTATAAAATTAGTTGAAAAATGAAAAGGGAAGGTAGTGTTTAAATTTTCTTGAAAAGTTCTTTACATGATGTTGTTGGTGTCACCTTATACATGGCTCTCAGAACCTTCTTTTGAAATACAAAAGCTCTTTCAAAGTATGTCGAAGAACCCCAAAATATTAACCCATATTGTAGAGTTGAATGAACCAAAATAGCATAGTTTCAAAGTATCAAAGTGTCTCCTTTAAATTTTTGATGATATAACAAGTACTTAATTTTGAAGTTACCATTTTTATATGAGCTTCCCAATTTAATTTGGGATCTAATAATATTCCTAAAAATTTTATGTCATCAACGCTTTGAATAGTTTTTCCGTCAACGTGCAAGTAAGGGAGCGTTCAAGTATTACGTAACGAATTTGGGGGGGGAGGGGGGTTTTTGTAAAACGTTACGATGCGTTACAGGAGCGTTTGAACTACGCGTTACGCAACATTATTATTTTTTAACCCTTCAGAAAAGTCGCGTAGAGAGTTTCTCTCACGCATTTTTTAAAACGTTTCTTTTTCTCAAAATTTCAAGTCACCATTTGACCTTTTTTACCTTCACAAAAACGTTACGGCGCGTCACATGGGGGGGAGGGGGGTTAAAAAACTCCAAAAATTGCGTTACGTAATACTTGAACGCTCCCTAATCTGGTAATATGTTTTTGGGTAGAAATTGCATAAAGTTTATTTTTGTTACATTTAATGCTAGACCGTTATCTTTACAATACTGGTTAAACTCACGAGATGCCTCGTTGCTACTTTGAGTGACCTGTTCAATTTGATCATCTGCCATTACAATATTTGTATCATCGGCATTTTGAACTATTTGTTGAGAGCTTAAACAAAAATTACTTATATCACTTATAAAAACTATAAAAAGAAGTGGGCCCAAAATTGAACCTTGGGGAACTCCTATTGTACATGAAAGAGGATCAGATTTTAGACTATTTGTTACAATTACTTGAGTTCGATTTATTAAGTAAGACTCTATCCATTCATAAGGTTTCCTTCGTATTCCCATTCATCTTCAATAATAAAAGATTATGATCCACCATATCAAATGCACGGCTAAGGTCATAGAAGAGTCCCAAAATATGTTTTTTATCATTGAGTGCTTGATATATAAACTCTAGGCAGGCTGCAATTGCAGTAGATGTTGACTTATTTTTTCTAAATCCATTTTGAGTATCTGACAACATATTAAAACTTTCAAGGTAATTAGTGAGTCTAATAAAGTATGCTGACTCAAATATTTTAGTTATTTGACTAGATATACAGATTAAACGATAATTTTCTATATTAGATGCAGATCCCTTATTTTTATAAACAGGAATTCCTTTAGATTCCTTCATATTTGGGAATAATCCCGAAACAAAGGATTCATTAATCAAATGGGTTCAGCAATACAATGAGCAACCGATAACAGAATTTTACCATTATAAGTCAATTAAAACAGTTTTTTGATTACCTTCAATCAAAAAATCTACGTTAATATCACCACAGATAAAATAGTTATTGTTGTTTTGATAAATATTATGAATTAATAGCTCTAGCTGATTTATAAAAGTGCTAAACTTAGTATAAAGTGGCTTATACACAGTAATAATAAATAAAAAAAGTTTAGAATCGATCTTTATTTTTCCACCACATACTTCAAATTCACCTTCTATACACCACCTATGTAAATTAATTGATTCAAAATTTGCAGCAATACTTGTTTTCATAAATATACTAGCCCCACCTTTTTCTTTATTTATCCGTGAAAAATATGATACTAGCTTAAAATCGTCAATTGAGGTAGCTTGTAAATTGTTAGAATCAAGCCAATGTTCAGTAACACATAGAATACTTACATTTTGTTTCTGTAAAATTAAATTTAGATCAAAGCATTTATTGGCAAAACCTCCCTGTATATTGATATGCATTAAATTAATATTTAACTGTTGGGAACTGCAAAATAGTAATTCATTATTTTCTTTCAAAAAGTGGTTTTCCATAGTAGTCCTTGAGGTACTTATTTTATCAGGTTTGAAGTAGAGCTAGACTTGAAAAATTTTCTTCATTCTTATACGATCTCTGGTTTTGTGAATCTTCAAGAAATCGCTGTCCTTGTTTAAAGTTGAATCGGGAATAAATTTTATTTTTCGGCCAAAAATCTGATTTATATACTTGCTCCTGAAAATGAGGATCTATTGCCACTAGAAAAGCTTGATTATTCTGTCTTACAAAATATGTGTCTAGTTTCTTCACATAAATGTCTTCTGCGTTTGTGCGTTTATGAATGTATTTCTTAACATTCTCTTTATTCACAGTGTCTGATACTCTAGATACAAAGAGCCAAATTTTTTTGTTTGATTTTCCCTTGCTTTAAATTCATCAACACTTTCTTCTCTTCCCATAATTGTTTTGTTTTTTCTCCTTTGCCGTCTTGTTACTGTGATATAATCATTCTCATGACTCCCCTCATTGGTATCATCTGCTAGATTTATTATTTCATTAGTATTTTGTAGGGTTTGAATTTTCATTAGTTCTAATGCAACTTGTTTCCTTTGGAGGAATGAGTCATCCTGTACAAGGGCATTCCTATAATCGCTTGTGTTTTTGTTTGGTATTAAATGTTTATTCCGAACAGGTATACTCACACTTTCAGTTTTTGTTTGTTTTGATTTTTCTATAAAAACTGGTCTTTTATTATCACTGATAGATAAGTTTTGATTTTTATTGTCAACTCTTATAAATTTAGGATTTATTTCGTTATATTGTGTTTGCAGATCAGAATATTTCGTTTTTTCATTCTTAAGTTTAACTTTTAAGATTTCTATTTTTTCACTCATTAATTGGTTTGCTAGTTTTTGTTCTTCTACTAATAATTTTAAAAATTTGTAAGCATCAATGCAAAATACATCACCTTTACTTTTTTCTTGATCCATCTTATGATAGCATTTACTCTTTGTGCACACAATGGATGATATTTCAAGTCACAGATTTCACATTTTACACTAGCAGTTACTGATTTTTTACAATAATTACACTCATCAGTATTTTGCGCGTGCGGTTCAGTCGGCGCCATCTTGATAAGTTAGTTATTATCTATTTATTTATTTATTTCAATAATACTTAACTGAAGTGTTCTTTTTAGAGTAAAAACTTTAATATTAAAAATATCGCAATCAGAAAAGAATTTATTATAATTTTGACAAAGACTATCAAGAAGAACGTTCTGTCCATAGAAGGTTCGATGTCTTCCTACTTGAAATTTATTTATTTATGTAGCACTTACAGAATGTAAAATTCCAAATAGTACAGAATATCTACCCTAACACAAACAATTGTAGGAGTTAAAAACAATATAAAATATTTAAAAAAGGAAGAATAACACAACACTGCGGGACGACGCGATTAAAACTTAGACATTCAGGAGTTGCAAGTCCCTTTTCAGCGCCAAAATATTACAATTAAATATATCACAGTACGAGTAAAATTCGTTATAGTTCTTGCATAAGCGATCAATAAATGCACTTTGTCCGTAATTGGTTCTGTGTCTTTTTACATTCAAAAGTGATGTGTGCCGAGTCCGTCGGACAGGAACCAATAGTTAAACTCTCTCAAGCAGTGACCCTCACTTGATGGAACCACCTATAAATTTAGCAAGGAATAGGAGTAAAGCCTGTTTTCTTCTGCATTCTAAGCTCTGCATGCAGCAAAGGATTAATCTTATTTGATAATATGTGTTATGGCTATAAAATCGGTGTTTAAAGAGCAGGTATTTTACGAATTTATGTTGCACCCTTTCAATTCTATTGATATGACAGGGGTAAGTAGGTTGCCAAATAACAGAACAGTAGTCCAGGCCATTGTAGAGTGTCATGATTGCTTTTGTGTCATTCACATACGTAGTATGTCTCTTGATGAAGCCAAGCATTCTGAGGGCTTTGCATACTATGGAATCTATATGGTTGTTAAAAGAAATTGTGGTATCAAAAATAATGCCCAGATCAATAACTGTCGAGGATCTATCTAGGTTAACTCTGTCAATACTGTAACAGTTAAGAGTAGGATTGTGGGATTTTGTAAAATGCATCGTTGTGCACTTAGAAATATTTATAGAAAGAGCGTTATTTTGTATACCAGGTAGCAAACCTGTTTAGTTCAGATTGTAATGCGGAGTTATTACCAGTGTTTCTACTAAAAAACTTTAAATCATCCGCGAAAAGAAGGCAGTAGCTATTGAGAAAGCAGGACGTAACATCATTAAAGAATAAGGAAAACAATAGGGGACCTATATGTGAACCTTGAGGAACACCAGATAGGACTGAAACGTCACACGATATGAAATTATGCACTATGACAGGTTGACACCGATTACTCAAGATTTAATCCAGTAAAAATAAGAACCAGAGATACCGATTTCGGAGAGTTTCTTGAGTAGCAAATCATGACAGACACTGTCAAAAGCTGTTGACAGATCGGTGTAGATGGTGTCAACCTGGTACCCATTTTCAATTGATGAAATTAAGAAGTCTTGATAGATTGCAAAAAAAGCAAACTGCATTTTTCCGGTCCTTGCTTATCAAGCTCTTCCCCTCTAAATAATCAATAATTTGAAGATATATTACTTTTCTATTTGGCTCATTTTCAAGGATTTTTATATTTTCAAATTCAAAACAAAGTAAAATTTCCTACGCGTGTTTTGTTAAGGCAGTAGAATTTTCATTATTAGTAGAAATATTTTATGGTTTTTTATCCTTCTGTGTAAATATTCTTTAGTTTGTCCAATGTAACCTATAACTTATCTAAATACCTTTTTGATCGTCTCGGTAGCGTAGTTGTTTGGAGCGCTGGCATTCACATACAGCCAATTTTGCGGTTAAGAGACATGCTCCTTCGGATCCTAGATCATCTGAATTTTTAATACGCATGATTTGTTCTAGGATTTGATGGGTGCCGCATTAGCAGTAATTTAATTTCTGTTGATATGCCATCCAGATTATCAATCGCCATGCGTTACCGTTTATTGGTCCTTACTTGAATTCGAAATTTATGGTAGCAATCTTCACATCGTCCGGAACTAAACTTGTTTCATTATAAAAATGTATAATATGTAATAGCCCAGGCAGCACACTTTGGTATAAATTACGTTTTTTTTTAAGTACTACCATACGTATGAATACGGTTGATGTACTACCAAATATATTCGTGAAAATGTCCGCCTTATAAACGTCAATTACTAAGAATTTATCCACCTATAATTAAACGTTTTTACTATACGTCTATATTAGATTTATAGTTGTAGTATATTTATACGAATCCACTTTGGTATAAAAGTCGTTTTTTTATGTACTACAATATACGTATGGATACCGTTGATATGCTACCCAATATATACTTGAAAATGTCTGCCCTATAAACGTATATTTTTTTTTATTTTTTATATGTCTAACGTTACCACTTTATCTACCTTTTATTATCCTGTTTTACTATACGTCTATATTAGATTTATCTTATTTTATTTCAAACACAAATTAAATAAAGTAATCAAAACAAAATTTCTAAAAGAGGCCATGGAAAAATGGTAATATTTCTTAAATGACAGTTTGGATTTTATCCATAGCAGGTGTGTATACACTAGAAATAGGTATTACTCGTGTTTCTATTTTGGTTGTAATTGGTCTAAATATTTAGGAAATTTTTTTGATCACTTGTTATGTGTACAGAACAATATTTTATTAAAAAAAAATAAACAATAAAATACTAAAAAATAAATAAGTACTAAAAAATAAACATCAAAATACTGAATAACAAACTAAACGAAACTTTTCTTTAACTAACAAAAAATATATATGAAAATTAAAATCTTAGCTTAACACTTTGGATGTGTTGTGTCCTAGACAGGCCTTAGCTAACTTAAGCCAATCTTGCATAGCACTTCTAATCGTTCGGTCGGTTGAGTCTCTTGGTTCACCCCCATTCCTATAACCAAAATGTAACTGCATTTCAGGTGAAATATTTTCTAAAAGCTTCGAAGTTAAATTTGTATTATTTTCTAGGAAATTATTATAAATAATAGAATCAGATGATATATTAATGTCCGAAGCCTTATTAATGTTATCTTCACTGGGAATAAAAAAAAATTGATTTGACTTTAAAGCATCTTGAACATTTTGTGCTATTTTTCTTAGTAGATGACGCCGAGACAGGGTTATTTTAGACATTTTATTAAATAAAAAACATTGACCAAAAAAAAAAGGAAAATAAGTATGCTTGGAATAACTAGGTAGCCTAAAAATACGTATAAAAATAAGAGAAACAAAAGTAAGGTTATGTTTTGGAGTTTCTATAAGCATTTTACACACTGTAATAAAACAGTAGTTGTTGTAAAATGCAACAATTATTAAACGAGTAGCTAAATTGAAACATTAATAGAAACTTACCCATGCTTTTAACCAATATCGTGAAAGCCAGGACGTCAAAGCAACCTGCAATGCAACTGGGCACAACAACAACACCAACAATTTTACAATAACTTTTTATTACATAAAAAACAATTATCGTGGTTAGCAGCTTGTTAACAGAAATATAACTTATAATATCGTGAATTGTTTGATTGATAGCGAGCGCTTCACAGCCACCAGCCACCATCAGTCAGCTGATTCCCGATCGTCTGCCGGTACCTTACTCCCCTCTTGATTCTCTGCACTACGCGCACTTTGGACCAGCCCGACTTAGCTTAAAGCACACCCAGAATCTCACTCACTGAAACGACATGGACCAGTCCACCCCACCATGGTTATTGGCGGGTTATTTAAATGTTCGGGTGTTTGAAATCGGTACAATGGGGAATTTGTTATAAATATTACAGGTATATAATTAAAAAAATATGGTGTAATGTAAATAAATATATCTATAAGCTTTTAATTTAAATAAACCCAAATATACACATATTATTTACTTCTGTCTACTAGTTAATCGTAAACTGGTAATATGCGTTTACAGTTCATCAAATTTCTAGAGGCTTTCGACGGCTAGACAGAGAAAGCACTACTGATAGGCATCCCGACGGATTTACGCAATGAAAGTACACTCTGCGCATCAAGTATATCACTATTTCATTCAGACGTAAATGTCAGATGTAAATTTCGCTAAAACATTTCTTTTATTTTCGTTTGTGTTTTTTGCTCATTACAGTTTAATAGAACCTAAGTATGGAGTTTAATAGCAAATTAAGAGGCCGCGTGATTAACAGTCAATCTCGCGAAATAATAGCCAATGTTATAGAGTTTATGAGAAGAGAAGGAAACTTTAATTCACCTTCAATACCATTTAAAAATGTAAATGATCGTGTTGCTGCAGCCACAGGAGTATCTAAAAACACTGTCGTCCGCATTTCTGGAGAGAAAAAAAGAATCGATAACCGTGAGATATCGGAATTTTCATCACCAAGAAAAACCATTAAAAAACCAAAATCAGTTAATGATATAGATGAAGCTGCACAAGAATCAAATTTTATTTTTTTATTATTAGATAGCTATTTTTGTTTCTGAGTTGTGTTCATTTACAGGCTCAATTTTTTTCCGTTTCTCCTTTTTGATTTTATATGGGGTTTCAAGTTGTTTTTGACTTATTTCGACGTAAATCACAACAACACACTTTTTTAATAAAGCAAACAAGTGTTAAGAGGTATAAGTACGTGTAAACTACAATTACAAAAAATTAATATGAAACCCATGAAACCACCAACAAAAATGTAAAGCTAGCTTACGTACTAGAACATGGTGTCATTCGTCGAGATAATTTATCGTTTTGTTTAATAGATCAAGAAATGTAAATATTCCCCTGTTATTTTTTATAAAATTATAAGAGAAATAAATTTTTTTCTAAATAGTATAGTTTATTATTTTGTAGAAAAACAAAATTTCGAAAATTTTAGTAATGTTTCAGAAACAACCGTTATTAATAATAGGTACCATTTTCCTTAATAAGGTAGAAATAAAATATAAACTATTTCCACGATTTACAAAGGCCTACAAAAAAATTATAGGTATTTTCCGCTATCCTATAAAATTTATATTTTCTGACTCAATTTCAAAAGGTTGAAGGAATTCCAAAACACCTTTTATGGCATAATAATTATTTTCAATTCTACATACTATCTTTAGCTGCTTTTAAAAACGTTCTAAGAAAGTCCAATCAGACCAATTTAATCCCTAAACTATTCCACACTTTTAAAATTTAATTACCTAAAAATATTAAAAACTATTTAAAATAACTTGTTTAGCAGACTGTACAATAGCTATCTTAGTCACACGTAGCGCGTTCTCTGTCTGGGCGTCGAACACCTCTAGAAATTTGATGAACTGTAATGTGACTTATATTTAAACGTAGAATAATATAGGTATATTAACTAGTATCCACAAACAAAAGCGTTTAATTTATCTGTTAAAAAACGTTAAGTATAAAAATGGTAGATGGTAAACGTTTAAAAAGTCAACCAAGACGAAATTTAAACGGGAGTTTTAAACGAAGAACACATATTGTAATATGTAAATTTATACGAATTTAATTTAAATAAACCTAAACGTATATTTAGGCCCACTGTATATAATTAGTTCATCGCAAACTAAAAATAGTCGTATATTGTTAACTACATTTAAACGTAGAAAAATTTACAATTATATACCATAGGATGTATACAAAAAACGTATAATATATCTTTTAAAATACGGCATGTATAATAATCGTAAACTGTAAACGTATACGGAATCAACCAATACCAAAATTAAACGAGTATTACGTATAAAATACGTTAGTTATACTAATGTGTGCTGCCTGGGAGAGATTGGGATATAAACTCTCAAAACATTCTTTTAATAAAATTGTGGATATTTTGTCTGGACTATTTCTATTTGACATTGAAAATAATATTTCTTTTAATTCATTATAGTTACTAATTAGTCTAAAATTTACAAAAGTTTAAATTTCACTTAGATAAGATATAATCGGATAATTATTATTCATAGAAGGTAACTGTTCAAATAGTTGTTCAATACTCTTTACATAGTAATAATTAAAAGCATTTGGAAAAATAAGATCACAAAGATTGTCGAATTCAATGTTACTATTAGTAAAACTGCTTGCGATATTAGCTGTTGAATGAAAGATTTCAAAGTTTTCCACATTTCAGTAGGGTTGCCTTTCTTTAAATCTATTTTGGTTTAAATCTATTTTGCTTTAGTCCTATTACATTTATATATTTGCCAGTTTTCTTCTGATTTGTTAGTAATAAATAAAACTTTTATCTCTCACACTAGTAGCATTTATAACCCGATCTGTATGACATAATTTGGTGTACTGTAAGGGATGTACTAGTACAACTAATGGTACCCATCACTATTCCTCTGGTCAAATTAAATCGGCAGTACAGTCTGTTCGCTATACTTACGCGGGTTTCGGATTAACAAAATTATGCAAATTAGTCATTGACAACCAGTTCCAATAAGCCACTTCCCAAGAAATTAGGTAAAATTGCCCTAATGGTCAGATTTAAATTAAAATAACATTAGGGTAGGTACTAAATTTGTTACATGAATTGATTCTTTGCAAGTGTTGACATTGTATGTATATTGTAAATTTAGTGGAAATTTTAAAAATGCCTAGACTTGTGTTAGATGTAGATAGTCTAATTTGTATTGTACATAAGTATTTTACGGATGAAAAAGAAAATGGCGGTCCTTTAAAATCGGTAATGTCTGTACAACAACGCGTATGTGATGCTCTAGGAATTAGTGAAACCAAATTAAGAGGAGTATTACAAAATCACAATAGTGAACTGCCGAAAGAAGATCACCGCAAAACTCGCCCATCATTGAAAACGAAAGATACGAGGATGTATCAGAAAATAACGAGACTGGTGCTATAGTATAACAACGAAACATTTATTTAAAAAATTTAACATCTATCCTTCGAAGTACTCTCCATTCTGTTGAATACACTTATCCCATCGCTTTATCCACTTATCATAAACTTCTGAGAAACCATTTTTTGATAGTCTGTTTAGTATACCCATCACAGCGTTGTTGAGCTCTAAATCCGACTCAAATCTTCTACCTCTTAATTCTTTTTTGACTTCAGGAAACAAATGGAAGTCACATGGAGCAAGGTCAGGAGAGTAGGGGGGATGAACCATATAGTCTGTTTAGTATACCCATCACAGCGTTGTTGAGCTCTAAATCCGACTCAAATCTTCTACCTCTTAATTCTTTTTTGACTTCAGGAAACAAATGGAAGTCACATGGAGCAAGGTCAGGAGAGTAGGGGGGATGAACCATAATTTCAACCCCTAATTCTTCAATTGTTCGTTGACAAATCATTGATCTATGAACCGGAGCATTGTCGTGATGCAGCGTCCAGCCAAAGTCCTGATAATTCTTTAATTTTGCCTTTAAGGGTCCTCGAAGTACATTAGAATAGTACTCCCCTGTTACTGTATGTCCTCTAGTACAATGTGATCGTAAATAACGCCAAATTTATCAAAAAAATTCAGGTGCATCACTTTGCAAGCGCTTTTAGCAGTTTTGGCCTTCTGCGGTCTTGGGCTGCCTTTATGCTTCCATTGCATACTTTGAGACTTCAATTCAGGATCGTAATGATAAAACCAACTTTCGTCACATATAACCACATTATTTAAAAACTGTGGGTTACGTTGCAATTGCCTTTTCCACTGCTGACAAATTGTCACTCGATTCGCTTTTTGTTCATCGGTCATCACTTTTGGAATCCATCTTGCCGCGATCTTCCGGTACTCTAATCTTTATGAGTAATTTTTTGAGTGGTACCGTAAGACAAATTAACATTGTCAGAAATTCGTTTTATGCCAATCCGGCGATCATTTTGTATCAAGTCGTTAATTTCTGCAATTTTTGTGTCATTTCTCGCAGTTTGTGGTCGACCGGGACGAGGTTCATCTTCAACTGATTCACAACCGTCTTTAAACTTTTTATGCCACTCAAACACTCTACATCGTGATAAACTATTATCTAGATATGCACCTTTAATCATTTCAAAAGTTTCAGTTGGTGTTTTACCCAATCGAACACAAAATTTTATCGCGTATCTTTGCTCCACTTTCATTTTTCGATGGGTACGCAAAACACTGACAATTCAATAATTAATTTGTAACAAATGTCAAAAGTTAAATCAAAGCCTACTTGCGGGGTAGTACATTAAATATAAGGCTTTCATGTCTCATTTTTTGGGTTATAAAATGTTACCTCTGAAAGAAGTTATAGCACCAGTCTCGTTATATACTGATATATCCTCGTATTCCAGATGGAAAGAAATTTGAAATTCGTGATACCATTTATCGAATGAGGGCCAACAAGGAACATGTGACCTTAAATACAATTCTCTCGGAATTAATAGATAGAAAATTTGACGACATTGGCAGAACAAGTCTATGGCAAGTGATACATAACTTGGGTTTCAAATTTCAAAAGGAGGATAACAGAAAGGCCCTTTGTGAAAGACGTTCTGTCGTGCACAAGAGAATTAGGAATTCAACTAAAAATTAAATAATTTTTTGTTATCAAATTCTGGTTAAAAATGAATTAAACGATCACATTGCACCTATTTTTTTTTAATTTCATTGTGTCGTTCGGATTATACAAACAATACAAAAATTCTAATTTACACGATTTAAAAAGTCCGCTATTGGGCTTGTGACGTCACTTACTCACTGGATAGAACACAAACTTCTTACGCTCGACCCCCGCTTTACCATATTTTTAGTGTGTATTAACAGCATCAGATGCTCGGTTTGCGACTTCCGCTCGCCATTCTTTACTCTTGAGAATAAAAAAAAGACGGAACTAGTGATTCATTTTCTAGCCAATCAAAATCCTTAGAAAATTATAATTGTGTACTCGTCATTAGGTCTATATGTCATATGTCAATATTATTTTATTTGTTGTTTTGAATTAATTTGGCTCATAGCCCTCAGAAGGTCTAGATACCGCATCGTAAAAACATTTTGACCCCCCATATGATGGGCGCCATGATAAATAAATGTCAATACATTTTAAGTTGGCACTACTGACAAGACAGAATCGGCGCAAGTTTAGTAATAAGCGTAAGATCGGCGTTCGACGTATATAATCGTTGTTTATTTTGTTCTTCTAGTAAAGGTTTTATTTAAAACATTATTTTTTAGTTTAGTCGTTTAGTGTTTTATTATAATAAAAAACATTTGTGGTTTGGTGTTAAATTTTTAAAGGATTTTCAAAATCTCTTTTTGTTTTGTACGTGAATGTTACAATGCATCTAACGGTAGAAGATACAAGGAAGGAATAACATTTCATGTGTAAGTTTTCACAAATATTTGTGTATTTACAAAATCAAATAATTTGTATGTTTTGTTGTAGCATACCAAAAAATGTTAGGAAAGAATAACTGATAGCTATAGGAAGACCATTGAATCATTTTGTGACTTTAGTATAAGCCCAGAAAATTTGGGGATACTAGCTGAAACGGCAAATGTGTTATTGGCTCCTTGTTAGTGACCTATTGTACAATTTTTCCAACACACGTTCCATGATCCTTTGAACTTGGCTGCACCGTACTGATGAAGACCAATAGTCAGAAAAACGTGTCGACCGTTACTTCTTTTTTACTTTTTTTTATTCGGAAAATGTCCACTATTACTACCTTGATACAATAATATTAGTTCCGTTCTAAGTAGGTACATATTATAGTTTGTATGTTTTATGCTTTATTGTATTATATGTAATAAATGATAGGAAATATACTTTTATAGTAAATAAATTGATTAAAGCAATATGTAAGAATAAGTTTATCTAAGGATTAAATTGTTATAGCAATTTTTCATATCCATTGTTTATTAATTTGTTTCATTTAATTCTTTCTTATTGAGTTAGTTATTTCATATAAATATGCGATACTTGTAAAATGTAATATTTTCTTTTAAATAGGTATATATTATGTTCGTATAAAATATTGTTCAGTTAATAAAAACAGAAATATTTTGTCTTTAATTCAAAAGAAGTTTGTAAATTTTTCAAAATATATATTTACCTACCCCAAAAAAAGATTAATAAAACCAGTTAGTCATATACACATTTTCTATATATTTATAGAGGTACTTTTTAAATAACTTTCAATACATTCGAAATCTGTGGTTTTATTAAACTCAATGTAATAAATAATAATAGGTATTCTCAAAAATATTTAAAAATAAAATCGAGATGGGACTCTTGTATAATTTAGTGACTATTCGCCTATGGTTAGTGCACTGCTGTATGTCCCTGGGTTTTCTACATTAGAACAATACTGCTTCTCCACTCTAGCAATATTTTTTGCATCTCAGATTATATTTATTAAAAAACCAAGGAATTGTTTTGGGCCTATTGCTGTGTCCTTTTCCAACATTCCCAAAGTTTTTTTTTACTTTCTGCTGATTGGATCTCCGATAGCGACAACTCCATTTCTTGTTCCACTAGTTTTTTATCAAATTTTTAAAATAACTTCTATATATTTATCTTTTGCAATGACTTCGCTTACCTGCTTCATAATCTCTTCCCTATGCCCCAATTTCTCTAACAGGTGAGATCTTATACTCGCTCTATTAAATCAAATTATCATTATAGTTTATTTGAAAATGCTTGGTAGCACAGTTTTTATGGCAAAGGTCCATATTTTTATATAATTTTGCTATTATTCATTTTCAAATAAACTATAGGAATAGGAGTAATCTATTAGTTTTTCTAAAAATACCTTGTTACCGATGTAATTATATCTTTCCCTAGTTAAAAAATTCGAGTTTTTATTTTCATAATATAATATAAATAAATGACCGGTTAACATCACATTCTTTTAAATAGTACATTTGACATTGAAGTAGGTATTTTCTCCATATTGCCAAACAGGAACAGATGGTTTACTTGTAATTTGAATTATATTACATAAATCTCACTGAATTTCTCTATAATTCTCATAGCAATGTGTACACAAACCACTTATCAAATAATACATAACCATGTAAAAATAACATTTCAAGAACGAGAAATTTTATAAAACCGGTCCTTTTTGAACAGATCTAGGAAAATCAAATAGGTTTGTCAAAGTTTTGTTCTTAATTTGAAATTATAAATTGTGCGTCTCACTCACTTATAACTAATAACAAAGTGCAGATTATCTGTGTTCACGTATTACAGAACACACAAACTAAAAATCAGTGTAGCCAAAACATAAATTTACCTAACATGGCGACAAGCTTGAATGGGGTCATTTTTTTGTATACGCCAAGCGGTATCTAGACTTTCTGAGGGCTATGATTTGGCTTGATTTGGTAATTTGGTGTTTGTTTTTTAATTTTTGATAATTGGTTTTACGTTTTTGTTTTTTATAAAACAGAAAATGGCAGCAGCATATGTTAAAGCTAACTCTAATAATCTGCCTCGTTTGGACATTTTTATTCTTCACGAATTTTTAAAACGAGATGATAGATTTAATTTAATTGAATTAAAAGGTGCTAAAGCAGCTCAGTAAGTATTTTTAGAATATATGTTTGTACGTAGTCATAAATAAAGTGTTACTTCTATTTGCCATTTAATTTTTTATATAGGTAGTCTAAAAGCATGTATTTTCTTTTAGTTCAATGCGTGAAGATTATGGAGACAACGCAATTGGTTATGTTGAAGTTAAAAGGGATAACCATATTTGTAGTGTTAGAGGTAAAGTTTGTCCAGAGCATAATGTGAAAAAAGCAAATTATGTTGTTGAATTAATAATAAATGAAGAAGAAGAAATTATAAGAGATGTCTTTTGCAACACATGTCCAGCTGCTGCAGGTAATGTGTGAATGATGTAAATTTTAATTCACCCACATATTTATATTATCAATATATATATTTTCGAGCTGTTCTACATGAGAATCACATCAAAAATTCAATATTTAACATAGTTTTATCTGAAAGTTTTCATTTTTAGGAGGTTGCAAACATGCCTTAGCTTTTTTAATGTGGATCCACAGAAGAAGTGAAGAGCCATCACCAACAGACGTAACCAGTTACTGGCAGCAACCAGTTTTATCAAAAATTGGAACATCCGTTAAATTTATGAATGTTCACGAATTTCCATCTGGTAAATTCCATAAAATAGCTGAAAACCAAAACAATGACGAATTTTTCAATGACTTAATGTCACAAGCCAAAAGAAAAAAAATTGATTGTCAGCTAACCAGATATGAAAGAAATAATATAAAATATGAATTTTTAAGTATTCATAAATTAATCCATAAATTTAAACTAGATGGAAACACAGATTTTGATCAATTCTTAGCATTTGCAAAAAAACACCTGGAAAAAACAAGTATAGATGCTGAAATTGACACGAGAAGTCAGAATAAATCACCACTATGGTTTGAATTAAGGTATGGACGGATAACAGCTTCTAAAGCATATGAAGTTTCTAGGTGTAAAACCACTGATGGTACTCTAGTGTCATCAATTATTGGAGCTCATAAAATTAAACCAACGAAAGCTATGAAAAGAGGAATATTGTTAGAAAAGCGTGTTTTAAAAGCTGCGGAAGAAAAGTTATCTGTAAATTTCAGTGAAAGTGGGTTCCATTTATTGTGTGATCATCCTATATTTGGTGCAACGCCAGATGCAATAAATAATGATTATGTTGTTGAAGTTAAATGTCCATTAACAAACAAAAGTTTTGAAACATATATTAAAGATGGCAATATAACGCTAAAATATAAAGCACAAATTAATTTGCAAATGTTAGCAACCAAGAAAAATAAAGGACTTTTTATAGTTGCAAAGCCAGATTTTGAATTAACCAATGAAATAATTTGTCTGTGGATTATGTATGATGAAACATTTATAAATGACATAATTAGTAAATGTACAATATTTTATAAAAATAATATTTTCAATAAATTATTGTTAGCTGCTTGAATATGTGTTTTAATTATGTCTTAATTTGTTTTGTATTAAATTAAACAACATTTAATCACTATACTTTGTGCAGAATATTACAAACAATTTAGTATCAAACTTTGTATTTTAATTTGGGACAAAAAACTTCCTCTGATTTCAAAAAAAAAAAGAACATTTTTCTCAAGAGTAAACTCCAATTTTGAAATGTTTATTTTAGTCTGAATACAAACATCTTATTTCTGAGATATTGATCAAGTTTACATATCCATACCTTTTTGCCAAACTATCCTAAGTGCCATTTGAACAAATGTCACTTACTTTAGTTTGTCCAAAAGGTATCGAATTATACATATACTGTTCAGCAAATAATAAAATAAACATTTTTTTGCTTAATAAACAATATCTTTGTTTTTGTGAAAAAACAATTTTTAATCAATGTGTTACAAACGATTTAAACAGTTTGTTGATATTTTCATGAGGTATAATTTCGACCTTTTATAGTTTGTTTGCAAAATTTCCATAGGGCAAGCCTATTAGGTATCTTAATCAAAGCTGTTCGACATTTGTTTATTTTGATATTTCCTATCACTTCTAAAAGTTTGTGGGTATGTTTATGGGACATCCTGTTTGTACATATGGAGAAAAAATTCAAATTATTGAATATTTAAAAAAATTTATTAAAAAAAAACTATGACCTAATTAAAGGTGATTGTAAATTTGACAAAGCACAAGCGATTCTTATAATTACATCTGTAAAAAATATTAAATTGTGGTCAATGACAGAATGAGGTTTTAAAAAAGCGAATTCTCTTAATCTACCAATTACTCTTTCAACATGAATTCTCAAGCTAGCAATCCTCTTAGTCTCCATTACTTCATTTTTTGTGGGTTTTGTAGTGCTGCTTACACTTGGTGGTCTCACAAGAATACAACTTTTTTTTGTAATATGACTGCAATATCTTTAAAACCACGATCTGCCATCACCACAGAATTATTTGGTAAAACATTTAAATAATTACTTTGCTGAGTAAGCAATGTGTCACTTATTCTTCCCCCATAACCACTAGAAATGAAATTAATAAATCCATCGGGTGTACAAGAAATTAAATATTTAATTGTATTGCATTTTTTATATTGTGACCATGTTAGTGCCTGATGAATAGGGTTAGTAGGTTTTTCAATTTGAATTTCTAAACAATCTATTATAGATTGCACATTACCATAATTTGCTCTAAAAGGAATGGGTAGATTTTTTTTAATTGCATTTTGCTCCGGCCAAAAAATAAATTTACTAAAATAATAATCTATTTTATAAATATTATTTCTAAATATTTTAGATACACCTCCAATTGAAAATAAAAATTGGTCAGCTAACCTAGCAAATGAATCGTTTAATTTAACCTTCATTAGGCACAATAAAACATGTTCTTTATCCAACTTGCTGTTTTTGCAAAGAGTATCTATTAACATTGGATACCAAATTTTTGGAACTCCTATATACCGTTTGGGATATTTCTCTGAGATTCAAAATTTGCTTGAACTGATCACCTTTCACAGTCTTTTTTGTATCACTCGAGTCACTTTGTGGGATAAAATCACTACTAGAGAGTATTACTTCAACTTCTTCAGGACCAGAAGTCTCCTTGAACTTCATTTTCTTCTGTAATGGTGATGTTGCGACGCTTCTTTTGTAAATTAAACTAGTCGTGTCAACTTTAACATTTGCTTGAAGTAACTTCAAATCACAAGACACTGCAACATGTTTCATTTCGATGTTGGTTTGCTGATAAACAGACTTACTTTCAACAGAATTCTGTATACCAACATCTATTTTGTTTACATTAGCACTAGTATCATATACTTCCCAACTTGTTGATGGCTCACTTTGAGGTACACTTTCTATTTCAAGTTTCCTCTTCTTAATTGAAGAGCCGCCTGGCCAATTAAAAATATGAGGCACAACATCTTTCTTTAAAAAAATTTTACCTCCCATCAGGGTACATTCCATATAATTTTCTTGATCCACTTTAAGCTAAAAAAAGAAAATATTTTATTATATTTATGTCTTAAATATTAAAATATATTTCACATACGTCAAAATGGTCTTCGCAGCAATAGTAATTTGTTGAAGCTTTAAATGTCCTTCTAACTGCTTCGAACCAAGTTTTTCGTCGCACAGTCGTTTTCGGCACTGTTACGAACTTCTTATTAGAAATTATTTTAGACGTATTAGTGCAATAAGGCACAAAACAAAGTTTAATCACTGAAGTCATGATTTTTAAAATGAATATTTTCTCAAAAAAAGCAAAACTATAACAACTGTAATAAAACAAAGTTCAAACTCGACCACAACAACAAATAACCAAATACGAAAGTGACAACAACAGTTGACAAATGACATGACACTTGTTGCACAGAACACACTTGGTAACAGATCTAAAATTTGGGTATTTAAATGGGATTTAAATGGCATTTAACAACCCAGTGACGTATATGCATTACAAGTTGCATAAATGCAGTAGTATTTTGTTTGCCTTTTTCTTTGTTAAATGAAAAGAAAAAAATTAAAATCTTTTAATTTTGGATATACCAGTCATTACTACTTCATATTAAACAAAAAAATTATAGGTCAAAATTTCGAGTTGAATACCTAATTAACTTTCTAAGAAAATATTCTAAATTTAAAGAAGGGGCGAATTTTATATATTTAGACGAAACATGGATATTTTCTAGGAGTGCAACCAAGAGAATATGACAAGATGATAACGTAAAGTCCATCAAACATACCGATGGAGAAGGGAAGCGCCACATAATTTTACATGCAGGAGGGAAATCGGGTTTTATAGAAGGTGCTGATTTAATATTTTCATCTAAATCAAAATCCAGTGACTATCACGATAATATGAACACAGAAATGTTTGTAAAATGGTTGCATGAAAAGCTTCTCCCAGATTTAAGTGAGCCCAGCGTAATTATTTTAGACAATGCACCTTACAATTCTGAAGTATTAAACAAAAGTCCAACGAATTCTTGGACTGTTGATAAAATTAAAGAATGGTTGACAAAGGAACATATACCATTTCCTCAATATATATTAAAATCAGAATTATTACGCTTGGCAAATATACACGCAAAACCAGAAACCTTTGTTGTGGATCAGATTATTGAAAGTTACGGTCATCAAGTTTTACGTCTGCCACCCTATCATTGCCAGTTTAATCCTATCGAATATATATGGGTAATAGCAAAACAATATTATGACAACCATATAGTGACGACGCAGTTCGGGAAACTTGGCGAAAAGCACTTTCAATTGCAACTCCAGAAGTGTGGCGGAACTGTATATCCAAGTGCGAGAAACTAATAGAAGATTGGTGGACTCGTGAAAATAAAATAAACGAAATACTCGTAAGTCAAATCATAATAACAATTAATGGTGATGACAGTGATGATGATGACGATTATGATATTTTGGATGATAATGACTGATTTTCATTTTTGTTGGAAAGTTCAATTTTTTTATTTTTCATTTGAAATTCTCTACATTGAACAAATTTTTATATTAGAAAATATTTTATTTGAGCTAAATAACCCTCTTATTATACCTAGACCATATTTTCTGTGTGAAGTGTAATATAAAATTATTATTAGGTCTATAATAGCCACATTAGACTCCATTAATGAAGAAGTTTAATTCTGCTCTCAATTATACAAAAGATTCTCCATTATTATTTAATTAAAAAGTTGTACATTATTTTTCATTTCAATTAACCAGTTGATTTTTCCCCAAAGAACAGATCAAACTTTCGGGTACTTACCTGGAAATACTCATAAAATTTTTAATCCGAAACCCGCGTAAGTATAGCGAACAAACTGTAGCTGCGTGTACTAAATAATAATTTGGTAGTGTATTTATGAGTGAATTAAATTATACTTGTTATTAAATTATTATTTATTGACGTTAATATATCATATTTTTAGTCTCACAATGATGTTATAGCATGGAAAGAAAAGCAGATCTTACAAAAAAGGATAGCACCAATTACCAATTCTTGCACACACAGCAATCTTACTGATGCAATAAAGAAAATTAAAAGTAACGAAGATGTTACAGAGACTTTAGAGGTATTTATTTTATATTTAATTCATTATTATTTATCCGGGCTATTAGGAATCATAAAAGTCTTATATACTCGTAGTTGTGTCCTAAAATCAACAGTTTTTAACAACTAAACTTTTAAACAGTTGTCGTCCCTATCCTGCAAAATAAAAAGTTAATTGAGATGAATGAATTGTATAATGAACCCTGTAAAAGGTCTCTACAAAAACATACCACATATTCCTTAAACCAAAATAAGTCGATTTAAGTAAAATTACCGTAGTACAAAGTTGCTTCGTTTGGGCTCCAGACGGCCTTGAAGTTACAATTTTTTAATCGTTTTTCCCATATAAATTTAAAACGGGAAATTTGGTATATTGGTAGAGTTTTATGTGGCAAAAAATGGTATTAAAATTTTGTCTGATAATAATACATAGGCGTAGAACTTGATTTTTTAAATAATTGCTCCTTTAAAAATTCTACGCCAATGGAAGAAAAGGAGTTTGAGTATGAAATTTAGATTGCGCAACTCATTTACTTTAAAAAAGGTACTCTTGATAAGACTCGATTATTCTCATGGTTTTCGCTAAATTTCTGTTTTAATAATTTAGAGTGTATAGGTTTCACAAAAATATTTATTTACAACATAATCAAAATAGAGATTTTACAAAAATTGTTCAAAATGTTCACCATTTTCAGGCATACAAAGATTTATACGTCGAAGAAAATTAAAATGTATCCTTTCCATAACTTCTTCATCACCTCTAAGATTGTTAATTGCATCTTGAATACGTTGCCAGAGTTGTTCCTCATTTTCTACAGGTTCCCCTGTAAACTGTGGATTTCAGATGTCCCCATAAAAAGTAATCCATCGGTGTTAGGTCTAGAGAACGTGGTGGCCAGTTTACAGGTGCGTCATTACCTCTGCCTATCCATTTGTGTGGATATTGTTCATTCAAGTGGTTTCTAACGTTTAAAGAAAAATGTGGTGGAGCTCCATCTTGCATAAACCACATATCTCTCCGAAGTTGGAGAGGTAAATCTTCTAACAATTCTGGCAACGTATTTTGTAGAAAATCCAAATAATTTTCTCCAGTTAATCTTCGTGGAAGTATGACAGGGCCAACAATGAAATTACCAATTATTCCAGCCCACACATTAATTTTGAATTCGTGCTGAAAATGGTTTACCTTTATTGCATGCGGATTTTCAACGGCATAAACATGTTCATTATGGGTATTAGTTATACCTCTTCTTGTAAAACCCGCTTCATCGGTAAAGAGAACCTTCTTGACAAAGTTTGGATCTCTTTCTCTTTGCATATTAACAAATCGACAAAAACCCAAACGAATTTGAGGATCATGGACTAATAATTCTTGTACTGGCTTCTTATGGTATGGATATAGCAATTGTTCTCTAAGCACTTTATGAACGACTTTACTTACTCCTAGTTCCCTTCCAATTCGTCTGGTGCTTAATTCTGGATCTTCTTCAACACGTTCTAAAATGTCTTCTTCAACTTCAGGAATCCTTACAAAACGTTCTCTTTCATTATCAACAGTGTTGGGAGCAAAGGAACCGGTCTCCCGAAGACGTCTCTCAACAGCAGCAAAAGTTGTGTGGCTAGGTACACGACGATTTGGAAACCTTTCAGAGTACACCCTGAAACTCTCTTGAGCATTTCCTTCACAAAATCCTAATGTCAGTAACATATCGGTATATTCTGCATTGGTATATTGTACAGCCATATTAATAAACCACGCATTTGTTTTTTTAATTATTGAGTCAGATAGAACACTTTCAATCGTTAACAAGAGATTAGGTGTTAAAACTTGACAATATTTTTATTTAGATAAAACTATGGAAACCAACAATAAATGTTTTTGTATACGTATTGAAGGCAAATAATTAATATTCCTCAAAAAATCGTACATGGCAAGTATCGAGTATTTTTGTTAAAAGTCTCGATTAGAGGTGTTGAAGAAGATATGAAAAAAGTATATTTTTATGTTTTTCATCGTATAAAATTTTGTCCGATAATAATACATAGGCGTAGAACTTTATTTTTAAATAATTGCACCTTTAAAAATTCTACGCCAATGGCAGAAAAGGGGTTTGAGTATGAAATTTGGATTGGGTATTCATTTACTACAAAAAAGTACTCTTGATAACACTCGATTTACTCTCATGGTTTTGACAAAGTTTGTATTTTAATAATTATTGTTTATGTTCTAAAATTACTAAAATGCAAATTTATTGTATATTAAAAAAGTTGCTCAAAAGACAGCGAAATATCAAATCCTAAAAAATATATTAATTTTTTTACCTTCACCAAGATATATCATAAGTGATTGTGAAAACTACAGGGAGTCAGCACTAAAGCAAGCAGGAAAGGAGCAAAATCAGCGATGCCAGCCTATACGGTCTGGCCAACGTTACAACGCGATCGTGCTGTATAAATGGCAATACTGACACCATTAGTTTCACACTCGTTCCAATACCAACGCTCTAGGTTTCATACGTACTTGTACATCGCATATTGGAAGACTTTCAGTGGGCGATAATGTATAGCAACGACACATTCTTACTAGAATTCATGTTCATATACGTATATCTTTATGGTTATTCCCAAAAACATACTGACCAATTAGTCTGACATCGTTTTCCATGAAGACATTGAGAAGGTGCTTTTGATAAAACCACCTTCCCAAAGATAATACACTCACTAACCAACAGAAATGTGGATACATAACATGCTATCAAAGCAAGCAGTAAACATAAGTGTAGAAGATGTGAATATAAGAGGTTTGGTTGCGAGAGGATGTCCACAAGGAAGGGTGCTATCACCTCTACTGTGGAATATTTTAAGGAAGAAATCTGACAACATAGAAAGAACGTACTGCGGACAAATTCAATGTAAACAAGGCGTACCTATTATCCGATATCGTTGGGTCGAAAAGACCCCTGTCTCCAGGGCTATAGCTGTAAAGAACAGGAAGTTTCAAAGTTATGTCTTGAAAAAAATTGAACACAATCGATAAAACATTCTTTATACTTGATTATTAAGACCCAGTAACCATAGGTTATAATATTGTACATTTACCTGCTAGAAGTTCTGTTTTTATTTATTTTTTGTTTTGTCTAGCTCATTTTAAATGTTCTAATAGAGATAAACTGTTTACTCAAAGCATTTCCACAACTATACAGAAATATCTACTTATTTGACCCAATAAGCATATTTTTTTAGGACATTGCCTCTTGGATTATCAGAGGCGAATGTAACAAATACAATGCAGTAAATTTTTACGATATTATGTGCTGCACTATTGCATCCGCTAGGAGGTTACAAAACAAAAAAGGAAAAACTCAAATAGCTGCCAGAAGTGAGTTTTTTATATATGCTGCCTTTTCTTTTTAATTTTATTATTTACATGCTGTTTTTTTAAACATATACGTTTTAATACTGTGTATAATTGATAATTTTATGTATATTACTTATAGTTGACCAAATTAAAACATTGTTGGAATACTTCTACCACCCAACAGTTTGGTGCTATTTTTCCTTGCCTCAAAGGAGCAATATTGAAGTTTGGAGAGCCGAAATTGAAGTAAGTTTGAACTTCCCATATTTATCACTAACACAATTATTAGGCATTCCAACGACCTGTCCAAATGGCTACCAGTGGGTAATGACAGTTTAGATATGGCAACCCTGTTGTCATGTTGTCATTAACAGGGTCAATGATACATATATAGTTATATAGATTGCTCAAAGCTGGTCGTTTACGAGCGGCCATATTGCCTGGCAAATATTTATTAATTTGAATCGGTTTAGCAAAAATGTGTTTTAAAACCAATTTTTAGCCTTTAGATATTTAAAAAAAAATAATTGCTTACATTTTTACTTCAAGGCATAAGCTTATGTTTATTTTGAAAAATATGGATAATCAATCTATGTAACTATCTATTTCATTGACCTTGTCAAATCACCAGGTACAGGGTTGCCATAGCATAACCCGTCAGAACCCACTGGTAGCCATTCAGTTTGGAATGCATAATTGTACTATTTTGTGTTTTCACTAATAGCGTTTTCGACTGGTTACATTCAGTTCACACTCGTGTAGTGCGAGTTTTCGTTTCTCAGCACTGGTTCAATTTAGTAACGTCATGCAAACTTATTCCAACCGAACACGCAGTTGATCACCCAGTGCATTATATTGTATTTGACAGCTATCATCTGAGTGATAAGTAGAAGTAGTACCTTCCAAATTGCAAACAAGATCCAAGCCAAGCTTTCATTTTAGACATTTATTTAATATTGTTATAGAAACTTTTATCAACAGATTACCATAAATATACTTATGTTTAAGTTCTTAAGATGTCAACGTATACTATGCATATACAAGAACATTTATGGTACCTAACTGGGAGTCATCCAGGTGCGACACCACCGATTTAATGTAATCTTTTATTTTTGGCAGTTAAGTTTTATTAAACTTGGCCTTAATTAAATCTGAATCTGACGAAGAAGTTTCCAATATTTCTTTACAAATTCTAAAAAATTTACATATTTTAGAAAAAAACTCTTCATTTGCCATCGCCAAACTGAAACTGAAAACCTGTCTCTAAACTCGGTTCACAAAAGTGCGCACTAGTTTATTTTTTTGAGTTCAACTGATTCCAACCGAAAATTCAAAAACTGACCCGGTTCGCACTGCTCTTACGAGTCGAAAACAAATTTTGCACCGAGTGTTAAAAAGTGCGCACCAGTTTCAGCAGTCGAAAACGCCATAAAATGCACTGGTTCAGTGATGGTGTCTGCGCAGTTGAGTGTTTCCAGGATTGTACTCAGTTTTTTTATTAATTCAATAAAAATATACATATAATTAAATGTAAATTACGAATACTTTTTTAATAAGAGGAATACATAATTAAACAAGATTGTGTATTAGTTGAGATAATTTAAGTATAGCTAGTGCAGCGAGGGACGTCTAATTATTTGCGTTGGCGTTAAGGGGCAACTATACATAAATTTATATTATTCTCTTTAGATTATCTTCCGATGAGATGAGACAGGTTACAAAATTAGTTTTATATTAATAAATAACTAAATTTCATAAGGTTAGCTGAATACAACATAGGCATTCAAAAAAACATTCATCACATCATAGATAAACGAAATACAATGCTCACATATAGGTACGTAAAAATTGATTGAAATATTAAAAATAATTTATAAATTCATCTAACGAGTAGTCTTTAAATTTTTGTATTAATTTTTTTCTTTATGAGTGTTTATGTAACAAGTGATATACATACAGGGTGACACCGAAAACTTCCCAAATTAAATATCTTTCTTCCATTAAATAATGTGAAAAATCGCAAAAACCCGTCAATTTTATTTGCAAGGAGGACACCTACAATAAATACTTTTAACACTCATCGTGGCTCAACCTCCTAGGAGGGGTAGTTGTTACCCTTAAATCTTAAATGGGAAAAGGGGTCAAGAGGCACATCATTTTAAAGGGCGTTTAATTATCTTCCCATAATGGTACCCTAATTTATTAAACAAAAATTATTCTATCGAGTTAAATAACAGGAGGAATATCAAGTCTACATGTTTAACTTTTTATTTTTTTGGTTAGGTGACTTTTACAAAATAAATAACTTTTAATTTGCACAAGAAATTTTAAAAATAGAACACATAAGATCTACTTGTACACTATTTTAAAAACTTTTCAAAATGTTGTCCATTGTAGTGTAAACAGTAAAAAGTCTGTTTCCCAACTCCTCTCTAACATTTCGGAAAACTTTTACCGGAAATTGACCGGCATGCTTGTGTAATTCTCCTTTTAAGATCATCAATATCAGCAGGTTGTGTTTCATAAACAACGAATTTAAGGTGTCCCCAAAGAAAAAATTCTAAAGGAGTTAAATCAGGTGATCTTGGGGGCCATTCAATTGCTCCCCTTCTGTTAATCAAAGGGCCTGGAAATCTCTGTCAGACGAGAAGAAAAAATGAGGTGTAGCAGCGTCCTGCTGGAAATGTAACACATCTCCTGTAAAACTAAATTACCTTCTGCATCAGTTTGTTTCTAGCTCCTGAGTTTATAAGAGGATCAATAATCTCTGCAAGCATATTAAGGGACAGATCGCCTGGCAAGTTTCCTTCATTAAATAATGAACCAATAATTGCGTATGCCCTTCTTGAATAACATACCTGGTGTTCATCGCTCCAGTACCAACATTTGTGCTTATTACATTGTCATTTAGAAAAAAATATAAAATAAAATGTCATCACTGAAACAGATATTCAGCAGAAGATTGGGGTTGGCGTTAACTTGATCAGACATGGTTTTACAAAACTCTATTCTTTTATCAAAATCATCTTCGTAGAGCTCTTGAAGTAACTGCATTTTACAGGAATGAAATTTATGCATTTTCAGTGCTCTTTCTTACAGTCTCGCGTGATATTCCCATCTGTTCTGCTACTATTTGTATGGAGCTAGTTGACACGGTAACAAATGTTCCCAAAACCTCAATTAGAGCTTTTTCATTTAGTACTCGTCGGTTCTTTTCCTATTTTTCACTGAACCAGTTTCCAAAAATTTTGCTACCAAATCGAGAGTATACATATGTCTTACATTACAATTAGGATGCCTTTCATTTAAATGCTGCCCTTCGTGCGCATTTTCCAACCTCTTCATAAAGGATAATTATTTCGATTCTTTCCTGTAGAGTAAACCATTTTTGCTATAGAATTACAACCATTGTTATCTCCTGATCACAAATGAATACCAGATGCTTACCGTTTCCACTATCGAGTCGAATATTGTAGACAACGAGTGAAATATTTATTAAATTATACCTATCAAAACTTAATCTTGGAAATAAAGGCAAATTTAAGTTTAGGCTGGGGACCAATGAAGAAAACAAAACTAGGTACTTATTTGAACTATTTCTTTTATTTGAAAATCTTGCAAGATGCTACAGAATACAAAAATATTTAACAAACATTGCAAGTATTTCAATAATAGTTTAGTATCAGGTGTAAAAGTTATTAAAAAATAAATGAGACACTTAATTCAAAGAAAATTACCTAACATTTGAAAATCCTTGAAAAAAAAACATATATCGCAAGCAGTTATTTTAATAATAGTATTAGGGGTACAAATTATAAGAATTGAATAACATTTTGTTCAAATACAATCTTCAGGACATTAACAAATACAAAGAATATATAACATTTAATTCAAAGAAAACTACTTATTATTAAAATATCTCTAGGATACTAGACAGGTACGGACTTTTTAACACAGAAGGTATATCTTACAATGAGTTTAACAAAGTTTAATAGGAACATGCAGATAACAAAGGGAGACCACTGTCAGAAAGCATCGATATGGTTCCAACTTATGTTCTTTTCACTACATACATCGACACAAATTTAGATGCTACGAGTGACAGGAGTCTCTGCCTGATATTCGCAGGTTCCTAATTCAAATTGTTTTATTGTTGAAAAATACATCGTATTGACAAAGACAGAAAACAAATATATAAATATTTAAAATTTAAAAAAATGTGTACATACTAATATAAATGTATATCGTACCCAGATACAAACAACCGATTGCAACAATATTCATTAAAATTTATAGGTACGACAAACTTTGACAGAGTTTGAGAATGTGATTTGTGTTAATGATATGAACATCAAATTACGTTCAGTCTAATAAAATTATACGATCATTAGATATTGAAAGATATATATAAGTGTTCTTCCAACTGGGTGTCAATTACAATATAGAATTACAAAATATATAAAAATATAATTATTTGTATGAATTGTATTCAATTTAAAACTGGCTGATTGGCTAAGGATCTATATATATTTTTTATTATAATTTATAGATACTGTAAAATAGAAGGTTAGATTTTTTATTTAAAATTGTACAATATTTATTGTATTATCTAAATTGGGCTTTTTTTCTTTATTTTGGACATATCGAGAGCCACAATGCAGGACCTCGTAACTAACATTGCCACTGAAAATTATATTTTATGATAATCTCGTTTAAAAGATTTCACTCCATCTACTGTATAAATGAAGTAGGTATTAAAATTTTTGAACAAAATATGGTTAAATATTAGTCCCATTATAGAGTAAAATGGATTGTTCTATGCACTTGTGAATCTTTTTTTTTTGATCTCCTGAAAAATTTTGATTTTGCGACTTACGAGGTCTAGCCTTGTTGCCTTCGATATGTTGTTTACAGTCGTCAAAAGTAAATGTAAAATATATAAAAACATTTAGGTATAAATAAGTAAAATACATACAACTTAATTATATTATTTTTGAAAGAACTCTCGATCATTGCCTGATTAGAAATACGTCTTGTATTAGAAAAGTATTACATTTTTTTAACTATTATGCTTTATAAATTTTTTTATTGAGCTAGAATATACATTGGTTTACTTATTATAAGGTATACTTTCCCTTTTAAAAATTCTATAGCAGTATATGAAATACAAAACATACACAACATATTACAAGTAGATATTTTGATAAGAGTATCAGGTGTACAAATTATAACAACTACATGCCATTTATTGACATTTAATTCTAAGAAAACTACCTATTTGACGACACAGTAAAAATGTTCCAGCATTGATACTTATCATATTTCTCTTCTTTAACACAGGTAGAACTTGCTAAGGGAACGAGTGTAACATTGCATCATTTATACGTCTGCTGTCTTTTTTGATATCTGTACCACATTTAGTTTGTTTAGATATCTGCATTTCTGTCTTCTTTACTCTATTTCTGCAATTAAAAAAAATCACTATTTAACAGATATTTACATGGAAAGATTTAAGATTATTAAATTTGCATGCTTATAGCTGTGCTTGTTTATCATCATATAGGATGCATCTGATGAAATGTGAATTTTTACACTCTAGACCTACTAGCCATGTGGTAAAAATGACAATGACAAGTTTTATACTTTTTGTGTTTGACCTTTGAGTCATTATAATATGAATACAAAAGTAGTTGTCGTTGTAATTTTTCTTATGATTATTTACTTTAAAACTATTTTTTGAATTAAAATACCTACTCTCTAGTTACTGATGGTTAGCGATACCTATATTATAGAAAAAATCCAAATTTGAAAACTTAACAAAAATCAAACAAATGATCACTTTTATATTCATGAGCATATATGGATAGCATAAACAAAGGATAAATCGATAAACCTGTAACTGAACCTGGCATGGAACGAATCCAAGAACAAAAAATGTCAAGTTTGACAATCCTCAAAATATCATTTTAAATAAAGAAAATATAAACAAACGCAGATGTAGTAGATGTGAATAAACAAATAATAATGCTCCAGAGGTAAAAAATGTGCATATTCAAATGCAAGCATATGAAACGAATAGTACATGACATTCAATCAAGTCACTTAAACATAAGAATGAATTCTTTTGTTTCGTTTTCAATAATTTCTATTGGGAGATCATCTCCACTATCTAAATTGCTTAAAATTCTGTAAAACAGTGGTATAATATAGACTGCATAGGCATTATGTTTAAATGAAGTATAAATAAACCTACCTAGCCTCCTTTGCATGAACTTCTGTAGCATGTTCTCTTTTTGATTACTTGGCAAAAATTAAGTAGCAGTAGCATTCCTTCTAATCACAGTTTTATCACTGACTAAAATTCAAAATGCTTCGAACATATTTTAAAATTTTCTTTGTGTGATCTTCCAATACTTTTTATCTAACCTAAAACAGATAAAAATTAATAAATATTATTTATAACTACATGCTGGTTATGAAACACATTTAATCTGGTAACTTACACATTAATGAATGATTTTGGTTAGTTTTCAATAATTTCTTTTGGTAGATCTTCTAAAGCCAGCACTATTAGAACTGCTTAAAATTCTATTAAAAAATGGTTTGAAAAGTTTACTAAAAAAAAAGAAGGCTTCATTATAAATAGTGTTAGCACGCATATAGGGTATTACCTATATTTAAATGAAATAGAAATAAAACTTACCTAGCATCCTTTGGTGACATTTTCTGTTCATGAGCTTCTGGAACATGTTCTTTTTTTTATTACTTGGCCAAAATAAAGTAGGAGTGGCATTCTTTTTAATCACAGTTTTATCACTGACTAAAATTCAAAATAAGAAATGCTTGAACGATTTTGAAATATTTCCTTGGCATACATTTTCTTTATAGGAGCTTCCATTACATTAAGCCTTTTTTTTTCTAACCTAAAAGACAAATAAAAACGAATAATTATATATAACTAGACAAGGTTTTTATTAGAACCCCAGTATGGATACTGGGCTAGAACAATAATTAAATACCTAATTGATTCATCCAAAAATAATTGTTAAATACGGGTCTGTATTGGTGTTAAAAACTTACTTATGACAAGTTCTTCGGAATTATTTCATCGGTTTGGACAGAATAAAACTAAACATGTTTTAACCATTGTTTATAGAAGTCTTTAGGGATCAAAATAACTTTCCAAAACTCACAAAAACTTTAAAAATCGTACAAAAATTGCTAAAAATAACAACAATCACAAGACAACTAAATGTCAAATGTCACAATATTCTAACTAATGCGCAGACTCAAATCCTCCCCCGCATTTACGCTATCGTAAACGTTTTTGCTTGCCACCCGGGCAGCCATTTTCCTATCTCCCTTCTTCATGTCTATGGACAGTACATTTTTTGAGTGCGTTTTGTTCGTTTTGTTCACCTAAATTATATAGTTTTTTTCACTTTTATAAATATATTCCTAAAGTAAGTAGATAGCATGTATCAAATATACAATCGTTTAGTTACCAATTACATACCTTTAAACTATTTTTTATGACCTGTAAACAATATTTTGAAATAAAATAAAAATAGTAAAAACGTATATGTCAAATTTATTGATGTTTTTGTTAAAAGTTTGGTTAGAATTAAATGTCAGTGAAACCAAAATGACATCACACTGAACTAGCGCATAATAAAAGAGTTGAATTTTCACATAGAAAATATGATTAATGTGCATTGCTAAAAAACGTATTCTTTAATTAGCACTTAATGCAGTGGAGTGAGTGGCTCAGCGTTTAAAGCCGTTTGTTAATAATAGTCGAACAGGTATGCAACTAATGAAAATATGAAACAGACCAGGGAGTCAAAATTTTACCAAATAAAACACATTCTTTTTACAAACTGTGGCTGTGAGCTAATTGTTTTCAGTCCCGGATCTTGAATTTTTTTGAGGCGGAGTAAAACTGAAGAATGCCGCCCCCACCCACCACTAAGCCACTAGGCCTCCCCCAAAGAACCCCATAACTACCGGTATACCGCTGCTCTTTCTCTGTTAAGCCAATATTTTTTTCGAAAAATAGCAGGATGTGTCGGACTCGGACATATATTATAATTAGGTTAGGACAGGATAGGGTATGAATAAAACATGAGGTTAAAATAATTATTATTATTATTATATTACATATTGAAATTATAATTTTACTCTTCGAGCCTTTTGTTCTGCAAACAAATCATAATTAATTTGATGAGCAATTTGATTTTCTATTGCTAATATGGCAAGACTTAATAAACGTTCCTGGCTCATCGAAGATCGTAGATAATTGTTGATGAGTTTAAGTTTGCTAAAACTTCCCTCGCAGCTTGCGGATGTAGTAAGAAGCGTACAGTAAATTCTTAAAACAATACAAATATTGGGAAAGGCATCCTGCAAATCATGCGTATAAATCTGTTGCAAGAGATTGAAAGAGCTAGTATTTTTTATATCTCCAAATAAAAGTGGACCTTGCTCTTTAAAAAGTTCCTGGCAGAATTCAACCGCGTTTAAATCTCGCTTGTATTTTCGTCCCAGATCTGCTCCATGCTTTTGCAGTTCTTCATTTGACATATCGATACCAATATTCTAATAGGATCCCAGACAGCACACAAAATCCTTTGGATATCTACTGAACATCCCAATATCCACTGAATGTCCAGTCCATGGTAGATATCTATTTTATATCCATGAAATGTAATTTATAGACATGCAAATGTCCATAAATAATAGTAATTATATAGCAAATTATTAAAAAATTACGCCATTGTGCTCGCCATTGTGGCTAATAGTACCGTTCAGATATTTAAAATTAATTTTTTTAAGGTGTATTCAATATCCCATGAACATCCACTAAATATATCAAAGTCTAGGCGCGAACGCAAACCATCGTGGATATCCACTAGATGTTATTTGATTCTGCTTACTAAGTATAGATGGTGATACCACTATCGCATATACTCATGCTCGACCTGCCGTAATTGAGTTCGATCTAAAATTTGTGTCCTAATCACTCCATTAGAGACTAGAGTCGAGAATTTTCATTTATTGCTGAAGAGTCCTAATAAGGATGACTTTTTTCTTAGTGGGCAAAATCAAAGGCAGAGTGTTGAAAATATTTTTTATCTCTGCTATTTTCTTTCGTCGTTATTCAATAATCATTGGTTACTTATGAACCTCTACTAAAGATACCCATAAAATATTTTGCTGAATATCCGAATATCTTCTATATCCTGGGATATAGACGGACATTTGGATATCCATATTAGATCCACTGGATATATTAGATATCCACAAAATATATTCTGTGGATATCTCTGGGACTTCTTGTATTTCCTGGAAGGTACCTATTAGATATTTTGCTGAATATCCATTAGGATATCTTCTATATTCTGGATATAGACGGACATTTGGATATCCATATTAGATCCACAGAATATTTCTGATATTCACAAAAGATATTCTGTGGATATCTCTGGGATTTGGTGTGTTGTCTGGGATGTATCCCACAACTTTTTGGATTTAGTGTTTTTAATGAATATGAGTCCAATAGGTATAGTTCCATCTAAATCTAACATATCGTAAGAACTATTTAACGGAAAATATTTTTTTGGCACCTTTTCTAAAATGTAAAAAAATAGCTGATTTTTGCCTTTCGAATAGGTTTCATTAAGTGACTCTTGAAAGTTCCAGTGTGCTGCAATTAAAATATCCAAAAACTGTATTTAAAGTGTCTGTTCTTTCAAGATATCGAACGTAAGTTATATTTTAGTGTATTAGTTTCTTTAAGTATGTTAATTTATTTGGAATGTAAAATTATAGTAAAAATAATTGCATTAGAAATAATCAGGTAATATACGTCATATTGTAATTTCGAGTAACATGTTGGATAAGACATATTTTTTAAACTATTCGACTGCTTAATACGACGTAATACTCAAATTCGTGTTGTGGGTTACATCGTTTTAGAACTAGGTAGATGTACTGATCTATCCAAGCAAATTTTAATGTATAAAATTAATTTATTCACAGTATCTATTTTTCTTTTCATATTTTCAAAAATAAGCAGCAAATAAATCAATATGCACGAACTAATTAGAGCTTTGATGACCGGTGGTGTAAGACTTGGACGCTTAGGCCATAATGTCTACGGTTTGAATCCTTGCGTAACATTTTTTTGCGGATTTTACTGAGAAGTTTGTTATAGGAAGATATTATTGGCATTTTATTTATACAGGTTATTTTCTAATATAATAGCAAAAATAATGGACATGGCTTTAAAAGCACCAGCAACTAATATCAATGAATCCAAATTAATAAATTCAACAATAAATATTAATGATATGATTAACGACGTTCCCTACGAACTAGAAGTCATTAACCAAGATGAAAACAATTCAGTTTTCGCTGATGTTTTAATGTTTGACACTATGCACATAATCAACCTAAATAATACTGTTTCACCCTAGATTTATTGGGCTTGACATTTACTGCCTTCGATCATGGTGGATTGTATGACTGTATTCGAAATACATTACCTGGGGTGAAGGCCTTATGCTCCACCCTGTAGCCTCTGGAAGATACTCTTGAAGTTCTGGTTGAAGCACTGGGTTTATTCAAATAAAACTATCACCTTATATTTGAATTTGATATATTCACGGCTTGCAGATTTCACATTTTACACATTTACTACTTGGTTACATAAATTTATTGATCGATTACATGTTAACTTTTGTAAATCAAATCGCACAAATGCTTTAAATTAGTTTACGGCGACTGCCGGCGTTGTAAAAGTTTGTGGTGTTGTTGGTTTGACTGACGTAGCGAAAGTGAGTGTTTCGTTTCTCGATGCATGCTTGCCAGGTCGCATCGGCTTTACCGACTTTCTTCTAATTGGTTATCTAGTATCTTAAGATTGCGCGCGAGAGTCATGATTGGGTGAAAAATCTCGTGTGACTTTGTTTTGATTGTTTGCGAATTCGCAGGTGTCTGAAGGTTATTTGAAAGTTAACCGGTTTGTTCTTTCACAACTTTAGATAATTAGTTTATACAGGGAGTGTATATCTAGTATTTTATTCTTTTTATTAAGTGCGGAGATTTATACAGGGAGTGTATATCTAGTATTTTATTCTTTTTTGTATTTGAATGCTGATTTAGATTAGCGGATAGGATATGTTGAATGTAATTTCAACAAATACCAATGAATTATTACATGAGAGAAATGACAGTTTGGTACAGTCCGAAGATAACGTTCACTACCAAAAAATACATAAAACGAAAAGCTTAATGTAGAAGTTATTATAGATACGAGAATAACTGAAAAGGAAAAAAAGAAAAAGGCAATAGCGAATTATGGGATAAAAATGTTAATAAAAGAAAAAGAATGATGGAGATGAGTACATTGGATACACAAGATATAAAGACGGGACGATTAAACACGAAATCAAAAGAGACAAAAGAAGGCTCGGACCTAAATGTAATTCAAATTTTTGTAAAAAAGCAGCAAATCGTTTCTGCCACCTACTGTTGGAAGAAATTCGCAAATTATCTTTGAGAAATTTTGAAGTATGTCCTGGGAACAAAAGAAGCTGTCCGTTTTGCACATGACTAGTTACAATAAAAAAAAGAAGCTATACAAAAAATCCATCCAGGAGAAAGGGATCATTTAAATACTATTTAAAAATGGAGGATGGGAAATATCAAGTGTGCACGCATACATTTCTTGGTACGTTAGGTATAAAAGAAGGTTAGGCACTGGGTCAATGAGGGGTCTGTATTTGGAACACAAAATAAACAGGACGACATAAACAAAAAAAGACAAAGAAAAAAATTAATTCAGTACTTCCAGTAAGTCAAAATAAAAAGTTAGAAGAGTAGCGTCTATTTCAAATCAAAAACAGATATATTTTAATTCAATATAAAAATAAATGTTTGAACGATTATGTACTGCCCTTGTCAATCAGTACTTTTCTAAAAGAGTTTGACGAAATAAATCTTACATTATTTGAGCCTAGGAAGGATCAGTGCGATCTATGCTGTTGCTTCAAAATGCATCAAATCGAAGAGAGTGTCTACCAGGATCATATTTTAGCAAAAGACCATGCTTGCAAAGAAAAAGATTTGGACTAGAAGAAAGCACAAGAGAAGGCTATTTATTGTTTTACGATGGACTGTTAAATTGTGTTCACAATTACAAGCAAGCGCCTTGTATTACAAGACAAAATTGCAGGTACATAATTTTACCATTTACAACTTGTCAACTCATATTTTTGTATGGAATGAAACGGAAGGAGAACTATGTTGTTCAGTTTTTGTAACCTGTATCGTCAAACATCTGGCATCAGTTTTGGAGAAAGACAGGAAACCTATAGTTTTATATTCGAACAGTTGCGGTTCTTGTCTGTTCTTGCAAAAAAAATTGACTCTGTTATTGAACAGAAGTTTCTTGAGAAGGGTCAAACACAAAAAATAGAGTGTGACTCTTATCCCAGCAAACATTTTCTATAACATTAGTTATAACTCGACTTTGTTAAAGACGAATTTACTTATTGAGGTAATTATTACGTAAAATTGACTAGAAAAATATACCTCTAATATAAATTTACCAAATGGTTTTAATTTATATTTAAATTTACGTAAATTATACCAAGAAATCTACCTTTTACACAAATCTGCTTAAAAGTAACTTTAACCATATCAGCAAGGGAAAAACTACTAAAAAAAAATAACCAACAATTACTTCAAAGTTAAATTTCCTTTGTAGTAAAATTAGGTGCCATATTTAGGTAATATCTACCTGTTTAGCAACTAAAAATCGTCTTTATAGTAGAATATCCAACTAGGTAGATTTGGTTAAAAATTCTACGTAATTTTATGCCTCCATAGTAACCTATTTGGCCGCTTTTATTTACTCTCCTTTAAAGTAATATTAGGTCGAGATCGTAGCAAAATTCTACCTGTTTATCTACCTAATTTCAACCAAATAGTCGAATACTCATTTAGTTGACCTATAAGTCATCTTGAAGAAATATTTATTAACTTTGTTGTAGCAATTACCTGAAAAATCTACCACAAAGTAAATTCGACTAAAAACCACCAATTTAAAAAGAGTCATACATGACCTATTTGTAAAATTTATATTATTTAGGTTATTTTAACAATTAGGTTGTTCAGTTACTGTCTTCGTCATTATTCTTAAGAATTTCGGCCATTAAAAAAAAAAACATTACAGTCGTAATCTTAATTTACGTGTGGTGTAGATAGAGCTTTAAATGAGTGCGAAAAATAATTAATAAAATGAGTTCGAAAAATAATAAATCATATCGTTATACTTCCGATTTTTATCGTAAAGTGAAACGTCTAAAAACTCAAGTACAGAACAATGTGACCTAAATATGTTAAATTAACCTATAGGTAAATTTTTTATAAAACCTATAAGTTATTATTTCTTTAAATAGGTAAAGTTAACTAATATGTCGTGAAATTGAAGTTAATTCAACTTAATAAAAAGGTATTTGTAAAATACGTGAATTTCCTTAGTCATAATAACTTTTAGGTCGAATTCGCACAATACGCCATATTTTCTTAACGTAATTGATTCCAAATTTAAATTTTTAAAATGACCATATCTAGAACATACGAATGAAAATACTGAAAAACGAAACATTATTGATTTTCTAAAGTGATACACAACAAACGTAACATAGTTTTAGCTCATAATATTATTATTATTTTTTTACACGATCCTATTTTTTTCTTATATTTGTTTAATTAGAGAGTATTTTGGAAGGGCATTGTTATTTTTCAAAGTAGAACTGTTAACATGCACGACAAAATTTTTTTCGCATTAATTTCAACAAGCGTGAACCGTATATTCACCGCAATTACATTACATATATTTTTGTCACCGACATTTATTTATTTTCAATCTTTCATGTGAATTAGGTATATGTTTTAGTTCTGTTGGTGACTTCTTACAATATTTCTACTTATATATAGATAAAAATACAAAATAAGTATAAAATTTCTTTTCGTACACTTGGAGGCATACGTCATCTGCAAATATTTTGGTCGTTTCTACCTAAACTTAGTTAAATCAACGTCGAATTAACGTTATACTGACGTCAAATTTCCCTAGAGAGGTATTACTAACCAAACGTACTGGGCTACTACAATGTGGATTTAGATGTAATTCTACCTATTTTGGTAAATAAAACCAAATTTCGACGTCGTCTTATTCTCCACTTATGTCGAATCCACGTCGAGCCAACGTAAATTTTACTTAATTATGGTTAAATCTAATTTTGCGACTAAATTTATTATATATAATTTAGGTAGTATCGACGTCAAATTACACCAAAATGTTTGCTGGGATCATAGTCTTATTGAGAGAAAAGATATTTACCTACCGACAGACTATATAAATATTATAAAAGACGCCAGAAAAAACCAGTGCCTTTGGAAGTAGAATATTTGGAATATTCATATTTTCGTAATTTTGATGATCCGAACCTGATGAAATATAACTCAATTCGTCCGGGAAAATTAAAGATTCCTTTAAAAGTGACGGACATCAGATGCCTAAAATATTTACCTTCTGGAGATATTTTTTTAAAACGAAATACGACAACCCTTATGCAATATTACCACAAAGACAAAAAGGAAGTATTCTTGATGAATATATACCACAGCCTTTATTTATTAGAGATTTCAAAGAAAAAATGGCTTGGCCTTCAACAGCTAAGAAAAGTTATTCCAAAAGATACGCATTACTTTTATGACTTGATTAAATATTGTGAAAAGATAGAAGGACCAAATAAGAAGACAAGGGCAGAAACACAATCATCTTTTAACAGTAAAAATACCGTCCAAATACCGTTCAAAACTAAAAAAGAGCAAAAAACACAACAGCAAAAAAAAATTGCCCATAAAAAAGACTGATACGACTGTCAAAAAGAAAACAAAAATAAATATTAAGAAAGAAAAAATAAGTTTATAATTTTTTAAGATTTAGTTTAGTTTTTTTTTGTGTTCAAAGTACCTATTAGACCAGAGCATACTAGCGCATTCGTTTGCAAAATTGTTTAAACTCGTAAATTTTTTTTAATAGCCGGAAGGCTTTCCTGATTTTAAAAGTGTAAGATGACACTCGATATTTGTTGATGTTATTGTTTAAACAACGAAAAATTAATTAAGCCAGAAAAAATGCATTTTTTGCAATGAATTAATTTTTTTATATTCTTTAGGATATTTCGAATAAAAAAAATCCTTACGCCCATCATCGTATCTTCAACCCTTTAATTGTTATGAATTTTTTAAAATCCAAAATTGACGAAAATTCTAATTTTCTTGAATAGATGATTTCAACGGAAGACATCTTGAAGTTGCTAGGTAATTGGAAGATCTTTGTGCCATCTATAAGTTTACATAACAACTAATAAAATAAAAAAGAAAACTGTAAATTATTATTTTGGCAATCTGTGTAAAGTTACCGGCGTCAACATAAATTTCTTCTTTTTTCCTGCCTTCTTCTTTAGTTGTATGGGCTCAGTTTTCACTCTCACTATCGCCAAGATCTGGAATCTATGGTCCGTATTTATAAGTAGAACTTACTTGAGTCGGACTTGGGTAAGTCGTCCTTGAACTAAAATCGAAGTTCGGTTATATCGCGTGAATTTAGAGATGGGTAGTAACAAATCCGTAAATGTACATAACAGCTACAGATTTGCTAATATCTCTAAATTCCAGTTTAACACCAGAACCACCTAGAACTTTAGAGACGTGTAACCGAACTTCGATTTTAGTTCAAGGACGATTTACCCAAGTCCGATTCAGGTAAGTTCTGTTTTTTAATACGGACCTAAATCTACATGGCTTGCTAAGCGCGCGTTAGGTCTTTATGGCTGATTTTTGTTAAATTAAAACCTTTTTTAATGGGTGTCGCCTGCATTACCCAACAAAACGGTTTGAATTTTTTCAGTATTTTTGTTGACAATGAAGGTATAAAAAATATTTCGAGTAATATGTGTGTGTAAAATAAATATTATATAATTCATCCTCTAAAATCTTACAAGGGTGTACAATAGTTTGTATAGAATAACCAAAATATATGAAATAATCTACATAGGTATAGGTCTGTATAGAAAAGCATCGCTTGGCATGTACTTACCTTATTATGGTATTTGAAAGAAAAGTTTTATACAATGTGTCCAATTTAAGTCGGCACACTATATATGGGAAACTTTTTTAGTGTTAGTTTTATAGAAAAAAGGTATTCCTCATAAAAAGTTATGCATGGTCTAAAGCTGAAAATACAACCATCAGATATTAAATTTTTGAGTCGTGGTGCATCAAAAAATATAAATTTTGTTCAAGACTAATTAAAAGTACCTTTATTTTTGACAAACCTTGTATACGACTGATAAAATTTGGTTTTATATTAGGTTTAAGACCACATACACATACAACTATGAAGCAGACAAAGAAAAAAGAAAAAAAATGAATAACGACGCCGTAACCTTAAACAGATTGCCAAAATAATTTACAGTTTTCTTTTTTATTGTATTAGTTGTTATGTAAACTTATAGATGGCGCAAAGATCTTCCAATGACCTTCAACTAGGTTACTTGAAAATTTGTATAATTTTTTAATATTAATTTCTCAATAAGTTCCACGGTTTACTATATATACTTTATTGTATAAAACAAAATCTAAATATTTCAAAAACCTTATTTTTAGTTTTTTTCTACTCCATCTAATCAATAAATAATAGTAAAATTAATTATAATTCGAAAATTGTTGTTGAAGTCTTACTTTCTCATAAGACACTGTACAAACACACACATTTAAAAAAAAAATTCTCAAAAATTTGCACGGTAAGGTATAGTTAAAAGTTCACTATTAGATAAATAAGGACATCTACTATTAGAAAAAAATTAATTTTAGTCATAATCTAATATTTTTTATTTAACATTGGTGGCGAAAGGACCTCCTTAAATAATATACCTTAAAATTTAAAATGCTATAATTTTAAATTTTTTACCAAATATTCAATCTATAATAAACAAAATAACCTAAATAAATTTTTGTTTGTTGTTATGTTTCCTTTACGTTATAACAATATGCTTCCTACGCGCGTGTACTTTTAGAGAGAAAATTACACGACTGCAAAGTAAACCAGTAGATGTAGAATCGAGCAAGACTGATTAACAACTGAAAAATAATTTTCAAAACGAGCCAAAAATTCTAAGGTAGGGTTGAATTTTCTATTTGGAAGGTTGTAAAAATTGTTTATGACAGGAAAAAAAAAAGAAGAAGAGTTAAACGTATAATTGTTTCAAAATACAAAATAAGTCCTTTTACCTATTTGTATTCATAGTGCAAAAGATTGAAAGTCGTAAAAAAAGTTCATATTTTTAGTACTTACTCTCGATATTAGAAAAAATGTTTTTTCCTTATTTTTGTTAAATGGAGAAAGGCTTGGATATTTTTGAAATCATAAAATTTTATAACCCCAGTAAGCCTACTATGTTCATTGTAACAGGTAGAAATTTTTCACGGATCACGACAAGTGCATTTGGCCTTTTTATCCTACTGAAAAAAAAAGAGGTTGAATAAGAGTTTACTTCTTAGGCAGTATCTAACAATAATTTTTTCATGAATAAAAATAAATGTTAAAAATAAATGTTTCTGTTAACTTTAATAAATAAAAAAGTTATCAAAAGTATCTAAAAAAGTAAAAAAATCACATGATACAAAACTATTAATCGGCAAATATAACAAAGTGTTATGAAAAATGTTAATAATAATTTTTTTAAACTTATTACCTCTGAAAAACAGCAAAAAGTTGATTCAGCGCGTCATCGGGCTTTCTCTTACCCATCTTATACATTGAGTTGGAAGTGAGATAGAAGTACTTCTCTCTAAAAGTACACGCGCGTAGGAAGCATATTGTTATAACGCAATGACATATATAGTTTAAGTAGGCTGCTTATCCATACGTAAATAAAACGATGAAAAGGTCGAACTGGGAGATGTTTTCTCTTTGTCTAGTGCATGCAATGTTTGTGTTTTGTCTCAATTTTGAGTGCTCACTGGTAAACAAAACTTTCACAGGACCGGTTTTAAAGAAAGTTTAGTCTAGTTGAGATTTTGTTCTCATTGTCATTACTCAGTCGGACATTTTGTTGAGTTGTTTATTTTATTTAGTTTTAATTATACTTATGTTCTGTTTTAAATTTTTTAATTATTTAAGTATAAAAACTTTTTTTTTTTAATTTAAATGGTGAATGGGGCATGTTCAAAAATTTTGAAATTTTTTTTATGAATAATAGAGTTGAAAATAAAACTACATTTTTTTTATTTTTTTTTGTCTATTCATTTGCCGGAGTTATGAATTTTTTTAAAATTTATGACGTCACCGGGAATAGACCAATAGGAGCTAGCGCACAACGTTGCCGGCTAGAAGGTTTACGAGAAGTGATGTACGTTCGTTTGTGTACTCCTTCTTAATTTTAGACTTCTAAAACATTGTTAAACAAATATCTTTTAAATACATAATATCAAATGTTTTTTGAAAGTATTATTTCTGTTTAAACTTTTACCATATTTAAAGTTTCATTGTTTTAAAAGTCACTTAATAATTCAGAAAATGGCAAAATGGCAGCACTGTGTATGGCATCTGTCATCATAGTGTCTCGATCAAGAATTTATTTGGAATTTGAGTGTTTAATTTTGTACTTTTTATAAATATTATGACTACGAAAAAGTGTTTTGTTCCAGAATGTGATAATGATTCACATTCATCTTCAAAAATATTTATTAGTGTTCCTAGAAATTTGGAAAGAAGAAAATCAACCTTCTACTGGCGATGTTTCTCGTGAACTTTTTAATAAAAATACACCGGATTATCAAGATGTAGTAGCAATTTCTGCGAATTGTCCCCTTCAGGAAATTGAAAATGAGGCTACTATAAATTCTTAGGTGTATAACCTAAAAACCCTTCTGGAAGAAAATGCAGAATCTCCTGAAAGTTTTGAAGATACCGAATTTATTCATCATTTTGTGGAAGAACTAGTGATAAAGAAATAATAGAAAAATGTGGGTATTTAAACAAACTGGTTCCTGGATCCCATATAATGGCAGATAGGGGTTTCAGAATATTCAGCTACTTGAAAACATGGGATGCACTTTAGTAAAGCCACACCTAGTGTATCACAGAATGAAAAAAGTTCTCCAGAAGATGTACAATTAAGTAAAAGAATAGCATCTCTAAGAATACATACATGTGGAAAGAGTTATAAGAAGGGTTAGTTAATTTAACATGTTAAAACCACATTCGTGTGTGAATTTTAAGCAAGTACATTTACTTAGTAATATCTGCATAATTGCTTGTTAACTTACAAGAACCTATTTTGTAAGAGTAAATATTAATTTAATAAACTTTTTTGTTTGTTTTTTAATTTAATTTACCTAATTATCACATTTCAGGGATTATAATGAGTTTTTAAACAGCCAATGTAATTTTTGATAAAAATTTAACTTTTCGAGCAAATCAAAGAGGAATGAGTACCTGTATATGCATAGATTTTTTTGGGACTAAAACTACCAAAACAAAGGCACTTATTTACAGCAGTTTAAAATGAAACATTTTAACAAAAACGCCTATGTCGCGGTGATAAATATTAAAAACAACCAAGTTCAGTTGAATGTGGTAGCAAAGTCTATATATTCCAATAAATCGGGTAACTACATGTGGTATCACTGGTGATAAATTTAAAAATATCACAATTCTTGCTACCTTTTTCAAAAAACCAGAAAGTGTGCCTTCTTATCAATCCTTTATGAAAATGACAATAGTAATAAATGTGAAAAAAAAATTTATGTTGCTTTTCTTTATTACGATAGTAAAACATGTTTGCAGTTCCGTTTATTTTTTATGAAAATCTAAGTAAAAACCAATGTCAAAAGGTTATAATTTTTTTTCTGTCAAACCAAATATATCACAAAATTAAAAATTGATCATAGGTCAAGCTAAAGTAATACCTTTATTGATAGTAGCTTTAAAAAAGGAGAAAGAATAATATTGACTTAAGTTATTATTATTAACATTGGCGATTTTTAATAAAAACTTTTCAATTATTGTTTACAAACAAAAATATAAAAATCTGTGAAAATTTTATTTATCAACCTTTTAATAAAAAATGAGAAAAATGAAGTAAAAAACAATTTATTTACAAATAAAAAATATATATACGAATCCTAAGAATATAAAAGTACTGATTTATTTTCCTGTAGTGGATGAAGAGGTTTCTTTAACAATCTAGCCAAGTGTACATCAATATTTACGCATTTTGATAAATTAGAGCCTTTCCAATAACACTGAGTAGATGTTACAGATGGTTCCTCACTTCTTCTATGAAGCCACATGTTTATAACCACCTGAAAAAAATAAAAGAGATATGCAGTTACAAAATAACTATATAACCAGCTACAAAATGCCTTATTTTATGTAACAAGACGAGCAGAGCTTAACTAGCTCTGAACGAATCTAGTAAAGAACCTCGGATTTCCAAAAGTTAAAAAAAACAATCTCACCACATTTTTGAAATATAGAGCTTTTCGAAAAAACTGCTATTTTTAAAAGTACAATTTTTTAGGCTATTGAGTATTATAAAATAAAAAATTACGGGATGCTTTGTTAGCTTCAAACGAATCCAGCAGAGCACCCCAGTTTTTTTTTAAACCACACCACGTTTTTTGGCTCCTACAATATTATAAAATATTCGAAATTTGGCATTTTTAAAAAAATTCGCAATTCCTTGCTGACTTCAAAGTTTTTTTTCTGAAAACAAATATACTTACCACATTTTTAGGATTTTAAAACAGCCTAAACATGTGTCATAAGTAGTTGTTTTTATATATAAAAAAAAAAACAAATTAAAAAACTGAAGTGTCCTGCTGACTTTGTTCCAACAAAGCACCCTGTATTATTTAAAAATAGCAATTATTTTAGTAAAGTTATACAATATTTCAAGAGTCTAAAAATGGGGTGTGGTTTTTAGAAAAAAGCTATAAAAAACCGAATTGCTCTGCTGGCTTCTTTCGAAGGTTAGCAAGAAGCACCATGTATTTTTTAAAAATATAATATTTCAAGTGCATAAATATATGGTGTTGCTGTTTTTACAGAAAAAACTTTATAAAACAGAGGTGCTTTGCTGACTTCGTTCGAAGGCTATCAGAGCATTTTAAGTTTTGCAAAAAACGAGGAGCATAACATTTTTGAAAAGGGTATAGCCTAAAAATATGGCATATTTTTTAACTCAAAATTTCATAGGTGCTCTGCAGCATTCTTTGGTATCATAATTATTGCTAGGTTCACTAACAAAATCTGTTTCTAGATTATTTTAACACTTGCTGCGATTACAAAAAATGTCTATATGTCAAAATTAGAAAAAAAATATTTATAGGAATAAAGGGCCTTATACACTGTTTATTATATGTAATATAAAAACAAAAAAGCATAATAAATATTACAAACCTTGACATGCAGCATATCCTAAGCATATTGTGCACTAAAAATTTCATTTTTGTTAATTACAACAACCACATCAGAAGGTTTTTGCCGTACTTTATGTTTAGGTGTAATTTGTCTCCTTTCTCTTATGGAAAAAGAAATTATCCCCATATTCTTGCTTGGCAGATCTAAAAATAAAACCTGAGATAAATATGTTTTACTATAAGGTGTATTGGCTCCATATAAACTGTAAATACCTACTATTAAAACAAAGTCTTACCTTTCTGACTTTTGTAAACTGAGTATTGTTAAAAAATGCAGTAATCATCTCGGTAATTATATTTTCGTTTACAATGGGTAAAACACTTGATTCAACTTTTATAAATCCAGCTGATCCATATTAATAATAAAATTAAACCAAAACAAAAAACTAAGGTTAGGTGTTAGGTGGTGTCAATGTTAATGTCACTTAGATGTGCGTTCACTTCGACATTCTGTGTGTCGGTTTGTTCGTTGGCTTGGTTTTGTATAACAAAAAAAAAACTTCGACACAAGATGATTGGTCTATTCCCGATGACGTATAATTTCAAATTTTAAATTTCAATTGGGCTTAATTTAAAAACTTTTGGCTTTTTTAACGAACTGACTATTTAGAATAACTTGTATAGCGACTAACTATTACAATATAATTTATAAAACAGCATATCTCACATGTGAACATGGCCCATTGCTCTATAAAGGGTTGTAAGACCAGCTACAGAAATATAAAAAGTAACATTTCATTTTTCACGCAAGTATCAATACAAGTAGGTACAAGGTAAATACGTTTATAATAATTTTATGAATTATAATAATAATATTAATAATAAAGTATTTATTGTAAATACAATTACATAAATATTATATTCAAAGGCCCGAGTTAGAGCTATCTGGGCTTTACAAGTACATTTTAAAATTTAGTTAGATACAGAGAAGTATCGTATAATAAAAACTCAATATAAATAGAAGAAAAACGGACATAAGTACCAATACAGAGAGACAAACACTTTTATTCTTTGATAGGTTCTTTCTATGTGAATTCTAGCTCTGGCAATTTTGGCATTAAGTAAAGCCTCTTGATGGCTGAACTGATTTTTTTTTTTGAGGAAAGGAGGCTGTATAATTTGTATACCTTCAGCTTCTGTTATGTTTCCAATAAGAAAACCTTTGTTAAACATTTTACTATCGAGAAATGATTCACACACTTCAAGTATTGAACTTTGTTAAAAAATGTCTATTTCTGAAGTTCTACCACCATATGCTTCACTTTTGTAAGTAATGAGACCAGTAGGTGACACTCCAGTAAATATTTTAATAGTATGCCTCTTTTTGTAGTCAGAGTAATTTTTTAGCCTACAACAAAGACATTTGGCTTGCTGTATTGGGATTTCGGTACAATCAAGTAGTACTCTTACTTACATAGAGGCACATTATTTAATATTTTTTGTTTTGAAGGCCGAATTATACCATACTAAGAACTTTTACCAGTTTTATTAAAAAATGTTAAAAAATTTAATGATAAAAAGTTTCATTCACTCCAAATAAAATGGATAAGACATTATATCTTGCATATCAGTTTTCAACTTCATAAAAGTAAATATAACTTGATCCTTTACAGACATAACTGATCTCCTTTTTCCTATTCTTTAGAAACAACGAATTCCACAATGGTGGCTAATAACTATTTGATTGCAATCCTATTAAAGTAGATAGTTCTTTAGCACTGACAATTCTGTTTGAAAATGAATCAACTAAATCACCACTCTTCACTTGTGTTGAACAATAGATCCCAATTTTCTGCTTTTAAACGAAGTTTTGTAAATTAAGCAAAGCTCTTCAGCAGCACACAAATCTTCATTATCTGCTTCAGTAGTAGATATATGTTCATTAACTGCAAAAACACATTAAACATAATAATAATTAACAAAACATTTTAAATTATGCATACGTACATCCATTGCCTGAAGAAGATAACTCAACACTTAACATTCTACTAGTACTGGCAACATATCATTATTAAAGACAGTAGCCATAATTCTTGTTTTAGCTGGATTACTTTTCTTTTTATTAATAGTCGCTTTCTTTTTACTACTAATCTGAGCTAACTTACATCAACTAAGCTTAGTTGTACGTTCTTTTTGTGATTATAAGTCAGAATCTTTCTTTCCCCCTTACCGATGCTAAACGGATCTTGACGTCAACGAAGATTGCACTTTGTACCTAGTTCATTTTACTATGATGTTGATCAGATTTCCACTGGTGGAATCTTATTATTCATCAAATCATTCACATTCACCGCCAAAATAATCCTTAATTGTCTAAAGGGAACAAACTTTAGAATGTGAAAAGGCTACTAACTTTTAGTAAAATCTTTAAAAAGTTCATTCAATTTTTGCATAATATCTGCTTTTATAATGCGAAATAAATTTTAAAAGAATAATCAAGTGTCCGAATAGTGCCACTATACAGTGGTCGTGGTCTAAAGATAGTTATATACACATGAGTGTAAAATTGTTTATATCTATCTTCAAAATTGGTTAGATCTCTTAAAATGTTTTGAAAATTGGGAAACTAGACGTTATGACTCAAAATCCTTTTTTAAAATATCTAACGCAAGCTCCTGTCTTGAAATAAACATACAGATAATTTTTTTTTTAATTCAATTCCTACTTTGATGAAATATGAGTTTTAAACTTATTTAGGCCAGACCGATTCTGCCTGGTGAGCACTCGGCAAGCCAAGCAATATGACCCGCTTTTCGTCGTCTTGTTTATATATGGATGAGCAGTCTATTAATCTATATATTATTATGTCATTGTTATAACGTAAAAAAAAAACAACAAACAAAATTTTGAAAATTTATTTAGGTTGTTTTGTTTATTATAGTTTGAATATTCGGTGAAAAATTTAAAAATTATAGCATTTTAAATTTTAAGGTATATTATTTAATTCAAGAAAATTAGAATTTTCGTCAATTTCGGATTTTAAAAAATTCATAACAATTAAAGGGTTAAAGATACGATGATGGGCGTAAGAACTTTTTATATTCGAAATATCCTAAAGAATAAAAAAAAAATAATTTATTGCAAAAAATGCATTTTTTCTGGCTTAATTAATTTTTTGTTGTTTAAACAATAACATCAACAGATATCGAGTGTCATCTTACACTTTTATAATCAGGAAAGCCTTCCGGACATTTAAAAAAAAAATACGAATTAAAACAATTTTGCAAACGAATGCGCCACTATGCCCTGCACTATATGTTATTGTTCAATGTTAAATAAAAAGAAATGTTATTTTGTATATTCATTGTTTAATTTGTCCTAACCCACAGTAATCATGATTAAGATACTAGGGTATTTAATAAAATATGGCGTATCCAATAAAGTAATATAATTACAATAAGACGTAAACCACTTATTGTCGTCATTTAATCAAATAATTCCCAAAAAGCAACACCTAGGTAAAAAACAAGTTTATAAAAAAAATTAGGTAGTTAAAAATCTAACTTCTTTAAAATACTTAAAAAAATTACGTTTTTTCACCTCCTGTAAAATTTTGAATTTGTGGGATACGTCCGTTTGGAATATTGGTCTCGATATTCAAAATTTCAGTACCATTTAGAAATGCGAAATTCAAATTCAACGTGGTAGCACTGTCAACCCTCTTTTTAATTTCTGATAAGATTCTATCAAATACCATCATTGTTGCTTGAGAAAAAAGTTGAACTGGTTGAAGTGTTCGTGATTTGTCATCATACATCTCGTCAAATTGTTTTTCGCATCTCGGAATTCGTTTATTTGGCAGAATAGGTTCGACGCCAGTTTTTCCAGCGACTTCTTTAACCTCTTCTATTCAATATTCAATTGAATTTTCTCTCATTTTTTGTAAAGTTTTCATCAGGCCATCCATTAAAGAGACAGAACGCGCAAGGATTATATCTTTCTTTTGAATTTCAATATTCACTCGATATTTGCCCAAATCGTCAAGTTCAATATAAATTTAAAATTATTTATTGTATTTAAGAGACTAGCTGCCTCGTACTTTGCTTCCGGAGCATGAGAAGTTTGCTTAAGTTCTTCCAAGGATTCCACCACTTCCGGCAAATTATTTAAGAGGGCTTTCACAGCAACATGTTTTGCCGACCATCTCGTCTGACTTCTTCCTTTTAAATTGGTTTTAACAAATTTCTTCGTAGTATCCCATCGAGTAGTAGAGCCGACAAAAAAGCTAAATACTTTTTGAATTAATCCAAATAGATTTATTGCTTCCGGGCATGATGAGGCAGAATGGACATTGACAAGATTTAAGAAGTGAGCCAAACACGGTACGAACTCGGCCAACTCATTCCTTTCTGTAATCCTGGCTTGCACTCCGTTATAGGTGCTAGCCATATTTGATCTATTATCATAAGATTGGCCATGACATTGTTTGATATCTAAATCATCAACTGTCAACTTTTCCATTATTTGTTGATAAATGTGCTCTCCTGTCTTTCCAGCAACTTCTATAAAGTCAATGAAACTTTCTTTTATTTCAAAGAGATCACCAGTTTTTTTACATAGCGAATGACCTGGCTCATTTGTTCTGTATGCGACACATCTGGAGTACAATCGAACATTATTGTATAGTATTTGGCTTCTTGGATGTCGTTTAGAATGCTATTTCTGACTGTATTTGCCATTATGTCAATAATTTCATTCTGTATTGTTTTTGACAAATATAATACTTGTCTCTTTTTTAAGTTTTCTAATTGAAACTTAAGAGTTGAATTATATTTGGAGAGAAGCAAAATTAAATTCAAGAAATTTCCTTGACCAGGCTAGGGACATTGTGTGATGAGATCGCTAGGGGTTTCGTGGGAATCACGAAAAGATAGACAGTTTGTTGCTAGATATGATACAGCATCCATAACAATAAGCAGGATCTGTCTCCATTTTTCTTTTTCGGTTTGAATTACTCGCTCAATGTCGTGATCAATACCCTGGCATGATTTAATTTGTGGAACTCGAGTTTTCCACTTAATCATACACTCTTTGTGCATTTGAGATGCCTTGAGCTCGGTTTATTTCTCATAAGATTTTTTCCAATTAATAAATCCTGTAGTACACAATGCAGATGTACCGGAAGAGGAAGATTTCTGAAAAATCTTGCAGCATGCACAAAAAAATGCATTTTTTGTTTTAGTATATACAAGCTTTTCGTCATTGGTCAATGTTTTGTACCACATAGCAGATGTTAAATGTCTACTATCGCGTTCAGTTGATTTAAATTCAATGTTTTCTGGATGACTTTCTGCTATAGTTCTTCCATTATCAATTGCAGATCATAAAAACTCGTTCGGAACCTTTACCGACAATTTTGTTTGATCTGCCATAGGCGTAGATACCTACCTCATTTTATAAATTTATTTTATTAATACTTTTAATATATATCATATGCAAGAAAGTAGTCGTTCAAAGGAAATCGAATAATTATAAATTGGACGTTATTATACGCCCTTATTTAGACAGATGCACTTAATTGTAATCTTACTAGGACTTAAAAAAAATCATTATAGCTCGTTAACTTGCTACAACTGAATATTAAATTATAAAACGTAAAAAAGCGAGTAAAGTGTACCTGCCTGTAAGAGCGTTTGGTTTAAACAGGGTACCAGACGTGAACTGAACCCTTTTTGTACCCCATTCGTTCTTTTTCTGGAAAACGAAATTTCAAAGAAAAAACCATAAAGGAAAATAAATTCTTTGCAAATAAAACAAAAGAAAAAAACAATTCAATTCTAAAGTATCTTTATAAATAATCATGGCAGTCTGAATCCTCTGAACTAGAGTCATCATTTGGTTGAATTATGATGGGTTGTAAAGAGGGTAATACTACATACTCATCTTCTTCTTTGATAACATGTTCAACACAGTTTTTCCAAAGCTCTTGGCGGTCTGCTGCTAGAACTTTTCTTTACGAGTTCTACAACTTCTTTACTCAGTTCTGGAGACTGTAATGAAGTCAATTTTTCTCAGACAATTTATTTTCAATTTTCATTATTAATCAATTTATTTTCATTTTTCATTATTAATAAATATTAATCGCGGTTGAACTGCTAATTTTCAGATGCGCGAACGCCACTCAAATTCTCGATGCGCGATAGATTTGAACGTAAGTGGGATTTTCGACTGGGAGAGGGACATTTGTTTGAACGATAGCGGAGATGCTATTAAAATTATTAGTTCGATATAAATTTTGATTGCCAGCAGTTCAGTCCGATAAGCCGCAGTAGAAATCTAAACACCGCCGATATTTTTTTCCGTTTTCAATATTTACGAATCCGTTAGGTAAAAAACCCTGTTCCGCTTTTTACATTTGCAATTGAAAGAGTATTTCATTTTAAATAGCGAATTAGTTTGTAGGAATAGGAATATTTTTAATAGATACTGTTTAGTTAAAAGAATTAATTTGATTTAAATAATAAATAATAGGATTTGTTTCTTGGCAAATAATACCGCGTCTTTATTTTTATTTTTATAAATAGGATTTAGTTAAAATAATTAATTTGATTTAAATAATAAATAATAGAATTTGTTTCTTAGCAAATGATACCGTTTCTTTTGTTTTTATAAATAGGGTTTAGTTAAAAACATTTGAATTTATTTCTTGACAAATATTCCGTTTCTTTAAAAAGGGATATAATTTGAATTAAATATTAAATGATAGGATTTAATTCTGTAATGTTGTAAAACCGGGATTTTAGACTTTCGATTGTTAGTCGGTTTTAAGAAATTATTCATTTTCTTTTGATAGGTTAAATCGGGATTTAAATTTGATTTTATTGATAAATACTTTTGGTTTAGTAGGTACCGAGTTGTAATTAAGTTAAGAATATTTATAAACGGAGTTTTCGAGGAGACGTTTTCCCTCTTTTAATAATTGGTTTATTTCTTTTACCGTATATTTGAATAATCTTAAATAGCATCCTGTCCTGGTCTAAACGGGCTCGTGATGACGATCAGTTCACTCTTGGAGTAGGTACTATCCGCGTTAGTAAATTTTCTTCCTTCCGATAATAATTTGTTTTTCTATTTTTCCGTCAATTTAAATAATTTCAAATAGTATCCTGTCCTGTTTGAACGGGCTCGTGATGACGATCAGTTCACTCTTGGAGTAGGTACTATCCGCGTTAGTAAATTTTCTTCCCTCCGATAATAATTTACTTTTCTTTTTTTTTTCCGACAATTTAAATAATTAAAAATAGCTTCATTACCTTGTCTGAACGGGCTCGTGATGACGATCAGTTCATTCTTGGACTAGGGGCTATCCGCGTTAGATTTATTTTTCCCCTTTATGTTCTTCATTTTTTTCGTGCAAACTACAATTTGCAGAATTTAAAAATAGCTTCATTACCCTGTCTGGAGCGGGCTCGTGATGACGATCAGCTCATTCTGGGATAATAGGCTACCCCGGGTATAAATTTATTTTTATTTTCTTTCCGTGTATTTACTATAAGTAATTATTTCGCGTCCCTGTCTCCTCGCACTCTCTTCGACCGTTTATTTAATTTTTCCTCACGTAAAGTGCAAAATAACTACATTTGAGTTTAAATTCCCGATACCGCGGTTAAACAGTTATCTAACGAGTAAAAAGCCAAGTTAATATTTTTTTTTCTGCGACCGAAACATATATTTTATTTTGATTTAATTTTTGACGTCTGATTGAGACTAGTCGCGAATTAATACCGTCCGTTTTTTTTTATATATATATTCAGGGTTATATTGACTTTCACCACAACTGGGGTGGGCGTTGAAATATTAAATATTTTCTTTTTATTGTAAATAGTTAACTTCAATATATGTGTCAATGTTAACCTGTCGTATTACTGGTTAATAATTCCCTAGTTTATTTCCCCCTTATATTTTCAGCTAGTGATAAATTCTGTACGAGCCCAAGCAACGATTAAAGCCCGTTACTTGTGGCCTACTATTACCTGTGTCTAAGTGACCTTTGACCCCTGGAATTTTTCATCTCCATCTGTAGCTACCCGAGTACTTTCGACGCCGTTTCGAGAGTTTGTGGAGTAAACCATTATCAAAAATCTGGCGCTCGAGAACCGCCCGTAACCAGCGTCATTCGTAAGAAACCGTTTTCTCTGTGGCGAGAAAACCCCTTACAATAGTAAGGAGGTAGTCTGAGAAGAGTTTGCACAGCTTGTCAATATAATACATTTTTTCTAACTTTATACCTTTAATAACAGTAAGCAATTCTTTGTTTGTTGGTCCTTTTTTACTATCACTGGCAGGAATAGGAATATTTTTTTCAGACATAAAAGCTAAAATTTGAGCTTTTTTACTGCTACTATTTGGTATTTTAAGGAGTTGCCGCGAGTGGTAGGATGCGTTGTTCATAACGATTACTGACTGGTGGAATGTAAGGTAAAAGCTATTCCATTAAACCGTTTTTCAAATAATTCTGCTGTCATATCATACAGTACTGTTGGATAAACTTCGAGTTTACGGGATCAAAAACGGAGCGCTGAGTTGGGTAAAATCTTATCTTTCAGAACGTAAGCAAATGGTAAGAGCGTCTCAGGATTCTCAAGTTTTAGATATTAGTTGGGGTGTCCCTCAGGGTTCTGTGTTAGGTCCCATTTTATTTCTCCTTTATGTGAATGACTTAGCTCAACTTGAAATTGCAGGTACTTTCACTCTATTTGCAGATGATACTACGATTTTATGGCAGAGCAATGACACTTCTGTCCTATACAACACCATATCCTGTGACATTAAGAAAGTCAAAGCATGGTGCGATGCCAACTATTTGCGTCTTAATATGGGAAAAACTAAAATGCTAACCCTTAAATGTTCCCTACCAAATATTCAGCTGGGAAGTCATATTTTTGAATGTACTGACACAATAAAATTTCTGGGAATTAATTTAGATAATAATTTGAAATTTAGAAACCATATAGAATTGCTAAACAGAAAACTTTCTTCTGGATGTTTTGCAGTCAGAACTGTGGCAAAAGAACTAGGTTTTAAGGCAGCAAAAAGTGTGTATTACGCCCTAGTTGAGTCCCATTTGAGATATGGAATTGCGTTTTGGGGAGGTTGCAGCCGCGAATTATTCAATACTGTTTTTTGTCTGCAAAAGAGAGCAATACGATTTTTATGTGGAATGAACAAGCTTGAGTCATGTCAGCCACATTTTATTAGACATGAAATTTTAACATTAATATCGTTGTTCATTCTTGAAACCACTTGTATTATACATAAAAATAAATCGAACTATGCCAATACTAACGCTCGGCTAATGCGACAAGTTGACAACCTGCGGTTGCCCATACCCAAATCTGAACTGGTAAGGGGCTCTTTCATTTATAATGGGATTAAAATGTACAATAAGTTGCCAAATGATATTAAATCGACGGAAACGGTCACAACATTTAAAATACTGCTTAGAGATATGTTGATTACAAAAGCATATTATGCTTTGACGGAATTTTACAATGACTCTTAAATCGTTGTGACTGTTTGAACGTACATGTTTTTGAATTTATATAATTTTATCGATGTTGTGTTACGTATTTGTATTTGTAATTAACCTCTATATATTTAACGTTTTTATACAATTTTTAAATTTTTATGCATGTAATTGTTAGTACTACATAATAATTATATTTATAAGTGTTTGTCTATAAGTTCTTGTAGCTTTGACAATAAACATATATTGATTGATTGATTGATTGATTGATTGATTGATTGATTGATTGATTGATAATCAGCTGCACAGTTTTTAATTTGTTTAGCAGATAATAATAAAGCATTAGGCACGAAACCGTCTTTGCTTCCAGCGTGTACTATTATAATGCGTTTCCCTTTAGAACATGGCCCATTCAAACAGCAATTTTTACTACTGCCAACCCAACCGAAATTTACTACATCGTGACTGTCAAATCATGTTTCATCTAGATAAATTATGTGTCTATTAGAACTTCTGTAGCCTTTTATCTGACGCAAATAATCTTGTCGCCATTGAACTATCCTTGAATATTCGGTGATTGCCATCTGTTTATTCAATTTTTTGTGTCTGCCACCTTTTGCTGTATTACTTCCAAATGTCGGAACCCTGTTCTCCTTACATAAACTATAAATTGTCCTTCGTATAAAATCTTGGGTAGCTCTGTCAACTGATTTCAGTTTTTCTTTACATGTTTTTCGGTTTTATGAATAATCCACAGCAACCCCTTTCGTGACTACCGGATAAACGGAAAATTTATTTACTTTAGTTAATTCAGCAATTGTTATTATGAACGCATTATCAGACTTCTGAATATTTTCCTTTTTTAAACATTCGAATATATTTAAAATAACTTGTTGTGTTTGTATATCTAAATCTTTATCGTTAAAGTCATACCTGTCTTTAATCTCACTACACTGTGCAATTTTATTTTCTTCATTCGCCCATGGTCTAAAGAACGCCATATTTATATTTATTAAAAGAAATTTAAATTAAACCAACCACACATACAAAACACACCGCACGACAGTACTCCACTGATATCGCAGACTGTCTTCCAGGAATATTTTCGAACACCTGCTTTCCGTAAACCTTCGGCCAATACAGTGCATTTAAGTTTACGATTCGATGTTTTCATTGGTAAACAACTGATGGTTCGTTTAATATTTACAGCTTTGTATAAGGGGAGTAAACATTATTTTTCGTTTCTTAATTTGGCATGAGTACCGTGCGTATATATTAAATATTGATGATTCCCCACATAACTGTGTTCTGCAATTGATAATGGAAGGACTATAATAACAGCAAATCAATTTCGGTTTTCCAATCATTCGAATCCGAGTGATCCGATTCAGATTCTTTGTATTCTGTCTTAATTTTTTCAAATTGTTCTTGCACTCTCGCAGTTTGGCTAGACGATGCAGGTCATAAATTTTGATCATCAGGATTGTGCAAAGTGCAATAAATATCCTCTAGTTGAACATCTTCGCAAGCTGTGGCAGGTATTGACCGCCTCCGTTGAGCCACTTTTTCATCTTTTCCGCATATTGTTTTCCCTGAAGGACTTTTTTCTATATTCCGCTCCCGATAGTTTTTTTCTTGGCGCGCTCATAATTTCATTCTATAAAACATAAATTTGATATGTTGAACACTGTGAAAAATATGTATTGTAATGACTTTGTAAACCTCATTCTTTGCAAAACTCAACGATACGCGTTTCGTTCCGAAAAATTGCATTCGGTGTACAATACTTGTTTTTCCTAACACAACTTCATATACCAATTTTCATGACAAAATTCATATTTTTAATATTTTTATTATTTTGATCTATATACGAAAATTAATTTTTTTTTCTCTTTAATTTGATATTTAGTGTGCCTTGGAAAGTAACATTTTAACAGTGGTAAATGTCAGTCATTTTATAGTTTTTTTAAAATAACAATAACTTTAAAAGAAAAAATCGAAATAATCTGATTGTTAGGATATCATACACATACACCCAGATAAGTCTAATTAATTTTTTCTTTTTTCTTACCTTTTTTTTATTTCTCACTATTTATATATGAGATGGAATAATAAAAACAGTAACAGTGAACACAGATAACATCCACAAAAATATATAGGTAATAAAAACACTTTCAGTAAACACAAAGTACCAATAATTTCAAGAACAAACTTTTTCAAAAATTAGAAGCACAATAAATTAATAGATTGATCGACTTACCTGTAAGGATGATCGATCTAAATTATTCCAGCTGTTGTCCTCCATGATTATTACACCCTGTAGTATGCAGTGATTCATACTAACCAGCACAAATATACAAAGAAATGAACAAAAAACCTGACTCAGCCGCATTCTTGTATTATTTCAACCGTCCTAATAAGCTCATTGCATTTGTTTGTTCAATTAGATCGAGGGATAGGGAAGGGGGGGATATAATAATCATTACGGACAACAGCTGGAATAATTTAGATCGATCATCCTTACAGGTAAGTCGATTCAATCTATTAATTATTCTTCGCTGTTGTCCTCCATGATTATTACACCCTGTATTATATATTTTATCAAACATTAAAAAACTATTATATCAAACAAACAAAAACTATTATTTATGTTTAATACATTAAGTATATATAATAAGACGTAACAATTATTATTCTCAAAAAACTAAACTATTATTTGTTTATATATTAATAAGAGGTAACAAGTATTATTCTCGGCTAGGTTGACCAAGAATTGATCTAGCAAATTCATCAGGTCCGGCTGTAACTGGCCTATTATAAAATTTTACAAATATATTAGATTTCTGAGACCAACCTGCTGCGTTTCTTATTACCTCAATGTTTACCCCCGCTCGTAGAGCTTTTGAAGTACTGGCATGTCTGGTACTATGTGTTGAGAAACTTGAAATATCTATTCCGCTTTTTTGCAATATATTTTTAACCCATCTACTTAAAGTTTGTGAACTCGCTGAATGATGAGGTCTTTTCCAAGTTAAAAATAATATATTTTCTCCTGGAGGTCTTAATGTAGTAGTCTTTTGAATATAATATGACAAATTTCTAGCAACACATAAGCTAGGCTTATCTTGAAATTTTGGAAACACCATTAAGGGTTGTAATCTTTTATTTCCAGTCGTTTTAATTCTGTCAGGTATTCGAATTTCAACAACGTTGTCTAATACCTTAATATTGTTAAGTCTAATTTTTGAAAGTGTCTGCATTCTATGGGCGGAAGTGATTGCTAATAAGGTAATTAACTTATAACTAATTAATTCTAATGATAATTTTTCCAAAGGGAACATTCTTTCTAAATAATTCAGTACAATAATTGGATCCCATGTTGTCGCATATTTTGGTTGTGGTGGATTCATATTAAAAATTCCTTTAAAAAATCTTTTTAATATACTTTCGTCTTTTTTATATGAGTAAAATATTAACGCCAATGCTGCTCTATGAGTATTTATGGAAGAAAATGACACCCCTGACTTTTGTATATCTAAAAAATATTTGAGGACTGTGTCTAGTTTATTTTCAAACGGATCGTGATTGTTGCTTTGACAATAAGTCCACCATCTTTTTAAACAAAGGTTGTATTGTTTTATTGAACCCTCAGAAAGAGAGGCCAATAATGTAGGAATTACGGTATCTGGTGTTCCTCTCATTATGAAAGACCGCCGAATAACCTCCCTGCCACCAGGGTAGTTCTCGGAAGCGTTTCTTCTGTTAATCTGAAAGGTGATAAGAGAAGATACTTAAAGTAAGGGAATTTTAATGACTTTTTTATTAATAATTCTTTAAATTGAGGGTACCAAGATTGACTAGGCCAATCTGGTACAACTAAAATGCCGGTAGCTTTATCGTTAACAATCTTTTCCAAAACTTTCCCTATTAATGAAAAAGGTGGGAACGCATAAAAAAATATCTATTCCAATTTATTGTGAACGCGTCTACACACATGGACTCTGGATCAGGATGCCATGATATAAATTTATCGCATTTTTTGTTTTGATAACTAGCAAATAGATCAATTTCAGGACTTCCTAAATTCAATGTTATTTCACGAAAAACATTTTTTATTCGTGACTCTGAATCTGCTATGATGTTTTCTGAAGAACTTATATAGGATGCTAGTATAAAAATATTTCTTGATTCGCACCAGTCCCATATTTCCTGAGAAATTTTATTAAGATATTTATATTGAACGCTTCCCATTTTATTTATGCTAGCAATAGCTGTAATATTATCGACTCTTAATAAAATATTTTCATTGGTTATAAATCTAGCAAAAGTTTTTAAACCATTAAAAGCTGCTACTAATTCTAAACAATTTATATGTAAAAGTGTTTCGGCCTTAGTCCAAAACCCATGTGTCTTAGCATTCCCACAGTTTGCGCCCCACCCAGTTTTTGAAGCGTCTGAAAAAATTTCCATTTTAAATGGTCTGCTCTTGAGTTGTTTACTGTTTGGGATAATATTTAACCACCAACTAAATTCGGTCTATAGGTAATTTGGGACTAACATTTTTGCATTGTAGTCATTATGTTTAAGAGAAAGAGCTATATATTTTTCACGCTCTAGGTTTTTTAAATGTAACCATCCATATTTTACCGCGGGTTTTGTAGCAACTAATGTACCTATTAATCTCGCGAATTCTCTAATATGACATACTTTTTTATTTTTAATTTCCAACAATTTCTTTATTACCCTTACTTTCCTCACTTGAGGTAACCCAATAGTCATTTCTATACTATTTATTGTGAAACCCAAATATTTTATTTCTTGTTTTGGAATTAGTTCACTTTTTTCCAAATTTAGAGTGAAACCTAATTCAGATAATAATTTATAAACGATTCCTACGTTTTCTGTACATTTTTCTTTAGTTTTTGCTATTATCAAGAAATCGTCTAAATATCGTAATATAGGCCTGGTCATTTTAGTAAAAATATATGGCCCCAAGTTTAGTCCAAATGGTAAGCAATTAAATTCGTATATATTATTCTCAAAACAAAATCGTAAATATTTTCTATCCCTCTTTCTAATTGATAATGCAAAATATGCATGCTTTAAATCTAAACTAGTAAAATAACAACAATCTGTAATTAATTTTAAAACTGTTCTATGGTCTTCCAGCTTAAAATGAGGTGTTGTCACAAATTTGTTTAAATTTTTTAAATTTAAAATAAATCTATGTTTTCCATCTGGTTTTTGAATTAAAAAGAACGATGATAAAAATCCCCCCTCTCTTTTATTACATCTTGAAATAGCCCCCTTATTAATTAGTTCACTAATAGCCTCTTTATATTTAGGTATTTCTGATCTACTTATATTGACTATAGGATTAGAGTGTTGAACAGGTGTTTTAACAAATGGAATTGAAATACCTTCAACCCAGTTTAAAATTACATGGTTCTTAGTTATTTTAATCCATTCATTTACCTTATTAGTGAGAGAGCCAGCAGTTATTTCTGAGGATTGTAGAAGTTTCTTCGTTGAAACTGATGTTTCCTTGAATGTTTGTTGTATTCTCTCATTGTTGTTCTTCTTCTCCAATTGCTTTGTGGGCGCTGATAGTTTAAATGACCAGTATTTTTTGTTTTGTTTTCACGCAATTGTAGTCCCGAAGGACCGGGTTGAGGTTCGGACGCTACAAAATTCTTCTGGGTACATATATTCTTATAAGGTGAAAACCGTTTTAATTCTCTTCCCGCTTTAGCTACAGTCTTGTCCGATTGAATGGATTCTTGAAGTTTTTTCCCAAATAAATATCATCAATTGGGCACTCATTCACAACCTTTCTTCTTTCTTCTTTGAGGAATGGTTTTATTAAAAACCGCCTATGGTTTGATAATTGGTGAATATTCTCGCATAATATCTGTCCTCCTTCTACAAGTGTAGAAAGTATTTTTTGTTGATCAATGGTGTCTCGATTTTTGATTATATCCGATATCAATATTCCTATGGCGGATAATACGCTTGCAGTCTGGGTCTGTAGTTGTGTTATAAAAACATCCTGCTTCTTGGCTTCTCTGGTTAAACAAATCTCAATTTCGCTATTTAATTTTGGAGCTTGAAGTGCCTGACAATTATTTGGAGGTGGAAATTTTTTGACTAGATCCTCGATTATATTTTTATCTACTCCCTTGGTGGCATAATTATACCATCTTACAGATACCTCTTCATGAAGATCTTCTCCTAGTTTTTTGTCGTATTTGGGATTTGCGCCCAATACTTTCAAAAGGATCTGATCCGTACTCCGTTCAGTCTGATTGTTATTATCAACATCAAGTTCCTGGACATCTGTAAGAAACAGATGGAAAATGTTTTTATTGTATATTTTGTCTATATGTTTATTCGCTAAGTAAGACAATAGTCGATTACTCATATGAATAATTAGACCTTGAAAACGCAATAAGACATTCGTCAATTAATGCGCACAAGTAAAAAATACGAATATTTTCTCTTGAAAAAACACAATAAGACATTCGTCAATTATTGTGCCTAAAAATAATTAAGATTTAAAAAACAAAATTTGTACCTTTATCTGACTCTCTGTTATCCTCATTGGAAACATTACTGCGAATATCTGCTTCGATGTCCCGTAATTTTGATAACAATTCGTCAAATTTTGATTCTCTCCTTCTTCGTTTTTGCTGCCGATTTTGAGTATCCACTCTCACAACACTGTCATCACTTTCCGACTCAGAAATCGAAATAATTCTCCTTCTATTTCTTTTTGGCATATTTTTCTAAATTATTTTTACGATTTTTACCCACGAATATTATTTAAATTACGATGTTAGCCGGTTAGCACAAATAAATGCAATGAGCTTATTAGGACGGTTGAAATAATACAAGAATGCGGCTGAGTCAGGTTTTTTGTTCATTTCTTTATATATTTGTGCTGGTTAGTATGAATCACTGCATTGTAAGGTGTTTTCTTGCCTCTAAGAAAATATTACCCTTACTAGTGACACCCTATGACTCGGAAGTACTCGAGCGCCAGTTTTATTAATGTGGTTTGCTCCACAACACAGGTAGCTTCTAGTGGAGATGACGGAAAAACTCCAGGGGTCTCGTTGATGTAAGACTATACACATAAGAGGGTAACAATAACGGGCTTTAATCGTTATTGTTACGTTTAAAGAATTGTCGAAGCTGAAAGAGAAAAAGGGAAAGGTCGACACAATTATAAGCCAAATTTTTTTGAAAATTAATACATCTATTGCTTACGAAAGCTAATAACAATAATAAAAAATTAAAATATTTCAAAGCCCACCCCCTTATGAGTCGTTATAACCCTGAACAAAAAAATAACAAAAATAAGCGGTTGCGGACGATGGCTTGACAGGTCGGAGCTCAATCAGACGTGATTTAGATAAATATACAGATAAAAGCAAATAACACGGAATTCTGAATTAAATCGGATTACGGTAGCATTTACTCATGAACAGGGAATATATACGGAAATAGAATTCAATATTAACAATTATGAAAAATAAAATTAATCGGTACCAGGTAACTAGTTTAACTTCCCATCTAATATCCCACCCTTTTGGAATTAAATCAAAGTAAAAGAAAAAAATGTAACCACGGATAATATCTAATTCCTAGCAGTGTAACGACACAATCACGCATACAGAACACTAGCTAGACATCAGATACTATTTATTTTTCTGTATGGAAACCAAATAAACGTGTTTTCGGTCGTGACCCCCTTTTAAAAAAAAAATAAAAAAAAAAAATCCACGGATAATGTCTAATCACTAGTAGTGTAGCGACACAATCACGCATACAAAACACTAGTTAGTTTTCAGACAATATTTTCTTTTCTTTTAAACTTTAATCGAAAAAAAAAAAAATTAAAGGAAAATAAAACTAAATTTTATCACGGATAATACCTAATCACTAGCAGTGTAGCGACACAATCACGCATACAAAACACTGGCTAGGTATCAGATAGTATTTACTTTTAGATACGAAAAATAAAAAAAATGTGTTTTCGGTCGTGACCCCTTTTTAAAAATAAAAAATAAAAATAAAAAAAAATCCACGGATAATATCTAATCACTAGTAGTGTAGCGACACAATCACGCATACAAGACACTAGTTAGTTTTCAGACATTATTTTTTAATCATTAAATCAATTACGAGTACCACCCTGTATTTATTTTAAAGGAAAGAAAATTGAAATAAAAGAACCAACTACTGTAAAAAAAATTAACCTAGACCTGGCAGCAATTAAATCGTTAAATCTATTTATCTTATTAAATAATTTAATCGTATCCAAAATCGGAAAATAAAATAAAAAAATAATTCAGTCGAGAAATGAAAATAAATATTTCTAAAAATGTAAAGATATTTAACAGAGCAAAATGCTTTAAGGACGGGGTATCCCTGTGTATTAAAAGTGTATCTGTAGACCAAAAGTTAAATCGACAGTTTTCCGAATATGTAGTGTTTAAAAATCTAATTTTTGGCCAAATTAAAAATAAAGGTCTAACTTAGGTCACCTTACTATTGAAAATTAATAAATTTATTATTTTCAATAAAAACCAATCGTGTAAAATAACCCCCTTTTATTTCATCTCAAAGGTGCCGTGTAGATTTATTTTAACCTCGATGTCAAACAAATAATAAAAAAAAAATGTAATACGACCTAAGTTCAACCTTTACTTGGAATTTGGTACACTCAGAATATTTAAATATTGTATATTTTTCAAAACGTGTAGATTTGAAATTTATAAGTCACTTTCTTTGAAAAAACATGTCAAAACGAATTTGGACCAAAAATGGCGTCTAATTTAACTCTAAATAAACCCCGAAAAATCAATAATTACTTCATGTAATGTAATAAAGATGGTGCTCCGATCGATAATATTTTGACTAGTATTTGATTATTTCCGTTTATATTATGTGTGTTTACGGGGGATAAACGAGATGATAATACTGCCTCTGATACTGTTTATATGATACAATTGGAAACGACCTTTTTTCATCGGCACTCTTTTTTCGCCGGTGACCTTTTGACACGCGCCTATTTGTTATGTTATGATTATCGGTTATTTATCAACTAAAAGTATAGGAAATTAGTACATTGTGAATGATATCATTTTAATGCTATTTTTGAAACTAGTTCAAAAGTTGCATTTAACGATACTCAATGTTTCATTTTACCGTCAGTTTTAGTTTGACATATCCGTCATTTTAAGTTTACAAAGCTCAGTTTCTATTCGAAAGTAAGAGAAACAGTCAAAATAAAATGCGAAAAACACTTTTTATCAATTTCGTTTATGTCAACTGAAAGCGACAATTGCTGAAGACGTAACAAATAAATTAGGTCAAGAAATAAAAAAATCTATACTATAAGTAACATACCATATATTATACCTGTTAAAATAAATCAAAAATAAAAGAACGTATCGTTGACGTATATACTTTTCCATCTGTGATTAGTGATTACCAATTGCAAATTACGTATGAACATGCTTATGCGCAAAAAACCATTATTTCAAGTACTTGTATGATTAAAGTCCATTAAATTAATATTTTTATAAATTTGCTAATCTTTGCACTTTAATTTTCATTATATGGGGTATCCAGACATTTTAATCCTCGTCCTCTTCTATTTAAAATTATCTCAGGTGCCATATATTCCGAGTAAAATTTTTCTAATTTTTCAACCATATTTAAAAAAAAACAAATGGGTTGAAAATTAATTTTTTCAACAAATAGTGGATTTTCATCTCCAGTATATACTACAAAGTAGCACAATTTTCTTGGAGCTATACCTAGCTGTCCTTGAATCTAAAAGTATATAAAATCATTATTAGAAAATCAAACATAAAAAGAATATTAATATTGTAGTATCATTTCTAGCACATTTCTTAAAAATCATGAATTATTTTAACATATTGAAATTTTTCACCTGGTAAAAGTAGTTATGGTTTTCTTTTAAATGAATGTCACCATCTTCTATTTTTAAGCATGGAAATGGGTTTGAATATTAGGTAATGTGCGCCAATAATGTCAAATTATGACAATTCGCAGAAAACGTCAACTTTTTATTTAGATTTTAATGTGCAAAAGCCTACCTACTTTGGATATTAATCGTAGAAAAAATATATTCAGAATAATGAAACATTATTATTAAATAACAAGTTTTTTTATTGTCAATTTAATACGTAATATTATTTTTTAATTGCAAATATTTGAATGTTAAAATTATAGCGTTTAATTTTTTTATTTAATGACGAACTCGAGAGTGATAGAAAAAAAATACTACCTACCTTTAATGCAGGAAGTCGATGTCAATTTATCCAAAAATAAAACTGATTAAAATGTACACTAGGACACTTGGCACAAATAAATAAATTTTCTATTAAAGAAAATAACACTTATTAAAAACAAACAGCACAATAAAACACTTCAGAAACGTGTAATGTAATTTTGAAAACTAAATACCCGTAAGCTTGTTTGTAAATTTATAGACTCTTAACTCCTTCCCCCAGCCTTCATTAAGTATATTAAAAGTCGTGGACGTCATATTGGCACAGATATACGGTAATGTGTTATTGACAATCAGGGAAATAACTACCTAAGATAAGATAAGATAAATGAATGTTAAATACCTACTCATAATATCTATTGTAGGGTTTTTGTACTTTAATAGGATAAATATTTATGCGGGTCTGGAAATTCCAGGAAATGACAGTCAAAATTACCCAAAAACATTAGGTTAGTACCAACATCAGATAACAGATAACTTCGGTGTTTAACCAATTAATCACAATTAATATTCTTGAACATTCAAATGACAAAAACTTCCATCTTTAACCAATGAGAATATAGTTTTCATTCGATACTTCAAAATCACAATTTATTAATTAGGTAGAATAGTTTTAAAATATATTGCGAATTGCAACACGTCAATAAGCGTCCCACTCCGACTCAATGTGACGCAATTATTGTCGCAATATATTTTGAAACGACTCTATATTCGTGACTTGAAATTATAAACATCCCTCGTATTACTACCCGTATATAAACCAAATTATTTATTTTAGGAAATATTTATATTTAATGTAAGGCAAGATATCGTTTTGGTTGTTACCATCTACATTCTTTACTTTGGTCCAGGAAACAAAGTCAATTTTCGATAAAAATAAAATGTAATAAGTAGGTAATATTTTATGAAACAGTACAATAAAAGTATTGAAATAAAGTATGCTCATACTCCAAAATGAGTCCTAGAGTTAACATTTTTATAATATTATAAATGGCATATAAAACGATTGGACCGTTTTCACAATCGCGAAATAATTTTTTTTTATTTGGTGAAATCCCGGCAATTATTGAAAAATAGATTTTATGTTCAGGACTATTATTATGATTCTTCGAACTCAGTCTACTAAAAACCGGTTTATAATACAATATCCCCTAATAGCTAGTCGGTCGATATTTATAGTTACTTAAAGGTTTCTGTAATAATTTGCACTAATTCAATCTCTAGTCGGTAGGTAACAGCACCTCCTTGATTGAATCTAAAGTGACATAATTTGGTTCAGAAATTCCTAGGAGACGCTGTCCTTAATATTAATTATTTCGGTATTTCAAATTCAATAGAAAATAAAGCCGGTATAAATCGGAATGTGTCTTTTATTTACTTCCAAAAATAACGCGATAAGAAATCAGTTTTTTTTTACCTGTACTCGGAGAACGGGTTTTGTTTAATCGGAGGCGGCTGGTACTGCTAGGATTGCTGCTTACTAACTCAAGCGTCGGCGAAAAGATAGTGAGATCTGGCCGGTGCAGCTTGTTTTACAGGTGATTTTCGCCACTCGTCGTGCAAACTCGATTATAATTAATTAAGATTGAGGTGGGGAAATGCAGGCGATCGTCCGCTGACTTATAAAAAATTTTGATGGGAAGATTAAATATATAGTAAACGTTTGAAAACTCGAATTTTTAACGTTAAAGCTAAATGATGAATACGAAAAATAAAATAAAAATAATAATTCGGTTTTCCGACGGATCCTATATTTCTTAAATAAATAAAAAAAAAAAAGTAACTTCGTTACAGCATACTACAGGGTGTAATAATCATGGAGGACAACAGCGAAGAATAATTTAGATTGTAGCTTTATTCCTTTATATATTATCCTAATTGCAGGTAGTTAACTGCTTTCCACAAATCAAATATTTGTTTCCCCCAAAGCAAGAATCATTCTAAAGTCATTAGAAGGATTTTTACTAAAAGAATTATGGATTATGACAGGTAGTACAAAAGGTGCCTAATATGCTTAAAAGGTATTTAATTTTGGGATTTTTTAAAGGTAATACCGTTTTAAAATCACTCAACTTTTTGGGCAATTGAAAACTTATCCGATTATGGATTAAGCAGGTAATAAGACCCAATAAACACTTGACCTGTTTTGCACAGATAGAATTCAAATAAATTTTGATTATCTGTGAATTGATTTCAAAACCCTATTTATATAAAAAAATTACTATTTGCCGCCCTCTGAATTTACCACCTGGGGCACGGGGTCCGGCTTGCCCCACCCCCCACCCCCTATATCCGGGGATCTGATTGTTTTATAATCTATTTAACCCTAACTCTATGACTTATTTTGGAGGATTAGATATTTTATTTTAATAATTTTATTGCATTATACCATTACATTTTTTAACGAAAATTGACTCCGGTTTCTTGGACAAAGGTACTTATGTACACGTGGAGTCACTTCATTAAAAAAAATCGATAACTAAACTTGCACTATATGGGGATGGGATGCCTATAATTTCAAGTCAAGAATATTATTAATTTTGATTTTGAAGTATCGAAATAAAATTTAATTTTGTTTGACCGATTTCAATGGAATTTTCTTACGTTTATTTAGGGGATGAAATCTACTTGTGATAATTTGAAAATGTCTGGCAATGGTGGCGATGAACCTTCATCAAAGAAAATAAAACCTAATGTACATGTGCCAGAAAAAAATGATAGACTTCTTCTTGAAATAGAAGCATATAAAAATGAAGTGAGTACCTAATTATAACGTCACAGTGTATCTAGATTCTTTAATATATGGGTCATTCTCAAAAAAAGAGGGAAAATTACTTCTGACCACATCTTTTAAATATTTTGCTAAATTAAGTAACCAATTTCTGGCCAAAGGATTCATTTTAATTGCTCTTTTTGTACCAATAATACATTTTGAAAAAAAAAAACACATTTAAAAAATATATATATATAAAATTTCGAAAAAAAAAACATTACCATGTCATGTCATATTACAATTTCACAAGAAGAACTGAATTTTTTCCATGAAAACAAATTGTTTTTGAACAATACAATTAAAACTTCAAATAAGCATCAAATGATTATCATCTCTTAACTTTTTTAGTTGATATGCATGGTTGGTTTACTATCATATTTTAATATAAAGTATGTAACCAAAAATTTTGCTCATTACCATGTCACTTCCTAATTTGAAACAACCGGCATCATTTTAAAGAATTTTAGAGTCGTTTTATCCACCAGTCGATTCTCCTTAAACAATATTTTACCACCCCATCTAGAATTATCAAGTCAATGTTAATATAGCTACACAGCAAGTCTGATTACGTGAATTTCGTCTGGCTGTAACTCGATTCAGGACATTACCGTGTGTGTTAAAAATTTCGTTTCGTATTTTTTTTTTAAACTTTAAAGTGTCAATTAGTGTAGTGTTATAACACGATAAGGTAAGGATACATAATTACTTTATTTCCTTTTAATAATCTAAAGTTATGTAAATGTTTTGCTCATTACCGTGTCAAAAATGTCTGACATTACCATGCCTGTTTATTATCACGGTAATGTCTGTACGACACGGTAATGTTAAATAATTAATGGATACATGGGGTGGATTTATAACTCTGTACCTTAGTATCAAAAGGTCTGATGCCCATTTAGCAACTTTATAGGTGAGCGAAAAAACTGATTGTGTTCATTATTTGATTCCAAACCCAGGTGGACATTGGACAACCGTGCATTTACATAAGCCATTACCGTGTTATTAATAAACTGAGGACTACCGATCTTATACCAAACAATGTAACACTTAACGGCAAATATATCAGCCCAAATAACTTATTTTGTGAAAAAATGGACATCAGACCTTTTGATACTAAAGTACATAACTGTTTCGAAACGATCTTGTAAGTAAATATAGCCGCGAATCTAACTTGATAGAAAATTTCGGTACAACAAAACTCTTTTTTTTTTAATTTATTAATTTTTATACAATTTAATTTACTCACAACTTATTTTTAGATGCCAGATTTGAGAGTAAAAAAGCAGAAGGCTAAATTAGATAAGAAGAATAAGGATAAAATTTTACAAATAAAAAGGGAAAGAGAAAGATTTAGAAGGCAGAAAATTAAAAATAACCCAGAAGAATATGCCAAACAAAAACAAAAAGAACGTGAGCGCTATCAAAAAAGAAAGAGTGAAGGAAAGATCAAGCTCATAGGCGAAATAAGTGAGAGAGAAAAGCGGAACAAGAGAAAATCTTGGATAAAGAATAATAGAACATACCGGGAAAAGAAAAAAGAAATAAATCAGCTCCAACATAATATTATGTGTGACACGCCCACCCCAACAGAAATTAGTTTTAATGAAGAGCAGATCGCAGACATTGATGTCGGACAAAACGAAGAAAAGTTGCAGAAACGAATAACGCGTCTAAAAGTACGGGCATACCGTGAATCATGTCACCAAAAAAAAAATTATTGAAAGTCTCAAAAGGCAAAATAGAGAGCTGAGGTCAAATGCATTAAAACAAAAAATTATGCTCCATAATAGAAGTCCAAATGATACCACTAGGACAGATGAATGTACTTTGCCAGATAAATAGGTAACACTTTTTTCAATATCAAAAATGGTGTACCAAAAGAGAAACTCGGGTAAGCAACAAAACTGGTAAACCAATTGTTGTTCAGATAACATTAAAAGAATCTATTATTACATCCAATTATGAGGTCGTACAAGAGTTATTAAACTGTATGCCAAAGTACATGATACACGTAAAAAATATATACCACCAGCACCAAGCATCATCTTTCATTAAAAAGAATCTAACTCATACTGAACTGTTACTGCATATAGACTTTTCTGAGAACTACTTCTGCAAATATGCATCTGAAGCCCAGTCTGTTCATTTTGGAGCATCAAGACAGCAAATAACGTTACATACCGGTGTTGCATACTGAAAAAATCACGTGCAATCATTTTGGCCTTGAAACAACCAATCACAGAACTAGTTTCAGGCAGCTGTTTGCCGAAAAACAAATTATTTTGTTTCTCAATTTATGGAGAGGTGCGCGGCGATGTGAGCTGCTCCAATGTTTTTACCCTAACTTGGTGCAGAGAGTATAACGTTTTATATTTTAACAGTTTAACATGTATCTCATGCAATATTGGCGAATTATGTAGCCACTTTAATCTTGGGCATATAAAAATGCACAATTCGTCGACTCCTCCAACTTCTGGTCAAGATATCGGTATAGAAACCCAAAGTTCTAAAAGTACAGTTATGCCCACTGACAAATATATCGACATGACTGGTCAGTCTCTCCTGAAAACAGTTAAATGTTCAGAATCGGATGTTAAACCGAATGACTGGGTAGCAGTTTTCTTCACCGACTTTTGGTATCCTAGTAAAATAGTTTGTTTTTATATTTTATAATATGGGTATTCTAATTTGTACCGATTTTTAGGTTTGGTTTTGTCACAAACTGGCAAATCTGTGAAAATTGATTTCATGGACAGAAAAGGAGAAGTTTTTTTTTGGCCGGAAAAAAGAGACATCCAGACAATTCGTGCAGCAGAAATTTTATATAAACTCTCCAAGCCACCGGTTCCAAGTTCTGCTGGGCTCTTTTCTGTTCCGGAATACAAAAATATAAAGGATATGACTTAATTTCATTACTATCATTTTTATCTATTTTTAAGAGTTTCTCGTTCGAAGTTTTTAACGTTTTTTTTTTTATGGTTTAAAATATTTTTTTTCTATGTGAACTACGTTTAATCTTCATGTTTTTAATAAAGAAAGAGTAGTTTTTGAATATTTTTTGTTTATTTTCACTCCCTAACATTACCATAAAAGTAAATTAAACATTTCCATGTCTTTTGACATTACCGTGACAGCCAAATTTCATTACCATGTCATTTTTTTGTAATTTTTCCGAAAAAAACTAAAAATATGGGGGGTACATATTACAGATTTTACTAACCTAAAATATTATATAAGCCTACGCAATAATATTTTTGAAAACATGAGTATTTAGATGTGACGCAAAATATCATGGAATTTTCCTTATTTCTAAAGAATGACCCATATACAAGATGTCGCATGCCGTTTTGAATTTAAAGATATTATTAAATATGGTATTAAATTTGCGTTAGGAGCTCTGTTCAAAAATGTAATAATTTTTAAAGTATTATCTTTGACTATTTAACTTCACAATTTCTCACAATCATTGGTTGGAGGCACTCTTTAATTGAAGACCTCCCTAGAAGAACGTTGTAACCAACAAATTATATTTTTATCAGGATTTATTGATTTTTCTTATTGGGATCAGCTTTTTTTAAACTATGGAACAATAATATTTAAAACTAGGAGGTCTTCGTTTGTCATTTGGTATAGCTCTTAAGGGAGTGTATATATCACAAAAACATGTACATTTCCTCGTGTAAATTAACCAATCATTTATTTTATTAGTATTAGATTTGTTCTCTTTCCTATTTTCATTTGTTTTTCTTATTAGATTATAACCCTGAAGACGATTCACAAATTAGAAAAAGATGAGTTAAATAAACGTCTAGAAAATTCAGAAAAATCCTTGAAGACCTCCGATTATGAACTGATGAAACTTAAAATAGAACGAAATAAAATAGAAGCTGCTAAAACTAAAGAAATTAAAGAACTTAGAAACGAAATTGAAACTGGTCTTAATAAACGCTCAGACTTAGAAAGAAAATTAAAAGAAATGCGTTTTGAACTGGATAAGATAAGAAAAACAAAAGATAAAGAGATGGCATATTTAAAGCAACTTAATGAAACATCACAAGCAATCATCAAAGAACAGGAAAATAACATTAAAGAATTTAACGAATTACAAATTTTATACAAAAATCTTCAAGAGATGTCTAATAATTTAGTACTTAAAATTTCGAATTTACAAGAAGAAAAATCGACAGAAATAGAATTATTAAAAACTAAAAACTGTGAAATTAAAAACAAATTAAGGAGCTATATTAGCTTAGAATCTTCAAGATTGATTGGACTAATTTCAACGTTTTTACTTCCTTCTTGCCTAGGGACTCAGTTGGATGATATCTTGGTTTATATTCGAAGATTTCAAGTAAACATTACCAAAGAGGATCTAGAATCGTTAATGAGCCGATGTTGTAATGTGTTTAAGAAGAATAGTGATGGAAATTGGATCCTAAATATATACAACGCTACAGGTAAACATACAGGGTGATTCATAAGTACTTTGACAAACTTCAGGAAATGATTCTTTGAGTAATTTTCAGGTAAAAAGTTCATATAAATATGTGTCCGGAAATGGATGGTTTTCAAGATACAGGGTGTTAAAGTTTTAAGAAAAAAAATCGTTTTTTTATATCTTTCATACCACTGAAGATAATTTAATGAAATTTGGTACACTTTGTTTTACCATAAAATGACATTTTCTGATGCTATTAACTTTTTTATTTTCATCAGTGGCGTCCCTACGGTATTTAAACTAATTATTATTGAAGAAAAAAATGGTACGCCACTGGTTTTTTAAAAAATAAATTATTATTATTATTTTTAAAATCTACATTTAATTTGAAACAAATTTGATCTATTGACTTTTGTTCGTAAGACGCACCGTTTTCGCGTAAAAAAATAAAAACAATTTTCACATATGACTAAATCGCTAAAAAATTTTGAGCTTACTTCTAGCACATTTTTCAATAAAAAAATCGATTTCCCTATCAAATTTATGTAAAAAAGCTACCCTTGTTAGAAGTCGTTACGTTTTCTAGATATTTGGACTTGAAATCTTCAAGTCGATTACTTAATAATCGATGCATGTTGAAGTTATCAGCATTATTTTGTTTTCACAAGAGTGCCTAGAAATGAATTTGGACATTTAGGTAAGTATTTATGGTAACAACACTCCTCGTTAAGTTTTTTGGCTTTATCATTGAATTGGTGAAGAATAAAATGGTAACTAATATTATCGAAATTAACAGAGAAACAGAGATATCTGCTTAATCGTTTCGTCTGCATCCTAATCGGTGCGAGCAATAGCATGATAATGTCAGACAAGTTCACCATTGCAATATCTGGAACATCTGGAAAACTAAACCCATTTACTTTGTCTCGTTTTCGTAGAAAAGAGACTTTATAATCTTCTGCTGCATCTTTATTTGTAGATATTTGGGAAACCGAACAACAACATAATCATTTACAGCAGGTTCTCTGTCTAATTGTTCAATTTCTGAAAACGATTCAGAGTAATCTGAATCATTTAAAAGCACCTAAAAACGAATATTTTGAAGAAAAAACATCACAAACTCTTAAACATCTGTAGGTATGTGCCTTACCTCAGAATCTGATTCTTCGTTTGACGATTCGGAGCTTTCCTTACTTTTGGTATTTCTTCTTAGTTGCTTGTTGTTCATTGAAAACAAGTCCTTGGTTACCTTTTGTTTTTTTCGTTCAATTTCCTTTTGTTTTTTAATTCTCTTTGTAACGACAATTCAGCAATAAGTGCTTTTTCAGGTGTATCTGTCATAATGGCACTTTTTCCTCGTTTACGACCTTGAGCTGTTTGTTTTCTCGGTAATGCCTTAGGATACCCTCTGAATGCTTTAGGAGAAACGAAAATATTTTCTTCTTGTGACATATTTGCAACAGTTTCTTTAGATGTGGTAGGAACATTAGTGAAAATGGGTTCTTCGGATATTGAAGCTATTTCTGGAACATCTGAATGTGCAGAAGGATGCAATACATCTGCGTGAAATGAAGGTGATTGAGGACGATCTGTAACGGAGGAAGTTAAAAAGTCTGAATCCGTAAAAACGTCTCTGTTAAGCGGGAAAATACCCGACTTTTTAAACCCTGCAATGATGTTGGATGGAGTAACTGCCTTTGGTAGTGCTTTACCGAAACATTCAGCTACTTGATAAATTGTTAGAGGAATGCCAGGATGGGCAAGAAGCCAGTTATCGACAGCTTCATTATAATACGCTTTTAGAGGTGCGTAAATAGACACATCTAACGGTTGGGTCTTATGACTAGTGTGGGGAGGTATAGTCAGACGTGTTACTCCATTCTCCTTGGCTATATTTTACGCTATTATGCTTATGTGCGATTCATGGTTATCGCATATAACTAAGGTTGGATTTTCTTTGCTGCTGCTGGTATATTTTATAAAGTGGTTTAAAACTTCAGGAAGCAACTCCGTTGTCATCCATCCAGATGGACTAGCAAGTCCAAGTGTTCCTGTTGGAGCTCCTGTAAGCATGTGTTGTTTAAAATTTTTTCTTGGGAACACAAGCACTGGAGGAATAAACGTACCTACTCCTGAAATAAATACGACAGCAGTTATTAGTTGCCCTCGTTCAGCACTAGTACATTTATTTAATTGTTTAACTCCTTTCTTGGCGACAACTTTTTTAGGTTTCTGCACCGTTGTCAGTCCTGTTTCGTCAAAATTATATTTATTTATTTATTTACGGGCAAGCCCATTTGAGAAATAAATTACAATTTTAAAATTATAATTAAAATGTAGTGAAATATATATGGTGTTGAAATACAATCGTGGTATAATTCATAAAATAGGTTAAGAATTTAAAAGACAAAAGACAATTAGGTTGAATAAAATAATTACATTATACATTAAAATTAAAGATTAAAAATTAAAGCTCAGTACTAAGTAATTGCTTTATAAATTTATGAAAGGGGGTGTTAAGTATCTCAAGATCGTTATGAGTGTTGGCTAATCTTAACATTCTTAATACAGCTGCTAAAAGTATGATTTAAACGATAAAAAGGTACATAAAATGTTTGTTGCTGTCGAGTTGAGCGCGTTGGAACATAAAGATTTATTTTTGTTAGAAGTTCAGTACAGCTGCATTTGCAATTGATAATTTTGAAAAGTAATGTCAGGTCTCTGTTTCCTCCTAGTTTCCAAAGAGGGGATGTTTAGAAAATTCTCTATCAAATCATACTCGCAAAGGACACCCAATTTATAGGCTATGTATCTAAGACACGGTGCTTGGGAACCAACTTTAAATGAAAAGTTTATTTACTAGACTTTTTTTCGGTCAAAGTATTTCTGAAGGACTATAGATTGGCGCAATATATTTTTTAAAATCGGTTTCAGCAGCCGTTTTTGAGAAAACTCGATTTTTAATGAAAAAGTGACCTTTTTTTTACTTTTTTGCTTGTAACTTGCGCATTTTACATTTTCTCGGCTTGCCAAAAGTAAATTTCAATGGGAAAATGTCCGCTCTACAAAAAAGCATAAATGACTTTTTTCTCTAAAATCAGCCGATTTGAGATCTCATTTAACTCAAAATCGGCTGATTTTAGAGAAAAAATTCATTGATGCTTTTTTGTAGAGCGGACATTTTCACATTGAAATTTACTTTTGGCAAGCCGAGAAAATGTGAAATGCGCAAGTTACAAGCAAAAAAGTAAAAAAAAAGGTCACTTTTTCATTAAAAATCGAGTTTTCTCAAAAACGGCTGCTGGAACCGATTTTAAAAAATATATTGCGCCAATATATAGCCCTTCAGAAATACTTTGACCGAAAAAAAAGTCTAGTAAATAAACTATTCATTCCAAGTTGGTTCCTGTTACGAATAATGTTTAACATATTTTAAAATTCTTATTTTAACATCCTGTATTTTTTTATCTTGTTTTGTTTCTAAGATTTTATGGAAAAAAATTGTTTATGTTACTTACTTTTCCAAGAACTAGGTCTTAATCAAAAATAATAAAATAATTGTCAGAATAATATAAGAAAGTAATAATCAGCACAGTGGAACAGTAAGTAATAGAGAATTTGTTGGTTCTATATTTTTATTCATGTTATTTTAGGAATTTGAGTACATTGATTAACTTGTGTATTTACAAATTAATAAATCAATACTACAAATCCGTCTATTGCTGCAAGATATTCCCAACAAGCTCAAATTCTATCTTCTTATCCGATTGGTACAACACATAATTTGCAAGGTTTACAAGTATGGGTCCATCAGTTGCTGGACGAACCAAAAAAGACCTGTGCCCTGTGTGTAGCAAGCCATATCGAGAAGAACGGATGGTAGAATGCACAAAATGTAAGAGATGGTGCTGTTTTGAGTGTGTCAATATCCTAGATGAAGCTGAGGTAACCGGTGATGATACATGGAAGTGTCCTCTTTGTGAAGATGCAGCTAGTAAAACATCTCATCGAAGACCGCGTAAAAGCGGGAAACCCAGTTCTACATGCTCCAAGAAAAGTATCTCTACAACGAGTAGTAAAACAAAAATGATGCTTCAACTTTTACGTGAAGAACGAGATCTAATACGTCAAGAAAGAAAAATTTTAGAAGAAGATGGAGGATCCGATGATAGCCAGGAAATCGACGAAGATGAAATACGTAAGACTGATCCTTTGGCCAATAAATTGCTTTCTTTAAATATAGATAAACCATTTAATGACAATATCGCCCCTTTAAATCCAACACTTAATAAGTCAATACCGACCTTTACTGGGGAAAATACAGGCATGTCTCATAAAAAAAGGGATCCGGGCGATCTTCCTATTTTTAATGGCAATCCATATGATTGGCCTATTTTCATTAGTAGTTTTGAAAGATCCACAGAGTTGTGCCAAGTGGATAATCATGAAAATTTATTAAGGTTGCAAAAAAGTTTAAAAGGTGCCGCAAGGGCCAGTGTCTCAAGTTTTTTAATTTTACCACAGTGTGTACCTCAAATAATTTCTACATTAAAAATACTATATGGTAGACCTGAGCAAATAATAGAATGTCATATAAATGCCATTCGTCGGCAACCGCCTCCTAAATTTGAAAAACTTGAGACATTGGTGGAGTTTGCGTTGGCAGTTAAAAATTTGTGTATTTCATTGGAAGCGGCTAATTTAAAAGACTATCTAAATAACCCTACCCTCATGCATGAACTGTTAGATAAACTTCCGTCACAAATCAAAGTTAACTGGGCTTTGCATCGTAGCACATTGCAAAATTATAAGGGGCTAACTGAATTTGCTGATTGGCTATATAATATTGCGATAAATGTTTGCTCTGCGCTACCTACACTAGCCCTTACTGATTATAACAAGTATAAACAGTTTAATAAAAACGAGCGGACTAATGTACATGAGCCAAATTCCACTTCCAATGATACAGTTTGTAGGATATGTTCAGGGAAATGTGATAAAATTACGGTTTGTCCAGTTTTTCAAAGATACGCAGTATCCAAAAGATGGGAAACTGTTAAATCTTTAAATTTATGTAGACTTTGCTTAAAAAAACATCGGTTTCCCTGTAGGTATCCTATAAAATGCAACAAAGAGGAATGCCAAAGAAAGCACCATCCCCTTCTTCATGAATATCCTGCTCAAAGCATTAATTCAGAACAAAGGGATAGTTCTATGCAAACTGTAGAATCTCACCACATACCTACATCTTTAGAAAATAATACAACACACGTATTAAACCATGGAACACGTTTCAGAATCATTCCTGTTGTTTTAAGAAATGGAAATATAGAGGTGAAAACATTCGCATTCTTAGATGAAGGGTCTTCTGTAACTTTATTGGAACAAAGTATTGCTCAACGGTTAAACTTAAGGGGAAATCCAGAGCAGCTTTGTTTAAAATGGACAGGAGATCAACAGCGTTTGGAAGATAAATCAGAAAAGGTGTTCTACTCTATAACTGGTGATTATACTGGGGCAAAACAATTTGACCACCGACCAGCCAGAACGGTAAGAACCTTAAATCTTCCAGAACAAACTTTAGATGCAATAAAAATTAAAGAAGAATTTCCCTACTTAAATAATTTACCTTTCAAATCATACGCAAACGCTAAGCCGCAGTTATTAATAGGTTTAGATAACTGGGACTTAGCTTTACCTCTTAGGGTAAAGGAAGGCTTAGAAAACCAACCAATAGCTGCAAAATGCAGGTTAGGTTGGACTGTTTTTGCACTTTTTTCACCAAACCAAAATCAACTACAATACACATATCAAATTTGTGAATGTAGTACTGAAAATCTTACTAATAAAGAACTGTTTGATGCTGTAAAGGATTATTTTTCAATTGAAAGCCTAGGAGTTCAAAATATTAAACCGTTTATTTCCAAAGAGCTCGAAAGAGCTAACCAAATACAAGAAAGCACACTAGTTCAATTTGGTAACCAATATAAAATTGGGTTACTTTGGAAATATGACATCGTGAATCTCCCTAATAGCAAACCTATGGAATTGCAAAGGCTTGAATGTATAGAGAGAAAAATTAATAAAAATCCAGATCTAGGTGAAAAAATGAATAAACAACTTGAAGACTTCTTGAAAAAAAGATATATAAGAAAGTTGTCAGAACAAGAACTTTCACAAAATAAAGAAAAAACTTGGTACCTTCCTATATTTCCTGTCTTCAATCCCAATAAACCCGGCAAGTTTAGAATAGTGTGGGATGCAGCAGCGACTGTTCAAGGAGTATCATTAAATACTATGTTATTAAAAGGAGATGATCAACTTGCTTCCTTATTAGGCGTTCTCCTTCGATTCCGCGAAAGGAAGATTGGGTTTTCGGCAGATATCAAAGAAATGTTTCTTCGTGTTGGAATAATAGACAAAGATCAACACGCACAACGATTTTTTTGGCGTAGTGGTAGTTCTGAAAACCCTTTAGAAACTTATGTCATGACTGTAATGACCTTTGGGGCTACTTGCTCACCCAGCTGTGCGCAGTTTGTGAAAAACACTAACGCACAGAAATTTAGGGCAAAATATCCAAGAGCTGTTGAGTGTATACTTAAAAATCACTATGTCGACGATCTCTTGGATTCAGCTGATACCGAAGAACAAGCTATACAAATTGCAAAAGAAGTAACTTTGATACATGCTAGAGGAAATTTTGAGATAAGAAATTGGCGATCAAACTCGCAAGAATTGACAAAAACAATGAACTCCGAACAGGAAGTTAAATTGGAAGTCAACCTCGACTTAGGAACCAAAACCATGGAAAAGGTGCTAGGTATGTGGTGGGACTTAAAGTCAGATAATTTTATTTTCAATTTAAGTCTAAATAAAGGCAACAAAGAAGTTTTAAAAGGGACAAGAAAGCCTACTAAAAGAGAGATTTTACAAATTTTAATGTCGGTTTATGACCCTCTAGGTTTACTTGCAAATTTTTTAATTTACGTAAAAATACTTCTCCAAGAAATATGGATAAGCAATATTTCTTGGGATCAACCAATCACCGATGAGCTATACAAAAAATGGCTTGTCTGGTTAAAACAACTTCCACAAATAGAACAAGTTTCAATTCCAAGATGCTACCTCACTAATCTAGAAACTTGGAATGCTACAATTACTCAAATGCATGTTTTTGTAGATGCCAGTGAATATGCTAGTGCCTGCGTAGCTTATTTAAGAATAGAGGAGAAGGAAACAATAGAATGCGTATTGATTGGAGCCAAAACTCACGTAGCACCCTTGAAACCACAAACCATTCCTAGATTGGAACTTGATGGTGCAGTAATGGGTGCAAGGTTTGCTAAAAATCTTTGCCAACACTTGTCAATAAACGTGCAAGATATTTTTTATTGGTCCGATTCTATAATAGTTTTAAGTTGGTTAAGAAACGAAGATCCAAGAAAACTGTCGAAATACGTAGCATACAGGGTGGCCGAAATTCAAGAAAACTCGATGATTTCGAACTGGAGATATGTCCCAACAAAAAATAATGTAGCTGATGAAGCCACCAAGTGGACAAATCAATCTAATTTAAAAAATTCTGGCCGTTGGTTAAAAGGACCTGATTTCTTATATAAGTCAGAAATCAATTGGCCTTCGGATACCAGCTTAAAAACAAATAATATTACGGATTTATTGACGAATCATGACGCTAATATTAATAATATAACTGCACCTTTAATAAATCTAGATAGATTTAGCCAGTTTAAAAGAGTTTTACGTGCAACTGCATACACCTATAGATTTATTAAACGTCTTCAAACCAAAGGTCAAGTTAAAAACGAATCCGATAGTACATTAACTTCAGAAGAATTATTAGCTGCCAGGAATATTTTAATAAAACAGGTCCAAATGGAATATTATGAAAATGAAATTAAACAACTTAATAGGAAAAATAGCAGTAAAATTCAGTCAACAGTAAAGAAATCAAGTAATTTATTTAAGTTATCACCATACCTGGACGAAGATAGTTTACTTCGCATCCGGGGAAGGCTAGATGAAGCAACAGATCTCAGTACAGACACAAAAAGACCAATCATTTTACCAAGAGAGAGCCGTTTAACTTTATTAATCGTTGAGGACTACCACAGAAACTACCGTCATCGAAATCACGAAACTGTAGTAAATGAGGTAAGACAAAAATTTTATATTCCAAAACTTCGACGGATGGTTAATAAAATCAGAAATAATTGCCAATATTGTAAAGTAAACTTTGCCATACCAAAACCACCCGAAATGTCACCGCTTCCTCCATGTAGACTAACAACATTTACTGCACCATTTACACATACTGGCGTTGATTACTTTGGTCCCATGAATGTAACAGTTGGAAGACGAACGGAGAAAAGATGGGGAGCCTTGTTTACATGTCTTACAACTAGAGCTGTTCACCTCGAACTAGCCTACAAGTTGGATGCTGACAGTTGTATACTATGCTTTACAAATTTTATTAATAGAAGAGGACGACCAAGGCATATTTATTGTGATCGTGGAACAAATTTCGTTGCAACAGAAAGAGTTTTGAGAGAAGAACTGCAAAAGGTTGACAATGCTTTAATAGCGAATTCACTAGTAAGTCCCACGCTAACATTTCACTTTAACGCACCAATTTCTCCCCATATGGCAGGAGCTTGGGAGCGTCTGGTGAAAGCTGTAAAAATTTCATTGTATGATGCTCTTCCTACTAGGAATCCCACCGATCAATTGCTTTATAGCTGTCTAGTAGCTGCAGAAAACATAGTAAATTCGAGACCTCTCACTTACCTTTCATTAGATTCGGAAGAGTCCGAAGCTCTAACTCCTAATCACTTTTTAATGGGATCTTCAAATGGTGATAAACCGATCGGACGACTAGATGACAACAGTAATGTATTAAAATTTAGTTATTTATATCGAGAACAATTTGCAAATAAATGTTGGCGCCGTTTTATCTCCGAATATATACCTCAGCTACTGCTGAGACCAAAATGGCAAAAACAAGTTGTCCCCATTAAAGAGGGCGATATTGTAATTATATGTGATAAAGATTTACCAAGATGCAATTGGCCAAAGGGTAAAGTAATTCAAGTAAAAAAGTCACCTGACGGACAAGTACGACGGGCAACAGTTCATACAAAAAATGGGATTTTTGAACGTCCTGTTGTCAAGTTAGCATTAATACCTTTAAACGAAAAACAAACAGACAGTACATCTTCTCTTTGCGAGAGAAATGTACTGGGCGGGAGTGTTACGAATAATGTTTAACATATTTTAAAATTCTTATTTTAACATCCTGTATTTTTTTATCTTGTTTTGTTTCTAAGATTTTATGGAAAAAAATTGTTTATGTTACTTACTTTTCCAAGAACTAGGTCTTAATCAAAAATAATAAAATAATTGTCAGAATAATATAAGAAAGTAATAATCAGCACAGTGGAACAGTAAGTAATAGAGAATTTGTTGGTTCTATATTTTTATTCATGTTATTTTAGGAATTTGAGTACATTGATTAACTTGTGTATTTACAAATTAATAAATCAATACTACAAATCCGTCTATTGCTGCAAGATATTCCCAACAGTTCCCAAGCACCGTGAAGAAATTTTCTATGTTTCTGCTGTGCGTTATGTAATGTGGAGACCAGACAGAAGAGCAATAATCTAGGTGAGGTCGGACTAGTGAACAATAAAGGACTTTGATTGCAGTTGTGTCAGTAAAATCATGTGTTAGCCTTTTGATAAAACCTAACATTTTCATGGATTTATGGATAGCCTTAGGTATGTGTTGATTGAAGCTTAAAGTGGGATCTAGAATAACTCCAAGGTCTTTAATTTGATTAACAGACTCCAAGATATGTCCATTTAAGTTATAATCAAAAGTAGTAGTTGGTAAATGGGATCGATAAAAGCGCATGACATGGTACTTTATAGCATTCAAATCCATGCCATTTAAGGCACACCAGTTTGATAGATTATCAAGGTCAGACTGAAGCCAGAGGGCATCATAAATGGTTTTAATAGTTAGGAAAACTTTTAAATCATCTGCAAACAATAGTGCTTTGCCATACTGAAAACAATGAATGATGTCATTTATAAATAAGTTGAATAATAAGGGACCAAGGTGTGATCCTTGAGGAAAACCTGAGGTATCTTGAAATGAGTTTGAATAGTTATGGTTTACTCTAACCATTTGAGTTCTGTTCCTAAGATAGCTACTAATCCATTGCAGTAAGACCCCATTTATGCCATATTTATCGAGCTTTTGAAGTAAGAGAGAATGGTTAACCCTGTCAAAAGCCTTAGAAAAGTCAGTGTACACATACGAGAACCATCCGATATATGTGTTAGCCTTTCGTAGACCTTTTTCAAATTATCAAAAAATATGTTAATGTTGTGTTTATTAAATGAGGTTAGTCTCGATAGACTACACGCTTCAGGTTTTCTAATGCTGTTACGATGTAAAAATCCTCTTAGCCAGTCTTTACCTGCACTTTTATACTTTTTCCAAGCATCAGGTATTTTTTACTTATTTATTAGCGCCATTTCGTATGCCAATGTTCTCAACTCTTTTGTTGACAAACCATAAGCCATTGTACTACATTCTTCGAGATACTCCGCAAGGTCTTGTTCTTGTTGTGTAGTAAAAATTTTACGAACTTCATAATGTGGTGTGGTTCTTATGTTACCCTCTGGACCTATTTTTGCCTTCTTAACGTACCTATGAATAGACATTTTTTGTTCAATAACTAAATAGCTGCAGCCATTTGCTCTGTTTACGTTTTCCCAATTTTTCGTTGCGTATCTTTTGGCCTTCCCATTTTCAGAGAAAACTAAAAAAAAAAATTGAAAACTTGTGAGACGTCCTATAACCCTATGGTACACAGTGAGACATCGTCTCACTGTGTACTACCTTGTAGTGTCTCAGTGTGTACATTTGCAGGTAAAAACTAAAATTGCTGCCAAATATTTAAACAATATAAATCACCTTTAAACTATAAATACATTTGGTTTGAAACATTAGCTTTAAAGGTACTTACTCAATAAATTTTCAGAAGTATTTTCTGACACACCAAAAGGTCTATAAAGTCACCAAGTACGTAACTTTCAATGTAAAAAAAACGCTAGTTGATCACCTCACGATAACGACCGAACATCAACTAACAGGAGTAAGACGAAGTGACTGCGTATATAAAAATTAACTGACGGTGTTGTCAAACCTCAAAATTCTCAAACTGTCTTAAGAAAAAATGGAGGTGTCTCACTGTGTACGCCGTCTCACTGTAGCCTAACTTCCTCTACTGCCTTCAGCTCCAACATTTTCCAGTCTCCACCGTCGTTTGGCCGAAACAGGTAGCTTTAAGAGGGCAGCTGATATTGTCGGAAGACCACGTGCAGTCCGAACCCCGGAATTGGAAGAAGCTGTTTTGAACGCTGTCGAGGAGAATCCAGAAACAAGTACAAGAATAATTGCTGAAGCTCTCAATTCTACTCAGTCCACAGTTTGGAGAATTATCCACGATCAACAATTATATCCATACCATATTCAAAGGGTGCAAGCTCTTTTGTCACGAGACTTTCCTCAACGCATTAATATGGGTCAGTGGTTTTTGAGGAAATTGGCTGAAAATCCTCAATTTTTAAGATATGTACTTTTCACGGACGAGGCAAATTTCTCCAAAAATACTATCACAAACTTTCATAACAACCATCTGTGGGCTCTAGAAAATCCGCACGCAATTAGTGAAAGGCATTCTCAGTATCAATTTTCTGTAAATGTATGGATGGGAATAATTGATGATTATTAGATAGGCCCTTTCTTTCTTCCGCTCCGACTGGATGGAGAAACTTACAGACACTTTCTAGAAAACGAATTGCCGGGATTACTTCAGAATGTAACTTTAGAAAATCGTATCCGCATGTGGTTTATGCATGATGGTCCATTTCAGCGTTGTAGCCAGGGAATTCCTTAACACTGTCTATCCAAATCGATGGATCGGTAGGAGTGTAGAAGAACCTAACCAGGCGTGAGCACCAAGGTCCCCAGATCTAAACCCGTTAGATTTTTATTTTTGGGGACATATGAAGTAATTAGTTTATAAAACTCCAGTAGCAAACGAGGAAGAACTAAGAAATCGAATAATAGACGCATGTGAAAGAATAAGAAACACACCAATAATTTTTGAGCGAGTACGAGATTCAATGACTAGAAGATTGAATGCCTGTATCTTCGCTGAAGGTGGACACTTTCAACAATTTATTTGAATACAGTTTAATTTCGTTTAATTTAAAATTTCTTGGAATAAAATGTTGATATTTCTTGCATATTTTATTTAAAAACTACTGATTTTGCACCCTCCGGATACTGATTTGCATTTCTACCGACATTGTACAAATTTTTTTACGCGAAAACGGTGCGTCTTCCGAACAAAAGTCAAGAGATCAAATTTGTTCCAAATTAAATGTAGATTTTAAAAATAATTTTTATTTTTTAAAAAACCAGTGGCGTACCATTTTTTTCTTAATAATTAACGATGGTAAACTACTGACCAATTCTTCCTCACCATCCTTTAACAAAAAAAAAAATACATACATATATAAAAAGGTCTGATTGAAAATTTTCGTCAGACGAGCCGTTTCCGAGTAATTGAGCTTAATAGATCGATGTGTTTTTTCGATTTGTCCTTTTTATTTTGAAATTTTGTAACTAATGAATCAATGAATATTCAAAAAAGCTTACATCGGATTCTAATAAAAAGAAATTTAATGCTCTACAAAAAAGGTCTCTTAAAATTTTTGCCTAAATTTAATTCTTCAAAAGTTATTCACCATTAAAATCGAAGAAAAAATTGAAATTTTTTGTAGAGAATTTAATTTTATATAAAAATAAGTGAAAAGAATTTTTTTACTTTAATTTATTGACAGTTCTAACGTAAAACATCAAATTATGACTAAAAATCAAAAATAGCGATGATAGACTTCTTAAAATTAATATTAAGGGCTCAAATTTTCACGAAATTTTTTTTGTCATCCTGAATGACATTCTCGATATATTTTTCAAAAACAAAATAGTCAATTGTTTTGGCCCAGTCTAGTGTTCACATAAAAAAATCATCTTTCTAATTGTATTTTTTAATAACGATGAAACGTGTATTATTTATTTCTAATATTTAGTTTTTGTCAACAGAACCCCCTGAAGATAAAGAAAAACATTCAAAGCAAGAACCTCTCGAGTGCATGACACAGATTGTTGATTTACTATCTCCACTATCGACATCCATACAGAAAAGAAAAAATATGGAAAAGACTATTAATATTGATACATTAAATTCTTCGAGTGATATGTCAAACAGTAGGAGCAATCCAGGAACTATTGTCAAGGAAATGACACAATTAGATTGGATCAATAAAATAATACTTATCGAACATATTATAAGTCTACCATTGAATTCAGTTTGGTCTGAAACTATAAACAATTCAATTTTATTATTGCGCCCCAAAGAAATACCATTGACTGAAAAATATTGTATTCTTGTAAAACTCAAAAAGTCTTATCGCGCTATCGACATTCCCCCAACGACTCAGGAAAAAATGGACAGTTTGAAAAATTTTGAATTTCCATCGACTTTTCCAGAAGAAACGAAGAAGCTTCGTGTGTTTGAGAATGGATGTAAAGAACCAACAAAAAGAAGTACTGATAATCCTTTAGATTATTCTGCAACTACTTCAAAGAAAAGAAGACGTGATGACGATTTGAGAAAAATAGAATATAAAAACCATTCTGCAACAGGTGATCTAAATGCACTTCTAAAAATTTACGACGGAATTCTAAAAGAAGGAGAACATTTATGCGAAATGCCCTCAGAACCAGTACCGTGCATCCAAGAATTTGCATTCAATATGAAAAACATGTTTAAACACATAACCATTATTCAACCTCTGCTAAAACAAATTAAAAACAATGAAAAAAAATTATCAAAAACATTTTCGGTACTATCGGTGCAATATTATGATTTTTTTACAAAGGTATTGAAAACTCTTCCCTGTTTTGAAAATTCTGACATTTCCAAAACCGCACAAGACGAACCCAAAATAAATTTTCATGAACCTCCTTGTGTTCGTGTTAAAGTAATTAAGAAACATGCAGCTCACGCTCAAAGTTTCTTAAAAAAGCTAAAAATTCAATTTGAATATTTAATTGAACATATGAAAGTAGAACATAAAATGTTAGAGCATTATGAAAGTTTTGTTGCCAATATTTTTAAATATTTCAGCAGACTCGATTTTTCCTTGAATCATGTTGCCAGAACTTTAGATGAACTAGTGCAAGATTTGAAGTTGAAAGAAATGCTTGCAACAATTAAGAAAAAAACATTCAACTTTGAAACTGCGAAAGAAATGCTTGTAATAATAGCTAAAAATATTAAAACTTTAAGAGCAGACATTAATAACATAGCTAGTCTCTTAGACAGCCTAAAATATTATTTACATGATATTATGAAACAAGACTATGACGATCATCGGTTAAATTTCAAAGATGATGTTATTATAATAATTGAACAAATAGTTACTCATTTTTCGAATAAATCATTTAGATGTGAATCTTTAAATAATATTATTACCAAAAGAAAATCAGTTCCAGAGAAACTTGATATTTTAAGTAAGAAATCAAGGTCCACCTCTATGATGTTGAAAACAGTTATAAAAAAAATTCAGCAAATAAACTCTCCAAAAATATTGGAAACGGAAACATTTAACGACTGCAAGGACACTTTTGACTACATCATTAAGTATTTATCAAAAACGAATGAATCTATTTTGGCTTTTAGATCTCCCTTGGAATTATTAATAAAAAAACATGCAAATAACCAAAAGACCAATACAAATGAAGCTATTTTTATAAATCGCGGTTCTATTAACGAAACAACTACAAGAGAGTTTACAGGTAAATTAGACGAACTTCGTGCAATCTACCAAACATTTTCAGTAACAAAAAGTTTTATTTTATCAGTTGAAGACATGGAACTATTAGAAAAAGTTTACTTAGGTGTTGAGAATGTACACAAACTTGTGCGAATATTGAATTCACATCTGTCTAGTATAAGAGAATTTATAAAAAACTTTCTAGGTGAAGACACCGACGAACACTTTTCAATTCTGTCTGAAGAATACTTCGAAGTGATAGAAAATATCTTTAAGTTATTTCTTAAGATTAACTGTGTTAGGAAATCCTCTAGTAATGATGCTACTTTTAAAAATGCTATAAGTTGTGCCAATTTTGTAAAAGAAATTATTTCATCACTTGACGAAATATTAGAAGTTCTTCAAACAGATTTAATACTATTAAGGTCAAAATATAGTTTTGGTAAGGGATGCCAAGAATTTTTTGGTAGTATTCATAAATATTTTTTAAATCTTTCCAAATCGCTATCCTTATTTTTATTTTCTGCCGTTAATCTGATAAATAAAACAAACGAGAGGAAATATTCGGCCAGCTTAGAAGAACTTTATAATTTATATAAAAATTTTTCCGAAAATACGGATTCTTCAGTATTACAAGACAGAAACGAAATAAGTTTATCTGTTCTGTCAAAATTGGGTCTTATGATTAATGTTAGGCAACAATTCTCAACAATAAAATTACTTCTAAATAGCTTGGAAGTTGAATTAAAAGATTTCAATTATGATGAAACATATAAAGATCGCAGTTCAATACTCGGCGACGAATATTTCTCAGTAATCGACGGATTTATTAAATGCTTTCCTGAATCACTTGTGAAAAAAATAGGATTGTCAAAAATACACGAAATCGATTTTAAAATCGTCCAAGAACCAGTCGAAAAACGCATTAATAATTTGGAACTACAAGTGAATAAAGCTATCGACCATTTAAATGAAATAAATCTGGAAGGATTCTTATGGGAAACAAACAAATTTGCAGATAGTAAAGATTTCTTAGAAAGTTTTGTACTTCATCTTTTATACTCTTTAGACTTTTTGCAATATATTAGATTTCTTTCTGGATATTTGAAAGAAAGAATCAGTACAAAGAAAATACATTGTGATAAAGAGTCCTTAAACGCTACAGTTAATGAAAATCAAGCGTGTGATAGTGAAACTCAACAAAATGTAGATCTATCTGAAACATTTCATGGAGAGCAATCTGGTAGTTTTGACACTGAAACCCCCGCTTCAGATATAACTAATCAAATTAATAAAATTATTCGAAATCCAAAACGCGCAGATAATTTAAAATTAATGTACGATGCATATCAATTCTTCAAAAATAAACAAAATATACAATTTCCCACTGACCTTTGCGATGTCATCGATGAAGATTTTTTAAACGTCATGTCGGAAGCGGTTATTTTTTTGAGAGAATTACATGAAAGAATTATAGTAATAAGAGGTTTACTTTCCGTTTTGAATGATGATCCTGATCACCAGCAAGACTTGTACACTCTCTCGGAAGATTATTTTATAATATTTAACGAATTTTTCTATGGTTTTCTTACAAAAAGTAGTCTGTTTGATATAGAGAGTAATTACAGGATCCCTATTAATTTGGAATTAAAAACAGATGAATTGAATCATTTTTTAATTTATAGAAGGTTTATAAAAAAAGTTTTTCGACTTTTGCCAAAATTGAGAGTACAATTTGAACAGATTAGAAAGATCACCATAGAAGATAAGAACATATTTTCAAATTGTCAGAAATTTTTTGAAGCCGTTTTCCAATATTTTCAATATCTTAATGATTCTTTAATACACTTTCGAGATTTTTTCTTTCTCCCTACAAATAAAGACTTTTTCTGTCAAATATATGCCAAATGTAATAATGAATTTCCCATCAATTCTCGAATGATTGAGAACAAGTATTTAATTTGTTTTACTGATACTCTTAATACTCAAGAATACCTTAATATTACTATTGAGAATGAACAAGGTGAATTTGATGAAAAACCGGCAGTTTTTTGTACCCCGAAAAAAGAAACGGCCAGTGATTTTGCAAAAACAACACAAAAGCTCAGAAATGAACTTCAAGAATTATTTGAAGATAGTCCGGATTCTAAAAAAATATGGAACAATTTTGAGGATGATCTGGATCACCATGTTGGTGCCGATCAATGTTAAATTTACTTGGGTGATAAATAATTGATAGTCTGAAGACTATTGGAAAATATTTTAAGTTTTTATTTACGGGATGTGTCAGCAATAACATACAGGAAAATGTTTGTTTACCTTTCTCTCCTATTCTGGATATTCTGTTACATTTCGTTTTTTAAATTTGATAGATTAAATAGGGGAAGGAAAATTATACAGTTGAAAATAGTTATTAAATTGGCATTTTCTTTTTTAGACAAACCTTTTCCTGCATGTTAGTTAGTTTTGTTTTCGCTGGTGCATCCCTGCTTATTACCTGTGATCCACAAATATGGTTTCGAAAGTAGGTCATGACCAACAAAGACAGATATACGATTCGGGTCTGTGATAACTACGTACGACTCTGAATAATTGAATCCAAATTGACACTTAAAAAGATGGATAATTGTATGCGGTGACAAGCGTTACTTTTTCCATGGCCTACTTTAGGGTATGGACCAATATTAACCGACAACTATCCTGGATTTTTGACAGTAGGTCCTGAAAAAAACTAATTTGTTGGTTACATTTGAATTACGCACGAAAGTTGCGTCACTTTTGTAACAGATTGACATTTAACCTAATGGTAACTGTAAAAATATACCGGTTAGTGAATTGACGTTTGAGTCACCATTTTCAGGTAACCGCATCCCTATTTTAACCGGTTTTTCAGGAATATCAAGCAGAGTGGTTAGTGTTGTACCAACTAACCAACATTTCGGTTAATATCGGACCATACCGTTAGAAACATTTTTTTGTTATGTTAACTACCAGAGATGTTGGTAATTGTTGATGGTACTGCTTCAGAAAGCGTAATAGTACATACGTATGTCTTTATTTATACATGGTGTTCCATTAGTACGTAATTGTTCAATATTTCAATTTGTGCCACCAAACTTTGAATAAAAATTATGTGGATTTAAAAAATACGTATTATAAAAATATTTTTGGGTATACAGGGTGTTGCTTTTTTGCCTGACAAATAAAAAGGTATATTTTTTAAATAGAACGCCCTGTATTTTTGTTTTAGAATGATTTGGTAATACTCTATCTGACCCTAAAATTAAAAAAATATGTTGCAGGGTGTTGTGGGGTCCCAAGTTTTGATTTGATCCCATCTGTAGATGTATATTTTTGGATTAATCACCAAACTGGGAGCTTATTGTTTCAACGATCCCATCAAATTAAATGTTTAAATAAAAACTGATACGAATAAAGTGTGTAATAATTGTAAATTTAGTGACAATTATAAATTATAATTGACATAATAATGTTATTGCTTGGCAAACGAGGTTGCCGAGGCAAGTTTAATCCTTCAGTATGGCTGCCAAAGGTGATAGTGCATGTATGAGGCATGTGTCGCGGTGAGTTAAGAACGAAATTATGTAATGCGTTTGAGTCACTACACCACAGGTTTGCCAAGCAATTAATGTTTTATAAAATTAGAGAATGATGCGGTCCCCAAATTAAATTATCATAATTTAGGTAGGTTTAGAAATAGTGGTGATAGAACTGGATTATTTTATACAGTGTTTTGAAACATGTCTAATTTTAAGTTCAATTGACTTATTTTTTAAAATGTACCACCCTTAAAAAATAAATTCGAATCACGGATCCTATCTCCGAATCCTTTTTTTTTTACAAAAAAAAAAACAAGAATTTAAATCAAATGATTCGAATTAATTTTTTCGGATTACGAATCACGGTCAGTATCATACAATGGTATCAAGTATGCTTCCGAATCTATAATTGTGTCTATTACGGACTAAGAGAGCATAAAACTATTTTTTTCTATAAATATGAAACATAAATAAATTAGAATCTACAAAAAATATATTTAATTTTATTACAAAATATAAAATAATAAACAAAATTAAATAAAAATGTCTTTTTGGTTGGCTTTACATAGCACCAAAATTTCAAAGTTTTCATCTGTCAAGCCAGACTGTCATTCGAGGTGCGTCGATTATACTTGCAAACAAAGAGCTGGGTAATTACATGTAGGTATTTTAAAAATAAATACAATTACAAAATACTTTTTAAAAAAAAAAGAATTAATTACAAGTACAAAGTACATGTTGTAAAAATAGGAATTATATTGATTTAATTACAATTACATGAAAAAGGAATTAGCAATTATTTTTATAATTACTTTGCCGATAAAACAACAAATTATGATAGAATTGAGGAACCATGAACCAACTAGACCGGTACAAATAAAATTTTTAAATAGGTAATGCAAAGTGTCAAACTAACAGCGTGTTGCAACGACTTTCTTAAGGATTCCTTAAAGTTAAAGATATCTTAAGGGCAGGGCCGCCGAGAGCCGAACTGGGCCTCAGGACAATTCTCCAGATCGGGCCCCGCGACAATTTTATAAAAAATTAATACCAAAAAATCTTCAAGCAAAAATTTCTCCTCTTCCTCTACTTGAATTTCTCTAAAAAAAAGGTCTTCAAGTAAGAACTTCCCCCATCTTATGTCGAACTTCTGAAAGTAACAAACACCACCGCTGCCGGGCCCCCCTTATACCGCTGCCGGGCCTTCTTTTGAACCCGGGCCCCGGGAATTAGTCCCGGCTGCCCCCCCCCTATAGTCGGCCTTGTTTAAGAGCGGGTTGTATAAATCTTACTTAAAGTTAAACTATATTTGAGGTGACACATGACAAATTTTATATGGCATAGGTACAGTCTAAACACCATTTAGCACTTGGGGCTTGTTTCCCCAAACATTAGACTGCACACATAGAATCGGAAATTGACATGTATCACCTAAATCTGAGCTTAATTTTAAATAAGCTTTATACAATCGGCCCTAAGTGTACTGTTTTATGTACCATTTAAGTAGGAATGTGCACGAGCTTGATCGAGCAGGCTCGGTTCTTGCTTGTATTGCTCGAGCGGAGCTCCGAACAGTATGACCAGTCCGATGCCCGAGCGGCTCCTGTATAATATTCGGGTCGAGCGCCTCGCGTATCGGCTCGAGCCACGTCAGAGATCACGTGTACAAGGTGTGATAATGTTTTCGAGCACTCCATTTCTTAGATGGACCGAGTTTATGACTGGTTACTTATTCGAAATATCAAATAATTTTCATTTATTCGAATGAAAAAAATCCTATATACTTACTGTAAACGTAAATGAAGTCAAAAACTTATCTTATATTACACTTATATTACGGGGACCGAAATACATTAATCACTTTTCACCACTAAATTTAATGTTGAATGATTCATTCAGAGTACGGAACGCTCGGATCATAAGAGACTCGAGCCGTACCGGTACGCGATGCGCTGGTATTGTTCGGAGCTGCGTTGTAACGTACCCGAGCTGCAATTTTTCGAGCTTGATCGCGAGCGCTCGAACTTTACAAGCTCCTGCACATCCCTACATTTAAGGTCTTCTTAACCTAAGGGAAAAGACAAAATCGATAAGTAGTATAAAAACAGGTAAGTTAGTAACTTTTTAAAGTTTATTTGAACAAAAATACAAAAGTTCGTGTACCTGCGCATAGGTACTTTTATATTTTACCTAATCATACCATACAAATCGGGCATCATTAGTCTGGGGCCGTTTAATCAAAAAGATAAAATAGTTAACACTAAACATTTTATTTACATTCGGTGCAGTAATCAACTCTAGTCAAAAATTATGTGATACCTTTTTATTTTTGTCGTTTAAGTTTGAGATACTTCATGAAAGTTTAAAACAAATTTTTCTAATATCATAACCTTGAAACATTTTTTAACAAGAGTATACCACAGAATGTAAGAAAAATATTTAGTGTAAAATTATTAATATTTTTTGCTGTTCATCAAACAGGCAAGATCTAGTTATAATTATTCATAAAGTATTTATATTGTTACTTTTCTTAACAAGTTTTTCAAAACTTCTGCCGGACAGCGCGTTTCAATGTTGAAAACTAGAATAACTAGAAATACCTACGCAACGTAAATAAGTAATTTTTAGTATTTACCGCATAAAAACTGCTTTTTACACCACTTCATACTATATTTCCTTAGTTTATAATGTTTATGCAACATAAATTATGTTTATAATGATATAAATACTAAATACGTCTTAAAAATAAGGATGACTATATCTACTTACCCCTTACTGTTATTATTTTGGGTTGAACAATTTCACTGCTTCACGGCACAACGCTTTCCTCAAAAAATGCATTCTAACAAATGATAAGGATGCGAGTGCGAACTCTAGTGACCGGTTCGAATAGGAAATTTCTTGTTTTTATATCACGTGTATCTCATAAACACGCATTTAAAAGTAATTGTAGTAATTAAAAAAATGTAATTGTACTTATAAATGTAATTGTAATTAGAAAGAAGTAATTGTAATTTCCCCACAGATTTTGCTACAATAATTACATAAAAAAATTAATTGTAATTATTAATTTCTTTTTAACTAGGAATTACCCAGCTCTGTTTGATAGTCAAACGTTCGTGCCGGCGTAGTTTGGTCTTTAAACGGACCCGATACTAATATTGGTGATCGAATACGAATCCTTCAGGATTTTCTGGGCGAATCCGGATCACGGATCCTTTTTTTTTCTTAAGTATTCGAATACCGCTCTCGGATCCTCAAAAAGAATTCAAATCCTCCCCAGCTGTGCTCTGTGTATTATCTTAGCATCAAATTTCTTATACATTTTTCCTATCCAACGATACCAACGTATTAAATGACATATATACAGGGTATTCCATCAGTGCGTAATTGATTGAAGCTGTTTTATTAATGGAAATACGTAAAATAAATTAAAAGTTGTATGACTATATTTAACAAATATTCTTAAATATACAGGATGGTTCAAAAATGAAAAGCTGACCAAACCTATACATTTTTAAAGCAAAAAAACCATGCAAGTAGTTATACATATTTAATTGTTTTCACACCGTCAAACAATTTTAATAGACCTCATTTATTTGATATGTTGTGTCAAAACGGGAGGTTATGATTTTCTCAATTTTTTATGATGAAAGAACTGGAGCAGTTTTTCTTGTTTCTAATATTAATCATATAGAACAATTTAAACTACCTATGCATTCCTCAATTTTTACAGCTGAAGCTTTGGCCATTAGAAAAGCTCTTCTGTGGTGTAAGTTAAATCCATTTCAAGCGTTCGTTATTATGTCTGATTCAAAGTCGGTTTTACAGGCTATCCAAGACTCTCTAATAAAGTTCTATCGACAAGAACTTGTATTTGAAATTAAAAATTTATTATATAATCTGCGGACTATCAACAAAAATATTACCTTTATTTGGGTTAAAGGACACTGTGGCCTCAGTGGAAATGAAATTGTAGACCAAGAAGCTAAAGTTGCCTGTAGGATCGGTGTATATACCAAAAAAGTCTCGTCATTGCCTGATATCGTTAATGCACATAAGAAAAACATAAGAAACAGATGGTTAAGCCATGATGTTTCTAAAAATTCAAATAGTCATTATTTTTAACTTTATAGGCAACTTCCTAATAATATTCCTCATCTCAACAATTTTGGTTTACCCAAAAATATACTTTCTATTCTATCACGTCTCAAATTAAATCATGGACGGTTTCCTGCCCATCTACATAAAATAAAAATCATAGACTCTCCCACTTGCAATAATACGTCGGTTGGAGACGCCAATCACCTTTTCTTTGAATGTCAAAATTATGCATTACAAACATCTGGGTTATATAAATCTTTAATCTCTCTCAATTTTCCTCTACCAGTAAATTTGACATCCCTTCTGACAAGCACCGATAAACATATCCTCCATATTTTAATTAAATTTATACCTGATACTAAGCTAGATATTTGAGACACTACTTCTTTTATTTATTTCTTTTTTGTATTTCGTTTTTATTATTTAAACATTCTGTGGCAAATGGACACCGTCCGAAGCCATATCTCTCTCACACACATATACATATTTAATTGTTTTCTCACCGTCAAATAATTTAATAGACTTCATTCATTTTCTATGTTGTGTCCAAACGGGAGGTTATGATTTTCTCAATTTTTTAAATGGAATACCCTGTATGTTATACCACTAAATAATACAGGGTATTTCATTTAAAAAATAGAAAATCGTAACCTCGCCTTTTGATACACCATGTATACAACATAGCAAATGAATGAACCCAATTCAAATTGATTGACAATGTGAAAACAATCAAATATGTATAACTACATGTAGGGTGTTTTGTTTTAAGAATGTATAGGTTTGTCAGCACCTTGTTTATGGATCACCCTGTATATTTAAAAATAATTGTACAATACAACTTTTAAATTAAAATTTTTTTCGTATTTCCAATAATACAATAGCTATCGATCAATTATGCATTGACGGGACATCCTGTATATGTGTTATTGGTTAACATGTTGGTGTCGTTTGGGAGACAAATTTATAAGAAATTTTATACTAAAATAATATATAGGGTGTTGCATTGATTTTTTTTTGTAAATTGAACTTAAAATTAGCCATATTTAAAATATGTTTTAAAACACTGTATAAAATAAACCAGTTTTATGACCACTATTCGTTAGCTTAGTATCTTATAAGTCTGTATATTAAGCAAGTTTAAAATCAATTGCGAATTAATGTGAACACATACAGACTTATGTTAAGTATCGTATATTAACAGAAAAAATCAAACAGTACTAGTTAATAAATATGTTACTATTATTTAATAAGATATATGTCCCCCATTGGCTTTTATTACAGCATGAACTCGTTTTGACATATAATCAATTTTTTGCGATTTTCCTTGATTTTGTCATCTCGAAACCACACCTGAATCACAGCCTCAATCATGTTGCGTTTTGTTGTACAATCTTATTTCAGCAATTTGACCTTGCATATAGACCACAAATTCTCAATCGAATTGAGGTATGGTGAGTTTCCAGGCCAGTCTAGAAGGGTAATCTTTTTGTCCTCGAAATATTTCAACATGTTCTTCGAAACATGACAAGGTGCTGAATCCTGCTGGAAGATTGGTTCGCCAAGTGCTTGTACTTTTACCATTGTTATTAGCAAGACAGAAATGCAACACTCGGTATATCCAAGAATATTTTTAAAATATGTATTTTTCCAAACCTTATAACTTTTATTTGAAATTTATTTGTGTGTATAAATCAAATTGAAATATTGAATAATTACGTACTAATGGAACACACTGTATATTTTTAAAGCCATCGGTTAGTTTAGTAGGTTTAAATACATGAATATTTTTGTATGAAAAATGTTAATATTTTAAGCGTTCTATTGTTAGAATTAGTTTTTTTTTATTTTTTTAGAGCAAAATATATTTATTTTTTTTAATTCAATATTCGCCTTTAATGCCTCAGTGTTATTGGATAATCACTTTAATTACCGGCCAGTGTAGTTTTTAATTGTTATCATTTACTATTTTATTTTCTATTTTTATTTTGTTTCTATTTACCCTAATATACAGTATGTCCCCCTAGGTTGGAATCATATGGAAAAAATTTTTATTATTAATTTTAGGAAAAAAAGTTATTCTTCATAAAAAGTTCTGCATTATCTAAAACCTAGAATACAGTCATCAAATATCAAATTTTTTCAATATGAGTTTAACTCAAGAGTAAAGTACCTTTATTCTTTGTACAACTGATAAAATTTGATATCTGATTGTATTTTAGGTTTTAGAGCATGCTCGACTTTTTATAAAGAATAACTTTTTTCCCAATATTAATAATAAAAAAGATTTTCATATGCCGCCAATTTAATATCGCATTCTTAATGCAAGACTTCTAAATAACTGAATTTTTAGAAAACACGAATTGAAGTTTTGTATTTTACATAGCTCATTAATCACTTGTTAAATGTATTCTACATAATTTCAATGCTAATTTATTCACTTAAACTTAAAAATCTTTATATAATTTAACAATCATGTTTGTTACCACTACAAAAATCATTTGCTCTAACAACCGGAAGCATGATGGCAGTTGTTTTTCTTTCGTCTGATATTTCTTTCCATCTCCTGTGAATATTATATAGAAAATATTAGGGTTACTTGGACTGTTGTCTGAGTAAACTTGTCATTTAGTTTTCCCTGAAAAAAACTGCGAAAAAACAGGGTTGTCCTGAATACTAATTTACGAAGGAATATTTTTAACATACAGTAGTTGTCTTACATTAGGAGTGCGATATACAGGGTGTCTGTAAAAGGTCTTTACAAAAACATACTACATATTCCTTAGACCAAAATAAGTCGATTTAAGTAAAATTACCTTAGTACAAAGTTGCTTCGTTTGGGCTCCAGAGGGCCTTGAAGTTACAATTTTTAAATAATTTTTCCCATATAAATTTAAAACGGCATATGCGATTTTGCTGAAATTTGGTATATTGGTAGAGTTTCATGTGGCAAAAAAATGGTATTAAAATTTTGTCTGATAATAATACATAGGCGTAGAACTTGATTTTTTAAATAATTGCACCTTTAAAAATTCTACGCCAATGGAAGAAAAGGAGTTTGAGTATGAAATTTAGATTGCGCAACTCATTTACTTTAAAAAAGGTACTCTTGATAAGACTCGTTTACTCTCATGGTTTTCGCTAAATTTCTGTTTTAATAATTTAGAGTGTATAGGTTTCACAAAAATATTTATTTACAACATAATCAAAATAGAGATTTTACAAAAATTGTTCAAAATGTTCACCATTTTCACGCATACAAAGATTTATACGTCGAAGAAAATTAAAATGTATCCTTTCCATAACTTCTTCATCACCTTTAAGATTGTTTATTGCATCTTGAATACGTTGTCAGAGTTGTTCCTCATTTTCTACAGGTTCCCTGTAAACTGTGGATTTCAGATGTCCCCATAAAAAGTAATCCATCGGTGTTAGGTCTGGGGAACGTGGTGACCAGTTTACAGGTGCGTCATTACCTCTGCCTATCCATTTGTGTGGATATTGTTCATTCAAGTGATTTCTAACGTTTAAAGAAAAATGTGGTGGAGCTCCATCTTGCATAAACCACATATCTCTCCAAAGTTGGAGAGGTAAATCTTCTAACAATTCTGGCAACGTATTTTGTAGAAAATCCAAATAATTTTCTCCAGTTAATCTTCGTGGAAGTATGACAGGACCAATAATGAAATTACCAATTATTCCAGCCCACACATTAATTTTGAATTCGTGCTGAAAATGGTTTACCTTTATTGCATGCGGATTTTCAACGGCATAAACATGTTCATTATGGGTATTAGTTATACCTCTTCTTGTAAAACCCGCTTCATCGGTAAAGCTTCTTGACAAAGTTTGGATCTCTTTCTCTTTACATATTAACAAATCGACAAAAACCCAAACGAATTTGAGGATCATGGACTAATAATTCTTGTACTGGCTTCTTATGGTATGGATATAGCAATTGTTCTCTAAGCACTTTATGAACGACTTTACTTACTCCTAGTTCCCTTCCAATTCGTCTGGTGCTTAATTCTGGTTCTTCTTCAACACGTTCTAAAATGTCTTCTTCAACTTCAGGAATCCTTACAAAACGTTCTCTTCCATTATCAACAGTGTTGGGAGCAAAGGAACCGGTCTCCCGAAGACGTCTCTCAACAGCAGTAAAAGTTGGGTGGCTAGGTACACGCCGATTTGGAAACCTTTCAGAGTACACCCTGACACTCTCTCGAGCATTTCCTTCACAAAATCCTAATGTAAGTAACATATCGGTATATTCTGCATTGGTATATTGTACAGCCATATTAATAAACCACGCATTTGTTTTTTTTTTTAATTATTTAGGGCCGAATTATTAATCTCCTGGTAAAGTTAATGTTAGTAATCGGCAGCATAAATTTTAATCTAATTACGCGTTAACACAATTCTAACCTACATTTCTAGGTCTTCTTACGATTATATTTTGAAAATCTTCGATATCCTCTATATCGTCTTCAGAATATGATTGAAAAATATCAATTTCAAATATTACATCCATTTTTTTTATTTTTGACAATGACAACTGTCACTTTATACTGTAGTTATTCCTGTTAGTCGTTGTTTAAAGCTTAACAAACGAAAATAGTTGCCGTTTAATATCCGACAGTTACAGGATGGTTATCCTAAAGATAAATCGTAACAGGACATTCAAAATTGCGATTTTTGTTGTAACAGGAGGATAACCATAGATACATTAGTATTATTTTATCTATGAGGATAACCTTAACTGTCACTTTACCAGGACATTAATAATTCGGGCCTTAGTCAGATAGAACACTTTCAATCGTTAACAAATTAGGTGTTAAAACTTGACAATATTTTTATTTAGACGAAACTATGGAAACCAACAATAAATGTTTTTGTATACGTATTGCAGGCAAATAATTAATATTCCTCAAAAAATCGTACATGGCAAGAATCGAGTATTTTTGTTAAAAGTCTCGATTAGAGGTGTTGAAGAAGATATGAAAAAAGTACATTTTTATGTTTTTCATCGGATAAAATTTTGTCCGATAATAATACATAGGCGTAGAACTTGATTTTTTAAATAATTGCACCTTTAAAAATTCTACGCCAATGGCAGAAAAGGGGTTTGAGTATGAAATTTGGATTGGGTACTCATTTACTACAAAAAAGTACCCTTGATAACACTCTGTTTACTCTCATGGTTTTGACAAAGTTTGTATTTTAATAATTATTGTTTATGTTCTAAAATTACTAAAATGCAAATTTCGTCAAAACCATGAGAGTAATCGAGTCTTATCAAGAGTAGCTTTTTTAAAGTAAATGCGTTGCGCAATCTAAATTTCATACTCAAACTCCTTTTCTTCCATTGGCGTAGAATTTTTAAAGGTGCAATTATTTAAAAAATCAAGTTCTACGCCTATGTATTACTATCGGACAAAATTTTAATACCATTTTTTTGCCACATAAAACTCTACCAATATACCATATTTCAGCAAAATCGCATATGCCGTTTTAAATGTATATGGGAAAAACGATTTAAAAATTGTAACTTCAAGGCCCTCTGGAGCCCAAACGAAGCAACTTTGTACTAAGGTAATTTTACTTAAATCGACTTATTTTGGTCTAAGGAATATGTGGTATATTTTTGTAAAGATCTTTTACAGACACCCTGTATATACGATTTGGCAACTGCGAATTATTTTTGTTTTTTTCTTGTTTTGCTAGTGATATAAATCTTATTTTATAGACACTAGAATTATTTATCTCGTACTCTTATTCAGTACGAGAAATGATTTGAGGTTCCAAGTGAAATTCTTAATAACCATACAGGGTGTTCGACCGACAATGCTCAACCCCAGAGAGCTCTCGTTAATTGATAAATTTTGATATAGGAACATGAACCCTTAAAGGTATTAGTTATCGAGATACAAGGTTTTAAAAGTTTGAAACAAAAATTCAAAATTTGCCATAGATCAAAAACGCCTTTAAAAATCTATTTAAAGCAGTTTTTGATTTATGACAAATTATATCTTTGAAACCAAGCCTTTTAAGGATTCATGTTCCTATATCAAAATTAATCAATTAGAACTCTCTGGGGTAGAGCATTGTCGATCGAATATACTAACATCCTGTATAAGTAATTAAAAAGTATGTAAAACGAATTCAGTTTTCAAATAATCAGAAAATGTAAATGATAAGTGTAAGCGAACAATATTTACGAAGTACATACTTCTTAATACAGAAATATAACTTTTGTAAAGAAATATTCGTTGACGTACAAAAAGTGAGATAAGTGCATTTTGTGCCATATAAGGTTAATAGATTTATACTATGTTAGAAATCATAGTGATTTTGTAACTGTTTATTTTTGAAATTGTATTATAATATGTTAAGACAAAAATAAAGAGTTATTTAGTTAAAAATTGTATTTTTTTACAAGTAGAACTAAATAAAAGTAAGTCATAACTAACATAAAATACGAATATTTATTAATAAAATATACGTTTTATTCTAATAATCGAATTAAATTACGGGTTTTGAGCTTATATTAAATTGTAATTAGAGGGGGGTGGGTTGGCTCAGTGGTTAGAGTCATGACTTTGAGATCGGAAGGTCTCAGGATCGAATCCCACCGTTGGCCGGGATTTTTTTATTTAATTTAATTATTTAAAATTAATTCTGATGCCTTGGTAGGATTCCCCACTCGACCATTCACTGTTGGGTTCTAATTAACAGTGCTGTTCCTAAAGTGGCGCAAGGAAACAGTAACAAGGCCTGTCTGTAGGGGTGTAGGAGTATTAGAGTACTAATACTTCTACACTATGGAGTATTAGACTACTAGTACAATCCATAACCTACATAGAACACTAGGCTAATGACCTTAGATGTTGAAGCCGTACACTAAAGAAAAAAAAAATTGTAATTAGATGAAACAAAATGGATTCTATGTATTTTGAGGTGATCTTTTCGAAAAAAGGCAAAAAAAAAAGTAGCAGTTTTTCGAAAGTGCCGAAATTTTGGATTTTGTCAATTTTTCAATTTTGCGCAGGCGCATGTCGAAAATAAATCAATATTTTTAAAACGCAATTTACGACATTTGAAAGCTTAGGAAAAATGCTAATTTTTATGTCTCTTGAGAAATTTTTATCCGATGCACCGTTCTCGCGGTATAGACGATTGAAATTTGTTTAGTATTTTGAGGCGACGAAGGTCGAAAAATTGAATTTGTTAAATGTTCAAACACTAAATTCTTCATAACATTGGTAAAAATTAAGATATTTGAAAAAACAAAAATGCGTTTTGAACTTAAGGGATGTGACTAGTAATTCTCAGAAGGGGGCAAAAGAAATCCAAAAATTGGGGATATGGCGGAAGGGCAAAGTGTACCGCGGTCCTAATTTCATTGTTTGCCTATAACGGCCAAACTATTTGATTTTTTTTAATACCACTTATAAAACTTACTCTTAAATGTAAAATCTTATGTGTGTGTGAATTTCACCGACATTGAACCATAATTGGCTAAGATATCAAACAATTAAATAAATTTTTTTCCTTAAAAAAAATAATTTTTTTTTTCTAAAGTTTGAAGTGGCACAAAAATGCACCCAATGGCTCAAAACTTTTTTTTTGAGTACTCTATTGTGTCTAGAATACGATTACATTACGGAAAATTCTGCAAATATATTTTTATCTATTTTTTTTTGACCACTGTTAATTGAGGGACGACCAAAAAACACGGTTTTTGAGAAAAGTTGCCTAAAATTGATAATTTTTAGTTTTTTTGTCTGAAAATTAAGCAAACCCAAATTTTATGTTTTCTAAATGTGTATACAAAGTTTAAAGTGTGTATGTTTCTTCTAAATTGTAGAATTCTCCCGACAAAAGTCCCATTACACGCGCTCCGCGGGATCCAAAACTCGTGTATACACTACATTACTGTAATTTCTTACATATCTAAATTTATTAGGCTTAAAATTTATTAAATTGTATTTTACTGACTTGTTATAAGACGTTTCTTGAGTTTTGTGCAAGGATAGTAATGGTCTCGGCGTTCGCTATCTGACAAGTTTAAACTTCAAACGGTCATATTTTTACAAATTGAATCGCTTGATAGTGTTCATAGGCATAGATTTTTAATAACCGTGTTCAGCAAGCTCTGTGTACACGTGGCTTTTCGAACTTCTCAGCAATTTATTGAGTAAGTACGTTCCTAAATTAATAAAATTCTATCACAGTGCTATAATTTTTTTGTTTCCAGGTTGCAATGGCTGGCCTGTGTTTATTATGTCATCAGACACTTGCAGATGGTGAACTATTGCAGATTTGCAATGCGACCTATGACATTCGAAATATAACCGAAAACTACGCATTTTTAAACGAGTGGTTTTTCTTAAATCCAACATTTTCCCTTTTTTGAGAAAAAACAAGCACACTGTCGATTTTTTCCGTAATTTGGGCACTTTACCGACTGAAAATATATTAGAATCAGTAAGTTTAATGAGAAACAAGCTTACTTTCTCTCCCAATTGCCAGAAAATTCGAGTAGCTTCAATTCTCGCGAGAATTACTGATCTTTGCACACGTGCGCTCAGAAAACAGTGGATGCTAGAAAAAATGTCTATGCCACAATTTTTCGTGTATTTTTTTTTCTCTATCATCTGATGGAAACAGTTTTCTATTCAGATAATTAGTTTTCGAGTTAATTAAGAAAAAAGTACGAGAAATTAAGAAAAAATTGTTTTGCAATTTTTTTCAAAAAGTTCGGAACGTAACTAGAAAATACGTATTTTTGTCATGCATATATATCTTTTCCCATTTCAAGTTTTCTTGTAAATAACTAAAAACCAGATATTAGAGAACAAAAAGCAAGCTTATCACCAAGTTGGAACTTACACTCAGGCTAGGATTAATTTCCTAGCATTTTTAAAGTATATCTTTTTGTGTATTTTTTTGTGCTCTTTTCGATGGCGAAGTTAGTTTTTTCAAATATATTTTTTTTGTTAGATGTTTTCGGAAAACCCGGAAAAAATCATATGGGAAAAAATTAAAAAAAACTACGCCCTCTGGTTTCCTGCGAATTCCCGAAAAACTATGGCAGATTTCGCCGCGGGACTTATTTTATTTGAGAGCCAACAAAAAAATACGCAACTTCTCTCATGGGCACATATGCATGTCTAACATTTATAATTTCGCCACAAATTCATCGAAAATTTCATGTCCATATATTATGTTATGTTGATAATGGGGTGTTAATACACTGCGACCTAAAAGATCTATTGTGCCCCCTTCTGTCGTCACTGCACTAAGGAAATGTCTCAATGCCTATAGCGACCCTTCCAATCCTATTTTCTCAAGGAAGTGTAGGATTTGAAGTGGCTTCAAGTTAGGTAAGTCTCCCTCTTCTATTTGATATCCTCCTAGATATAGTGCCCTTGGATTCTAGAGTGCTACACATTCAGTTAGGATGTAAATGGAGGTTTCGTCCTCCTCCTCACAGAATCTGCACTCACTATCCTCTACTACTCTCAGTTTACTTAGGTGTCCTTTTAGTAGGCAGTGCCCGGTAAGGATCCCTGTCCATGGTTCTGATAAAAAAAAAAAAACGAAAAAACGACTTTTTGGTAAAAGCACTTCTGGAGGCGAGAAATTCGCCATTAAAATTACCTGAGCAATGAATTTCCGAACTTTGTTTGCCTCCTCTTTCGAATGGTGCATTTATTTTCACTATCGGAATGATACTTGCCCAGATAATTAGCATTTTTACAATGGAAAATTCCGGAAAACCCGGTTTTTCCTAATTTAAAAAAAATTGAAAAACTGCTACATTTTTTTTTTCTTTTTTTCGGAAAGATCACATCAAAATACACAAGGTCCTCTTTGTTTCATCCAATTACAAATTAATGTAAGCTCGAAGGGGCTTTTTTTCGTTATTTAATTGGACTATAAAATTTAAGAGAAAACCGGACCTCTCGCGAAATCAAAATAGTTTATTTGAAAATGAATGATAGCAAATTTGTTATTACCCAGAAGATAAAACCCAATATATCATCATAAATCAGTGACGGAGAATTTCTAAAATAAAATATTTAACATTATTTGTTCCAAAATAAAATCCTTGGCTTTCTTCCTAAAATTTTTAAAAATACCAATTTATTTCCATTCTTGTCTTAAATTTTCTAGTCATTTAATCGTCAAAAATAAGGTAAGTAGGTATCAGAGTTGGGTAGTATTCGAATACCGGGTATTCTGAATCGTATTCAGAATACCATTTGGCTGGTATTCGAATACATTTGTGTTTTCGGTATTCGACTGAATACTTTTTTAGTCAGTACTCGCTATTTTGGATTCAGAATACCATTTTTGAAACCTAGTATTCGAATACCCACTTTGTATTATCCCGGTATTCGAATACTGTTTGATTATTTCTGTGTTACGAGTTACGTTTAACTGAACTTAAGGACGGGGTATCCCTGTGTATTAAAAGTGTATGTGTAGACCAAAAGTTAAATCGACAGTTTTCCGAATATGTAGTGTTTAAAAATCTAATTTTTGGCCAAATTAAAAATAAAGGTCTAACTTAGGTCACCTTACTATTGAAAATTAATAAATTATTATTTTCAATAAAAACCAATCATGTAAAATAACCCCCTTTTATTTCATCTCAAAGGTGCCGTCTAGAATTATTTTAACCTCGATGTCAAACAAATAATAAAAAAAATGTAATACGGCCTAAGTTCAACCTTTACTTGGAATTTGGTACACTCAGAATATTTAAATATTGTATATTTTTCAAAACGTGTAGATTTGAAATTTATAAGTCTCTTTCTTTGAAAAAACATGTCAAAACGAATTTGGACCAAAAATGGCGTCTAATTTAACTCTAAATCAACCCCGAAAAATCAATAATTACTTCATGTACTGTAATAAAGATGGTGCTCCGATCGATAATATTTTGACTAGTATTTGATTATTTCCGTTTATAGTATGTGTGTTTACGGGGGATATACGAGATGATAATACTGCCTCTGATACTGTTTATATGATACAATTCGAAACGACCTTCTTTCATCGGCACTCTTTTTTCGCCGGTGACCTTTTGACAGGCGCCTATTTGTTATATGATGTATGATTATCGGTTATTTATCAACTAAAAGTATAGGAAATTAGTACATTGTGAATGATAATATCATTTTAATGCTATTTTTGAAACTAGTTCAAAAGTTGCATTTAACGATACTCAATGTTTCATTTTACCGTCAGTTTTAGTTTGACATATCCGTCATTTTATGTTTACAAAGCTCAGTTTCTATTCGAAAGTAAGAGAAACAGTCAAAATAAAATGCGAAAAACACTTTTTATCAATTTCGTTTATGTCAACTGAAAGCGACAATTGCTGAAGACGTAACAAATAAATTAGGTCGAGAAATAAAAAAATCTATACTATAAGTAACATACCATATATTATACCTGTTAAAATAAATCAAAAATAAGAGAACATATCGTTGACGTATATACTTTTTCATCTGTGATTAGTGATTGCCAATTGCAAATTACGTATGAACATGCTTCTGCGCAAAAAAACCATTATTTCAAGTACTTGTATCATTAAAGTCCATTAAATTATTATTTTTATAAATTTGCTAATCTTTGCACTTTAAGTTTCATTATATGGGGTATCCAGACATTTTACTCCTCGTCCTCTTCTATTTAAAATTATCTCAGGTGCCATATATTCCGAGTAAAATTTTTCTAATTTTTCAACCATATTTTGAAAAAAAAATGGGTTGAAAATGAATTTTTTCAACAAATAGTGGATTTTCATCTCCAGTATATACTACAAAGTAGCACAATTTTCTTTGAGCTATACCTAGCTGTCCTTGAATCCAAAAGTATATAAAATCATTATTAGAAAATCAAACATAAAAAGAATATTAATATTGTAGTATCATTTCTAGCACATTTCTTAAAAATCATGAATTATTTTAACATATTGAAATTTTTCACCTGGTAAAAGTAGTTATGGTTTTCTTTTAAATGAATGTCACCATCTTCTATTTTTAAGCATGGAAATGGGTTTGAATATTAGGTAATGTGCGCCAATAATGTCAAATTATGACAATTCGCGAAAAACGTCAACTCTTTATTTAGATTTTAATGTGCAAAAGCCTAACTACTTTGGATATTGATCGTAGAAAAAATATATTCAGAATAATGAAACATTGTTATTAAATAACAAGTTTTTTGATTGTCAAATTTAATACGTAATATTATTTTTTAATTGCAAATATTTGAATGTTAAAATTATAGCGTTTAATTTTTTTATTCAATGACGAACTCGAGAGTGATAGAAAAAAAATACTACCTACCTTTAATGCAGGAAGTCGATGTCAATTTATCCAAAAATAAAACTGATTAAAATGTACAATGAAACTCACTAGGACACTTGGCACAAATAAATCAATTTTCTATTAAAGAAAATAACACTTATTAAAAACAAACAGCACAATAAAACACCTCAGAAACGTGTGATGTAATTTTGAAAACTAAATACCCGTAAGCTTGTTTGTAAATTTATAGACTCTTAACTCCTTTCCCCAGCCTTCATTAAGTATATTAAAAGTTGTGACGTCATATTGGCACAGATATACGGTAATGTGTTATTGACAATCAGGGAAATGTTTCTAGGAAATAACTACCTAAGATAAGATAAATGAATGTTAAATACCTACTCATAATATCTATTGTAGGGTTTTTGTACTTTAATAGGATAAATATTTATGCGGGCCTGGAAATGACAGTCAAAATTACCCAAAAACATTAGGTTAGTACCAACATCAGATAACTTCGGTATTTAACCAATTAATCACAATTAATATTCTTGAACATTCAAATGACAAAAACTTCCATCTTTAACCAATGAGAATATAGTTTTCATTCGATACTTCAAAATCACAATTTATTAATTAGGTAGAATAGTTTTAAAATATATTGCGAATTGCGACACGTCAAGCGTCCCACTCCGACTCAATGTGACGCAATTATTGTGGCAATATATTTTGAAACGACTCTATATTCGTGACTTGAAATTATAAACATCCCTCGTATTACTACCCGTATATAAACCAAATTATTTGTTTTAGGAAATATTTATATTTAATGTGAGGCAAGATATCGTTTTTGTTGTTACCATCTGCATACCTACCTACATTCTTTACTTTGGTCAAGGAAACAAAGTCAATTTTCGATAAAAATAAAATGTAATAGGTAGGTAATACTTTATGAAACAGTACAATAAAAGTATTGAAATAAAGTATGCTCATACTCCAAAATGAGTCCTAGAGTTAACATTTTTATAATATTATAAATGGCATATAAAACGATTGGACCGTTTTCACAATCGCGAAATAATTTTTTTTTATTTGGTAAAATCCCGGCAATTATTGAAAAATAGATTTTATTTTCAGGACTATTATTATGATCCTTCGAACTCAGTCTACTAAAAACCGGTTTATAATACAATATAATACTTAGACAAGGAAACCTAATCTAAGATATAATACAATATCCCCTAATAGCTAGTCGGTCGATATTTATAGTTACTTAAAGATTTCTGTAATAATTTGCACTAATTCAATCTCTAGTCGGTAGGTAACAGCACCTCCTTGATTGAATCTAAATTGACATAATTTTGTTCAGAAATTCCTAGGAGACGCTGTCCTTAAGCGTATTAAATCACGTTCACGGTGGTTGTGGACGGCGCAAAAAATGTTGCAACAATAACTGACAACGGTAGTAACTTTGTAAAGTCATTTAAAGAGTTTGGTATAAAACTAAAAGATATCGAATCAATTAACATATCAGGGGAAGGGGAAACGGAGGATGGAAGCAACGTAGATGATGGGGAGGAGGACGATGAACTTTTGTTTAACCCAATTTCAGAAAGTACCTCGGCGGACGTTGAAAATGGCGACATAATTTTGCCAAGGCACCTTAGATGCGCTAATCATACGCTTAATCTTTTAGCAACAAGTGATGTAAACTCCGTAATAAACTCTAACATTTCTTTGAGATCCCGACATACAGCTATTTTATTATTTTAAACAAGTGCAAGACCCAAGAGTGCAGAAGTACTTCAAAAGATACTTGGTCATACTTTAAGTTACCCAACAGTCACTCGCTGGAACTTGTTTTTTAATTCAATTTCTCAAATATTATCTATATCCAAGGAAAACCTAACCAAACTATATAAAGAGTTAAACCTTATAGAAAATCTTAAAGATGCAGATCTTCTTTATCTGCAAGAATACTGTTGTATTTTGAAACCAATTGCTGAAACGGTAGATTTTCTACAAGGAGACACTCACACATATTTTGGTTATTTAATACCAAGTATAACTTCTTTAAAGACGAAACTGATTAAAGTTAAATAAAGCATGACCCTTAATAGGAGTACCAGCTTAATTTTAGAACACATAATTAATCGCGTCAATGACAAATTTGAGCAGTACTTTGACCTTACAAAAGCAGAAGATGCAATAATTGCTGCAGCAACTTGTCCGACTATTAAATTTAGGTGGCTATCACCAACCATTTCATCGCAGTTTGGATTAGACATTGAGGAATTAAAACATAAAACCAGATTTTAATGGAGAAGAATCAACGCCCAATAATGATATTAAATTTTTCGAATTTGAAAGTGAGGAAAATCCGGAAAAAAATAGCGATTTAATTTCTCGGGATAATAGGGATAAACTAAAAGGAAAAATTCAACTTAACATTTTGCAATATCTTGAAGATAAAAGATTAGGTTTGCAAATGCTTAATGATTACCCTTCAATTATTAAACAAATATTTCTAAGATATAACTCCATATTACCGTCGTCTGCTCCAGTCGAACGATTGTTATTGTAATGTTTGTTTATTTTAAACAACAGTTTATTTATTAATAATTTATTTAAACACTTATTTATTTTATAACACAACTATTCTAATTTATATATACTTCGAATGTCTTTAAACTGATCACTATTTATATTCACCACTGTCTATCTACTAATTACTATTTATCTTCACTGATTCTGATGGCTCATCCACCAATATTTATATACAAATTGGTGATCTAGAATGTTCCTCCACCAAAATTACCAGAATTTACCAGAAACGTTATCATGTTATATTTAAACTAGAAATAGTATCTCGTTGACTCTGGAATGTTCGCGAAAGTGTCTCCACCATAGTCGTCACTAGGTTTGGTCTTAAGGGGTTTAATTATGTATAATAATCGGACAAGTTGAGCCTCAAAGGCCAAATAATACAGAGAGGGACTTGGAGTATTAGAGCATGACTGAATAATGAAATGGCTCACATTACATTATATTATATTTTATTTAAAACAAAAAGAATTTATTTTAAGTTATTTATTATTTAAGATTATTTTTCAAGGATAGCTTCTTTTGCTAAGCAATTCTATTGTGTTACCTTACTGTGTTCCAATCTCCAATGAATGTATCAAAGAATGTATTTTAAGTTTTATTTATTATACAGGGTGTCCCACGAGATACGCCTCGGACCATAACTCCATAACGGTGCAATTATCAAAAATTTTATAAGAGTCCTTTTTTATGTATATTCAAAAAAGCCATCTTTTAAAATTAGTTTTCGAAAATTGCACCGTTATGATCCGAAGTGTATCTCGTGGGACACCCTATATAAGTAGGTTGTAGGGTATAGGTAATGGGAATTGTTTATTTTTTATTAAACAATAAGTTTGTGTTTTTATCTGACGGTGTACCAAAGAATTTAATTTTAAGTTTTTCATTATTTTATCGTTTTAGTTATAATTTTTTAATAAAACTTTTTATTAAACAGTAATTTTATTTAACCTCACGGTGATACTGTGTATCAAAAAATGATATTTCAAGTTTTATTTAACATAGATTTTTAATTCTTTTTATATTTTTATAAATTAACTACATAAATAATAATCAAGCTTTATATGTGCGCACATGTTATTTGTAGTTGGAATATTCATGAAGTAATCATATGTAAATGAATCCAGGTATTTGAATACAGCGGTATTTAAATACTTTTTTTTCTTTGTAGTCGAATATTGATTATTCGAATACAATTTAGAATACAGAATTCAGGATTCGTATTCGAATACCGAATTTCAGTATTTGACCCCACTCTGGTAGGTATGTAATGTCTACAGATAGAAAACATTTACCGTATGCATAGTCGATCGCTGCTGATACCACCGTGATGAATCTCAGGCGACTTGCTGGAGATTGTCACCGGCATGTCATATCTCGCTAGTTTTCATGTTCTTTCATGGGGAAAAATTTGATATTCTTTCATTGTTTTTTGGGCGGTACATTTAAAATGTGGATGCTATAGCAAATAAGTACAACACTTATTTTTAGATAATTTTGTCTTACTTTGTTGTTTTAAATATAACAACCAATGTTAGTGTATTGAAATTTTTTTGAATTTTACAAACTATGCTTGAATGTGGATTTCCAAGTTAGGTATGCAGAGTTTATAAAAAAACAACTCCTTTTTGTTTTGCAAGATATTCTGCATCAATAGAAAAACAAATTACACGAAATCAAATTAAGAGAAAACAATGGATATCATCTGGTCTAATAAATTCTTTAAATAAAAAAATAATCTTCATGCTGAATATAAAAAAGATATTGAAAACGAAAAAAAAAAGAATAAATTATAGAAACATCACCAATAAGTTAATCAAAGAAGCCAAAAGTAAATTCTATAGAAATCAAATTGAAAAAATAAATTTAATTCAAAACAATTGTGGAACACTTTAAAAGAAATTCAGGAAAGGGAGAAAAAAATCGAAATTAAAAATGTACCCACATTAGATAAAAAAAACTTTTAACCGACAATAAAGATATAGCTGAAGCATTTAATGGCTTTTTTTCGGAAGTAGGTTTAAACTTAGCAAAAGAAATTAATACTCCTAAAACTCCTCTACCAACTAGAGAACGACTTCTAAACCTGTAAATGAAAAAGAAATTAAAGAAATAATAAGTAGTCTAAAAAATGGTAAGGCGCCTGGGATAGACGGTATAAAAGCCGAAACTTTAAAGGAATTAAATGACGTAGTTCGCTCCACTAATAGTTAATCTAATTAATAAATGTTTTTTAGCAGGAAAATTTCCCATCATATTTAAAAAAAAAGGTCGTTACACCTTTTCACAAAAAAGGAGATAAAACATTTTAAGTAATTATAGGCCAATCTCTCTAATGTCATCGGTAGCAAAGACCATAGAAAAGGCACTTAAATCGAGATTGGTAAAATATATTGAAAAACATAAATTGCTGTCAGAATTTCAATACGGTTTCCGTCAAGGATTATCAACAAATGATGCCATTGCAACTTTCACAAAACATTCAGTTGATAAGACAAATCCTGTTCTTTGCATATTCCTGGATCTTGCGAAGGCGTTTGATACTGTTTGTCATAAAACGTTATTGGGCGTCTTGGAAGATGCGGGAATAAGGGGACCTTCACTTGATCTTTTCACCGACTACCTTAGAAACAGAGCTCGTTTAAAAAAGTCAATTATGGCGTACCACAGGGGACAGTATTAGGTCCTTTACTTTTCTCATTGTACATTGATAACCTACTTAGAATAAAAACGTCTGGGAAAGTAATTAGCTTCGCAGACGATACTGCTATAATTTACGAAGGAGAAACATGGAATGATGTTAAAGAGAAAGCAGAAAATAACCTAAAACATGTCTTTAATTGGTTCAAGCACATTTAACAGTAAACTATGAGAAAACCAATTATGTTCCATTTACGAGCTACAGAAATACAATGCCAACATTTCAATATTTGAAAATAAAAGAAGAGGGTAGTCAAGGAAAGGATATTAAAATTGAAATGAAACAGCATATAAAGTATCTAGGTTTAATCATAGATTCACATATTCGTTGGAATGTTCATATAGATAACGTAACTAGAACACTTCGTATGTTGCTCTATAAATTTAAATATCTAAAAAATATATTAAATGCAACTTACCTTAAAATATTATACTTCGCACTAGTTGTATCTCGGCGGCAATATGGGATAATAGCTTGGGGTAGTGCTTGTAAAAGTCACATAAAAAAATTATTAACATTACAAAAAATATTTTTAAAAATAATATACAATAAAAAAAATACCTATCCTTCCGATGCCCTCTTCAGTGAATCAAGAATCTTAGATGTGCGACAGTTATATGTTTCCAAACTTTTGAATTTTACTTATAAAAACAAAGAAATATTACAATCATTACTCATAAATACCCAACTCGAAGTAAATTAAAAAATCATGTAATTATATACTTACCAGGCTAGAAAAACTATTGGACAACGATCATATACATTTATGGCATCAAAAATTTATAATTTTTACTTTCCTATCTGTATACAGATATAAGGAAAGTATAGGAATCATGATTTTTTTCGACGGATTTTTACGTTTTGAGGTCTCCTGAATCCGTTTTGACTATTTTCGCGATGATGTTTGTGTGTCGCATAACTCATGAACCGATACACAGAAAAACACCAAATTTTAAACTTAAGCTTTGTTCCAGCGTCCAATGAGCTGATTAGATTTTGGGCAGAGTCGGAACATCTGGGGGGGTACTTTATAGGTGGTTATTTTTATATTTTATGGAATATATCTGTTATTTACGTTAATTCTTCAAATAAAAGTTACTTCTTATATTATTATCTAAAATTTTTGTTCTATACAAAATTTTCCTAAAATGGTCCGTATTCGAGAAATTTGACAAAATGTAAAAAAATATTTTTTTATAAAAATTGTTGAAACAAAAGTTGTTTGTAATATAATTTTTATCCTATACATAATTTCTCTAAAATGGACCGTATTCAAGATATTTGAGCAAATGTGTAAATTTCGAAATTTGAAGAAAACTCAAAAACGGATAAAGAAAAAAACATTAAATTTTAAACTTAAGTTTTATTTCGGCCTGACGTGAAATGATTAGATTTTGGACAAAGTCGGAACATCTGAGGGGTACTTTATGGGAGGTCGTTTTTATATTTTATGGAATATATGTTATTTATGTTTGGAGAAAAAAATAGTTCAAATAAAAGTTACTTCTAATATTATTATCTATAATTTTTGTTTTATGTCAAAATTTCTTGAAATGGTCCGTATTCGAGAAATTTAACAAAATGTGCAAAATTCTAATTTTTATGAATATTGTTGAAATAAAAGTTGTTTGCGATATCGATCTCTATAATTTTTGTTTATACATGATTTTTCTAAAATGGACCGTATTGGAAAAAATGTAAATTTAAATTTTTCAGTATTTTCGTTTTCAATAAATATCTATAGAAAAATGTTTCGAGGTAGATGTATGTGGAAAATGTATATATTTAGTTTATCCTCTAAACATTTATGGAGGTGCTGCAATAGGTTGTAAAAAATAACCGGAGAAAGCCTGTAATAACTAGATAGGAAAGTCATGTGTTGGACACATCAGATTTTTTACCTGATGTATATAAACTATACTTTAAAAAAATTAATTCGTCCAGCTTATTCAAGGATTTAATAAAATCATTTCTACTAAATACGAATAGAAGTGCTTCACATATCTTAACCTGTTAACCGAGCGGGACGTATAAATACGTCAAAAGTAAACAATATCTGGTACGGGTAGGACATATGAATACGTCCTCGATATTTATATTGCGCCCTGGAACGGACGGGACGTATATTTTACTACTACTATGGTAATACGTCATTCATACATGTCTTGACTTGAAATTAATACGCGGATGGATTCAGTATGATTTCGCTACAGCGAGTGATAAGGCGTGTTTCGTGTGAGCAGTGATACAGTGACGGGTACGTACTTGCACTATTATTATTTATTTTACAATTAAATCCTTACAAATAAATACAATGGCTATGAAAAATGTTTCGTATTATATTTTATTTATATTTCCAACTTTTTATATATATTTTTTTTTATTTTTTTAGTTACCATCAAAATGAGTGAGAGCGATATCAGCGATGACGAAATAAATATACCGGCAAGTAAAAGAAGGAGACGTATAATGAGTTCCTCATCGGAATCCTCTTATAGTGGTCATGACTATGACACAGATTTGAGCGACATTGAGAGTGAAAATGATGAAGAAGTTAGTGTTAGACACATTAGTGAAGAATGGGTGCCTCAAAATGCCGAGAGACCACCATTTCCCTTCACTGCACAGCCGGGAAAAACGTTCAATACTCCTCCAAAAAAAGTTCCTGTGTTTTATTTAGAGAATTTTTTAGATGACGACCTAATAAAAACAATTACGGAACAAACAAATTTGTATGCCGCCAAATTTTTTTGCCAATAATCCGGATTTAAAACCACGTTCGAGACTTCGAAAATGGAAGGATACGAATGAATCTGAGATAAAGATATTTTTGGGGCTCCTCATCTTACAAGGGATACTTGGAAAACCATCTTTAGAGTTATATTTTTCTAGAAGAAGAATTATTGAAACACCCTTTTTTTACGAAACTATGAGCGAAAACAGATTTGGATTATTGTGTAAGTTTTTACATTTTGCAGATAATCTAAGTTTTGATCCGAACGTATCTCATAGAAAAACATACAAAATAGATCCAATCATCAATAATTTGTCACAAAAGTTTAAAACATTTTATGTTTGTGAACGAGACATATGTGTAGACGAGTCTCTTTTATTGTGGAAGGGAATTTGTCCTGGAAACAATATATAGCAACGAAACGAGCTAGATTTGGCATGAAGTTATTCATTTTGAGTGAAAGTCAATCTGGATACGTCCAAAACATTATTTTATACACAGGAAAGGACACAAACTATGGTTCGAACTACCCACAAGAAAAACAATCATCAAGAATTGTTTTGGAGTTAACACATGATTTACTGAATAAAGGGTATAGGATTTACTTGGATAATTTCTATACTTCAATTCCTTTGGCTGAAGTCTTGTGTCAAAACAATACAGACATTGTTGGAACAATGAGAATAAACAGAGTCGGAATCCCCAGGAAATAAAAACAAAAAAATTGGAAAAAAATGAACATATCGTAAGATTCAAAGGCAAACTAATGGTTTTAAAGTGGAAGGATAAGAAAGACGTATTGATGCTCAGTTCTATTCATAATGACGAAAGGACAATGATAGAAAACAGAGGAAGAAGACAAGAAAAACCGAACGTTATCCTGGATTACAACAAGAATATGGGTGGTGTATATTTGGAAGATGGAATTATGGTGGCCTACACGGCTGCTCGCAATAGGATAAAAAAAATTTTCTACGATTACTTGATATGTGCGGCCTAAACGCATACATTTTGTACAAAAAGGATAGAGGTCAATTAGATCGATTACACTTTTTGATAGAATGTGTAGAAAAAATAGTTGAAAATAATATTGTTAGGACCCACCCAAAACCATCAACCAGCAACTCCACACCAAAACCAGCACGCTTAGTGGGAAGACATTTCCCTGAGCAAATGAAAAGTGATACCGGAAAAACTAAATCCAGGAAATGTCGGGTTTGTTACAAAAAAGGCGCTAGAAAAGAATCAACATACTGGTGTCCTGATTGTGCTGTAGCATTATGTATCAATAATTGTTTTAAAATATATCACACAGAAATTGAGTTTTGAATTTTATATAATTGTACCTACCTATATTTTTGATCTCTTTTTTATTCAGTATTCCTATTGTGTTTTGTGCTTTTACTAGCTCCGTAATTGTTTTTAATATTTGTTGATTTGTATCTAAATTATATACGAGATTGATAATGTTTTCGCATGTTTTTAATATTTGTTGATTTTTATCTAAATTATATACGAGATTGATGATGTTTTCGCATGTGCCGGTATTTTTTTATATTTGTTTGAAACTTTGTTTTTTTTCATTGTATTTCATAAATATTAATAAACAATTAAATATATATTTCACGATTTTTCATTTATTTTAATTATGAATAAAAAAATATAGTAATATGAAATTACATTCTCCGGGCGTGACGTAATGACACGTCTTAGTGGAAAAGGACGCGCCCGTTATATGTTTTTCCCCGGTTAACAGGTTAATAGATAATTAAAATATTTACCTAGCTATACAATACACAAAAATTATAAAAAAGCGCATACATCATTATTTTGTTTCTATCTTGGCTCATAAATATATATAAGCAAAAGTTCATGTGCTGTTTTTATTCCTTTTAGAAAGTTAGCAATTGTAAAATATTATGTAATTTTAAAATATTTGTAATCTTAAAATACTTGTAATAGTAAAATATTTTTAATCCTAAAATGTTTGTATTTTAAAAATTTGCTTGAAATTTTAAAATAATTTACACATATTGCGTATTTAGAATTATTTATACATGTACCTTATATAGAAAAATAAATAAATAAAAAAATAATAAATAAATAAAAAAAAAACAGTTTTACCCACGCGTAACCAGTAGGTCTTAAGTGGACTAAAATTGTTTTAAAAAAAAATTATATCTATTAAATTAAACTAATTATTGGGACATAATTTAAGGGCAGATTATTTGAAGCAAAATATGGCGATAGGGCCAAATATACCTTAATAAAATATTGCTGTGGAATAAGATACAGGGCGATAAATAATAATAATAGTAATAATCATAGACTAAAATCAAACAGCAAAAATAATTCATTGTCAAGAAATTACATGTACCAGACACAATTATCTGACACTTCAAAGCACACTTTCCATATGCGAAATATTTTTTTAACTCCCCATCTGATACTTGTGAGCTGTTCAATTGCGTTTTTCTCGAAAACGGGTAAAATTATCGTGTTTAAACAAGAGTACCAATATTACGTAGAAATGACGTTTACATCATATTTTTCAATCAAAAATACTAACAAGTTTTGTCAAAAAAAGCTACCACTTAATTTCATCATTAGTAATCATTCAAGTGGCGCCCCCCTTAACAAAATGAGAAATTATACATAAAAGATTATCCCCTGTCCAAAGATATGCCTCTGTGCCAATTTTTATAACAATTCATTAATATACAGTGACATTATCAAAAAAAAAAACGAAAAAAAAATCAACTTTAACGCCCTGTATTTTATTCCACAGCAATATTTTGTTGAGGTATATTTGGCCCTGTCGTCCTATTTTGGTACAAATAACCTGTTCTTAGCCTATGTCCCAATAGTTATGAATCACCCTTGTATATATGTTTTTTAACTTATGCTCCCTTGTCGAACAAGGATTTATTCATCCAGTTTATTGTAAAATTGTAACAAAAATCATTTGTATGTATTTATTTGTATTGTATTTTGGTTTATATTGTATTTTTTTGGCTGAATAAATTATTATCTGTGATTTCTCTCAACTTATTTTCTGGATTTGTGTTTGTAATTGAACTGATAGTTAGATTTTCAGGTACATTAAGCCTGTTGAAGAGAATGAACTGCTTGAATCTGACTTTTTTTTTTCAATATAGACATAGCATGTACCTAGCTATAGATTCACTTTTTATAAAATTTCAGGTGTTATATATTCTTTACTATCCAATTTTGTATATTTACTTTTGCTTCTAAAATTCCTAGAATGTTATCAGGTACAAAGAATGTTAAAATGTATTTTTAGTTCGATTGTATATTATTATTATTACCCAGAAGTTAGTTTTGCAAATCTCTTTTATAAGTATTTGGTGTAAAATTTGGTTTATCTACCATTTTTTATTTTTCTTGTAGTTAATCATTTTGTATTGGGTACCTAATGAATGAAATATTAAATTTACACCTTGTAAATTACGCATTGTAATCTGAAACAAACACAATGGTTTAGAAAATATTTTACCATTTTATAAGAGGAACCTTACCAAATCTACTCAAATGTATAAATAATAATTAAAAAATTAAACCCTCCAAAAATACGAGAAAATACATTTATTCAAAACATAAAAAGAAACAATATAAAAAACAATATATCCTTAAAAAAAAATGTGATAAAAAAAAATGTTTCTAGAAAACGGGTCACAACCGTGATAACTAAACATCTTTGAATTAAATCCAAACTGTCATTTAAAAAAAAAATAATTTAAGCTCAGATGCCATACTTTAGAAACATTTTCCTTTGATCACTCCAAATTTATAACTAATAAAAAATAGACCTTTCCGGGAAGTAGAGGGATTTGATAATGGGTATGTATAAGTTTTGATTACTAATAATAGTAAACATCACTCTAGTTATATCGGATATTAAAAATATCTTTATTATTTTGGATAGGACACGTTATAAAATTTGAAAATAATTAATCAAAAAATATTCCAAAAATTATGTAGAAAAGGGTAAACAATGTAAACAGAGAGGCAACAGTACTTTTTGTAGAAAATAGCAAAAAAATATTTTTGTATTAGGAATGTATATTTCATCACAACAATTACTATTTGATATTGTTTTTATAGCTAAATATTGTCTATTCTTTTTTACAAAATTTGGACTGGTAGAATGTGAATATTAACAAAGAATTATAATTGCAATATACTTATATCTCACGTGATTAAAATGGTGTCATCAGTTGGCTACAAGTAACATTAATAACTTCAGCAGTAACTCTTAGACTAGGTAATAAAGAGAGGACGCGTAACAAGTATCTCGATCACACGTAGTAATCTGTGCCAATTATCTATTAGATGCCATTATTTTGGTGCTTAGCATTTCGGTGACACCAAAGTTTTTTTTTCGTATTTATTTCTGATTTTTGAATTAAACGACATTTAATAATTGGTTTATTACAATGGTTTATTGTGTGGCATGCCAGTGTATAAGTTATAGCGGCAAGAAAGAAGCAAGTATTACGATTCACAGGTAAATATGATAAACATCAATCGTTTTTACTTTATATATTTTCTTATATTTTTCATTTTATTTGGTGTTATACAACTTGTTATTTACATATTGTACATTTCTCACTCCAGAGTAATAAATTTTACCCACCAAGTTTGTATATTTTATGCTTTTCATTGATATTGAAGCACTTAACGATATTAAAATGGCAAAACAAGTAATTTTTTACAGTGGCGTGTCGTACAATTCTAAATATTAACTTTTATTAAATTCTAATTTACTTTTGCTTTTTATTTAATTGCAGCAATGTTTATTTGTTGTTTTATTTTAGATTTCCTGTGGATCCAGCAAAAAAATCTTTGGATTCAGGCAACGAAAATTGCAAATTGGATGCCTACACCAAATGATAGATTGTATTCAAAACATTTTTTTATGGGACATTTACTAAATGGAGCAGTTCCCACTATATTTCCTGAATTCCCTAAATACATGCAGCCGAAGAATGTGCGTATACTAATAAACATATTTATATATATATATATATATATATATATATATATATATATATATATATATATATATATATATATATATATATATATATATATATTTTTTTTTAATTACTTTTCTTTATTATGTTATGCACTTTTAAGAATTTAGCAACCCTTTTGTATAATTCAAAACATTACCGTAATAATTGATTGTTTGTAGGAGAGCATTGCATTTGGAAGCTGAGCCAGGCCCTTCAAATAGAACTGCAAATAAGGAATCCATCCTAGAAAGCCCTAGCATAAAACGGCTTAGAAAACAACTGTTACAACAGGCAGAAAAGAATAAAGAAAATCAAAGTTCTTAAACAAAAGATATAAAAAAAAGAGTTGTTTCGCTAAAACTTCTTGTTATTATACCAAATTAGTATTATTTAAGGGTCAGTAATAAATTTATCTTCATTTATGTATATTTTTTCTTACTAGCTTAATTTAATAATACCCAGATAGCACACTACATCTTAAAGACGTCCAGTTCATGTCTTACTTTCGTCCAAATGTCCTGGTACGTAAAACGGACGGTTTAAAAGTTTTTGTTGAGATGTTTTTAGGACGTTTTAAATGTTAGATTTGCTCATTAAACGCTAAATACCTTTTATGTTTATGTTAAGATTAGTTTTAGTTGCCTAATTGGAAAGAGACCATCATGTCAGTTGTCATAAAACTAGTGTTCTAAAAATGGCACATGTAATGTCCAGAAGGTGACAAGAGGGTCTTTTTTGAGAAGGTTAAAAAGGTTGTATGATGTTAAAAAGGAATCCAAGTTAATCTGAATAATAAAGAAAGTAAAAATATAAAAGTCGTTTAAATATAACATTAAATATATTGGTAATGTGGACGTTCAACTCTTTTCGCTATATTTGAATATAGCGCTACGACACCGTTCTTGGTGCTGCCTGCAGCGCATGTATGATTGTCATTCGTCATTGTCATTGGCTGCCTTCTTCTCGGGACAGCCATTCTATAATATTTTTAGCGTCAGTCTGTGGACATTGACATTACTTTTTCGTGGTTGTGTGTTTTTTATATTGTCTTTTTATATTATTTATTTGCCATTATTGGAACTGTGGTATACCGGAACTAGTAAACTTTATCATTAAAAACGGTACGTTTTAATTTATTGGATGTCCTAAAGACGCCTTGTTTTGTAACAATGTACGTCCTATAGACGCCTTTAAAACATCTTTTGGATACTAGCGTACATCTTCAAAACGTCACGAACGACGTAAACAAACGTCGTTAAAACGTGTCTGTACTATATGGGTAATGTCATTCTTTATTAACTAAAAATAAATCTTTTTGTAATACATGTAGATCATTATGTTTTATTTTGCGGAATTAAAAAAACACTCATTTTATTATGTAAACGATTTCATTCAGTCTATTTTAATATACTTTTTTCTAGTGTCTTATTTATTGTTACTTATACATTTTAAATTTTACGCTTTGAACTTGTTTTATACCTAAAAAGATCAATAAAGTACTAATGACATAAATACAATTCGTTTTTTTTATTTCCAACATGTTACGCCTTTGGTCAAATATTGTTTTTGTTAGAATGGAACAAGATTTTGAGTGGCGTTATGAGTCCTCTCTTTATTACCTAGTCTAAGCAGTAACCCTAAAACAATGGGCGCGTTCAGCCGACGCAACAGTTGAGTATGGTGACTTGTTGGGTCTTCTGAACGTGACTTGTTAAGTTTTGGTTAGTTTCAACCAGAGATTTATCTCTGGTTTCAACCGTTGCTCAACATCAGCACCAGGAAAATTCTATGGTGACTTTTGTAAACGAAGTATTGTACTCAGTGTTGCCAACTAAAGAAATTTCTAATTTAGATTTCTAGTGTTTTTTTATTGATTTTTAACCACTCTAGGAGGATAAAGCTGATTATATATGATTATAACCGCACATTTCTGAACTTTGAACGTTATTTTTGTTGGTTTTAAAATTCCAAAGTTAAACCATGATGAAAAATGTCCGTTATGACTGACTATATTTTTACATGATCTTAATTTGTAACCGAAAATAATTTTATTTATATCATCACTAGAGGTCACCACGTATATATGTGTATTGTCTAACCGATAAACCAACTTATTCGCTCCGTGCGAAGTCATGGAAAGGGAAGCAAAAGCGATACTAGCGCTAGCTGCGGATAATTCGTGCATTTTAGGGCGATATTTTGTAATTTTCGCATATCAAATACAAGTATACATTTTACTTTTTTTCAAAAAAGTAGGTAAAAACAACACAATAAGCAACCGGAGTTACTGTGTTGAAAATTGTACAAATACTAGCAAAAAAAAAACAGTGAAACTTATATAACAAATTTCACTAACAAAGTAGAAATTAAATCAAAGAAATAAATGGATAGATGGACAATAAGAAGAAAAATTACCTTTATTTTTGTAATAATAACAGTAATGCTGTAAAAAGTAGACATCAGAAACTTAAAAGTTTTTAAATAAACAATAAATTATCATTTTACGATGTTCTTTAATGTCCTTTTATTCTTAAATGTTCATTCAGCAAGGACTAGATTTCAAGATTTCTGCCTTTGATTATTATATGTGGATGGAATGTAATTTTGTGACTTTAATCATTCATTCTATGTTTTCTTTCGAACAAAAATGAAAATATAAATAGCGATCCTTTTTTATACATTTTAACTTCATGCTATTATTAAATGGTATTTTTTTATTTTGTCAACAGGCTAATTCTTCAATGACAACTTATTAGACTTAGGCAACTTCTCATACATTTTCCAGTAAATACTGTTGCCTGCCTATATTTTATTATTGATTTTCATTGATTATACATAATTTTCTTTAATTTAAGCGTTAAAAATATATAATAATAATAAATTAATGTTTTACTTGTTTTACAAATCCATATACTTTTATTAAAACTAACATATATACTTTTTAATTACGAATTCTATTAAAAATTGTATTTGTCAGTATACACAGAAATAGTCCATTAATACCAAAATGAATTGGCGCTGCGGTCGCGCACGGAGCGAATACCGTTCAGGTACTTTTAATTGTTGACTTCCACCACATCAGAAATATGTTTTCGGTTTTAATCAACTGTTGCGTCGGCTGAACGCGCCCAATGTCATTGACCTATGGGGCAGAACTGATATAAGTTGTAATAAAAGTCACTAAAAACGGCTATTTTCATTGAATTTATTGTTTTATCAGATCACGTGGAATGAGGTATTCATGAAGACTCGCTAAAATTAAAACATTAGAAAGATAAATGCTTGTAATTTCCGGTAGTTATCTTGTAAAATCTTACCGCAAGTGCGTTTAATTAGATGAGCTTTTATTATATATATTTTTTAACAATTTCGTTTATTTGCTTGCGAAATAATTAAAGTTCGATTTAAAAAAAACAATCCAACGATAATTTCACATTACTCATTCGCGAAAAAAGCGCGGGACTTGCATCTAGTAATTTTCTATATTTCTCTTAGGCGAGGATTACAACTGTTGGGTTGGCTACGACGATTACTTTAAACTATAGAGTGTAGAGGTAAAGAGAACTATGTATACAAAAAGTGTCCCTTAAAATTTATAAAATTAAGATAGCACTTCTGTACTAAAGGGGCCACGACAGTCGATAATTCAGATCACACAATGACATTAATTATGTATATGCTTACCCATGTATGGAGTGTAGAGGTAAGGGTATATCTATATAACTGTATATCATTGGATCTTTCCCTTCTAGAACACGAGCGCCATTTTATACATTTTGGGGGACACTTTTTAAGATAAAAAAACCGTATGATATTGTCCTCCATTCTTCTACACTTCATACCAGAGCTGGGTAATTCCTAGTTAAAAATTAATAATTACAATTACTTTTTTATGTAATTTGTAATTGTATTTAGGTACTTTTCTCTCTCAAAGTAATTTGGAATTGTAATTGCGGCAAAATATGTGGAGGAATAATTGTACTTTGTAATTATATTAATTTATATTATTTAAATTGTCTACATACAATTACTTGTCATAAGTACAATTACTATTACAATTACTTTTTTTTTTCAATTACAATTACATTTTTTAATTACAATTAGTTTTAAATGCGTGTTTATGAGATGCATGTGATATAAAACAAAAAATTTCTTGTTCGAACCGGTCACTAGAGCTCGGACTCGCATCCATACCATTTGTTTGAATGCATTTGAGGAAAGCATTGTGCCGAGAAGCAGTGAAATTGTTCAACCCAAAATAATAACAGTAAGGGGCAATTAGATGTAGATATCCTTATTTCTAAGAAGTATTTTGTATTTATATTATTATAAACATAATTCATGTTGCACTAAGGAAATATAGTATGAAGTGGTGCAAATAGCAGTTTTTATGGGGTAAATACTAAAAACTACTTATTTACGTTGCGTGGGTATTTCTAGTTATTATTTTAGTTTTCTACATTGAAATGTGGGCGTAGTAAAAAATATGTTTCTACACCTACAAGGATATTAGCTTATCTACGCACAGATTAAAAAAGGAAAAGTAAGCTATTGCGTTCAACTGAACGAATATATTTCATGTCTATTCTAAGTACTGAGAACACTACCTAAAAATGAAATCCACCAATCACAGTTCATATTTTGGATACCAAACTGCTATTATTTTTAAAATTTTAAATAAGCAACAATTATTCTGTCAAAATAATTGTCAGTTATTTTTAGTTATAGAGATTAAATATACACTAAATGAGTTATTTTTGTTTAGAATCGATAAATAATATTTTTATTTGGGCCACAATTTAAAAAAAAAATTAAATTTTAATCAAACTATATAAAACTAGTTTAATTACAAGTATTAAAACCAAAATCATAAAGGTGGCGGTGGAGCCGAGGACAGAGCATCTGCCTTCCATGCGAATAGCCCGGGTTAAAATCTGGACAAGGGACTAATTTTCTTTTGTTTATTTTATTTCATGAATTAGTAAAATTAGTTATTTTTTCTTAATGACCTAAAATATTATAGATTTTCGTTAGTGGTTCGTAGAAAAAATATACTGTACAACTCCATATCCACTCTTGTTGCACAAACTACTATTTCAGTCTCAGTATTATTTGTCAATAACAATATCACATTATACAGGATAATTTACCACGCCTCTGACGTTGATAGCGAATCGATATAGTTTTAAAATGGCTCCTAGTTTTTAAGTATATATGATGAGGAAAGCCACCTTTTTAAAATTATTTTAAAATATATACTTAGTATATCCCAAAAAAATGTGGTGTATCAAAGTTTTGTGGCACACCCTGTATTTTATTAAATTTTTAGATTCTCCCTGAATAATCAATTTCATTAATCTATCAGACTTGATTGTTAAAAAAATAGAGATTTTTGAATGTTGAAATTTTTTCTGCCAAAACTATACATAATTGATCAAAATGGCTAACTTATTCCTTCCTATTTTTTTTATTTATTACCTCATAATATTTAATTAAAACAAACACAGTTTTAGGTGATACATATCAATTTCCGATGCTATATGTGCAGTCTAATGTTTGGGGAAACAAGCCCTAAGTGCTAAATGGTGTTTAGACTGTACCTATGCCATACAAAATTTGTCATGTGTCTCCTCAAACCGAGTTTAACTTTAAGTAAGATTTATACAACCCGCCCTTAAGATATATTTAACTTTAAGGAATTCTTAAGAAAGTCGTTACACACGGCTGTTAGTTTGACTCTTTGAATTACCTATTTAAAAGTTTTATTTGTACCGGTCCGGTTGGTTCATGGTTCCTTAATTCTATCATAATTTGTTGTATTATTGGCAAAGTAATTAGAAAAGTAATTATAAAAATAATTGCTAATTCCTTTTTTCATGTAATTGTAATTAAATCAATATAATTCCTATTTTTACCACATCTACTTTGTACTTGTAATTAATTCATTTTTTTTGAAAAAGTACGTATTTTTAAAGTACATGTAATTACCCAGCTCTGCTCCATACTTTAAGCAACTGCCATTTAGTTTATCTACAAGAGAGCCAGTGACACTTTTTTGGTGCACAAGGCATATTATTCTAAACAGGCCTTTTAAGACGTCGTGGTCGAGGGCTCCATCGCTATATGTACTGAAAGTATGTCCATGTTTTAGAAGGTAAGAACGAACGAAACATTTTTGTAATTTTGCCTTGCGCAAATATCACACCATAAAATGCCACCAATAATAAAAGAAGTTAAAAATGACATTTACGGATGAGTAATTGGTATGAAGACTAGAGATAAGGAGGCGAATCGACTATGGACAAATTAAAAATTTCCGTCATTCTTTTAATAAAGTTTGCCAAATTGACTGTAGATGGCGGGTCGTTAGTGACTGCAAGTAACATGAGCGACAAAAAACATCAAAGTTTCAGGTTACAAAACGGGATATAAATCAGATGTAAAATTAAAGAAAACAAGGAGAAATCAATTCAAAGTATTTTTAAAACACATTTTCTAATTTTGACATATAAAGAGACATCTTTTATAATCGCAGAAAGCGTCAAAACAATCTACTTTATGCAACCAGTTGCAAAAAGTAGAACATTATGCAACTGATTAGGAAAAGTTGATTATGTCACCAGTTACGAAATGAAAATAAGTAAATGCCTCTTTTTTGGTTTTTAAATCGAAAAAAACTAAAAATCGAAAAAAAAAGGCAATGAATAGTGACATTTCACATTTGACATTACGTTTAACAAGAAAAACTAAAAGCTGTAAATTGTGTTTTATTTTTTTAAATAATTGAACACTTATTGAAAACTATCCAAAAATGTTGAGGGTAAAATTTTGACGTACTCCTTTATGGAGGTCCTTTCGCCACCAATGTTAAATAAAAAATATTAGATTATGACTAAAATTATTTTTTTTTCTGATAGTAGATGTCCTTATTTATCTAATAGTGAACTTTTAACTATACCTTACCGTGCAAATTTTTGAGAATTTTTTTTTTTAAATGTGTGTGTTTGTACAGTGTCTTATGAGAAAGTAAGACTTCAACAACAATTCTCGAATTATAATTAATTTTACTATTATTTATTGATTAGATGGAGTAGAAAAAAACTAAAAATAGGGTTTTTGAAATACTTTGGTTTTGTTTTTTACAATAAAATATATAGGTTACCGTGGAATTTATTGAGAAATTATTATTAAAAAATCACAAAAAATTTTCAACTAGGTTACTTGAAAATTTTTGTGATTTTTTAATATTAATTTCTCAATAAGTTCCACAGTTTACTATATATATTTTATTGTATAAAACAAAATCTAAATATTTCAAAAACCTTATTTTTAGTTTTTTTCTACTCCATCTAATCAATAAATAATAGTATAATTCGAGAATTGTTGTTGAGGACTTACTTTCTCGTGAGGCACTGAACAAATACTCACATTTTTTAAAAAAAAAAATCTCAAAAATTTGCAAGGTAAGGTATAGTTAAAAGTTCAGTATTAGATAAATAAGGACTTCAACTATTAGAAAAAAATTAATTTTAGTCATAATCTAATAACTTTTTTTTTTACATTTGAGGCGAGAGGTGTGGCGAAAGGACCTCCTTAAGGATAACGGGTTAAAACGTTTTTTTTTTTTTAAATTTCTCGGTGGTAATGTCAAAAATCAGATCGGTAACACTGCATATTTCCCTTATTTTTATGACTATTGAAAAAAACATCGTAGGGCAATCAAATACAACAATTTTCTGAAATATTTGATTGGAAGTACCTACAAAAGAATGATGGTTAATCGTTTTTAACCAAACACAATTTTATAAATAATCAAGTCAAAATTAGAAAAAAAATCTCACCAAATTTCACCATTTAACAAATCATTTCGAATTTGGTCATAGCTAATTTGCATTTTATATAGATAAAATTAAATAATTTATCACTTAAAACATGCAATATTTTCTGTGCTTTATTTAGTAATAAACAAGTTTATTTTCATAAAATTATGTAAAATTCTCATAAGAAGCCAAGTATTTTTAACATCACTAGCAACACCAGCGCCCCTGCGGTGAATTGTAAAAGCTTAATTAGCGTTTGTTTTTTGGGACCGTATTTCGGATATGCCGATATCTCTTTAATATCGATATCTCTTTAATTTTTATAGTAATTGGAACTCGGAGTAGAAAACAACAACAAATTTTGAATTTTAAGAACAAGTAGGAGTTGCGCATAAGTAATAGAAGATATCATTAATAACGCATATTTTTTATTTTTGGAAAAATCAAATTAAAAGTTTTAACATGACCGAAACTACTGTAATAAAAACCAATATTGTATGCACGATAAGTAAGGTAAAATATTATTTACAATTTCAATATAACGTTTTATCAGTGCATAGCATTTATAACGCTCCATTAATTTTTTTCTAGGTGTATTATACCGGCCATTCGTCTCATAAGTCAAATTCAAAGTCACAAAATTTTACTCTCCGAATTTCTAAGGACCGACAGTTACTAGAGAGTTATTGCAAGTTCACTTAAGGTCAGTCACTATTAGCGCCGCTCTTATTTTGACATATGAGCATGCGCAGAACGTTTAGGTTTCTTAAAGATTGTGCCTATCCTTATTTGTGGATGTTTAAAGGCAGCAGTTAGTGGCGACTTTATAGCTTTCGGATGCGTTCGCCTGGGCCGTCGAAAGCCAGACCGGGCCCCAGGACAATTCTCCAGATCGGGCCCCGAGACAATTTTATAAAATTTCTGCTCCTCTACTTGAATTTCTCTAAAAAAAAAAAGGTCTTCAACTAAGAACGTCCCCCCTCTTCTGTCGAACTTAGTAACAAACACCACCGCTGGCCGGGCGGCCCCTCTTATACCGTTGCCGGGCCCCCATTTGAGTCCGGGCCCTGGGAATTAGTCCCGGCTGCCACCCCCTCTAGTCGGCCCTAGCGTTCGCCGATAGTCGTATCAGTTCGAAGTTTTTTAATATTAAATATTTAATATCATTGTCATCTAAACCTTATGCCTCTAAAAATTTTATTAAAAAATTGAGTGGGCAAAATAAATCTTGCAATTTTGACATTTTACTTTCCTGTAACTCACAGATCTGTAACTAATAAGGAAAGTATAGAAATCATGATTTTTTCCACGGATATTAACGTTTTAAGAACCCCTGAATTCATTTTGGCAATTTTTTTAAATATTTATTTTTAATAAATGACGTTCGAATAAAATAACTATTTGTGTATTAGTTCGAATTACACACACGATATTATCATATTAAAATTTTATTGCAATGTTTATTTAACAGACACCGCTAGCGAAGCGTGTGTAGTGCATGTTGTGTTGCCTACTTACCTGCAAATTGAACACGAGGTAATCTATTTTTAATACTTCAATTATCGTTTAAATATTAAGGGAAATGGGTTTGAATATAAGATTAAAATATTCAGATTAGTCTACATTTTGTTTTAGAATATAGATTAGCTTTAATAATGACTATCTTTCTAATGAAAATAATCATAAGCCAAAGTAACTTGTCAAATTATGAAAAATCGCGGAAAACGTCAACTTTCCAGTTAGATCTGAATGTGCAAAAGCCAGCTTTGGATAGTGATCGTAGAAAAAATATGTTTTATTCAAGATTAAAAGGAATTTCTTCTTATTCGAGATTCAAATTAATTTTCGCGCGTTTGTCATTAGTCACCTATAAGTAGGATTTTTGTTACATTCTGTTTGTTTTGAACGGGTATTTGTATTTGTGATTTTTTAACTGTTTATAGATTTTTTTTTTCATTGGTGACTTGGCTTAGACAACTTAGGTCATTATCTCAAAGTAAGTAAGTAGTAAAGAGAGGACAGTAAACAATGTTTGTGTCGCCATGATAATATGGTCGAGAATTCTAATTAGAGAGAAATAGATTAATATCTCTATCTCTTTGTTTGTATTTGTCAGTTTTACAAGGCTTTTCTCAGACAATAATTCCAGTGTTTAATTTAAATTTGTTCGTGTTGTGGTGTTAAAAGTAATTGTTATTAATATTATATTCATAACAAAAAAGTCATATTTTGCTTTCACTTCATTAAAAATGGACCTACCTACCTTTTAAAACATTTTATTTTATATTCTATTTGGTCAACATTTTCGCATTTAAAATGACCCAGCGAAATTGTTTTACGGTACGCTACTGCTGAGAATTCTAAAACGAGTGAGAAAGCCTTCATTAGAAAGAGAGATACTGATTATATGATAGCGAGATTAATATTGTATAACTTTATGCAGTGGTGGCCTATCTGCTATTATATTATCTAAGGTCATTATCAGATATTAGAGACATAAAGATAGAAAACGCAACGACCGCAGCAACAATGGCGTCATCTACCGTCTCAGATGTTAACTAAAGGTATACGTCGTTTGTAGACAGACCAGTGTTGCCAAATATTTTTTTTGAGAGTAGAAAAATGGTATTTCGACAAAAAAATCATACAATAGCTACATGTATAGAATAGTATTACTTAAATAGAATGAACAAGTGAAAAAAAAAACTTTGGCAGGATAATTTATTTATCTATTTATAAAAATGTTTACAACAAAAAAAAAACTAAAGAAAATACATGAAACTTTAAATTAACTCATAAAGTAATCAATGACTGTCACTTGAAAATGATTGAAATTTTGCATGCAAGATTTTTTTATGCCGTGATAGTCGGTGTCAAAATCACGATAAGAGAGAACGAAAATGACTGCATTCAGAAATTACGAACAGCCTATGAATCTTTGCAGTAGTTTTTGATTTTTATTATTTTATGTTCTGAAGTTGTTGCATATATTTAAATAAACCTACTAAAAAAGGGAAGATTGTATTTTTACGTACGTATTGAGTTAAAAAATCGTACAAATACGATTTAAATCGTACGGTTGGCAACACTGAGACAGACAGTAGACGTGGATAGCAGTGGACAGTTTGAAAATATAAATATCAGTTTTATGTATATCGAAGAATCCTGAATTTAAATGTTGAAATTATCCTCTAGATGAACTAAGCGAAATGGTTGTGGCTGTTTTTGTGTGAAATTTGAGGACAAGAATTATATTTTGTAATATTACAATAAGTTGGAGAACTATTGCATTAGTAACACAAGCCACATGAATAAATTTAACAATCCCAATGTGACGTTCTTAATTAACCAAAGTAAGTAACACAAATAGTAACCAACTTTTGTCACAAAGTAGGTATTTATTTATTATTTATTGTTTTAGAACAAGAAAATAGCTTCAAAACGTTAGAAAGAAGATTTGATATAGGAAGAAAAATATCTGAATTCCCATTATTGAGTTTTCACTTAACATTTTTAGATAAGACACCATTAGCCATTCGTTTGGAAAATAAGAACAAAAATGTAATGTTACAAATAACGATCAAAAATTAAAAAATATTTGTCATGAATAGATTTACAATAATTAACCGAGTGTAATCTTCTTTTTATTAAATAATTTAGCGTAATTACATTGTTTAAATTTATTTATAAGAACATAAGAGTGCAGTCGATATTTATACAACCTTTATTATCAGATTTTAAATTTCCCGCTGCGTTGTTTGATATCGATGAAGACGCCACATAGTGGATCAGATGTTAACTGCGTTAAAGTTGGTCGTTGTTAAGCATTGCCTTCTTATGAGCATTTTCTATATTTATCTTCATTGTTGGTTATTATAATAGTGTTTTTGAGTTTCATTTAGGGTTAATTTAAGTTTAGTTTCCGTGCTTTCGTAATAAATATAATATTTATCATGTGTTTATGACTAATTTGTTGGAAATCTTCACCTATATGGATGTTATTCGCGACCGCAGCGCCAATTCGTTTTGGTATTAATGGACTATTTCTGTGTATACTGACAAATACAATTTTTAATAGAATTCGTAATTAAAAAGTATATGCCGCTCTTATATTGACATCTGAGCATGCGCAGATCACTAACTTTAATAAAGATTGTGCCTGTCCTTAATAGAGAGATATTGCAAATTTCTATAAAAGCCAGCCACTAAACTTTAAATTATAGTTCATCTTTTTTGTTGTCTATAATATTAAAGAGGCATTAGAAATTATAATTTTAGAAGGTTTAACTGACGATTATATTAAATATTTAATATTAAAAAACTTCTAACAACGAGCGCATCCGAAAACTATTAAGTCGCCACTACCTGCTGCCCTTAAATATCCACAATTAACGACAGGCACAATCCTTAATAAAGTCAGTTATAGAACGTGAACATCTGCGCATGCTCAGATGTAAAAATAAGAGCGGCACTAATAGTGACTGACCTTAAGTAAACTTGCAATAACTCTCGTATTAAGGACAGACACAATATTTATTAAAGTTAGTGATCTGCGCATGCTCAGATGTCAAAATAAGAACGGCACTAATAGTGACTGACCTTAAGTGAACTTGCAATAACTCTCTAATATTATATATTTTTAACGCTTAAATTAAAGAAAATTATGTATAATCAATGAAAATCAATAATAAAATATAAGCAGGCAACAGTATTTACTGGAAAATGTATGAGAAGTTGCCTAAGTCTAATAAGTTGTCATTGAAGAATTAGCCTGTTGTCAAAATAAAAAAATACCAATTATTAATAGCATGAAGTTAAAATGTATAAAAAAAGGATCGCTATTTATATTTTCATTTTTGTTCGAAAGAAAACAGAATGAATGATTAAAGTCACAAAATTACATTCCATCCACATATAATAATCAAAGACAGAAATCTTGAAATCTAGTCCTTGCTGAATGAACATTTAAGAATAAAAGGACATTAAATAACATCTTAAAATGATAATTTCTTGTTTATTTAAAACCTTTCAAGTTTCTGATGTCTACTATTTCCAGAAATATTGTTATTATTACAAAAATAAAGGTAAGTTTTCTTCTTATTGTACATCTATCCATTTATTTCTTTGATTTAATTTCCACTTTGCTACTGACATTTTTTATATAAGTTTCACTAGTATTTGTATAATAATTGTCAACACAGCAACTCCGGTTGCTTATTGTATTGTCTGTACCTACTTTTTTGAAAAAAAGTAAAATGTATATGTGTATTTGATATGCCAAAATTACAAAATATCGCCCTAAAATGCACGAATTATCCGCAGCTAGCGCTAGTATCGCTTTTGCTTCCCTTTCCATGACTTCGCACGGAGCGAATACAAACAGAAAGAAATATTTGTTTATTAAACGCAGAACATGTATTAGTATGTAGTTTAAAGGAAATTTGAAATACCAAACGTTCATTATTGATAAACTTAATTAATTAAATATCTTACTATCCCCAGAGGGCGTATCACTTAGCTTGAATCGTGAATAGCCAGACGCATTTCTTGCAAAATGATAACATTTAATAGATTTAAATATTTGTTTGTAATGCTAATTTAAAATTTTATTTTTTTTTTCAGAAAAATAATATATTATACAACGATCTGTAATGGTCGACAAACACTATTAATATACCAGCATGAAGTAAGATACGAAACGAGCCGCAGACGAGTTTCATATGCTACATAAACTGACATTAGCAAAATATAAAAGTAACAAAAGTGAAAGCATAAAAGTGGAATAAATTATACATGTCTGAACATTGGAGATATGGTAATATGAAAGTGATTAGTATGACAGGCATTGAAAAGAATGACAGAAGAAAATATAGAAAATAAGTAAAGATAATATAAGAGATCGACCTAAACGAATACGGTTAAAAGTAATAACCGCGGTAGTTAAGATAGAGGAATTATAATGGATGGGAACATAAGCTACACAAGATATAAAGAAATGAAGAGTCTCTTGGGTAGATTACCTTAAAGATTATGTATGAGCCTGCATGCTCATAATGGTTCGATATGCCTTAACAAATGACACATTGTGATACCTTACAAAATCTATAATTTTGATTTAATATGTAATGAAGAATATTAAACACGTATACAATTAGGCATTCCAACGACCTGTCCAAATGGCTACCAGTGGGTAATGACAGTTAAGATATGGCAACCCAGGAGTGCGTTTAGAAACCCCGCACGGCGCGTCTGGGCCCTATTCTAATGCATGTGGCCAGACGCGCCGTGCGGGGTTTCTAAACGCACTCCTGTTGTCATGTTGTGATTAACAGGGTCAATGATACATATATAGTTATATAGATTGCTCAAAGCTGATCGTTTACGAGCGGCCATATTGCCTGGCAAATATTTATTAATTTGAACCGTTTTAGCAAAAATGTGTTTTAAAACCAATTTTTAGCCTTTAGATATTAAAAAAAAATAATTGCTTACATTTTTACTTCAAGGCATAAGCTTATGTTTATTTTTAAAAATATGGATGATCAATCTATGTAACTATCTATTTCATTGACCTTGTCAAATCACCAGGCCTACAGGGTTGCCATAATTTTTTCATATCATAACCCGTCAAAACCCACTGGTAGTCATTCAGTTTGGAATGCCTAATATATAGACATGTGTCAGTTACACAATAGTAGAAAAATTACCAATGACCACAACGTTAAAAAAAGAAGTTAAAGTGGTTGAAGGAGACTAAACCAGAGTTTAATAAAATCATAAACCTCGTTTTATAAAAATTGTAGAAATGAATATATAAAATCAATCCTACGATTGCCAACCCTACCACAATCCCCATTTATTCTATAGCAATTTTGTAAGATTTATCAGATTAATTTTTTCTTATTCTTTTCGAGAACATTTTTATTTTTTTAGTTTTTAAGTTTTAAATTTTTAGTTTTTTTTTCGATATTTAAAATTTAATTTTTAGGGTTTTAATTTTTCAGCAACCCCATTTGAGTTTGTCGTCCAATTTTATATAATTTGTAGAATTTCGTTTTCTTATAATTTAATTTCTAGTTTTTAGTACATATTATTTATAAGTTTTAATTTTAGTTTTTTTATCGTATATTTTTTGTTTTTATTTATTTTATTTTAATTTTCTGTGATATTTTATTTATTTTATTAATATTATTTTTTGAATGATTTTTCATATCATTTATTATGTAACATTAGATATCATTGTGATGCACATATGTGATACATTTTTATGCTATATTAGACATAACTGTAATGTCGCGATTATCCTATGTCGCGAAACACGAACGCACCGTGGAAAATGTGAACGCGCCATGTACCAACAGTTGGCAAACCTGCAGAGCAGATCGAGAAGAGAAGAGCGCAAGATCATTCACCTGACTTACTGACTTTCATATTAGGCATTCCAACGACCTGTCAAACAATAGGTGCCAGTGGGAAATTCTTGTATATTTAAGGGGGGTAGCGACATAGTCTTGCAACTTGGACGCTATTTTTATTCGAAGTAGTACTCGCCAAGCCTGCCAATTTATGAAGAAATGTATAGGTGGGTTTTTAAATATTACTTTTATTGTGTTTGACATAAAATATTTAAATGTAATCCATTATTCATGATTTTACGTAAAGTAGATAGAATACACCATATGTCGCCACCCTTAGATATAACAAACCTGCCCACTGGTAATTCATTTGTTTGGAATGCCTAATTGTTTAACATTACATGTAAAAAAATTTTAATGGCCTCTCGGCTGTTTTATGTTCGATTATGTAATAAAGTTTGTTAAAAATCATTGCATTACATCGACGAAGAAAACTATATCACCCATGTAATACATTTGACGTGACTGGTGGGTAATAATTTATTTGGTTTTAAATAGTATATAGCCAGTATTAAATTACACTTTTATATTCCCCAAAGTGAAAACAAACCAAAGAAAAATTAAAAAAGTTGACAATTAAAAAAAAAAGAAAAAATGAATGCATCGGCCAGGAGTCGAACTCGGAACCTCGGACTGCTAAAGCCCGAGGTCGTATGGGGAATTAAGGATTTTTCATTTTTATAAAATTGTATTATTATTATTATTATTGTGTTTATCTATGTTTATAAAAGTAATTTATGAGAAAAAAATAAATTTTCACGATGATATTTTTATTGATATGTGGTCTGTAGACATTACAAAAACCTGCGACACAGTAAGAACTGGCACATGTACTAAATATACTAAGAAAACGAAGAATTAAGAAAAATATAAAGTCTATCATCTAAGAACACAACAATTTAGAACGTAGTCTTTACTCAAGACTAAAACCATTTGCTGAAATAGTTGGAATATACCATTGACCAATTTCAATTCAAACATGAAGAGCAAGAAACTAACCACGGAGTTATGATCAATAAATGTTGGTGCCTCACAGGGAAGTATTATTGGGCCAGTATTATATTTATTATACACCTATAACTTTCCAGATTCCACATTCGCTGATGATACAGCTGTCTTAAATATGATCAACTAAAGAAGAAACAAACGAAATCAATTCGCGATTCAAATTAATTTTCGCGTGCCTGTCATTTGTCACCTATAAGTAAGATGTTTGTTTATTTACATGTGTTTGTTTTGGGCAGGATTCTGTATTTGTGATTTTTTAACTGTTTAGATAATATTCTCATTAAAATAGTGTTATTGAGTTTAATTTAGTGTTAATTTAAGTTTAGTTTTCGTTCTTTCGTCATAAATATAATATTTATCATGTATATAACTTAATTTGTTGGAAATATTCACCTATTGGTTGCTACAAGAACATCTAGAAATATGTGTTTACTAAACCCAAGACATGTTTTATTATATGGTTTAAAGAACATTTCAGGTACCAAACGTTTATTATTGATGAACTTATTTAAAAATCTTACTATCTTTATTCTTTTATTATGAAGTGAATTGTGTAGTACTTTGTATACATGTAAATGGTAATAAAACCGTTATAAATCAGATTGCAGTTTGTTTCTAAACAAAGTTTTGCAAAGTTCAATATTGTAAATCTGTAGATATCCAATTATCGTAAGAAACAAAATTATACGACTTACGCTTGGAAAATAATGAATACTTTAGTTTTAATTTTGACATTAACACCATATAGATTGCAATTTGCTGGGGGCTTATTCGCAGATTTCATTTTTAATATAAACAGTATCACATACTATAAGAAATAAACAAATTTAAAGCTAAAAAGTAAGAAAAAACTCGAATTATAATTGATACAAATTAAAATATAAACAATGAACACGAACGCCATATGTTGCCAAATGATGAACTGATTTTGAAACAAAATTAATAAATAATATCAATATAATAAATCGGTTTTATAAAAAAATCCTTAAATAAATATAGAGTATGATTACATATTACTAGACACAAATTTTGATTCTTAAATAAGAGGTCTTATCCACTTCTTCAAGGACTAAAATCCGACGACGTAGCGAAATTTCGCTACTTCTGGCAACACTGAACGATATCCTACTTATAGGCACCTTCTACAAATTTCCTCCAGAGGGCGTATCACTTAAATTTGGCGCATAAAAATTAAATAAGAAACATTTGTTCACATTAACTTTAGCAATAGAAGAATAGAATATATAATATTATACCAAATTAAAATGGAATGAGCATGTAAAAATGAAAACTGAACAGCTATTAGAAATAGGTTTCAAATGGCAGAAAGATGAACCAAGGCGAGGTCTTATGGAACTTCCAGATATTGCCGTGAAACGGGCAGAATTTTTAAGAAAATATACCAAAGAAAAGGAAGCAAATTTGTACCAGTTTGTTTTTATTAATGAGACTTGGATTTTCCAAAATGGCACCATAAACCGTTCTTAGCAAGACAGCAATAAAAGAAGTGTAAAAAGTACAAAAGTTGATGGTAAAAGGTTAATAAAAAAAAACTAATGAATATACAGGGTGTTAAAAAAAAGTGTCACAAAATGAAATGGTGAATAGTATGACCCAAAATAAGCAGAAAAGTCTTAATAAATATATGACCGCAAATTAACGGTTTCGGAGATACGGACCATTTTGTGTTTATAACAATTTTTTATTATTATAAAAAAACAATGATATTTATAAACAATCAATAACAACATAGAGTTAAATGAGATGTTCAAATACTGACGTAGCGCTTCCCTCGCATTGCCATTTGCACGACCGTACATAAAATGCATGTCAGCTAATTCAATATTAGTGTAAACAGGCATAACGAAAATTTATAAAATTATTCACCCACAACAAAATAATAACTGCAAATAGTATCTATGAAAAAACATCGGTAGACTCCGATAAGAAAAGCAAGTTTTTGAGAATGAAAAAAGATAATCAAAAAATGATACAAAACACTCCGTATCTCTGAAACCATTCATTTGCGGACATATGTTTATTAAGACTTTTCTGCATATTTTGGCCCATACTACCCCCCGTTTTATTTTGTGACACTTTTTTTTAACACCCTGTATACATGTTAACTGTATATTGATCTTTTTTATAGATATATAATTCTTCATGCTGGAAAGGAAAATGGATTTATTGATGGTGCCGAGGACAAAAGCAATGATTATGATTATCACAGTGAGATGAATAATGAAAATTTTTTAAAATGGTTCGAAGAACAATTACTTCGAAGACTTCATGAACCATCTTTAATAATTGTAATGTACAATGCTTCATACCATAGCACATTGGTACACAAAACACCGAATAGTAATTCGACTAAGGTTCAAATTCAAGAGTGGTTGACGAATCAGAACATACCTTATTCAGTCACCATGTTTAAGGCTGAACTTTTGAACCTTGTTAGACGGTGAGTAATGGAAATCTACTTTTTCTGTATTTTTTAAATGATTTTATTTTTTTAGTAATAAACCACCAAAAATATATGTAGCTGATATACTGGCTGAACAGTATGGACATAAGGTGTTACGTCTTCCTCCTTACCATTGTATTTGTAATCCAATAGAACTGATTTGGGGTATTTCAAAACAATATTATAATAGGCACATTGGTCGGGATGGAAAGACACAAAGAGATTGTATAGACATGTGGTCTGAAGCACTCCGAACCATTACCCCACAAATGTGGGCAAACAGTGTAAGACACACTGAAAAAGAAATTTTTAAATGGTGTGAAAGAGAGCATATACTGGACCGATTGGAAATTGCTCCCATTATTATAACACCAAATAGAGAGGATTCTGATTTTAGTTCTGATTATTCTGTTTTTAGCTTAAATATCATTTAAGATTTAAAATGTCATGTGTTGTTAATTTTATTACCTAACTGTTCTAATTATTGTTACTTCTTTTAAATATGGATGTTTATAAACTAACTGAACATAATTATTTTTTATTGTAAATTAAATCAAGCCTAAATAAAAGTTGTTTGCTTTTTCATCCTTAACCTAACCTTTTTTTGTCATTTTAAACCTCTTGTGCAAAATTTGTTACTATTAAATTCAGTGTTTTTCTAAAACTTTAATTTAAACATTATCAATAACCTTCATTGGCTTTTATATAGAATTCATTATACATTTAAAATTAATTGTTCCTAATAACATAGCCAAAAAAACATAACCTCATAGTTTTAAAAATTCCTACATTCTTAGACTATTTTGAAGATTGGGCAACACTGCAAGGCTATGACTTCACAACTGATTGATGACCTGTATCGGTTTTTATATTGAATGCTCTATACAAAAATATTTATGTGAAAAGAAAATACAGATCGAGAATAGGGAAATTTAAGTAGAGGAGAAATTTTTTGCTTGAAGACTTTTCTTTAAATCTTTTATAAAATTGTCGCAGGGCCCGATCTGGAGAATTGTCCTGGGGCCCGATCTGGCTCTCGGCGGCCCTGACATCACATGTCAGAGCGTTGTTTGTCCAAATTTAATGTGTCGACGAGAATTAATTTGGTATTTTAGTGACTTAAATTTTGGAAATTAACGTTGAAAATAACACGATGTGTTGTATAAAGCTTTATTTATAATAAAAGTGCGAAGTGTGACGGCAATAAAGGAAACTTATATTTATTTCGGTCCTCGATGTTACAACCTTTTACCAACAGACCTAAAACGCCTGCCTTCTATGGCTTTTGAAAACGGATTAAGAAATATGGATGCGATCATCAGTAACACGGGCAATAATTATACTGTCGTTTCTATGCATTTAATATATCAATTCTTAAGCTATATTTATTTATTTCCTGTTTTTATATTGTAGTATAAGTTTTAGTATTATTTTGTCATTTTACGTCTTATATTTTATTGTTTTTTGTTTCATTTTATGGTCACGCTCGAGGGCTTGCTCTCCTGTGGCTTAACTATATTTATTTATTTTGTTATATTGTACAAAAACCATTTTTTTTGCAAATGAATAATATTATTATTAGTTATTTAATTTTTAAAGATTCTGGCGACGGCCATATTTGTTTATTTGAAAATAAACAGAACCGGACGTTGTCATTGGTACATGTTATAAGTAGCAAATAAATAAATATTATTACAAACTGTTTACAATTTCTTGTTTTATGGGGAATATTTTTTAAGAAATGGAAAGAGTAACATACAATCAAATACAAAAATATTAATTTAATTACCAATTTATTCGTTTCAAACTTTATAACTGGTTTTAATAGTTTTTTCAAAACTATTTATTTCGTATTTATAATAATATGGAATCGATCCATTTAATTTATATTTTGTTTAAAGGTTATTATTTATAAGTTAATTTTCTTTAATATACTCTCTTTATACAAGGTGACCCAACAAAAACTTGATGGGGGTTTTGGGTATTAATATCATTAATGTTAAAAAACGCTCAGACAGATCGATTTTAGTTTGAAGGAGGAAATTTCTGTATCCATATTAACTGTCATACGTCATTCCCCTACACTCCATTACTCTAACCAATGCAAGTTAAATAGGAAAAATGCCAAGTCATTGAAAAGATAATTTTAAGGAGAATTCGGCAATATAACTATTCATTGGATTACTTTTATAATATTTATAAATAAAATTTAATTATTTATTTTATGTTAGTGTGATCGTAGAAAAAATCTTGTGTGTAATTCGAGCAGAAAGTACATTGGCTGTTTCGATAACTTTTTGTCTCAACAGCTAAAGTGTTACTTTCTGCTCTTAATACACAACTAGCTATTTTGTTACAACAATCTTATAAACTTTTACTTAGGCCCCATCCCACCGTTGTGTTATACAAAGTTTAAAATACTAAACGACATTAAAATGACATTTTTACATTAACAATGTCATTTTAATCTTCGTTTAGTAATTTAAACTTCGTTTAACACAACGGTTGAATCGGCCCTTAGCTACTAGCTATAAATTGATAAAGTGTTATTGCCCTTATCATAAATGAATCGTGCTAACAAATGAAGTCAAAAAAACGTCTCATAATTTTTCATCTTTTAGTTACCTACCAAAATTAGGTACTACAATACAAATATTTAAGTCCGGCCAAAAACATCTCCCTACTCCTTTCACCCAGTTTTTCGGTTCTGGCAAAATTCGCGCAGCGGCAAATGCTTCCTATGTTACCTCTACCCTTTCTAACCTCTTTAGGTGATCCTAAAGGTTCCCCAGCAAATTGATAAAAAAAAGAAGAGGTCAATTTAAAATTAAGGTGGTAGAAATAAAACCCTCAAAAATACTGGTCCATAGATCACCATAGATGATAACGGAAAATTTGAACCACACATTCAAAGAGCCATAGATAAGTGCAGGGAAGAGTGTAGCAATGCTGAGTAGGCTTATGGTGAATATAGGCCGATCATAAGCCGAAAGCCCAGTGGAGGAAAATAGAGGAAAAATGTTGCTAGTGTATACAGAACTGTTTCACTTATGACCATCCAAGTGGTAATGGGTATAATCCCAATACACTTAGCAATGGAGAGAAAAGAGGTAATGGAAACCAAAACTGGACCATTAGACGTCATAATATCAGAAAAACCGTAAACCGTAAACTGCCCACACATGGAGTTAGACTACTGGATAATCCAAAGGCTCACAGGACACGGCAAGGGTACTTTAAAGTACACACTCTCAGGAGAAAGAAAAATGAAGACTTAACCTGCATGTACTGCAATAAAAGCAATTCACCATTCACCTGAACATGCTATTTTTTAGTGCATGAAGTAACCTGGATTGCTGGAGAAGAGTAAACACCCAATAATCTGACCAAGTTAATGAATAATGGTAAGTTAAAGATTAAAGATTAAAAACTTTTTCAAATTAATTTTGTCGAAAAAGAAGACAAAAAAGAAATCAACATCCACAAGTGTCCTCTGAAGTTTTGAACGAATGTCGAAAAGATGATACTAGGCTTTAGATAGTGAGCGAAGGTTTTAGAGGGTAACCGGGGCTTGCACTATGGGTAACCTGGAGTCCCACACTAACATGTAAAACCAGTTAACCATGTCCATCAAGGATTCCCACCTAGAAAAAATCAGGCTTGGGTTTCAACCTGCTTTCTCTTCTCTGGGGTTCGCATGACGGCATTGCAGCCTCACAGGACTGTCAATTCTGCAACGTGGAAGACGAATCCACAGAACGAATTCTATGTACCTGCATCGTTTTGGAAAGAACTAGGTTCCATAATCTTCAGATTCACCCGACTGGAGCCTACAGACTTTAAACAGGTCTCAACTTATTCAACCAAGTCCATCACCAAAAGGTGTGGCTTGTAACTATAAATCAGACATGAACCACCACATTAGATCCATTTGAGTCGCAGTGGAAGACGAAGAGATCATACCAGTCATTTTCACCCTAACCACCTTTTAGATACCCTACTCATTCCCATTCATTAATTCTAATCTGTCCCCGAGCTCCAGGAGTTCTATCACCCATTTAGACCATGGCTGGTCCATTCACTATTGGACTGTGATCGCTATTTTGGAGACCTTTTACAGTTAGCTAGTAAACCCAGCTTTTACTCGGCCAATATATTCTTTTTCTACTACCGTGCGTAAAGTACGTACTTTACGCACTCCACGAAGTGTGTAAATTTGACAAAATTTGTACATAACAACAAAATATAACGTTTTATTTTATATTAACATTTTTTTGCTATCTCCTTCTAAGACAAATAAATAAATTATTTTTGCTTATATCTATTTAGTGTCCAACAAATTATCAACAGTTTATTTTAATTATAATTTTCTCTAAATGTCATCGATTTAATTAAAAGTAAACATACAGTGGATGTCGATTTTGGTAAAAGTAAGTTGGCCGTGGGTGTGTGGATTAGAAGAACTGTCAATCTCTAAACTTTTAATTAGTACCTACCTTATAACAGAACACGACAAAAGTATACTTAAGTTCAAGATTAGATTCTAAAGCCAATTTAGCATTTTTTTAAACTTAATCAAGTTTGAGAAGGTAAAAAGTTTTACTTTTTAATGTTTGTTTACTTAAATTCAAATTTTATTTGCAGTTTATTATATCTGTCATAATCGATATGGATTCAAATTTATCTAGCGATAGCGAATTTGATAATAATCCCCCAGATATCTTATGCAGTGCACAAAAGGCCACTGAAAATTTATTGCCAGAAAAATCTGCATATATTTATCAGCAAAAATACAATGCATTTATAGAATGGTGTAGGAAAAATAAGGTGACAAAATATTCGGAAAACGTTATTTTAGCATATTTCTCTGATGAATTGAAGAATTGCAAAGCTTCTACCCTATGGTCGATTTATTCTATGCTTAAAAGCACCTTAAAACATAAAAACAACGTTGATATTTCGAAATTCAACAAGTTAATAGCGTTTCTCAAACAAAAAAATAAAGGTTATAAACTAAAAAAAATCCAAAATTTTTGAACGAGAAGATTTAATTAATTTTCTGTTGAAAGCTCCAGATTCCAAGTTTTTAATGATCAAAGTAAGTAAATGCCTCAGTAAAGGCTTGAATGCTTAGTATAAAATTAAAATATTCTGTCAAGTTTTGCAACGAGATGTGTGTTCGTATGGTGTGTTGCCTAACAAAATCAGTTGCTGTCCTAACAGGCCACCGGGGTTGTTAGGCAGCACATTATACCTAAAACTTTTATATTTTTTACAATAGCATTTATTTGGAGTTTTACATGCGCAACGTCAAGATATTTCCTAATGTTTAATAAATTATTTGTAACATTACAATATGTTATTTTTTAGGTAGCTTTTATAATTGGAATTGCGGGAGCTTGTCGCCGGGAAGAATGATGTAAAATGACAATTAACGATGTGGAAGATAAACAAACAGTGTATATTGTCAAAGTATCAGAAACCAAAAATGGAATAGAACGCATTTTTACGATTTTAAATCCAAATAATTCTGCAGTTGATTATTTATCTTTCATAAAAAAATATACCTCATTAAGACCATCAAATATAAATTGTAACAGATTTTTTTTTTAAATTCGCAAATGGAAAATATTCTAAACAGCCTGTAGGGATAAATACTTTTGGTAAAATGCCAAGTGTTATAGCAACGTATCTAAACTTGCCCAATCCAACGGCTTTTACAGGACACTGCTTTAGGTCTTCAGCCACTATGCTGGCAAATTCTGGAGGAGACCTTCTAACGGTCAAAAAACATGGAGGATGGAAATCATCTGCTGTTGCAGAAGGCTACGTAGACAGCACAATAACACAAAAAAAAAACAAAATTTCTAATAAAATTTTGATGGATGACAGTATGCCATCCACTTCCAAACAAAGCTACAATTTTACCGTTGACAACTCTAATGAAGAATTAGTGGAACCACTCGACAGTGAAACTAGAGTTACACAAAATATTTCAACCTCTTTACTTGAAATGGCCAAATCCATACCACTCGAAGCTCAAAATAGGGTTACAGAAGTAATATCACAACATTTTTCAAACTCTGTGCTGGAAAAGGCCAAAACCTTAAGTTTTGGTAATTGCAATAATTGCACATTCAATATTATTATTCATAAGAGTTAAAAACCTATTTTTTTAAATATTTCTTCATTTGTTAGTCATTTTGTTCTGTAAGAATTATAAATTTGTAAAGTTCCAATAAATTTATTTTTGTTGCTGTGTACAATTTTTGGGACATTTTACTTTTTTTCACTAGTGCGTAAAGTAAAGTATCTAATATTAGTGGATTATGTGTACGGTAGTAGAAAAAATATTGTATGCCACTTCACATTCGTCAAAAAAGGGTAACTTTACACACTTGTTGCATAAATAAATATTATGTAGTTTGTGTATAAAAGTAGATAATATACATGTGAATGTAGAAAGTGTTTTATTCTCTTAAAAAATGTACTCTTTGTGACACTTTGTAGTTTCAGCACCACTATAAGATTTTAATACCTTTCATCATATCAGCGATTTGTAATAACATTACACAATATTTATTATATAAATTAAAAAATAAAATTATTAATAAACTAATTTGAATCATGTTGCAACTCTATTTCCATGTCACCAAAGTCTGTTTTCATCAATACAATAATATCACAAAATATTTATATGATTCAAATTAAAAAAAATAGAGATTAATAATAAAGGTTTAGATTTTTACAAAAATCTAACTTCTAATTTGAATCATTTGCAACCCCATATCCACGTCGTCCAGGTCTATTTTTTTTAACAAAACAACATCACAAAATATTTATAATAACATGAGATTAACAAATTAAACCTATAATACTCTTCACAGACAACTGTATGAAAAGTATAATAATAACGACTTAGCTTTTACAAAGAAAAAACTGACTTTTAATTTGAATCATGTTCCAACTCAATATCCATGTCGCTGTCCAAATCCGAAACGACGGTGTACATTGGATCATCTTCATTCGGTCCGTTACTATCATCATTATCATCAAGTTCTTTGGGCAATTGTAAGAATTTTCGATGTTCTTCTTCCACAGGAATTTGCATAATATCATAGTGTATATTCCTGGTTTTTTGCTTAGACAAAATCAATCTAGGCCAATCAAGGTGTTTGATTTTCTCCAATGTAACTCTTATTTCTTGGCCAGCAGTTGTATGTTGCATCGTTTTGATAATTTCATAAAACATCATTTTTAAACAGTAAGTCTTCTGGTCTTTAACGGTTCTGAAATAAAAAATTTTGAGTCAGTTAAAAGAACGTTCATTCAAATTTATGAGCCTAATAAACTATTGCAGAGTTTGAGATTGTGATTTTTCCTAAAGAAATTAATCATGATCTAAATATCTGTTTTAATTGATTTTAATAAACGTTCTTGCAATCAAAAAGATAATGCTGAGTTGTTTGCGTACCAGAAATTTTTGTCAAGAAAAAAAAATTTGCAAAATATCTATATGTGTCCGTGAATGTAGAGGCGAATCTAGAAATAAAGCGACAGTCTGCACACTGCAAATGATTGATGGGCCAACCATATAGTCGGTCAAGTTAAGATTATTGGAAATTTCAACATTGATAAGTTTTTATAAAGTGTGTATGAAACTTGAATATTTATTGTAGTTATTCATCATAAATAATTCCATAATACAACATTTCCAAGAATATCCCATAATATCTTTCTTATTCGAAAAGTAAATTTCCTCAGTAATATAGCTCCAGTACTATCAAAACTATCAAGGAAAAGAAAAAATATCATTCTAAGTGGAAAAAATATAAAAAGTCCTGCATGACCCAAAACCTAACATACGGTCATCACATATCAAATTTTTCAAGCCGTATACGAGGTTTGTCAAAAAATATGAATTTTGCTCAAGAGTAAAGTACGTTTATTTTTGACAAAATCGAAAATTTTCATTAAGAAAAGTTTATTAGAATTGAATATTACATTCAAATATGCAATTACACCGATCTATCTGAAAAAACAGATTTTCTTATTTTTTATAAACTCTACACTCTACACATTGATTGTAAATATTTGAAAACGTTATAAATTACGTTACCTACTATAAACATGATACGCTTTCCTTTTGTTGATGTTTGTGAAGAATTTAGCAAATTTGTTAATGAAAATTTTCGATTTTGTAAAAAAATAAACGTACTTTACTCTTGAGCAAAATTCATATTTTTTGACAAACCTCGTATACGGCTTGAAAAATTTGATATCTGATGACTGTATTTTAAGTTTTGGGTCATGCAGGACTTTTTATCAAGAATAACTTTTTTTCCTAAAATCAATACAAAAAATGTTTTCCATATGGTTCCAACTTAAGTAGACACACTGTATACCAATATCCACCATCATTAACAAAATTAAACAACTTCCTAACAAAGCTCCGGGCTTTGATAAAATCCCTACATGTCTGTTAAAGAATTGCTCTCAAGAAATAGAGCAGCCTCTATTTATCCTATTCAATCAATCGTTACAAGACGGTCACTTTCCAGATATATGGAAAACAGCATTAATTGTTCCTATTCTAAAATCTGGTAACAAATGCCTAGCGGAAAATTACCGTCCTATCTCTAAATTGTGTATTATTGCAAAATTGTTTGAAATCTATCTTATGTGACTACTTATGTTATGTTGATAATGGGGTGTTAATACACTGCGACCTAAAAGATCTATTGTGCCCCCTTCTGTCGCCACTGCACTAAGGAAATGTCTCAATGCCTATAGCGACCCTTCCAATCCTATTTTCTCAAGGAAGTGTAGGATTTGAAGTGGCTTCAAGTTAGGTAAGTCTTCCTCTTCTATTTGATATCCTCCTAGATATAGTGCCCTTGGATTCTGGAGTGCTACACATTCAGTGACTACTTAGACTTCGATCTTAAAAATATTATTAATATCGAACAACACAGATTTATGAAAAAGCGGTCCATTGAAAGTAACCTTATTTACAAACAATACTTATTAGATGAAATGGACCGTGAATTGCAAATAGATACCATTTATATTGACTTCAGTAAAGCGTTTGATAAAATTGATCATAATATACTGCTCCATAAACTCACTGAGGTTGGTATTCTTGGTAATTTGCTCAGATGGTTTTCGTCAGGACTCAAGCTGTTAAAATTGGCATGTATAGTTCTGCATTTTGTATTATTACATCTGGCGTACCGCAGGGATCTCATCTGGGAACGCTGCTTTTTAATATTTACATTAATGATATTGCCAATTGTTTTACCTTTTCGAAATTTATTATGTACGCTGACGATTTAAAGGTTTTTCATACTGTTTTCACGAATTTGGATTCTTTACAGATTCAAAATGATTTTGACAATTTATTCTCCTATTGCACCCGTAATTGCTTGTATCTTAATCTCAAGAAATATCACTACATCACTTTTTCTAGAAACAAAAATATTTAATTTAATAATCATAGCATTGATAATACACCTCTCGATAAAGTATCTGTTGTAAAAGATCTTGGCATTTTTTATGACAGTAAACTAATATTTGACCATCATATTAATCACGTCATTATTAAAGAACAGAAGGCACTTGGTTTCATTAAACGAACGTTTAAGACTTCAAAAAAATCGAAAAATGGATCAGTTATTTGGAATCCTCAGTATAACATTTACATAACTAAACTTGAAAGTGTACAAGATACATTTATTAAATATCTTAATAAAAAATTCTATTCGCATCAGGTCAATAATCGATCTCTTATTAAGGACAATTTAGAATTAATATCACTAGAAGATAGAAGACAAATGTATGATGTAAAATTTATTTATAAAATCTATAATAATTTGATTGACTTTACTACAATTGTAAACATGAAATCATTTAATGTCCCAACCCACAATACTAGAAAACAAATATTATTTTATTTAAGTTCAAGCACAACTAATTATCATATAAATTCTCCTACAGCTAGGTGCTGTAAATCATATAACTCATTATCAAACCTTTTAAATCTCGATATTTTTTCTTGTTCCTTGTCATCGTTAAGACTTTAAACAAATTCTTTTTAGACCATACAATTTAAATACATTTGTTCTATTATTATTGATTTTGAAATTGATTAATTTAAGTTTTTGTATCTAATGTTAAGCTAATAGTGAATACTGTTCCTGGGTTCGTCCCGTTTTGTATCCTTTATTAAAATAAATAAATAATCTTCTAAGGAAAAATCGAGATTTTACCCGATTTTTCCCACAAGCCCATCGAATGTACATCGTCACTAGTCCGAGAAACATATTTTCTTAAATGACTCGAATGTATAAATGCATTTTGGGGTTGGAAAATTTTTCTGATAAGGAAAATCGAATTTTCCATGTGTTATCGCCAAAAGCCACTCGAAAATTTTCTTTTATTCTACTTAACATCGATATACTTTTCAACCTTCTTCGAGTCTTGTATGCGAAAATGGGACAAAATGGTCACTATCTGACGGACTATAAATACAGTGCCTAGTCTTGAGTAAAAGAAACTCTTGCCGAAAGGCAAGACTCTTGTTTCGAGGCCCTAAGTCCCGAAACACCGCAATGTGTAAAGAGTTGTGCAGCGATTTGTGTACTATAGGTGAATATCTTTAACTTATTTTAAAAGTATTGTTGGGTTTTGTTTTAAGATAATTAATTGATTTACATATAAATGCCAATTTGTCATTTTCGTCACGAGTATTATATTTATCTTATAAAGTACTTATTATTTTGTATTGGGCATAGCCGTGCTTTTACAGCGAACATGTGGCAATATCCTTGCCTAGCGCTTGTTCTCTGGTTTGGTCGCTGATATTTAGTTCAGCTAATATCCCACCACCATACTATCTTCTAATTCTAGTCGACCGTGACGACTGTCTGTTGCCCTGTTGCCATTTTATTAACTTGTATAAGCGCTGTATATTATATCATTATATAGTTAAAAGTTTCCAGTGCTATTTTAGTCGTTAATACTTCAATAGGAAGTTTGTGAAATCTCGACTAGAAGAGCTTTTAACTAGTTGTCAAAGCCGCTCGACTATACAATTAAAGGATAATTTTGTTTTTTCTTTAAATTTAATTTTCTTATTTTTATGTGCCACTGGTGAATGGATGTTCCTTCTGGACTCCAGGACACTTTGGCTGGTGACAGTGCTGCCTTCATTCCTTAATAGTATATTGACAACAGTAGCTAAAGACCTATCAGTAGTTACAAATGGGTCTTTAGGCTAGTTGGTTGTTAGACTACCGATTGAAGCAGATAAGTAGAACTAATTTAGTAAATATTGCCGGAATCTTCACTGTATACTTCATCGTTTGCTTTCGGAAATAAACTAAATTAATGCCCAAAATATTGCAAGTTGTTCTTGATCGCACTAGATAGAACTATCTCAATCAATACTGCGTAAGTCTTCACCGACTATTTCATCATTAGCTCCCGCATATTAATTAATTACTGATCAACATAATATATGGTAAGTTGTTCTCGATCGAATAAGAATATCAATCGAGGCCGAAAAAAATATCAGAAATAATGTTAGTAGATGATAGTCCTAAAATCCATTTGGTAAAGTCCCCTTTAATAGGAGATTACTTGTTAAAAATACATAAAGATTTTCATTTGCCATAACATCAAAAAGATATCAAACAATATTCGAAAACCAAATGAAAACTGAAATTGGAATAACAGTTGAAGACATTCTATCGGGATTTTTTAAAATTTTACTAAAAGCTTCAGGTTTTATTCACCATGAATTTGGCATGAATACTATAAACACTTCGTTTTCAACAACTAATAAAAATAAACTACTCAAACTACGACAAAGGGACTGCACTCATTCGGTAGACGACTCTTCACGGTTAACAATCATTCCAGGTTATAAGTTATACCCCAGTAGGTATAAGCATTCTTCTGGGCGGGAAGAAGACGCGTAGCTTTTACTGCGCTGACGTTTTTGGGATAAATCTATCACTTGTCATATATACAGATAAAAACTCGCTACCATGCGCAGACATCCCATATTTCGTACACAAATACAAACACAGCTTAAGAACGGAAAATTTGTTATTTTGATAGTGGATTTAAATCAAAAATACCACAAAATACACTTCTGTGTGTTTTATCTTTATTGTTACGTATTATTGCTCGTTTTATTTGAGGACATTGGAATAAATAGGGTACCAGAAGTAATCAAGCTGAAAAGGTGTGTTATAAAAAGAAAATACATAACATTCGACTGATTTATGTTTAATGTTTTCGTAAAGTATTTCCAACATGCCAGTTACTTGAATGGTTGTAAATTGTAAGAGTATAAGCGATAAAAACTGATCTAGTGCTTTGTGATTCAGCATTCCCAGGCAGCAGTAGTAGCAAAAATATTAACATTATCTACATTCAACCCATTTACATGAACATGATTTATCAGCTAAAAGCAGAACACAATAGTTAACTGCAAAATGTAAACAACTCTACAAGGAAACTTGCTCATGTATACATTCAACAATTAAATCAAAATATATTATTTTTAAAGGACTTATATCAACTATTATGTTAATTATAAATATTATAAGTATTTGTAACAAAATAATAGTTGTGTATTAATAAACCTGATGCTACTCCAAAAAATATATTGTTTAATGATAATCAGGTATCAAAAATGTGTAGGAACTTATTTTGTAGTCTATTTTAAATAATGTTAAGTACAAAGATTGTGATTTGATTGACTATATAAATTTTAATGTGGTAAACATTAATCTATAAATCCCAAGTAACAAAAAATTATTTAGTTTAGATCCAAGTAGTATATCTCCTTTTAAAAAGATGATGGCTGTTACCAATGAATTTCTTAGCGAGGTCCAAATATATATCTTTAATGTTAGCCTAAGACAGTTGAGGACTGTACTAAATTAAGTTCACTAAATATAAAAGTTTGTTTTGTTTTTGTTTTTAAATTTCTTGTAACTACTAACTTTTTATAGTATCCAATAAATAAATTATACCTTATGGCTGCTTTCAAACAATTCTGTGTGTAGTTACTTAGTTTAAAGTCAATTTTAAATTAGTGAGTTTATTAATAATGTCAAATAGTGATATGTATTGTGTCTATGAATTTACTGTGTGTAGTAAAACTGACATTTTTATTACAAGTATAAAAACTACTAAAACCATATAATAAATTCAAATTCATAATAAAAAATAACGATTTTCGTCTGCCATACTTCAACTCTTCACAAAAACAAGTCACTGAGTATATATTTCTAAAAAAAACTACACTAAATAAATATCTGTCTGTTCTAAATTTCTATATTTAAAACTACATACTTTCCTATAGATTTTGCAGTATCTAAATAACGTATAGAATAAAATTCTACAATGTACTAAAAAAGTTTTAAGAAATGAAGCAAAACCTCTATTTTGTTACTTTAACCTTGTGTTATATATATTTCCCATGACAAACTAACGTTATATTTTGAACTAAAAGTAATTAAACTTTTCACTAAAAAAGTAATATTTCAGTTTCGAAATTTAAACATTTTTGACACTCAATCACATACATAATTTTTTTTTTAAAACGGTTGTCCTTTTTACATTTGCGAAGACTGCCTTGATATCTAATTGATTTACTTCTTCAAAGTAGTTAAGTTGTTTAACTGTTGTCTCTACAAAGGTATCTCACATCTCGCTCATACACACGAATTTGAAAAGCAGCAGAACAAAATTTCAACTAAGTAGGTATAACCAAGTCCGTGTAAAGAAAGCTTTTCATATCCTGAAAACGTCAAATGTCAACTAAAATTTCTACTTTTAAAGAACAAACGTGCCGCCTCAGAGTACCAGTACCACATACTTTGTTACTATACGAGGCAAGAGAGAGGTCCGACACGCCCAACATAGGGCGCGGCCATTTTGAACCCTGTGACATAGTTTACAGCTAAAGAATCAGATCGCTCACTCTGCGTCGGCACTTTTGATCTCAATGTTTCAGTTTATACACTGTGCAACTCGGATAATACAATATATGACAACCGCCTATAATAAAACAGCAGTCTTCTGCGTATCCTGAATTTGTATCCCTGGAGTGGATGTTATTTTGGAACTTTCAACTGGTCCTAGTGAGCTAACTGATTCTTAAGCAATAAACTGTGACTTCAAAAATAATATTCACTGACACTGACAGCAGCAAGCAAAATATCAGGTGCGTTTTAATCATCCGCTTCTGCTTCCGGAATTGTCGGTTTAGTCGTTTTAACCTGTCAGATTAAAACAAGAAAACCGACAATTCCGAAGCAGAAGCGGATGATTCAAACGCACCTATTAAAAATATTGCGCCAAGATGTAGGCAACACGTAATAAGGGTTCAAAAATGGCGGAGTTTTCTATCTCCTTTTAAAAGGCACTCAGAAATCTGCGCAGTGCGACTATTCTCCGTATAGTAAAAGAAAATCAAAGTATGTGGCCAGTACTGATTGATACTTATACTGGGGTTATACCCTATGAAAGAAGAAACCTGATACTTCGGTGCCCAGTCCTATAATTTAATTGTCAGACCTCGTAAGACATTTAATTTTTAATTTAATTTTTTGTTGATGTAGGTGATGCAAAGGAAGTGTATGGGAGCGAGGAGTTATGTATTTTGTCAGTTAAGATACCTCTTCATATCATGTAAACGGTTTTAAGTATTTTCTGATATCATTTTTAGTTCATGTAAGTTTTTAAATTGTTACCCAAGAACGAAAAAGCAAAAAAGAATAAAACAGAGCTCTATTGGAAAAGTATAAACAATTTTTTGAGTCTAACTTTGCTTATTTTTTATATTTAATTATCATCATATGCAAATAAGTTTTTTGGATAATAAAATCTTTACAAAAAAAAAAAAATCTGATGTGTCCAACACATGACTTTCCTATCTAATTATTATAGGCTTTTTCCGGTTATTTTGTACAACCTATTGCAGCACCTCTGTAGATGTTTAGAGGATAAACTAAATATATACATTTTCCACATACATCTAACTCGAAACATTTTTCTATAGATATTCATTGAAAACGAAAATACTGAAAAATTTAAATTTAGCACTTTTCCTTCAATTTCTTCAATACGGTCCATTTTAAAAAAATCATATAAAAAACAAAAATTATAGAGATCGATATCACAAATAACTTTTATTTAAACAATTTTCCTAAAAATTTGAATTTTATTACATTTTGTCAAATTTCTCGAATACGGACCCTTTAAAAAAAAATTGTATAAAACCAAAATTATAGATAATGATATTGTAAGTAATTTTTATCTGAACAATTTTCTTCTCCAAACATCAATAACAGATATATTCCATAAAATATAAGAACGGCCTCCCATAAAGTACCCCCCCAAATGTTCCGCCTTCGTCCAAAATCTAATCATTTCACCTCAGGCCGAAATAAAACTTAAGTTTCAAATTTAATGTTTTTTCCTTTATCTGTTCTTGAGTTTTCTTCAAAATTCGAAATTTACACATTTTCTCAAATATCTCGAATACGGTCCATTTTAGAGAAATTATGTAAGGAATAAAAATTATAGAGAATTATATTACAAACAACTTTTATTTGAACAATTTTTATAAAAAAATAATTTTTTTACATTTTGTCAAATTTCTCGAATACGGACCATTTTAGGAAAATTTTGTATAGAACAAAAATTATAGACAATAATATAAGTAACTTTTATTTGAAGAATTTTCTTCTCCAAACGTAAATAACAGATATATTTCATAAAATATAAAAATGACCACCAATAAAGTACCCCCCAAATGTTCCGACTCTGCCCAAAAACTAATCAGTTCTTTGGACGATGGAATAAAGCTTAAGTTTAAAATTTGGTGTTTTTCTTTGTATCGGTTCATGAGTTATGGTGGATACAGACACACACACACACACACACACACAGACATCATCCCGAAAATAGTCAAAACGGATTCAGGGGACCCCAAAACGTAAAAATCCGTCGAAAACTGGAGGTCGAAAAAAATCATGATTCCTATACTTTTCTTATCTGTATACAGATAGGAAAGTAAAAATCTGATGTGTCCAACACATGACTTTCCTATCTAGTTATTATAGGCTTTTTCCGATTATTTTGTACAACCTATTGCATCACCTCTATAAATGTTTAGAGGATGAACCAAATATATACATTGTCCACATACATCTAACTCGAAACATTTTTCTATAGATATTCATTGAAAACGAAAATACTGAAAAATTTAAATTTAGCACTTTTCCTTCAATACGGTCCATTTTAGAAAAATCGTATAAAAAACAAAAATTATAGAGATCGATATCACAATTAACTTTTATTTAAACAATTTTCCTAAAAATTTGAATTTTATTACATTTTGTCAAATTTCTCGAATACGGACCATTTAAAAAAAAATTGTATGGAATTAAAATTATAGATAATACTATTGTAAGTAATTTTTATCTGAACAATTTTCTTCTCCAAACAAGTACCAGATATATTCCAAAATCTAATAATTTCACCTCAGGCCGAAATAAAACTTAAGTTTAAAATTTAATGTTTTTACCTTTATCCGTTTTTGTCATAGAAATAGTATAGAAAGCCGATTCCATATATCAAAAATGAAACCATAAGGAGAAAATAGTGTGTCGGAGCTCATGCGTATAACGGTGCTGGCTCGAACAGGACCGGTGCAAGTTTTTTATTGATCGAACAAATAGTTGACACGATGTTTCAGTCATACATTTTTAGAGGTAATTATATATAGAAAACGATGAAAAAAATTCAAGGTAAGGTAAATATGGTTCTGAAAGTCCTTTTTAAAGAAAGATGACATAAAATATGAATTAGTTAATTTTCTGCCATCATTAGTACTGTAGTCACGAGATTTAGTATCATTTGCTACAACTATGTTGTTTTGAACTAGTTAAAACATTTTCACTCGAACGGCGTGCGTGATTCAATTTAAAAATACTTTCCAGAATAAAACCACGTGTTCCGGTTTTGACTTCGTTTAATATTAAACAGTGAAGTTATATACAAAAACGTTAATCCACAATCTAAATTAGAAAATCACTGTTACAAATCATTACTTAACCAAAAACTAAAATACTTTTTAGGTACGTAACCTAAAAGGTGCTGGAACATTTTATCCTAATATTGATTTTCTTTTTGGGTAAAACTTAAAGCAATAACAAATTGCCTATCTACTAGGGTCGGTAACTAAACGTATATACAGAATGGGCGGATCATTATACTCGCGCACTGACACTTAACCTGGATTAAATATAACTATACATATAAATATTCACAAAGATAATTTTCCAAACAGGCAATCATTAGTACTGTAGTCACGAGATTTTGCTTGTCATTTTACATCTTATTTGATAGTATCATTTGTTTTCGCCCAGGAATATTATGATCGATATTTTTTTACATTTTAACAGCCGAGACTATGAGTGGTTACTTATAATTAGACAGAAAACCTCTCATGTTACCATTTTAAATATAAATTAAAAAATTAAAAAATACTACTACATTTACTTGATACATATTTTATTTTAATTTTGAACCCTTTTAAAAGGGTCTTTCGGTTCCATAATAAAAATTAGTCGCTGCTTACTAGAAACTTTCTATATAGTCTAAACCAATTTATGGATTGTTTTCGATCAATTTAATACAAAGATTTAAAGTTTTTAGTCAATGATAACATTCCACATCAGCACATTGCAAACCTATTTTATAAATAATAAGAATAAACTTGTAAATCATTAATTTGGTAGTTATCTCACTTATATGATTCTTTTGATTTCTAAATATATTTTGGCCTTACAATACAAAGCGTTTTGTATCTACCACTTTTTTAATGAACGATGAATGTTGACAGTCGTGTACCTATTTCGGAACAAGAGGCGCTTTAACGACGGAAATGATTTTCGAACTATCCAGTTAGTTTTCGGAAAACTAGAAAACGTTTAAAGAAAGTCTTCAATAACAACGGGTCGTTCATGTGTTTCATTTTGATCAGCTTTCATTCTAAATTGCATAAAATATTCTTCCGATTCAAAATCGAGATTCTCTATATTTCCACAGTTTATTTATAATACCTTCTAAAATGTCTTTATCTATCATTCTATATACTTTATAATATATGTTCACACCCTACTTTGCACTTTATTAACAATTTTTTTAACATACTTCAAAATGGGAGGATATTCTCAATTCATTGAAATATTTTTTTTATGTATGTTGAGCGATAATTCTTTACCACGTTGCCCGACTTCTATGATTCTCTTTTTGTTAGAAAAGGAATAGTTTTATATACATTTAGTCAAGATCTGAAGATGGGATCCATGAGAAAATCATTAACATCTTTATTTTACAGGTTTTTTAAAATTTCTTTAAACCTTACTGGTTCGCACGCGGTAAAATATGAATAAATGTAAATAATTGTTGTGTCAGCCAAAAAGCAAAGAGGAAGTACCGATTAAAATATCGAGTGACAGAAGAGTTTCTAAGTTCGTTGAGATCGGGTTAGGTTAGGGATTAGGTAAAGGTACAATTTAATAGGGTTCATTTTAAAATTCTTTATTTTAAATTATACCCGACTGAAACACGGTCTCTGATGTCATGAGCGTTGTGTAAAGGTATATATTCCAAATAAGCAACATTTCATGTTCCATCGCTATCAGAAATAATAAAAGTGGCATCTCATTTAAAATAAAACGGAAATAACAGAACTGTCAGAATATTTTGGATGGAAAGGTCATAGCCTGCTTACTATTTTAACAATTTTTAACAAAAAATCTTGTAATAAATATAACAACTGCTTAATACATTGATTACATTTTCATTAGCCAATGTAAAAATGTCTTTTATTGTACCCAGGATTTAACTAAACACTACCCAAAACTAAAAATAAAATGCCACGTTCATCGTGTAATTAAATAATAAACTACAAACGGTCCTGTAAGGGCAGCGTCATATAGCCTTGAAACACCGGATTTTAGTGCTATTGCCAGCTCAATATTGAATTTGTAGGTGAATCGCTCGTTGAACATTAATACTGTATTTGTATTGTATATATTTTGGGAATGTAATTACACATAAATATTAGTTAGTTGATTATTTAAATGTTTATAATTTATTTTGTGGCGATATTTCGTAGATATAAACTGTTTAAATCATATAATTTAAAAATAAATTAATTTAAAATTCTTTTCTGTTAGGTATGTTTAATATATTTGGCAACACTACAGGGACAAGTCATGCATATTGCGCATGCCTCTAGACACACTATTTTGCGATGTCAGGCACAGAGACGCGTTTTTATGCACAGTAGGTTTCAATTTCTACTTAAATGTTATATTTATATCGGTCTTCTATATTATTTCTATGGTTTTTGAGTTTTCTTCAAAATTCGAAATTTACACATTTTCTCAAATATCTCGAATACGGTCCATTTTAGAGAAATTATGTATGGGATAAAAATTATAGAGAATTATATTACAAACAACTTTTTATAAAAAAATAATTTTTTTATATTTTGTCAAATTTCTCGAATACGGACCATTTTAGGAAAATTTTGTATAATACAAAAATTATAGATAATAATATTAGAATTAACTTTTATTTGAAGAATTTTCTTCTCCAAACGTAAATATTTCATAAAATATAAAAATGACCACCAATAAAGTACCCCCCCAAATGTTCCGACTCTGCCCAAAATCTAATCATTTCACCGCAGGCTGGAATAAAGCTTAAGTTTAAAATTTGGTGTTTTTCTTTATATCGGTTCATAAGTTATGGTGGATACAGACACACACACTGACACACAGACATCATTCCGAAAATAGTCAAAACGGATTCAGGGGACCCCAAAACATAAAAATCCGTCGAAAACTGGAGGTGGAAAAAATCATGATTCCTATACTTTCCTTATCTGTATACAGATAAGTAAAAAACAAAAAAATATGTTACGCCTATGGTTATGCGCCAAATTAAAACACGCAATAATTCGACTGTCAAGAAGCAGGTAAAGTGGGGGGACGATCGCACTGTCATTTTATATTTTAATTCATCTCTACTTGTGTTAGATGTACAATATAAAGGGTGGTCAAAATTTAATTTTCATATGCAAAAAGGAATCGTCGTAAAGAAAAATTAAATCCGGACCACCCTATATATTTAGTTTTTATTTGAAGACAGAAAAAATATTTACTTGAAATTCAATATCCTTCCTTTTGTTAATGTCAATTTATAATCCTTAACGTCCATCAGTTTAATATTTAGTTTGATTATTTTATCTGTTTGCCACCAATATACCTCTGGAGTATGATAATCAACTTTGGGTACTGCAGTTATGGCTGGTAAATCATCTCTTCTTGTTGAAATTCGGTCTTCTTTTTCAAAAAACTAAAAATGTACATTTACATATATTATGGTAGAATTTCAGTCATTTTAATAAAATAAATACTAAGAAAAAGCTATAGTTTATATTTATATTTTGTTAAATTGTTCAATAAATTTATGCAAATAAGATATTTATTTTTATTATATTTATAAAATACTTTATGAACTTGTAATTTAATGGAAAAATACATCAAGAATGATTGTAAAAATAACTCCATTTCCATCATCATGACGCTTCAATATTCATTTGATTGCCGAAGAGTATGGTTGTGTTAAATAATCGAGCATAACTGTGTATATCTGGATATTTTACCTGAGACGAGAAGTCCATAGAATCACCGTATTGAAAAACTTCCAATTCGCTAAAATTTGGATAATATTCTTTCTCTTCTTTTTCTAAAAATAATATAGTATAAAATAGACTACATTTGAAAAATTATCGTTAATAATGTAAAGGTGGAAAAGGTTAATACTTTAATATCAGGCCAAATATATATATTTTTTTATTAATCTTGAAATTAATGAAAAAATATACCTATTAAGTCTAAATGTTACCTCTTTTATGTAGAACATGCAGTTTGTAGTGTACATAAAGGATAACTGTAAATTATTTTTGAAGGTTGACAATGAATTTAAAAGATTAAAAACATGAAAATATCAAAGCCATGAATGGCAAAATAATAGGAACGACTAAAAAATGATTTTCACTTTAGCTTTTATTTTGATTACTAAGTAAAATATCACTCTTGGACCAGTTTGTCCTTAATAGGACTCATCAAAAAGGAGGTACTATCGCTTCCAATCTCTAATTAAAACTGTTGATCAACATCATGTTAATTTTACGGGTCTACATTGTAGATTGGGAGTAAGAATTTATTGCTCATGAGTCCCGGAGACGTTATTAGCCTCTTTGGGACTGCAAGCTTTTTGATGAGCTGGGAGGTGGTCCCTATATGTCTCCTAGATCCAATAAAGCCTCCATCAACTTTTTAGATAACATTTATTATAAGTGAGTCATTTATTTCAGAAACAACCTAAGTCACTTTTTGTCCATACTAGGTTTATCACATTAAAATTGTAGTTTCAGAGTAACACACATTTAACACAGAAAAAAACCTAACTTCCGTAAACATCATTAGTCATTATGATAATTTAAAATATTCGTTTATTTCTGAACCAATCTTAGTCCTGGTCCTAGTTCAAAACTTTTTTTCATCTCCTGAAAACTCTCAAAAATGACTTAGGTTGTTTAATTTTAGCTTACAACAGCAAACAGTAAATTCGCCAAATACTCACCACGCAATTGTAACTGTTGATCTAATTCATCAGTCTGTTTACAAATATAAGCGAGATTATTGGGTTCCTCATTTGAATCAGAATGTTCATTGAATGTATCGGGAATTTCAAAATCGCTAATTTCCTCTTCATTACTTGTAACCAATCCGCACTCGATCAGTAACTGATTAATTACAAGTTTCTTGTCGCCAAATCCATCTTTCAAAATAATAGAATATTTAGTTCCACTTGGAGATGCTGAATTTTCTTTTTTGCAAACTTTTACATACAACGACCTAAAAATATGTTATACAGGTATTAAATATTTATTAGTAGGTACTAATTCATAGAATAACTGATACATTTTAATGATAATTCCTTACAACCTAACAAACATTGAAATTGTGGTACGTTGTTAGCATCTTAACGAATGTGATGGCAAAGTAACTTGTAACGGTAAACTTGTTATGACCATTTTGAAATTTATAATTAACTGACAGTTAACTTTAATTTTGTGATGGGCTGTTGATGGTTTGTTAACCGTTTCCCACATTCAACTATAAAATCGTTATGGCCCGTTTGAAATTTGTAACTGCCTCTTAACTTTAATTATTCGATGGACCGTTGAGGGCTTTTTAAGTTTCCCACATGCAACTGTGAAATTATTATGGCTCGTTTAAAATTTATAATTAACTGCCTTTTAACTTGTTTGATGGGCCGTTGACGGCTTTTTAACTGTTTACCACATTTAACTGTAAACGCATGGTAAAAGTCAAAAGGCTGCTGCAGACCTAACCCCAACAGTCCAGGAGGGCTCCGTTCCGCGTTCATAGATGCAGACAGACTCAACGAGTGGACATGTACTATGCAGCCAGTCTCCCATTGCTGATATTCACTATTTAGTATTAATTGTAATTTCTTACCTTTAAATGTTGTTAACTTAGAATATTTTATAAATATAGTTTTTGTAGAAGACATATGTGGTATATTCCATTTAAAAGCTCGGCATTATTTTGGTAAGGCTATTACCAAATCCCATTGATGGGAAGTTAACATTAATATTATGGGAAATTGCTGGCCATGTGCAGACCTTTCACTAATTATGCCTGGTAAAGTGAGGACGGCCTTCTGTCGCCCGTTGTGACAAAAAGTCGACTTACCAATTGCAGACCCCCATCCAAAAGCCACTTCTTGAAGTTATGTACATACGTCTAAAAGCCCTTAACTTGCCAAAACAAAATGATTGTTGAGAAGAGTTCGCTACCTACCAAACTATTAAAACCGTGCCGTCTCGAAACGCTCATAAGAGAAATATTGTTATTTAACATAGTACTTGAAAGAAAATATGAAATGGCGTATAATTTATGTAACGAGTGTTCCAAATATTGACAATAAATAAAACAAATTTAACACCTTGAATTGTAGCATGTGATCGTTTTAACTCATATGTTAAACAGAAACTACCTCCTCTACCTCAGCTAGGACAACCTGGTGGAAAGGACGACCCACTGAGGCATGGATTCAGTAGGGCAGAGGTTCAGTGGTATCTTTGCTACCTCGATCAGGACATGACACCGAAGGAAGCGAAAAAGAAAGCCGTGTAGCACAAATCTCAGGGAGAGGGAAGTAAAACCAATCCTAAGGACCTAAAAAAAAGCGGGACGGGAATAACACCACACCACCGCAAAGAAAAGTGGCCGCTAGTTATGCAATTGTCGTCAAACCCTGGAGGAGGAAGCCATCCATAGTAGAAGAGATGTTCGCTGGATGAGAACATAAGCTCCAATTCGAAGGCATCCACTTCCGGCCAGGAATAGTCCTAATCGGCTGTGAAATCCCAGTCAGTAGAATGGCTCAGGGCAAAAATCCCACACCTGAGCAACTGGAAGGATTGTAAGTATAGGAGACGACATCCCGAAAGCACATACAGCCACGCTCTTTCTCTCAAGAAGTCTCAAAGGCAGCCTGTAGAGAAGCTTCTTCAGTTAATAGAAGCGCATAATGTGGGACTATCGACCACACTGTGGAAAATCGTCAGTCAAAAAGACGAGGGCAAAGGCTAGCTTAGGTTAGACATAGATTACCTATCCTGTCAAAGGATCAAGAATAATGTATACACTATCCACTATCGATTCGAAAAAATCCCCGTACACGGCCTTCAAAAGAAAGAGGAAATAAAGGATCCACGAGAAGACACAGAACCAACTCCCCGTACTTCCAAAGATGATGTAGAGAGTATAGAAAGCCTTAACCTCTCAAATCTCTGCGTAGACTCATCCGAGGATGTAGAAATAGATGAAGAAGCAGAAGAGGGGAAAAATCAGCTAATCCAAACGAGAATTAGAATAAACAAGTCCCGAACAATAGGCATTTTATTCTATAATGCACTTCCGCCCCACATCCGTAATCTACCAGGAAAAAGTTTAAACATCAAATTAAAAAGATATTACTGGACATGTGTATATATAACACTAACGATTATTTTGTAAGAGTGAAACATGTCACCTAATATTTTTTATTACTATTACCAACCATGATCTTTTAAAATCCTATTTTAATTTAAATTTTATACGAGTATGATGTATGTTAATGTAGTGTGGTGTATTTTACCATTTATGTGTACTGACGACTATGTATGTTTATATATGTATTACTGGGAATAAAATATTTCTATTTCTATGCCACGAAGTTCTGCCGGGTAGTATTTTGTGGAGGAGGAACAAACCTGCATTGCCATTGACAGTATTGCCGGATTTCGTCTAACGGTGCATGGCAACGCGGCGGCTTTGGAGACCTTATTTTAAATACACGCCTCGTACAAAATAATCTAAATATACAAGGTGGCGCAAAATCAAGTACCCTATGGAATGTTGTCATGGTTTCGTTTACAGTTTTTCTGTCAGTTGCAAAGTAGATACTTGAGAAATTCATTATGAATCGATATACGCCTCGAGTACGTGCCGAAATCCTAAATTGTTTTTATCAAAATAATTAGTCGATTATCAGAATTTTTCCAGGATGCCTTATCTCGAAAAACGCCAATATTGCATATCCGCCAAAGTCTCCCGATTTAACTGTTCCAGACTTTTGGTTATGGGGTTATCTCAAAGATAGGGTATTTGTAAATAATACTCGAACACTAGAAGCATTAAAAGACAACATCCGGGAAGAAATTGACAGAATACCATCTAAAATGTTGGAGAGTTATGAAAAATGCTTTAAAAAGAGCTCATTATTGCATTAATGCTGGGGGTGGTCATTTGGTCGATATTGTTTTTAGTGTGTAACAAAACAAATTTTTAGTTTAAATAAATATTTTTCATTTATAATATGACCGTTTTTTATTTAATTAATCTTACTTTTATATAAAAAAGAAATAGGGGACTTAATTTTGCACCACCTTGTATTTTGTAGATATTGAAGAGTTTAGGCTGACATACATATATTATTTAATTACCTAAAAATATCAGTTCCGGGCTCATGAGCATATTCATAGAGTACATTTGTTGCATCTTCTTCCCATTTTTCAGAAAAAGGTTTAATTCCATGCAAGCGACACTGGATGCATTGAAAAGGGAGCTTAGTGATTAATATTGGCTGAATATATTTTAATTCATCTAGAAGCATTACTCCTTCATCACCAAAGTCAAGATAGAAAAATAACACTTTTTCTAATTCTTTCTTAAGCACTAATACTCGGCAATATTCCTCGCTCACGGGATCTTTGGCGAGGTAAACTTCACCTATATTCACTTCTTCCAATTTTGGATAATTTGGTTTTTTAACACTTTCTTGGATTTCTTTTTGTAAAGTGAACAACCTAAAATTAAAATAAGAGAAGATTAAAAATGATAGGTACCTATTAGATTTTATTAATTATCAAGTCAAATAATTATTTAGTTACCAAATGATTACCGATAGAACACAAAGCACGAGAATCAGCTAACAACCACAGCTGATCACATTGGACACTCAAGGCGATTCAAATCGTTCTGCCTGGAGAAGTGCCGGCGGTACTTTGCTACCGCAATAGTTCCCCGCACTCCTCGCTCTTGACTGCCGATGTTCTCTACATTATACTACAATTAGCAATCACACAAAAATTTGTTTACCTGCTAAGACGGCCATACTAATCTATATTTCGCTCTCGAAATATTCTCTTTTTTTATGTAGACTGGTATTATTTTAATTTATAAAAATATTAAACAAAAAGAAAAGACGTATCGAATAAAAATAACAAAAATACAAGAACAGCCGCCAAATTCTTTCCACGCCAATTATTTCGAAAAAGTTATCTGCTCATCCTCTCGTCACATTCTGAGACGAGGCAAAACCTTGCATTTTTAAATAAGTGACACAACAACACCCCATGTCTTATAATTTATAACACTTTATTTAAGATTTTAAAATAATTTAAAACACAATCTGCTCTTTGGATATCAACAATATACGTCCGACATTTTTCAATTAATATGTTTAAAATAATTTCAAAATTAAAGCTGTGCTCCTCGGATTTCAAAAATATCCGTCCAGCATTTTTTAGTTATATTTTTATTATCTGTTTATTTGTATACTCAATACTCAGACCCTTGATTTTCTTGTCACCGTCCAGTGGACAATTTTGACATTTTAAAAATTAAGAGCAACTGCCTGTGTGTTAATGTTCTAAGTAAATTACTAATAATAAGATGAACAATACGAATTTTTCTATCCCAGAAATGGTGGATAGGATTTATATACTAGGTGAGTGCAACAAGAATTCTTTACTTGCCTCCAGAGTGTACCACCAACGATATCCGGAAACCAAATAAAAAGGCGTTTGAAAAACTAATGGACCGTTTTAATCGTGCTGGTACTGTATCATACGAGCAAAAACAAGTAACAAAAACTGCTATCACGGAAGAGAATGAAATGAAAGTATTGTTGAGTATTTATGATGATCCGCATATTAGTAAACGAAATATTTCAAGACAATAAGTCAGTTACGGAACTGTTCAAAGAATCCTATCAAAACATAAAATGCATCCTTTCCATATCCAGTTACATCAAGAACTTCTTGAACGGGATTTTGAAAATAGAGTGATATTTTGTGAATGGTCCCAACAAAAAATTAATCAACAAAGAAATTTCTTTGATTTTGTTCTCTTTGGTGATGAATCGACTTTTCATAAAAATGGAGGTTTAAATAGGCATAATTTTCACTATTATTCTACAACAAACCCACACATTATAGTCACTCATAGCCAAATGAGGTGGTCATTAAATGTTTGGAGTGGCATTGTGGGTGATTATGTGATAGGGCCACTTTTTTGAAAGACGAGTAAATAGTGCAGTATATTTTGATTTCCTTAAAATTCATTTGCCTACGTTACTCGAAGATGTACCCCTTCACATTCGCCAACAAATGTGGTCTTTGCACGATGGTGCACCAGTCCATCACACTGTAGTAATTCATAATTATTTAAATAATCACTTCCCAAGACGGTGGATCGGAAGAGGAGGACCGATAGGGGGGCGTCCATTAATTACGTGAGGTATTTTTGAGGATTTTTTGACCCCCTCTCCACCCCTGGTGAGATTTCGTAAGATATTCCTCAACTCCCTCCCCCCTCCCCTACTCTCTCGTGAGATTTTTCAAAATTTGTGTTTTGGGTGTAAATGCGATGGATTATTAAAAAAACAAACACAATGTTTTATTACTTTTATTTAAGACTAAAAATTTCTAGAAACATTCTTTACTTTAATTTAATTTTCACGCAATTTTATACCGTTTTCTACTAGAAAAAAAATAAGTCAGATTTACAAAGACCCCCCTCTCCCCCAAGTGAGATTTGGAAAGATTTAGCTTGATCCCCTCCCCCCTTGAACACCTCACGTAATTAATGGACCTAGGGTGACCATCGCGATCACCGGATTTGACAAAAATTGATTTCTTTCTGTGGGGTTATGTAAAAAACAAAGTATATAATGTGCCTGCAACGACAAAATAGGACATAAAAACTCGAATCAGAAATGTATTTCAAAGTATTGATGTTCAAATGCTGAGAAATGTGAGTCAGTCATTCGAAATTCGATTACAAAACTGTATTGATGTTATGGGAGATCACTTTGAACAACTTTTATAATTATGTTTTAATTGTTTTGTTTGTTTTTGAGTTTTTTTGTATTCACACATATTATTTATGACTGTTGATAAAGAGTTTTTTTATGAAAAACTAGTTTAATTTATCGAAATAACCATAATTTTCATTTAATGTTAAAAATATCAATAATTATTAACTTTAGGTATAGGGAATGCTTTATAAAAATGAAAGACTTGGAACAGATGATTTTACTGGTGATATAAAATATAGGGTGTCCCATTTAAATAAAACAAGAAAATCAAGGGTATCAGTATTGAGTCTCCCTGTCATATTATAAAATTCGTGTGGGTAAAAAAAAATTTTTTTTCTAGTGTGTAATTGGCTGCGGGACGTTGAATTATGTACGATTCTCTCACAAAAATGTCAATTCCTTGAAAAGTACCCTATATAACATAGACAAACCATATATTAGAAGAATGGAAAAAAAGATAAGTAAACAGAATCTAAAATTATATACTGGGGTTATCATTAAAAAAAAAAAAACATATGTTTGGTTCGTACACGAGCTATGCAATACCCTGTATACCTCCCAATAATTTTAAAATGTTAACCTCAAACATGTTCATAATTTTCTTGATACACTTTTTAAGCTATTGCATAGCTTTTATCGCCGGCTTTGAGCGCGGCGACCGAATCAAGAAATTCCGTAACGAAAATAAACCTAACATCCCCCACTCCGACCGGCACAGCGGTGCGGCGGAATAACCTACATGTATTGTAAGATAATAAAAATATTTAAAAAATATTAACTTCTCATTTATTCAATAAAAGAAAATCGAAAAATCAAAAAATCGAAAAATCGAAAAATCAAAAAATCGAAAAATTGAAAAAATCGAAAAATCGAAAAAAATTGAAAAATTAAAAAATCGAAAAAGAAATTCCGTAACGAAAATAAACCTAACACCCCCTACTCCGACCGGCACAGCGGTGCGGCGTTGAAAGCCGCGCATCGTCTAACGTCGTTTCAGTTCGGCAGACTTCGGCACGGTGTTTGTGTGCGTGCGACTAGACGTATGCGTGTAGACTAGCTGCTAACTGCTCATAACTGATTCTATCTCTTTTAGACACAATTTCGGAAAAATTGAATTTGAAAATAAATAATGACCACCATTGACGCGGTATTTTCCAGATATTTAGAGGATATCAAGTCTCAAACTTATGTTTCTTATTTCAGTTACCATAAACCTATTGTTTCAATGATAAAAATTCCTAAATAACCTACAGATAATAAAAATATTTTAAACAATATTAACTTCACATTTATTCAATAAAAAAAAAAAAAATGTTTTCCTATCGGTCACCACGCTCAAAAAGTGTAACTTGAATTAATATCAAAGAAAAAACTTGAATATAAAAAAAATGCTGCATAAATAAATAATTATAATTGCATAAGTTGATAAAAAACGCTATGCAATAGCTTTACCGCGGCAGTCCCCGAGTGCCACCCGTATTTTTTAATATCTCTTTCAACAAGGAAGATATCGAACTTTTCCACAAGATTGGTCCACCCTGTATATTTTTTTAAATCATTTTAAATAAAAGTTATGCTTCTCGGATTTCAACAATATCCGTCTAGAATTTTTCACTCTACTTGTCACGAAAGGCTTACCACCTGCCATCACGTGGTTAAAAAGCAAGTCATCTAGTAGGTCTCGGGCAGTTAATATATCATTTAGGCAACAAAACATAAAGGAAAAACCAAAAACAAAAGAATTACTTGCTAACACCGCCCATCTAGGACAGTACAACTACCGATTTTTGTTGTGAATCTTTGGATTCCTCAGACCATTTACCAGACCACATTTATAAAACATAAAGCTTGCACGATGCTAACAATTATACTATATTTAATATTTCAAAAGATTTCACTAAATTTGTGTTAAGCAGACAAAATAAAAGCAATAAGTTCAGATGTACTTCTCAGATATTTGGCTGACCTATACTTAATTTCTTTAATCACAAAAAAAAAACTGTAAATTAAAATTCAGAGGTACTCCTCCTCAAATATTTAACTGACTACTTAACTCTTTTTTTATTCACAAACGCAAAAGCTTTAAATGGAAGTTCAGAGGTACTCCTCAGATATTTAATTGACCGGTACTTAACTTACTTAACCCTTAAGTTGGCAACGTATACTATAGGATACATCAAAAGTATGCTAATATAAAAACAATTGTTCAATACCTATATGTATTCTGGGTAGGATACATACATTTAGAACCATGTTGGTCCATGAATTTGTTAATATGCTTGCTGTCAGATGATTTTAATTTAAGTTACAAAGTGACAACTTTCATAGTGATTCAGTAATAATGAACATCTTGAGATTTAACAGATTGCAATAAGTTTCTGTTATTTTATTCAAATTATTAAGGTATTTATTAGAATTAAAAATATAAGATGTGTTTCCAAATAATAATAAGTTGTATTTATACTTATAGACATTATTTTTGTAAAATAACTTTAGCCCGAAAGGACAGAAAGTAAATGTATCTTATAGGATACATTGTCAAGTTTCTAAGCATACCTTATTTTGTTTTATTTCTATAAATGTAAAGTGAATTATTTTACACAAAGACAATAAACTGTCACAAAAAATAAAAATTATAGTATTATTAAATTTCTTTACAGATTTGTCGTTTCTGGGCAGCACACAGTGTCGGCCACCGAATGTTTTCCAATAGGCTTTTCATTAGTCCATATGAAAATTACACATCATTAGCGCGAGTAGGAAACGAATAATATAAGTGTTGTCAGTTTATAAGTGAAAACAAAACAATTTGCTCAACGAAATATCTGTTTCAACAATGTGGGGCATTTTGCAATATATGAAAAAAAAGGAAGATGCCGTTTATGTCAAAATGACCAAACAGCAATTTTTGAAACTTCAATAGATATAGAAATTAAATATTAAAGTAAAATACAAATTTGTTATATACTTGGCAACGTATCCTATAAGATACACGTTAGTATTTTTTTTTTAAAATATCAAGTAAAATTTTTTTGAATTTGACCTCTTATTTTATAACAGTTATTTAATAGTTTTCAATAAAAAATATTTTTTGTAATGACCATTTCTGTTACTGCCAACTTAGGGGTTAACTTTGTTACTAAATAAAAACAGTAGAGAAGTTCAGAGGTACTCCTAAGGGATTAACCTGACCTGTACTTGACTTTCTGGTAACATGAAAACAACATTAAGTTCAGACGTACTCCTCAGGGATTGACCTGACCTGTACTAAACTTTCCGAATGGTAGAATTAACAGTTAATCGTAATTTGGAAAGAGCGCTCGTCCATTCTGACAAATTTTCCCAGTAGCGCCCCTGATATAATTTAATGACACTTAATATTTATATTTAAGAATAAGGATTTTTTATCGGTAAAATTTGTTCCATGGTTAATTATAATACGTGTCAAACATCTTTATATAATTCTCTAATGTTTTAGTCATTTCTGCTCTGGTTAACGTTTTTTTTAAGGGTATAGAATTACATATCTCTTAAAAGCATTGAACATAAATTAAGCCTGTTTAAAACCATCTGTGGTTATTTGTTATTTTAAATCACGACTCGCTGTATTATAGTGTTTATTTGCAGTTTATTATTATTATACATATTTAATTTTATTTGGAAATTACATTAATTTATAATTCTCTTTAACGACCCCTCTGTTGTACGACCGCGGACACCCCTTTTAGTTTCTTAGAACATACTTATAAAGGTAAAAGTACCTCTCTTTAATAACCGGTAAAACCCAATTTCAGAATTCTTAAGAAATTATCTTTTGTTATTTTAGGGGAAGGTTTAGTAAGAGAATAGTGAAATTATTTTTCTTGTTTGAATTATTGTTTTATTTTGTAATTTGATATGGCATCGTCAAGAAGAGTATGTGTGAATGATTCAAACAATTTTTGTTTCATTTGCGGAGAGTATGTATTTAAAGAATACCGTTTAAATGTGACAACGTTCGTAAATGAAGCTTACAAAAATTACTTTGGGCACCCGCTGGAAATGAAGAATATGCCTTGAATTCCGCAAAAGGTATGCAAAACATGCGTTGAGTTCCTACGTTTATGGACAAATAAGAAAAGACATAGCTTCAGGTACAAAACCGCTATGATTTGGAATGAACTCATGAACCACCATGACGACTGTTATTTTTGTTTGGTGAACATAACTGGTATTAACCGAAAAAATCGAGGCAAATGGGAGTATCCTTCCATAAAATCGGCATATAGACGTGTCCCGAGCCCTAAGTCTACACCTGAACCTCAATCTGGTATTTTACAGGAAGAGCAAGAAGATTTTGAGACGAAAAACGACAATTAATAGTGATAGTGACTTTGAATGCGACCTGGGAACGCCAAAACCATTCAATCAAGATGATTTAAATGACTTAATTAGAGATCTGGGACTGTCAAAGTCAGCTTCAGCAATTTTGGCTTCAAGGCTAAAAGAAAAAAAATTGGTAACGAAAGAAACTAAAATTTCTTATTACCACACAAGAGAACAGAATTTACTCAAATATTTTGCTGAAAAGACAATTTCGTATTTTGTAAAGATGTACCTGGATTGATTGGGCAATGGGATTACAAAATTATGTTTCTAGTGAGTGTCGTTTATTCATAGACTCGTCAAAACGGAGTCTAAAATGTGTTCTCTTAAACAATGGGAATAAATCGTTGCCTATTGCACATTCTACAAAAGTAAAAGAATAATATACAACTATTGCTCTGGTTTTGGACAAAATTAAATATGTGGAAAATAAATGGATCATATGTGTTGATTTAAAAATGGTCAACTTTCTATTAGGCCGTCAAGGTGGTAACACAAAGTATCCTTGTTTTCTTTGCATGTGGGATAGTAGAGCTAAAAATCAACATTGGGTTAAAAAGGATTGGCCTACTCGAAAAGATCTAGTTCCAGGACAACAAAACGAAAAATATCCCGAAACTGAGTGTAGAAAAGATAAAAGCGGACATTTTTGATGGGCCACAGATAAAATCATAAATAAAAGACACAAAATTTACGGACACTATAACAGAAATTGAGAAAAACGCATGGAATAAGTTTGTTTGGTCGGTTCAAATTTTTTTGGGAAATAAGAATAAGAAAAGTTCTAACTATTCTCAACACGTTGAACAACTAATGAGTTACTTTCAAACTCTTGGATGTAACATGAGCATCAAGTTGCACTTTCTTCACAACCACCTAGATTATTTTCCAGCTAATCTTGGGGATCTAAGTGAAGAACAGGGAGAGCGATTCCACCAGGACATTCGTATGATAGAGGAACGGTATCAAGGCTACTGGAACGCACACATGATGGCTGACTATTGTTGGATCATTCAGAATAGTTCTATGGGTTCAACCTCTGCAAGGAAGTCTTATAAAAGAAAGTTTATTTCACCTTAAGAACTAAATAAAATATGATTAACTTTAAACAAATTGTGTTTTATTATGAAATGGCCATGTGTCATATTTTCTAAACTAAAGCTAATACAGAAATTTAGAATACAGATTTGAAGTTTTCATTAAAAATTAAGCTAGTGTCATGTAATATAACTCAATCATCAGAAATGCTGTTGTGAAGTGTTATATTCAAATCATATTAATTTGCTGATATTTACAAGTTATTGTAAATTGTTAGGCTATATAGAACCTAGTTCTCAGCCTTTGTTTTTAATATTAATTATAATAATAATGATATAACTAATAAGATAATTAGCCGGAGACTTTTAATGTAATCGTGGTTTGTTACTAATGGTGAACTGAAATTATTGAAAATTACCTATCAGTGCATAGAAGATCAAATACCAGACCTTAAGGATACAGCATTTTTACCATTTTTTAGAAAATAGAAATGCTGTTTTACTTCCATATGACTCAAATGTCCTTAACTTTAATACTATTTGAAGTTAAATAATATTCATTATAAAATTTGGATTTCCTAAATGGATTATAATGTTTATAATGAGAACTAGGTACCAGTTTTTAAATATTCTACAAAATGAAGCGAAATAATACTTACAAATCACTATACTTGTTTGGCCTTACAAACACTTCATCGGGCGAAAAGGCTGACGCAAAAGTAACTTCGTTGATTTTATCATCTTCTAAATGCGCCCACTGCAATTTCACTTTTTCTTTTTTAAAAGAAACATTAACTTTTGGTTTATTATACTTAGGAAGGACGATATCAGCATCATTACATAATTTGTATAAATTTTTTAACTGATTTGGATCACAGTCTACCAACTTTTTCAATAATATCTCTCTTGACAGCTGGAAACCTGGGATTATTTTATCTGATAATGCAATTTCTTCGTAAACATCTTTCAACCATAAGGTATGATTTAATTCAAGGCGAACGTCAGCAGAAAATATTACGTTTTTATAGTCATGCGTCTCTAACAGACTTTTCAGAATATGGAATGCTTTTGCAGAGAAATTATCGTCATCATATGGTGGCACATAATTGGCTAGATACGCATCAATTACTAAAAAAAAAAAATATAGTTTTATTATTAAAAAATAGCAATTTAAATCATAAAAAATACATTCAGTTGCTTTGAATTTGGTTGTATTTAATAAACAGGAATATTAATTATTGTAATAATAAAAATGGTTGACAGTGTAAAAACCAAAATTACTTAAATCGTTTTATATGTATTTAGATAGTCTAGAACAGTATTTCCCAAAGTGGTCCAGGTGGCCCCTTAGGGGTCCACGGGAGACTCGACGGGGTCTACGTTGGGCGTAATAAAAAATGGGGGTCCACAATCGTAAACGGGGGTGCATGAAAATTAATTTGGTTTCGATATACTATTAAACAATTGATTACTCATTTTTCCATGTGATGAAGAAATTCTTGTAAAAAACTTCAACTGTTTATAAAATAAACAGTCAACATTTTAGTTACTAAAATGTTGACTTGACTTCTCTTATCAATATAGGCAGATAATATTTTAAGAAGCTCAGCGACTGTTACTTGTAAAAACTTGCATATTCCATATTCAGTACAACACGTCGAGACTTGTAGTTGACGCGCCGGCCGCCACCCCGTCCGCAACGCTTGTTCAGACGTGCACATTAATACGACTTGTGGTGTATGTGCTTGCAATCTTGCATGAACGTGTTTGATTCTTCACCAATATAAATACGAATGTCAAGGATAATCGTTACTCATTTGTTTTTGGAATTTCATAAAGAAAAGTGAATCGATATTAGTGTTGGCCAGTGACTGAATTTGTTTCCAGACTTTCGAAAAGAAAAGTAAAGTGAATCGATATTAGTGATGGCCAGTGACTGAATTTGTTTCCAGACTTTCGAAAAGAAGAGTTAAGTGAATCGATATTAGTGATTGGCAGTGTCGGTAAAGTAAGTACCTACCTGCCTATTTGTTATATGCATATAGTTTTAAGCCGAAAAAGATTGAACTTATCGTCCCTACTTTATTTTTATTACCTATCTAATTCATTTAATTATTGCGGAGTTTTGATATCAAAATATTGTTTAAAAGTTTCTATAGAATTTACAGAAATATATTAAAATATAATAAATGAAATAATAATTTTATATCACATTAAAATAAGTTTTCATAAAACTATTATGGATCTTAGCGATTTATTACTTTTAATAATTAGAAACAGTTTGCAGCCGGAACTTTGTTTATTTCAAAATATTTATAATAATTGATTAATCATATTATGTTAAAATAGCCATACCCTGTTAAGTTCGAATCGCCTTGAGATTACTAAAACAAAGTTTTTTATTTATTTACTTACACATTTACAGGTAGGTAATTGATACAAAACATAGCCGAATCTAAGAAGTGTCGTCAGTACAGTGTTGAATATTTAAAATTTGGTTTTCTTCCATCAAAGGCAGACAAACGATTGCCCACATGCCTTTTATGCAACAAAGTTTTAAAAACTGTTCTGCACAAATCTTCATTTGACATACTCAAAAGAATTCCTTTAAGTAACAACACTGTTCAAAGACGTATTGATGAATTGAGCTTTGATGTTGAAAGTTTCTTGTGTGATTGTCTACGAACAACTCATTTTTCTATTCAACTGGACGAGTCAACTTTACCTGGCAATGAATCATTATTATTGGCATGTTTGATTTGTTATGGGCGAAGAAATTCATGAAGAGCTACTATTCGCGACAACTTTGAAGACTGACACCAAAGGTGAATCAATATTTAATATTTTGAGTGATTTTTTTAAAGAAAAATCGATTCCATTCACAAACGTTATTTCGGTGGCAGCAGATGGAGCTCCTGCCATGGTCGGGCGATATCGTGGGTTTATAAGCTATCTTAAAATAATTATACCAGAGGACACCGTCCTCTGCCCTTATTGTAATAATAATGATAATAATAATAATAATAATAATAATAATAATAATAATAATAATAATAATAATAATAATAATAATAATAATAATAATAATAATAATAATAATAATAATAATAATAATAATAATAATAATAATAATAATAATAATAATAATAATAATAATAATAATAATAATAATAATAATAATAATAATAATAATAATAATAATAATAATAATAATAATAATAATAATAATAATAATAATAATAATAATAATAATAATAATAATAATAATAATAATAATAATAATAATAATAATAATAATAATAATAATAATAATAATAATAATAATAATAATAATAATAATAATAATAATAATAATAATAATAATAATAATAATAATAATAATAATAATAATAATAATAATAATAATAATAATAATAATAATAATAATAATAATAATAATAATAATAATAATAATAATAATAATAATAATTGCGATCTGTGTGAAATTTGAGTGATAGATTGCACCAATCGCTTCAATTAGTGATTAATGCAGTTAAAAAAATAAGAAGCAATGCATTGAATACGCGTTTATTTGCACAATTGTGCGATGAAAATGATTAAGACTTCCAACGATTGCTGTTACATACCGAAGTACGCTGGTTGTCGAAAGGTGCATGTTTATCAAAATTTTATTTACTTTTTGACTCAGTTTTAGAGTTTTTGGAAAGTAAAGATCCTGATTTTAAAAAAAAAACTTGATCAATTTTAAAGCAGGCATCGTGTATTTGACAAATTTGTTCAAAAAATTTAATGACCTCAACTTACAATTACAAGGGGACAGCATCAATTAAAAAAAAACAAAGAGTGTAATTTCAGCTTTTCTTGGTAAATTGAAATTTATGAAGGAAAATATTGGTCGGCGCGAATTTTCAGTTTTCAAACTTGTCGCAGGTAGAATGCCTTGATGAAGATATTCAGACATACGTTCAACATTTGATTGCCCTGCATGATGATTTTAAATTCAGATTTGAAGATATTCTGTCGATGGAAATACCACCATGGATCATAAATCCATTTGATGAAACGGAAGTGGAGAATGTGATATTACAAGAGGAGCTACTCGAGCTTAGAACTAATGAGGAGCTGAAAGTGACATTTAAAAGAGGGTATCAAAAATTTTGGCTGCAGGTAAAAATACCAGAAAAATATCCTGGACTGTGGGGAATTGTGCAAAAGCTTCTGAGCTTTTCCCTCGTCATATCTCGTCGAAAAAAGTTTTAGTGCCGTTACAAACTTATTAACAAAAAAAAAGAGGAGCAGATTGAATATCACAGAAAGGGGAGATTTACAGTTATTCCTTACAAAACTCAAGCCAAATATTGATAATTTGCTGTCAATCCATCAAGTACATCCCTCTCATTAAAATTATATTTTTTTTGTAATTACCATTGTAGAAATTACATTACGTTATAAGTGTTTAATATTAATTATATTACGACGGTTATAACAATAATAATTAATACTGTAATAATTTATATATTTAAATTTAAATAAATACCTACAACACAAGGAAATATACTATATTTCTTTTTACCACTCCGAATGGGACGTTTTCTAAATAAAACTTGGAGAATTTATTGGTTCTTGGTGCTGCGAGTCACTGTAGATTTCAAAAAAGTAAAGTTGGATGGAGTCACTTTTTCGTTTGGCCAACTTTGCTTTTTTCACATCCACTCACAGCCCAATCAATTAAAATTTAATTGAAAATTTGTTTAGTCGACTTTATTATCAAATAATTAACCCTATCAAGCAATCAATTTTAAACTGTTATTTCGCCGTTAAAACTCAGCCACAACGCAAGTTTCCATAGATAGATCTAATCTTCACTTTTTTCGAGATTTAGAAATTGGTAGTGATGTAGCAATACCGGATCCATCAATATTTTGAAAGTGGTCTATGAAACAAAGAGTTTGGGAACCTTTGCTTTAGTGGTTTACTCGAAGGGTAGAGCATAGCTATTGAAAACTTCTTTACAAGGTGATTTATTTTAACGCCCTGAGCCAGTTCCAGAGAACATTTCTATTATTCATTAACAAAAACAAAGATATATTTAGAATTCACTAATATATCCCTGAATGTTGACTTTTTTTTAAATTTGTTCCCCAGTGTTATGAATTGATTTTTTTTTTTCTAGATTAATGATTTCCTTTGTCCTTAACTCAATTTCTTGCAATTTGTTGATAATTTGGTAGAAAAGCTTATTTGAATTTTAAAAACAAAATAATCGGCTATTTCTAAGGTAATAAACTTTTCCAACACCTAGTCGAGGCGCAGTCTTTTGTAAAACATGCTATCACGTCCAATTGGAAGTACTTAGATTACAGGCAACATTTTCAGAAACGTATTTTCCTTTTTTGTCATCTATTTTGAACTTTTCAATTCATTCATTATTATTATTGTTTATTTTATTGACATAACCGTACACCGTACATAACCAAACTATTGACTGAAGTCCTTCATCTAAATTGTAATTATACGGTTTTGCTAATTGAAATAAGAGTTCATTTTTATGTTTAATTTGTTATGTCTTATACGAGGGTGTATCAAATATAAACGGGATTTCTTTTGTAAAAATTTTTAGCTTTATTTAAATAAGTTTTCAAACATACATTATTTTTCTATATACATTTCCCCCCTAGAAATATATTTTTCCCATCGGATTGGTAGCTTTGTTTATCCCAGCATCGTAAAAACTCTTCGGACGTTCCTGTAGCCATTGGAGCACAAATTATTTAATCGCTTCGTTATCGTCGAAACGCGATTTTTGAGGGGTCCAAAAGGATGGAAGTCACACGAGAAAAGGTCTGGACTATAGGGAGGATGTTTCCAATTTTTCCCTCGTGACATTAGCCACATGAGGTCTGCCATTGTCGTGCAAAAGAATGACATTTCTGACCGATTGCTTCTTCCTTTCTCTTTGAAATGACAATTTTGCTGCTTTCAGTAACTCAGCAATATTGTGCATTAATCGTGTGTTGATCGTGTAGAAAGTTGACGTGAAAAAAACCTAGCCGATCAAAAAACACTATTGCCATTACCTTTCCGGCTGACAATCGCGTCTTTGCTTTTACAGGTGTACCTTTTCAGGCCCTTCACAAAATTCTTGTTGCCATGCAAAGACACGGGATCTTGACGGAGTGTTTTACCCAAACTGTGCCTGCAATCTTTGCAAATATTTCGGTTGGTTTTATGCCCTCCTTTGCCAAAAACTTTGTTATAATCCGTTGCTCCATGAAGACATGCACTTCTTTCTCGTTCATGGTTTCTTTGCATACCAAAGAGACGCGAGCGAACTTTGATCGGTTTTCTCCCCTCCCCAGAGGTAAAGGCTAACTGCCCATCAATTCTTTCCATATCAATAACCGCTCAGGAATTTTTAATCCAAACAGTCCCGTTTATATTTGATATACCCTCATATCATGAATTAGTTATTTTTAAATAAATAAAGATACGTTTTAAATAAAAGATTACATAGTAGAGGCCACATGTTTTGTCGAAAAGAAGATGTAGAGGGCGTATCCGCATAGCATTAGAAATTGTCTACTTCATAAGAACGTCATTATATGCCACGCGAGATTGCCTCAAATGCTTTTTACTAGAGCGTTATCCTACTATAGAGCATTTAATAATGGTATAAAAAATAAAAGGTAAGATATCAAAAGTGTCAAAAATAGGACGGCCACGCGCATGACGTCACGCGTAGAGTTTCTGTAGACGCGAATTTAAAAATACTGACGAAGTGTGAGGAAATTTCATGAATATTAAGGATACTATTTTAGAAATTACATCAAATATCTATGTATATTATTATAGGATAGTTAAGGAAAGAACTATGAAGGAACATAAATGTAAATACATACATAAAAGAAGTATTTATTTGAACAGTTTTTTCCTTTTTCTTTTTTAATTATTTATTTTGGTTATACAAATTTGACTTCTAAAGAATAGTTTTTATAACCAGGATAATGAAAAGGGTATCTTTGCAAGTCGAAACTGGGGATCCTGGTAACAATTTCGCATCTGGATATGCCAGACAATTTTACCTTCTTACTTATTTACCTACATTATATTACCCAATTGAATAAAAATAAGTTTTAAAAAATATGTGTTTTCATATAATATAATGTAAAGGATAAAAAAATGTATGAAATACAAATAATAGCTACATAACATATTGTGGGTGCATAAACAAAATTAAAATAAAATATCACTGCAATTTTCCTGGACATAGTCGCTGATAGTTTTTTAATTCATTCATCACGTACAAGTCGAAATTTTCTTTTTTTTGCGACATTTGCAATTTCTCTTTTTCTTATATTGCGAAATTTTTAGCCTTCAAAGGGTAGAGTCTCCAGTTTAGAAGTTCCAAGTGGCGAATGAACCAATGTGAACTTCTGATTTGAGGTACCTCTTATAATTGGAAGGTTAAAAGTGTTTGGAATACATATGAAAATGTATCTGCAGGGTTACAAGCCACTGCAAGGGCTGCACCAATTTTCTTGGGAAGAAGGGTAGAATTGCATATTTACTATTAAGCATATATTTTTTTTTAATAAAAGACTCATGGATTTTAAGAATTTTAATCTAGGGACGGCACGCTCCCATGAGCCTCCGCTGGAACCGCCTTTGGGCCACTCCTAACTTCTGACTAAGCTCTTACTGTCGAGGAAAACGAAAAACCATAATATTTTTTTTTTGAATCCTTGGTTTAATTGTCACTGTTACATCCATACCGCAAGTTTTCAATATTTTTCCCTAAAACCACTCACAGAGAACGAAGTTAACAACATAATATAATACAAATATCTGTTTAATATCTTATAAATCACTATAAATGACTCACAAACTACTGCAACATGCGTCTATCATGTGATATTTATTTCGCGTCAACTCTACTAACTCTACGCATGACGTCAACGCCGCCATGACACCATGTTCGATATCCCCCCTGGCATTTAATATAAAAACCGATGCACGTCAGAAATGACGTCAGTGACAGTCATTGGTACCACACACACTAATAAAAATAATTAATTTTATTTTGCAAATAAATGAATAAATTTAGAAGCATGGAGTTCATTTTTATAAAATTGCATATTAAAAATGTATTTTTTATCATATCACAGATTATTAACGGAATACTTTCTAGTGAATTTCATAATAAAAGTTGGCATCAAATGTGTCAGCTTTCAATTTTAATACATTGTTGTCAATTGTTATTTGTTTTGTATTATTTTGCATCGATCGATTTCTTTTCAACAAATTATTTGTATTTTAGATTAAATTATTAACAAACTGTTCTTTTCAGAACAAATTTATTAGGAATTCAATAGTGGTTTATTGTGTATTTTTTTCATTGAAAAATGCCAAAACAATTGTCGCTGCAAGGAACTAATGGCTTCTCTAATAAATTATTTTGAGAAAGAACGTGATACTAATGGGCATTTGTTACCTTTAACAGCTATAAGAGAAGTGAGTTAATTAATAATGTATCACCGTCAAATTAATATAATTATTTTGTTTTAGCGTGTCGCAGAAGCACTTAATCTCAATTTTTCTACTGTTCTATTTCACAAGTTGTAAAGAACAGTGAGGTTCTAAAGTCACCACCAAAAAAACGCCCTAGGCAAAAGAAAGTTACCAATACAAGACTTCTGAATACCAGTGTTATTCAAGATGTTATTTATAGCATGTACGAGTCTAGTAACCCAGCAAACATTTTCTATAACATTAGTTATAACTCGACTTTGTTTAAGACGAATTTACTTATTGAGGTAATTATTACGTTAAATTGACTAGAAAAATATACCTCTAATGTAAATTTACCAAACGGTTTTAATTTAAATTTACGTAAATTATACCAAGAAATCTACCTTTTACACAAATCTGCTTAAAAGTAACTTTAACCATATCAGCAAGGGAAAAACTACTAAAAAAAATAACCAACAATTACTTCAAAGTTAAATTTCCTTTGTAGTAAAATTAGGTGCTATATTTAGGTAATATCTACCTGTTTGGCAACTAAAAATCGTCTTTATAGTAGAATATCCAACTAGGTAGATTTGGTTAAAAATTTTACGTAATTTTATGCCTCCATAGTAACCTATTTGGCAGCTTTTATTTACTCTCCTTTAAAGTAATATTAGGTCGAGATCGTAGCAAAATTCTACCTGTTTATCTACCTAATTTCAACCAAATAGTCGAATACTCATTTAGTTGACCTATAAGTCATCTTGAAGAAATATTTATTAACTTTGTTGTAGCAATTACCTGAAAAACTTACCACAAAGTAAATTCGACTAAAAACCACCAATTTAAAAAAGTATACATGACCTATTTGTAAAATTTATATTATTTAGGTTATTTTAACAATTAGGTTTTTCAGTTACTGTCTTCGTCATTATTCTTAAGAATTTCGGCCATTTTAAAAAAACCATTACAGTCGTAATCTTAATTTACGTATGGTGTAGATAGAGCTTTAAATGAATGCGAAAAATAATTAATAAAATGAGTTCGAAAAATAATAAATCATATCGTTATACTTCCGATTTTTATCGTAAAGTGAAACGTCTAAAATCTCAAGTGCAGAACAACGTGACCTAAATATGTTATATTTACCTATAGGTAAATTTTTTATAAAACCTATAAGTTATTATTTCTTTAAATAGGTGAAGTTAACTAATATGTCGTGAAATTGAAGTTAATTCAACTTAGTAAAAAGGTATTTGTAAAATATGTAGATTTCCTTAGTCATAATAACTTTTAGGTCGAATTCGCATAATACGCCATATTTTCTTAACGTAATTGAAGTACGATTCCAAATTTTAAATTTTTAAAATGACCATAACTAAAACATACGAATGAAAATACCAAAAAACGAAACATTATTGATTTTCTAAAGTGATGCACAACAAACGTAACATAGTTTTAGCTCATAATATTATTATTATTTTTTTACACGATCATATTTTTTTCTTATATTTTTTTAATTAGAGAGTATTTTGAAAGGGCATTGTTATTTTTCTAAGTAGAACTGTTAACATGCACGACAAAATTTTCTTCGCATTAATTTCAACAAGCGTGAACTGTATATTCACCGCAATTACATTACATATATTTTTGTCACCGATATTTATTTATTTTCAATCTTTCATGTGAATTAGGTATATGTTTTAGTTGTGTTGGTGACTTCTTACAATATTTCTACTTATATATAGATAAAAATACCAAATAAGTATAAAATTTGTTTTCGTACACTTGGAGGCATACGTCATCTGCAAATATTTTGGTAGTTTCTACCTAAACTTAGTTAAATCAACGTCGAATTAACGTTATACTGACGTCAAATTTCACTAGAGAGGTATTACTAATCAAACGTACTGGGCTACTACAATGTGGATTTAGATGTAATTCTACCTATTTTGGTAAATAAAACCAAATTTCGACGTCGTCTTATTCTCCACTTATGTCGAATCCACGTCGAGCCAACGTAAATTTTACTTAATTATGGTTAAATCCAATTTTGCGACCAAATTTATTATATATAATTTAGGTAGTATCGACGTCAAATTACACCAAAATGTTTGCTGGAAAGTGTATATGTATATAAATTATTATTAAACAATTACAAATTAATGTATGATTTCAGAGGAGCATGTAAGTTTAGATTGTTTGTTGGTGAAACTTAATGAGAAGGAGTTGTTCAATGGATGTCGCACATCATTGCATACCTTATTATTAGAAATAGGTTTCAAATGGCAGAAAGATGAACCAAGGCTAGGTCTTAAGGAACTTCCAGATATTGCCGTGAAACGGGCTGAATTTTTAAGAAAATATACCAAAGAAAAGGAAGAAAATTTGTACCAGTTTATTTTTATTGATGAGACCTGGATTTTCCAAAATGGCACCATAAACCGTTCTTGCAAAGACAGCAATAAAAGAATTGTAAAAAGTACAAAAGTTAATGGTAAAAGGTTAATAAAAAAAAAAAAAAACTAATGAATATATACATGTTAACTATATTGATCTTTTTTATAGATATATAATTCTTCATGTTGGAAACGAAAATGGATTTATTGCTTCAAAAAGCAATGATTATGATTATCACGGTGAGATGAATAATGAAAATTTTTTAAAATGGTTCGAAGAACAATTGCTTCGAAGACTGCATGAACCATCTTTAATTGTAATGGGCAATGCTTCATACCATAGCACATTGGCACACAAAACACCGAATAGTAATTCGACTATGGTTCAAATTCAAGAGTGGTTGACAAATCAGAACATACCTTATTCAGTCACCATGTTTAAGGCTGAACTTTTGAACCTTGTTAGACGGTGAGTAATGGAAATCTACTTTTTCTGTATTTTTTAAATGATTTTATTTTTTTATGTAGCTGATATTCTGGCTGAACAGTATGGACATAAGGTGTTACGGCTTCCTCCTTACCATTGTATTTTTAATCCAATAGAACTGATTTGGGGTATTTCAAAACAATATTATAATAGGCACATTGGTCAGGATGGAAAGACACAAAGAGATTGTATAGACATGTGGTCTGAAGCACTCCGAACCATTACCCCACAAATGTGGGCAAACAGTGTAAGATACACTGAAAAAGAAATTTTTAAATGGTGCGAAAGAGATATACTGGACCGATTGGAAATTGCTCCCATTATTATAACACCAAATAGAGATGATTCTGATTTTAGATCTGATTATTCTGACTGATTTTAGCTTAAATATTATTTAAGTTTTAAAATGTCATGTGTTGTTAATTTTATTACCTAACTGTTCTAATTATTGTTACTTCTTTTAAATATGGATGTTTATAAACATAATTATTTATTATTGTAAATTAAATCAAGCCTAAATAAAATTTGTTTGTTTTTTCATCCTTAACCTAACCTTTTTTTGTCATTTTAAACCTCTTGTGCATAATTTATTACTATTAAATTCAATGTTTTTCTAAAACTTCAATTTAAACATTATCAATGACCTTCATTTGACGGAATTTTCCAGTCAGCGAGTTACGAAATAATTTTTTTTTTTTTTTTCAAAAGAAATACATTCTTTCCAAGTAAAAATAAAAGAGAACTATGCACCCCCCAAAAAAATATGTTATTTTACAAAACTTCAAACTAGCACCAAATAACTTACTTGCTCTTGGTCTAACAGTACAATCGAACTCCTTCGGTAGCCTATATAATCTGCTAGGCAATGTACTAATAATGGTTCCCTTGTCTATTAATTTGATTTTCACACAGTCATCCTCGCTGTTCAACACTTCACATCTGTAATATATTCCTTCCTGTTCATCGAAATTATAAAAAGCATATTGATGCCCTATTACAGGATTGTGAATTGTTTTTCTACCTAAACGAAGAGTTGCTGTTAAATCTTCAGTTATATCCGTCAATTCTTCATATTCGTGAACTTTATTTTCATCATCGACATATTGCAGCAACTGGAAGTATTTTAATTTAAATGAAAAACTAAGCGGTAGAAAATATTTGATGCTTACCCGTATTGAAAATATTGTAACATCTACAACATCCACAATTTTGAACTTAATTTTTCCAGATTTCGGCAAATAATTTGAAACATCTGAATACGAATTGATTAAATGTCTTCTGGAACATTGCTTTTTCGTGCACTTTCCAAATAATTTCAAGTTTTCACAAAGAGCGATATCTTTTTGTAACTTTTGTTCTTCTTCTGTTAGTTTTAAGGTCTAAGAAATTAATAATCATATATATTATAGATAAAACACTACACAACCATTTGCACTTACTTCTGAAAATAGCTGCAATTTTTCTGGTAATTGTTTTTTAAGATCTGTAGAATTTATGAAGTTAAAAAATCTGAACATCTGTTCCTTGCAAGACTCGTCACATAGCACAACATTTTTGTTGATAATTTTAGGCTAGAAATTAAGTAATATTAATTTTTAATTACAAATAGATACAAATTTCCACTTACGTCTTTGGCGTTCAAAGGACTATTACAATTTTCAAGAAGACAACTGAAACGTTTCAAAAATTTTGTCCATGATTTAGGCAGGGAATAGTGGATTAAAGTAGTGGCACATGTTGCACTCAATATGGCATTGAGAACGAAATCGCTGCATATCAGAACTATAAAACAAAATAACTCATTTTGACAAGTTGTAATAGAAATAACGAGAATAAGATTTTATATAAAAAAAATGATATCAGAGAAAGCAATTAAATGATTGTACAGTTAATACTGTCATGAAATTCCTAAATCCGACTCTGTCTAAGCAAGCGGCCTTCACGTCTGTGGCAGCAGACTCATACTCGAGGCGACGGAATATTCTGGGAATGCCGCTGAGGCTCGAGAAACGGGTAGACCGGGCGTAGTGTGACGTTGAATCAAAGATATAAATTGGACTATCTGCACAATACCTATGTAATAATATAATTTATTATTCCTAACCAGATCAGTCAGGATTTACAAGTATTCTATGGCGAATTTATATACTTTAGTAATAGACTAGATAGTATGTCTTTGGACAAAAAATATCGGTTGTTTCATTATGTTATTGTAGATTATAAATGGTGTCCTTATTGCAAATACCACCTAATTACATATTTTGTCATAAACATATGAAGTTTGGGTATAAAATTTTATCTGTAGTTGTAGCATTGAGATTGTTATAGTGGGACCAAAATTTTATGGCTTGATTAGTTAATGCACCTTTTAATAATGATTATGAAATCGGCCTTTAATAAAAATTTGCATTTTTGGAATTTCAGAATTTACATAGATTTCATGTTTGAGTAGGACTAAAATCGAAAAATCTCTGTGAATGTAATGTTCTATAGAGATTAACCAAGAGTTTCTTTTTTTGTGACAAATTGCCTAAGAAATAAATATTAATCTTAACTTTTATTAAATATAGGGTGTTCAAAAGTTTGGATTAAAATTGTTTTCTCAGCCTTTGATTCTAAGCCAACGGGTTATCGTAATTTATCGAAATAGAGTGTGTTAACTAATAATGATAATTGACTAACATACATATTTACATATTTTTAAGTTAGTCTTTACCGTAAGGGAAGATATTACGTATTTATGAAATTCACTTTATCACCCTGTAGAATGAAAACGGACATTTATAGAAAAAATTTTCCCCTAATTTACGGTACTTTATTCTGAAACACCCTGTATAAAAATTCGTTTTGTCAAAAAGACATTTTAAATTTAAAGCACTTATTCTACATTCACCTGAATAACTACCACCTCTAGCTTCTGTCCAAACTCGTTCATAATGCAACATATCTTCTTGACTCAAACTTGCAGACATTGGAATACTATCGATGCCTTTTAGCGTCAAAATTTCATGAATTTCTTCTATTTCATCTTCTTTGCATATGATAACCGATCTGTTTACTCTGTGAGACTCCTTCAATAAAACTAAAATAAAAAAAATTACATAATTATATGGTTTAAAGATATACTAGTTAAAAGTGAGGGTAAGCCATATGTGAGTCTAGGTATTACTTAGGAAAGTGGTAGAAGAAGTCTAAAAAAAATAATATAGAATAATTTTTTTTGTAAATATTTTTATATTTGCTATACTTGCTGTTAACTCTCTAATAATAGGTGTGCCTGATCATGAAGTAGATATCGAAACTGGTTGCTAATAAAATTAACTTTGTGAGACAGAAAAGGAATTTTACTACAACCTTCCTAAGTGTTATATTAGTTTTATTTTAAATTTTGACGCATGAAGAATATTATATATTTTATTCGGAGTAGAAAGTGCCATTTCACCCAGTTTGTCCTTAATGTACTATTATTGTATGTCAATTAATAACTTGTAATTATTTTAATGGACAAATTATTAACTGATTAACCATGTTGGATTAAAAGAAAATTAGTTTAGTTATTGACTTCTAAAAGATCAAATTTATGTAAATCAAACTTTAGTAAGTAGGTACACCCAGAATAATAAGAATACTTCAACATTTTATATCTCTATTTTTGATAAAAAATTAATAATAAAAGTTTTTCATATGTAGCCAACTTACGTAGACATACTGTATATATTTTTTTCAGTTTCGGAAAAAATATTTATTGTCAGTTCTATATTTTTATAATATTAGGCGGGTGGAACAACGAAAATTATGTATGGACAAACGAATCTAGTATTCATTTTTAATCAATTGAAAATAGAAATGCTTAGGTTAATAATTGTTTATATTTTGTATTTTTAATTTTGTTAATAACTAATTTCTTTTGGACGGACAAATGAAAATAAGGCTAGGTCAAGCAGTATTTAATTCTAATGAAATGTATTAATGTAGAAATGGAAAATTAAAATACTTATATCAAATTCCAGAGGCACCATTTTATTTGTCTCAACCTAAATTATAATCCATTAGTCGAATCATTCAATAGACATCTTGCAATTGTTTAATCACAGATACATCACAACATACTTGTATATTGTACATCCATCCAGTTAACAAAATAAATTGAAATATTTGTTAATTAATAATTTTTAGACAATGTTCCTATCAGAAATTTAATTCTTACTATTCAATAATGTTTAAAATAACCTTACCAACATTAAGTTAAAAAATACAGACATAATGATAACATTGTTTTCTACTATTATCCAACGCTCTTTTCTACCATTTCCCGACATTCTTTGAATTAATGACCGCCGCTCTCAGCGGTTGAGTGCCAACTGAGCGCGTCTCCGGGTGGTGGACAGTGTTGCCAGGGCACTCTCAAGGAATGTAATAGATGAACCCTCAAAATTGTAATACATTTCAAGAAAATGTAATAGAGATTTTAGTCAACGTAAAATAAAATATACAAAAAAAATTGATTCATTGTCACCAACATTTTGGGGGTTCACAGTAGCAGCCGAGAATACCGATCAAGGAGAAGCGACAGCTTGGTATTTTCAGTGTACCGTTTTGTAACGCGCATGTGCGAAAATAAGTTGTGTATCACTCAAAATTATGTTATCTGTCAAAGTCAGTCCAAGTTGTGTTTAGTACGTGAGCAATGTTAAGTGATATTTTTTGGTATTTGTTTTGTGTAGTAATAAGATGAAGATTTTTACACCCTTAGGTATTCTAATAAAGATATAAAATGTGCCAAAAAAGTTATTAGGAAACTAAGAATTTTATCACATGCATAAATATTAAGTATAATGATTTAATCATTTTTTACATTTTATTTTTCATATGTAGGTATTGTATTTTGTGAAATATATGTTTTTCTTCTTTTAAGTAAATTTAATAAACAATGAACAGCAGATTCTGTTTATTTTATTTTGAAATTATATTTCAAAAAAATATAATAAATTCGCGTATTTCAATTAGGATTGGTCAAAGTGGGCAAAATCCCTTTATTATGGCTAAATTGTAAGTTTCAATTATGTCAATATAAAGATGTTTTGCCCAGTCATATTTACATTTATTGAATGAATCATACTGGAGTTAATTTTGGAAATATTGGTGCATACTTAAATAAGTACTATTTCTAAAAATTCGTCTATGCACACATAGTCCAATGGACGTCTACTTTAGATCTATTTGAGGGTCAGCATCCATATCTGGGCATCCAGTGTACGTCCGTTTATGCTAATTAAATTGACAGCTGAATATCGATACCCAGAGAACGTCTGTTGTTGGACTTAATTTTAAGTTCAGTAGTATTTTGACGTCCAGTGGACGTCCATCTTAGGTCATTATTTATTAAGCCTACCAGATAATACCCATCTATATATACTTCTTTTTTTTTTAATATAACTTGTCACTAAAAATTGACAAATTGAATCTATTGCATTTCATTCTATCAGCGGAAGTTTGAAATCTTATTCAATTATAACTGTATCTAGTAAAAAGTTTTCAAGTGGTTCCTTGGTCGAGCTCGTCTAGCGATTGAAAGCGTAAAACGATAATGGATGTGTCGTGCGTTCGATTTCTGCTCAGGTCAAGCGATTTTTAATAAAAAATAAATAAATAAATGATGTATAGCGATTTGCGAAAATAATAAACAAATTATTAATAATATAAAATAGTGTGTGGTGAGTTGCGGTTCTGTAAAAAAAGTGGGGATGTGGTCTCAATGGAAATATAAACCTGGACGTTTTTCGACGTCCAAATATATTCCAGAATTGGACGTCCTCTGAATGGTCAAAAGTGTGCCATTTGTATACTTCACTGGACGTCCATTGGATGTCGGAAGTCCAGAAAACTCATTTTTGGACGTCTAGATATCCAAAATTGTATATCGAATGGACGTCCAGTGGACATATTTGTATTGTCTGGGTGATAGCCAGGCCAGGTATTTAACTCTAAATACATAAACCTTAAATGGCATCTGGTTTAACTTGGCGAGAAAACACTTGTTTTTACAGAAATGAGTGATAAACTTGAAAGTCCTTTTATTATAATATAAATCTAGAAATTCTAAAAATATGTAAGTACTTTTTAAACCTAAATGCTTTGAACATATATGCACATTTCAAATATTTAGTTAAACCTCTTAAACTTAATGTCTTTTTAATTGTTACCTAAATTTTTTTGACACCCTTAATGTTATTTACCTTATTTTTACTTAAGGAAAAGGTAATTTAATTTAAATATGGGGCTTTTATTACATTTTTAATAATAAATAAACCAAATATTGAACAAATTTTATAGATAAATTATAAAATAATAAACGGCTTTTACTTTTATAATAAATAATTAATTATTACATAATGAATTATATTTTGGCGCCGAAATTTCAGCATTGCTATTAACCCTAATTACTTCAATGTAATTAAATCACATTGCAACATTTGCGCATGGACTATAACAATAATTTCAGATAATTTGCCAAACTATTTCGCTCAATGTAGAAAATAAGCATGTTTTCTCAGCGTGCTAAGTTGTGTATCAGTCAAAGTCATACTGTGAAAAAGGTACATTCGATATCAAAGGCACCGACAGCTAGTGTCGCTTCTCCTTGATCGGTATTCTCGGGTAGCAGAATATAGCTCTCGGTACAGATGTAAGTAAAAAACTGTTAGTGTTTTAGAAAGGTACATTATAAATTTTCTAAAACAGTGAAAGTTTTTTCATACATCTGTACTGATATCTATATTCAGTCGCTCTAAACCTGCCAAAATTTTGGCTACGAGCCGCCACTGAATGTTATGATATTGATAATTAATGTTTTATGTTTTTAAACGAGACATGGTTTCAGATCCTACGGAAGACCATGTGAATTTATTTGCATGGTTCTCTGTAGGATTTGATGGATGCCATATTCGCAGAAATTTAATTTCTGTTGATATGACATCCAGATTATTAACATAAAATCACCATGCGTTACCGTTTTCAATGATGGTGGGTGGTGTTTTCAGGGTTTTCCTCACCTGTAAGTTAAATGGCACCATCAACCATCTTTAATTCGCCCCGGAGTGCCACGGCAAATATTAATAATAATAATAGCCGTACCTTTCCCCGCACAAGCTCAGCTTTTGGGGTTAAAATTCAGTCGTAAGGGGGTGAATTAGGAAGAGTAGAGTATTATTATTATATATACATTTATACATGTTTATTGATAAGAACAACGACAATCTTTCAATTATTGTCATTATGCAGCACGAGGATATTTTTGTTCCATTCTTATATGAGTAGTACTGTAGCTGTAGTACGATTTAACTGCTCTATTCTTCGTACTACTCATGTGCAGAAAAATTAAGAATGGATCTGTACAAACAAATCTTTTATAAAGAAAAAGAAATAAAAAGAAATTCGGTCTCCAATGCAAGGTCCAATAATAAAAGAAACTTTTTAAGCGCTTTGGTCATGCTCAAGAAAACGTTTGGAATGAACCTAACCAAATAAACATGTTTGTGATGGTATTAGTTGTATGAGATAAGGTCTTTTCCTTTGCATCGACAGTGTAGCAATGAGCTACGTTACTTCTGAAAATGTCGTTCCATCCATACAATTTGTATAAAGTGCTACACTTTCGATGCAAAGGAAAAGACCTATTATTAACAATATAATAGGTCTTTACCTCTCTCTGGATCCCAGGGGAAGCGCAAAGACGAAAAGAAGTTGTGCTCAGGCGACTTACGGGACAAAACCCAAACTTGCATGTGGCGAAATGGTGTACCTTTCACCATGAAATCAAAAAAGACCCTAAGGGCCATAGAAGGTACTTTTGATAAAGCCACCTTCCCAAAGATAATACACTCACTAACCAACAGGAATGTTCCACAAATGGTTAGTGAGTGGATACATAACATGCCCTCAAAGCGAGCAATGAACTAAGTGTAGAAGATGTGAATATAAGAGGTATGGTTGCGAGGGAATATCCACAGAGAGGGGTGCTATCACCTCTACTGTGGAATTTGGTCCTCGACACCCTCATCAGCCGCCTCAATAGAAATAGAAAAGAGGGAAAGAAAAGAAAGTTGAGAAAGGGGGAAAAGTTTATAAGGGGGTATCGATTTTTTTAAAGGTAGGAAATTGAAAATTGGAATTGTAGCTACTCATTATTAGTAAATAATTACATATTTATTTCAAAGTTTTTGGATTTTTAAATTTTAAGGAGGGATAAATAGGGAGTATCGTAAAACTAATAAATAAAAATGATAAAAATAAATAAAAATAAAAAAAAAAGATAATTCATGGTTTTTATTCAAAATGACTTCGCGACAGTTTAAAAATTATTTTATTTTTTTCAATTACAAACGTTGTCACACGTGGTCACTTAAACTAAAATATTACGTACCATCGATGACGTAACAAATAATAAAAATTAAAAAAAAAATCAAAATTAATAAACATTGATAAAATATAACAAAATATAGTAAACATTAATATAAACTAATAAAAATGAATATGAATTAATACAATTTAATAAAAATTAAATTAATAAAAAAAATTGCCTGGTATCGCTTGAAAAAATTTCTTTCGGGAAATGAACTATTATTCACTTTTACAGTTCATCAAATTTCTAGAGGCTTTCGACGGCTAGACAGAGAAAGCACTACTGACAGGCATCCCGACGGATTTACGCAATGAAAGTACACTCTGCGCATCAAGTATTTCACTATTTCATTCAGACGTAAATGTCAGATGTAAATTTCGCTAAAACATTTCTTTCATTTTCGTTTGTGTTTTTTGCTCATTACAGTTTAATAGAACCTAAGTATGGAGTTTAATAGCAAATTAAGAGGCCGCGTGATTAACAGTCAATCTCGCGAAATAATAGCCAATGTTATAGAGTTTATGAGAAGAGAAGGAAACTTTAATTCACCTTCAATACCATTTAAAAATGTAAATGATCGTGTTGCTGCAGCCACAGGAGTATCTAAAAACACTGTCGTCGCATTTCTGGAGAGAAAAAAAGAATCGATAACCGTGAGATATCGGAATTTTCATCACCAAGAAAAACCATTAAAAAACCAAAAACAGTTAATGATATAGATGAAGCTGCACAAGAATCAAATTTTATTTTTTTATTATTAGATAGCTATTTTTGTTTCTGATTTGTGTTCATTTACAGGCTCAATTTTTTTCCGTTTCTCCTTTTTGATTTTATATGGGGTTTCAAGTTGTTTTTGACTTATTTCGACGTAAATCACAACAACACACTTTTTTAATAAAGCAAACAAGTGTTAAGAGGTATATGTACGTGTAAACTACAATTACAAAAAATTGATATGAAACCCATGAAACCACCAACAAAAATGTAAAGCTAGCTTCCGTACTAGAACATGGTGTCATTCGTCGAGATAATTTATCGTTTTGTTTAATAGATCAAGAAATGTAAATATTCCCCTGTTATTTTTTATAAAATTATAAGAGAAATAATTTTTTTTCTAAATAGTATAGTTTATTATTTTGTAGAAAAACAAAATTTCGAAAATTTTAGTAATGTTTCAGAAACAACCGTTATTAATAATAGGTACCATTTTCCTTAATAAGGTAAAAATAAAATATAAACTATTTCCACGATTTACAAAGGCCTACAAAAAAATTATAGGTATTTTCCGCTATCCTATAAAATTTATATTTTCTGACTCAATTTCAAAAGGTTAAAGGAATTCCAAAACACCTTTTATGGCATAATAATTATTTTCAATTCTACATACTTTGCTGCTTTTAAAAACGTTCTAAGAAAGTCCAATCAGACCAATTTAATCCCTAAACTATTCCACACTTTTAAAATTTAATTACCTAAAAATATTAAAAACTATTTAAAATAACTTGTTTAGCAGACTGTACAATAGCTATCTTAGTCACACGTAGCGCGTTCTCTGTCTGGGCGTCGAACACCTCTACAAATTTGATGAACTGTACTAATTGAGATTTTGAGAAATTCCAGCGAAGCAGGTCAGCTAGTATGTATATATTTTTTGTATTACTAAAAATGACGATAGTATTTTTTCAACAATCGCTTTTATAAATACGTATTTCGAGATGAAAAAAATTAATGATGACTAAATGTGTGTGCCAAACAAAATTGTTTAGTGACTAAATATCTAGTTTTTGAACTATTTTTATTTCAATTAATTGATTTTAAGTCTTAAAATATATTCCTAAAGTAACCAGATAACAAATTAGTTAAATAATAGCTTAGTACTCAATTTTTTTAAATAAATAATAGAGGTTAGGTATAGGTACTATATATTTTATTATAATAGTTCAAACACTTACGTTTTAATTCTTGATGTTTGCATGAAGAATTTATGAACTTCATCGAGAATTCAAGATTTCCATACAGAGCTGCTTCTAAATAATTACCAATACAGATCATTGGCACTTGTTGTAAACTCATCATTAACGATTTAATGTGCGAATTCCAATGCTCTGCACACACAACCAGTTGCAAAGCTTTCGTAAAAACACGATTTTTCAACATCGATTGAGCCAAATCGAATATGGCCTTCATTAGATCTTGATATTTATGCAAAATCGTATCGCCATCTTCAAGTATTAAGTGACACAACCTCTTGAAGTTGATGCTCTTACTTTTTAGAAGATCGAAAAGAATGTATGGGGTAGTGATTAACATGTCAGTATGACTCTAAAAATTACTTTAATTAATAAAATATTCATTTATACTGTATTATTATACACGTTGAAACATTTCAAAACAGGTACAGCAGATATAAAATATTGCATACTTTTCAAATAGAAAGGGTAAATAAAAATAATATCTGCAATACTACAACGTGGATATTTGACAACATTCGTTTGTTGGGTGAGATGGTAGAAAGTCAATTTTATTGTGAATGGGTTTAAATTAAAAAAAAAAGTTTCAGTAAATATAATAGAACTCATTTAAGCGTTTCTGTATGAAACTTGTAGAATGAATTCCATACAACACAATTCATTTGTGCTCCAGTTTTGAAGGGTCAAATAAATTAGATTTATGAAGTTAAATTTTCTCAAAAAATCTGTAATACCTTTTTGTTAGAAAACCGTATAATTTGCAGCAGAATAAGCTTCATTAAGGTATTAAAAAAGTACTACAGTGCGAGACACACTAAGAAAGCAGTGTGAAGTCTTATGAAGCGCGCCGTTGCCAGCCGTCGCTATGCTAGGATCGGCAAAAAACAGGTCCAGTCTCAGGCAAATTTGGACACGGGTTTAAATTTTATCTCAATATTTGTATGTTTAATAATAAACAATGAATTTCAAAATTACAAATAAACAAATTTTACGCAATAGTTATTTTAAGTCATCGTCGAGGTCTGAAATCTCACTCTCAGAACGTCGCCAAAATTTACTCTTATAATGAGTTCATCAATGTTGTCTTGGAGATTATCAGCGACCCACATTTTTTTTTTCTGTTTTTTCTCTGACATGTGCAACGCAATTACGCCAATTTTGTTCAGAGACATGTTCAAATGCTTCAACTATCAATGAACGAACATCCTGTGTCTTGAAATCAAAATTGTTCACAATACAGCGCTTTACCTGATTCCATACCATCTCGATAGGGTTAAGCTCACAATGATATTGTAAGGATAAAACAGTTACCCCGTATTTTGCAACTATTTCCTCATTCTTATATTTGTCGAATTACTGTCTGTATGCGTTAGCAACTTCAAGCAGCTCAGATTTTAAATAGGAGTCGTCAAAGAAAATGTTTTTTCAAACAGCCAATTTTTTATTTCGTATTCGTTTCATGAGGTAGCTGGAAAACTAAATTTACGGGAATGCTACGAAGCGTTATCCATAACAACAACGTTCTTTCGTCCATTTTTGGGTAAGTTACGAACCAGCGACTCTTCAAACCATTCCTCAAAATAGTCGGCGTTCATTTCGTAATCCACCTTCATATCCTGTATGAACAAAAACGAAACGTGGACTTCTTTGTGTAGATGTTTTGAGGCCTGTGGTTAAATCCTTTATGAAAGCATATCTACGATTTTTTATGGTGTTGTCACACCACTCATAGTTATCTGTTTGACTCACGTTGACCCAAGTCTCATCTAAATAGAAAACGTTACAATTTTGTTTGGTGATTCTTAAATACCTGTGCCGCCAATGAATGTTTCATTCTATGTCGTTTCGTTATAACAGTATACTTTTACGACTCCGCTTCACATATTTAAAACCAATATCTTTCATAAATCTACATAGAGCTGCTTATACTTGAAATTGGGGATAAATATTGAGGTAAAATTTAAATTTTCTACTCCCTAGCAAAAATTCGTATTCTTGAAATCGAATTTACCAAAATTGGTGGAAAATTTTCTCTCAAAATTTTCTCCTACTTTTAGATAGAAACAATGAAAATAACGAGAGAATTTAATTCACAAGCATGCGTAGTGCGGTGCGTATCGGAATTTAAATTAATAAAATCAAAATATAACCATAACCTCATTTATGTTGTTAGAAGTATCTTTATATATTTGCTCTAACCTTATTTTTAAATTGGATTTGGAAGTGAAAATATTTACAATAACATTTATTTATTCTGTAAGATATAAATACTATAAACACAATAAGATAAAAGTAAACTATTAACAAATATCTACAATGTGTTAGACAAAATGACAAAAACATGGAGCAACTGTTTTAATTATAAAAGGTAGTATTAGTAAACTATTCATGTACACCTTAATGCTCCTTTTCCAATAATAACTGCTTCACATGTATCTTTTAAAATTATTAGGAAGGTGGTTGTAGCTTTAAGTCTAAGCTCATTTAGAAGGGGTTTTAAACTTTAATTGTCAAAAGATTCGAATTTCTAGTTTGAAAATTATGAAAAAAGACCATTTACAATGTGCATTTATATTATGCTTAATGAACAATAAGCATTTTAAAATGTTTATACATGAAATGGTCAAGAATCCGTTGTTAATTGTACTATAACCATGAAAACTCAAAATCGATATTATGGGTCATTTGCTGTCAAACGTTCGTAGTTTTTAATTAGTCGGATGATCTAAAACGTTTTGGCAACTCTGTATTTATTTTCAACATCTACTTTTTCCTCCCTTGGCCGTCACGTTATTTCGAGAATACCATTTTTTTTGGGAAAGTGAAAATAAAGTGAATTTATTCCCAAGGAATTTCACTTTCTCTTAAAGAGAACGATGATGCATTCTCATTCCCTCGAATATTATAAATTGCGTTCAAAATAGCGGAACCTTTTTTAAAAACGACATCGTGCACAATTCCTCTCAATAAGCTCTTAAAAACCTCATAATATGTATATTCGCGAGAATTTGACAAGCTTATCCGCTTTTTTCTTCTTGCAGGTCCAATGGGAAATTGAAGATAATTTTGTTATTCCAACTAGAATTCAATTTGCAACCGCCGAGGCTTTAATTGATACAATGTGTTTCCATGAACGCAATCAAATAAACTATGTTTTCAATTCGCTCCAACGAATACTGGATCTTATATTTGTGGACGAGTTTGAATCAATTGAATGCAAATTTAGCGATTTTTCACCGGTGAAAATAGATCCTCTACATCCACCACTTTTGGTTAACTTCACGAATAAAAAAAACTGGCTTAGAGATAATAAACCAGTTAATGTACATCAGTTCCATAAAGCCACCTTCACTGGTCTAAACAATTTCTTTATTAACACTGATTGGTCATTCATAACTCAATACCATGACATCAATTTTCCAACATCATAGAAATAGATATCGATCAATATGTCCTAAAACAGAAGATACGAGGTAACAAATATCCTCTGTGGTTTGACGCTGTATTACGCAAATTGATTGTTGAGAAGAATAAGCTCCATCAAATATATCAGAGGACTAGCTTCAAAGTGATTACATTAAATACTCCATTAAAAGGCGCGAAGTAAAATTTCGAACTGACTGGTATTACTTAATGTTTATTTCGAACTCCGAGCACTTAATTCCATAAAACATTTTTGGACATTTATTAAAAGTTTGCAGCGAGAGTACGGATTGCCTAATTTAATGAAGTATGGAAACTATGAACTCAGTGATCCTGACAAAATTGCAAACGCATTCGCATCTTATTTCCAAACGTGCTATTTTAAAGACATCTTAAACCGAAAAATTGATCTTCCCGCTGTGTCATTTTATTCCACTTTATCCATTCAATACTTGTGAAGTATCTTCTAAAATAAAAAGTCTCGAATCTAGTAAAACTGCGGGCCCTGATGGGATACCACCATCGTTCTTGAAGGGGTGCTGTAACTCCTTGTCAATCCCACTTAGCCAAATTTTCCAAAAATCATTTGATAGTGGAATATTTCCATCTGCTTGGAAGTTTTCCCACCTTATGCCAGTTTACAAGAAAGGGGATAAAACGATATAAAGAATTATAGGGGTATTTCCATCATATCGATAATTCCAAAACTATTTGAATCCATACTATTCCTTACTAAATTAATAGGTGGTTCCATAAAGTGCGGGTCACTGCTTGAGAGAGTTCAACTATTGGTTCCTACCCGACGAACTCGGCACACATCACTTTTGAATGTAAAAAGATACAGAACCAATTACGGACAAATTCAAGAGTCGAGCAATTTTATACAAAATTATTAAACATATGGGAGACAAGTATAAAACAATGGAACTGATTATAAATTTCATCAATTCCAAGATTTTTCAAATGATAAAAATAAAATGACACATAACCTTAAAAAACAATAATTCATACTATATAGTGAAATGTCTCAAATTTCAATAACCCAGATTTAAAGAAAAACTGAACAGCGCATAGTGAAATATCATGATAATAAATATGTAAAAACATTGAAGTATTTTGGCGTCTGTTGTTTTTACAATTGTTTTCTTTATAAGCGTCAATACTCTTATCACCCAACAAACATTTCCTACGATTTTAAAATGTTTTCTTAATTATGGATTAATTAATCAAATTTGCTAAAACAATATTAATAACAGCTGCAACTGCATTATCATTTATCATATTAATCATGATATTAACAAAATTAAAGGATATTTACTTACTGTATTGATATGAGCTAGAGGATAAGTCACTAAAGACACTTTAGCCTTAATATGACCAAGAATAACTTTAGTCAGATCATATACCTCTTCGCATTTTTGAGTATTTGCACAAAGAATTACAATTATGGGTCCTCCAGCTACCTTAAGAAGCGAATTATACCTATCGACTTTTTCCAAAATGAATGTGCACATGGCGGGCAAATATGCGAGAGTTTTTCCAGTTTGAGGACCATTTATCATAAAAACGTGCTGATTACGTAATAATGCAGGCCAAGCATAGGACTGTATGCGTTTAGCTTCCCTGTAATTCAACCTGTGTAGATTTTGCTGTATGTGTCTATCAAAAGACATTTTGGTAATGTGGTGGATCGGGCGTACAAAAATTTCGCTAAAAATAAAAAAAAAGTATTTTAAACTAGGTTAACACAGGTAGTCAAAAAAAAATCTTCAATAATACTTCAGATGGTAAATAATAAACCGGGAGACGTCGAACAAAATTAGTCAACAAGTTATTACAAAAGGTTTAATATATTTTAAAATTAGGATAATATCCAAATACCTATATCGAAAACTCTGCCATTTCTACTTGGTCATTTAAACTCTGGGGAGACAAACTATGGTTCATTTTTTTCTTTATTTAATGTTGATTTTAAAAATGCAAAGGCAGAGAAAAAATCGGCAGCGTTTTGAGAGCAGAGGCGTACGCATTTTAGCGAAAAATAATTCAAATCGAGATGACTAACCAGTAAACGTAAAGTGTTATGAGCTAAGGGACCATTTTTGATCCAAGGCAAATTTAGAGGAGCGTTGAGGAAAAACTATCACCCCCTGGAAAATACTCAAAAGTACTCGATAAAAAGTTTTTTTCGAAATATGTTGCTGCACAACCTACTAAATAAGTGAACTGTCAAAAGTCTTGCCACTGTCATTCTGTCTAGAAAAGTAAGTTGTCGGTTGTCACAAAAGTATTGGCGGTTACAAGTTGCTTGTATTTTTCTACTCAATATACGTTTCCTAATTTACCTAAAAAGGTGTTTGATTTTATTCCCATAAAAGGTTATGGGCCCAGATTACGTAAAATAAAATAAAGAAACAAGAAAACCACAGAAAATAAATTAAAACATGACGAATGTATACACAAATGTACCCATGTTAACAGCCAACAATTACAACAACTGGAAGTTCAGAATGGTAGCAATTCTACGCAAAGAACAGTGTGCAGAAACGATAGAACAAGATGTGCCTACCGCTGATGGTGCAAAGCAAGCATTTTTAATAAAGGATGCAAAAGCTCAATCCTTCATTATACAGGGTGTGTCAGATAAACATCTGGACATTATTAAAGACTATCGAACCGCTAAAGAGCAGATGCAAGCCCTAAAAGATGTTTTTGTAAGAGTTAGTTCATTTGCAAAGTTAACCCTATGGAGAAAATTATTCAGTTTAAAATCAAATAATAATGAAAGTTTAGAAGACCACTTTCTAAAATTCGATACCATTAATAAGAGACCTACAAAACTTAGGTTCACAAATTGATGAAACAAACAGATTTGTCATTTATTATTGTCCCTCCCATTATAGTACGATACACTTATCACAGCATTGGAAACTGTTAGTGACGTGAAAATGGATTTTGTGAAAGCCAGGCTGCTTGATGAAGAACTAAAACTAATATACAAGACTTTCAATGAAAATCAAGCTGGTAGTAGTGACTACAGTTTAAATACGTCTACAGGGTGCTATATTTGTGGTGATAAAAATCATTCTAAAGCACAGTGCCCTAAAAGGAACTTTTATGGACGGTTTTATAGAGGAAGAGGGTGTAGAAGTAGAGGCTTCAAACGAGGGTTTAATAGAAATACAGAAAAAGCAAATTCGGCAGAGAACAACATCGTGTTAGTGGCAAAGAGCGTAAACTATCAAAATGGTATATTAAAAGACATTGTTTTTTTATTGGACTCTGGTGCAAGTAATCATTTTGTAAAAGAAGAACTGGAACAGTTTATGATCAATATAAAAGAACTGGAACAAGTGATATCAGTGCACATTGCAAATGGTCAGATTCTGAAAGCCCCAAAGAAAGGGGAGCTGCAGGTGAAATGTCAAGGTAAAAATATGACTATAGAAGCTATAATAAAAACATAATTTACTCTCAGATGCTAAATTGACCTCAAGAGGTCATAAAATAATTGTTGAAAAGAATATGCCAAAAATATTTTGAAATTATTTGTAAAATGATAAACATTTTAAAATTTGATAATATTGTGCATGAAGAATAACTATAGATAATAAAAATTTATGGCACAGACGACTAGGTCATGCTAACAGAAAATCACTCAAACAGCTAGATCTCCCTGTCTCAGATAAAAATTGTAATGTTTGTTTAGAGTCGAAAGCTACTCGTCTACCTTTTCGTAACAATGATAAATGTTCAAAAGAAATAGGAGAATTAATACACAGTGACATTTGCGGTCCTATTAATCCAGTTACATGTAATGCTGAAAAATACTTCCAAGTTATCATAGATGATTTTTCTCATTTTCTCATTATTAAAGAATAAAAATGAAGCAGATAGAAGATTTTATTATAGAGCTTGAAAGACAGCATGGAAAAAAGGTAAAGCGATTAAGATTAGATAATGGGGGAGAATTTAGCTCCAATAGTTTTAAAGATTTTTGTAGAGAATGTGGTACAAAGTTAGAGTATACAATGCCTTACAGTCCTCAAATGAATGGAAAACCTGAACGCATGAATCGTACTTTCTTCAGGCGCGGATACAAGGGGGGGGGGGGAAATAGGGTAATTACCCCCCCCCCCCCCCCGAGCTGCTTAAAGAAATCCAGGAATTTATTAATTTGTAATCTAAAAACAACGAAATTTTACGAGAAAGCAAAAAAAAAACAAGATGACGGTGACGAATGAAGAATAGAGAAGCAAGGGCTGGTGTATGGTATAGGTGTAATAGGTATGGTAGAGGAGCGATGAACGACCACTAGAATTTAATCGGTCTACAGAAAAAATTATAGACAGATTTGTTAACGCATACCAAAGAAAATGTGATTTTACGATTAAGTAATCAAGGTAAACCTATTTCTGATTTTTACGAGTCTTGTCACTGTCATTCTGTCTAGAAAAGTAAGTTGTCGGTTGTCACAAAAGTATTGGCGGTTACAAGTTGCTTGTATTTTTCTACTCAATATACATTTTCTAATTTACCTAAAAAGGTGTTTGATTTTATTCCAATAAAAGGCGATGAACCAAAAAAAATTTGGGAACCTATGTTATAGACGAAGATAGAGATTAAAATATGTACCGTTAAAAAAGTATGTATACAGGTTCGGCCTGTGTGATTTTACTATTTTAAAAAATGAATTATGGATTAATTTTTACGAAAATTCTGGCCCGAAAATATATTATTATTTCAATGAATTTATAATTTATAATTAAAACAACTCCATATTTAAACGACGTTTAAAAAGTTTCTAGAAATATAATGAAGTTTGTTCTTACCTGTGTACCAAAAGTTTCTGCATGGCTTGCTTTTCTATCTTACTCATAGAAGCATAATCTATTGAACAAATATTAATTTTAGAATCAATCTTACTGTTCTCCCTAAAAAGAAGCTGATCGTTAAGACCAATGACTTTATCGATTTTGCGATGTTTGGGAAGTTTTTCTACAAAAATATTTTCTTCATTCGTCCAAATACCGCACTGTTTGCAACTACAGTGCGGTTTTATTTTTAACGTGTTGACATTATTGCTAGTGGATGGTGGACATTCTTCTGGTGAGCTTCTTTCTTCGGAAGTTTCTATTTCTTCTTCTGTATCTATATCTGTCTTAGAGTTTGATGGCAATGGACTTTCTGTCATTTCTACTTCTTTTTGACCTGTCTCTTTATGAGCAATACATTCATTTATAGGTATGTTTCTTACTGAATCTGAAGACGACTCTTCAATATCTTGATGGGCATTATATTTATTTTTAGTCACATATTTTATGTGATCTGAAACTGATTCTATTGTCTTTTTATTGTGAGCATGATATTTATTTCTAGAGAAATTTTTTATGGGCTCTGAAGATGATTCTTCCGAGTCATAATTTGGACGACGTGCTAGAAACAATTAAAAATGTGTTATTATATTAAAAACAATATTCCAGCTACAAAATATTTGTACTCAAAAAAAATCATAGAAATTGTACAAAAACCTTGAAAAATGTTAAAAGTAGCAAAAAATTGCAATATCTCTAAAAACTGATAACTGAATGAGGCGAATTTCTCAGATTTTGAACTGTTTTTTGTTGGTATCAAACTTTTTTGTTCTCAAATGACCTCCGCAGTTGATTTTTTTATCGCTTGGTCGCATGATCGCTTGTGCCTGCGACCAGGGCATCTCCACGTGGTGACGGTGGGCAACAGGACCATCTGGCTAAGTACCTTGGTTAACGGCTTGTATGCCGTCTATGATTTAGAACGGTTTATAGTCTAAATAAACTTCAGATTTGTATTCAGCGGATCGAAATACATAAGAATTATGCTTGTTTTCGATTTATAAATTTTTTTATTACTAATTATCTTATTTTTACTATTTTTACAATTTACTCGATATTGAAGGGTGGACGGCCCAAACTGACTTGAAATTCGGATTCAGCGGGTCAAAATACGTGCCGGTAGGTAGGTAGGTCGTGTCTGATGTACAAACAACTTTTTTTTTGTGTGTGCCGGTGATACTTAACCAGAAATAGTACAATAAAAACTTGTAAATCCTGTTCTGCTCTTCCGCCATTTTAGTGAGTGCAAAAGCCACGCCTACCGGTCCCAATTTTGTATATCAAAAATAATTACATTATGACGTATCCTCACGTTGCCTTATCAATGCGTTAATAATAATAATAATGTGTTTATTAGCCAAAAAAATACAGAAATTTACAACTAAGAGTCAATAATAATTTTCTAACAAACAAAAGACAAAGCCACAGAAGGAGAATTTTAAAAATTCTACTTGTGCGTGGCACGAAATAATGGTAATTAATTACGTAAATATAAATAAATGTCTAAATCGGTATAAATAAATGTCTACATCGGTATACATGTCTAAATCGGTATATATGTCTAAAACGGTATGTATGTCTAAATCGGTATGCATGTCTAAATCTATAAATATATGTATATGTCTAAATCGGTATATAAATTTAAATTGATAGTGTAAATTGATACACTACTTTAGACCAGTATGTAAGTAAAATATATAAGAGTAAATAATAAATAATTTGACTTGGTATTAAACCCACATACTTTGATTTTCTTTTACTATACGGAGAATGGTCGCACTGCGCAGCTTTCTGAGTGCCTTTTAAAAGGAGTATGGAGGGTAGAGAAAAGGAGGACAATCTTATATGGATCTTTATATTAAAAAATGGCCACCAAAATGTATACAATTAAGATGGCGCTCGTGTAGCCAGGGGACAAAATCCAATAGTCATATAGATTGCTCATTCATAATTAAATCAGACAGGAAGCAGTAAATTGAGACCTCCCTGCCATTTCAATATAAGAATTATTTATTGTTTATATTATTATTTTTCAATAAAATTTGACTATTGTCGTGTATTGTCAAAATTTATCTACGATCACAGAAAACTTACTCTTCTACGATCAGTCACTTTTCACGGTGTAGTTTTTAGTTTTTTATGGTTGAGCAATATTTATTACTATATACATCATTGGTGTCATTGTGTGATCTGAATTATCGACTGTCGACGCACAGTGGTTCTTTTTGAAAAAAACACGGAAAAAAATCAAGAATGCAACTTCACCAATTTGCATAAAAAACATGGTTTATTTCAAAGTAAACACAATAGTTGATAAGCTGGCCATGGAAACAAAAATTTGGTGCTTGTTGTCTTGACACAGTGAAACGTCAAACAAACAGTTTTTTGGTTGCATTGAGGTGGACATGTTAATTCAGTTAAAATTCTAAAGAATTGTTAATTGTTTTTTTGGTAAAGGTGTGCAAAAATTAACAGTTTTCGGTTATGGACATTATTAATGAAGGTATGTATTTTCAATTAGCATAATAAGAATATACCGAAGTGTTTCCTTCTTATTTTTTTTACGTTTTTAAATACATTGAAATTTTTTTTGATCACCTTTTCTTTTTACCAAGATTTAAAATTGTTTTTGTTTATGTTCCGTTCATTTCCCACCTTTTAAATATTATTATTAAAGAAACTAGTGTAATACCTAAATGTGCATGTAATTAAATTTTACAACTTTTTGCAACTTTTTTTGTAATTAATATTTTTCTACCTGGATGTTTATGTACCTGGTAGTGTAAGAATTTTTCTGGTTTGTCCTTTTCTTGTTTCCTGTAACTGTTTTGTCCAACCGTACATTTCCCAATATTCAATTTTCTGACAGATGCCAGCCTGCCATGAATTTTCATAATTATCTAATCCTTATTGCTTTCTACAGTGTTGACCAAAAGTATGGAAACCACCTAAAATTGTATAACACTTTGGTCCTGTGCCAATTATTAGAGATATAATGATGCCTTTAAGAACTTTAGTTCTTTTCTCAGTTGACGTGTTTTGGCGATTTTTTTCAATTTTATAGTGCATGATTTCTGTAAATGGTCATTTTTTCCATATTCAAAATTTTATATCTGGAATACCCTCAAATATTTTCTAATTTATAATTTTTACGGCTCGTACGAATGGTACCAGTCATTTATAACTAAAACCACACGGAAAAAAGTGTTTTTCATAGTCTTTGTTAAACGTGACAAAAAGGCACTTTATATGAAAAAAAAAAAAAAAAAAAAAACCGCCGAAACCGCTGAGAAAAGGAATGAGGTGTTTGAATGCACAATTAGATATCCATTAATTGGTGCAGGGGCAGGATCACATTTTATTAAATTTTAGGTAGTTTCTGTACTTTTGGTCACCACTGTAATTTATTTTAAAAGAAGGTGAAGTTTGGAAATCAATAAATTTAGAAATGTGTTTGTTTTTAGATTTGGAAGATAACTGTATTCGGTTGACTTACGGCGAATTGTTTCAAACATTTCAAAGCTTCCCCGAAAAAAGTTTGGACACAAAACTGAAAAGGCTCCAGTTAAGCATCTTAGAAAAAACAGGTCGTGATACCTTTCCTGATGATGAAAAGAAAAACTTGTCTCGGTATATTTCTTGTCTAAAATCCAGATGGCTTAAAGTCGGTCGAAACAAAGTGTTATTTCTTTATGCATTATTAAGTTTTACTATAAAATGAGTGATATCCTAACATAACAAAATTGTCCAGTTGAACCGCAAACAAAATACGTATAATTAAAACCCACAAAAAATCTTTTCTATTGTTAAATAGTTTTGACATTTTATTAAAAGTTACAAAGAATTATTTTTGATGGTTTTTCTGCAGTATTCGGTCATAAAATAATTTTTTCCACGTTTTGGCAAAAAGGAACCACTGTGCGACGTCCCCTGGGCACAGAAGCGCCATCTTAATTGTATACATTTTGAGGGACACTTTTTGTATACAGAGATTGTTCTCCTTCCTCTACCCTCCATAAAAAGGAGATAGAAAACTCTGCCATTTTGATCCCTTATTACGTGTTGCCTACATCTTGGCGCAATATTTTTAATAGGTGCGTTTTAATCATCCGCTTCTGCTTCGGAATTGTCGGTTTTCTTGTTTTAATCTAACAGGTTAAAACGACTAAACCGACAATTCCGGAAGCAGAAGCGGATGATTAAAACGCACCTGATATTTTGCTTGCTGCTGTCAGTGTCAGTGAATATTATTTTTGGAGTCACAGTTTATTGCTAAAGAATCAGTTAGCTCACTCGGACCAGTTGAAAGTTCCAAAATAACATCCACTCCAGGGATACAAATTCAGGATACACAGAAGACTGCTGTTTTATTATAGGTGGTTGTCATATATTGTATTATCCGAGTTGCACAGTGTATAAACTGGAACATTGAGATCAAAAGTGCCGACGCAGAGTGAGCGATCTGATTCTTTAGCTATAAACTGTGTCATATGAATCAAAATGGCCGCGCCCTATGTTGGTCGTGTCGGACCTCTCTCTTGCACCGTATAGTAATCAAAGTATGTGGTTAAACCTTGGGACTGAAAAGAATTTAGTTTCCGAAACAATGCCTTTTCTGAATGACCTCTCCTGCAACAAAGGCCTTATTTTTTCTATAGGCGTTTTCGGAAACTTACTTGGATCAGAAAGATTATGGATCCTATTGTTCGTTTACCTATGGTTACTAACCCTATCCGTGTTCGGAAACTAGTAGATTACTGATCCAGCTTTGTGATCAAGATCAATATTTTGTGACCCACTCTATGAGTAGATTAGTAATAGATCCGCATGCGTACCGCAGGATTTTATAAAGGGATAACGCAATTTTTTGGTGTTTGGTGACTGCCAGTAGTAGCTTTAAAGTTTTTTCTATCTTTAATTGGTTATAACTTGTAATATTTATACCCATATAGCGACTTTATTAGTCAGACTACAAAAAAATGTTTAAATAAAATGGTTATTTAACAAATAAGGGGGAAACGTCAACGACTGACAGACGTAGATAAACAGGAACAATAATCCAACTCGTTCATAAACTGTCGGCACTAAGTTCAGTGATCCACGTAATCCATCGGGTAAACCCAGTAATCTGGATTTGTTATCTATAGTAGGTTTCCGAAAATGCCTTATTATATTCTTATAGTGGATTGCATAAAAGAGGATTACATTTTAAACCCGGGATAATACATTTTATCCATAGATATTTATTATCTCTAGATTTTATCTAAGCTAATGTCATATTTGGGTTGTATTATTTGAAGGATTATATTGACATTTGTATACATAAAATCGAAGTTTGACTTCTAATTTAATTGGTAATGTTAATAAATTTATCTTGTATAATACGCGTGTTTAGTGCGCGTTACAGGTTGAGGAAGGTCATAGCACTGGATGCCAACAGAAGAACCATACTGTCAACTGTCATTAATGTCCATAAGAATAACAAAGTGGCCATTGAAGTTATTAAAGTATAGTTTTTAACATATTATAGTATATGGATGATAAGGTAATAAAGTTTATATGTTTCTCTATTGATTTCATTTTTTTGTTCAGGAAATATTTATTTGTCTTCGTTTTGAAGAATTTTAACCCAGTCTACTACAAACCTGGGTTTTGAAGTGGATATAATTTAATTAATTGACACATTCAAAGCATATAAACTGTAAGTTGATAACATTCAAATATAATTCTATCAGTTTCATAATTTTTTTACAGGAAAAGAATTATTTTTCCGTGATTTGGGAAATATTAACCCTACTTATTAAAAGGGTAACTTCTGAAATGGATTTTAATGCAGTAGCACATGTCCCAGAGGCCAAGTGATTTGCCACAACACGGCTACCTTATTGTAATATGCCCATTACAATATTTACGCAACTGAGAAGGCCCTGAAGAAGCTAAAAATGCTTTTGATCCAAGACTGTACATCATGGGTTGCGATTTATACTGTTTTTTGTTTGGTCATAATCCGTAGAGGCTGAATGGGATCCTAATTTATAGTATATTACACACCGAGGTGGGAAGAGTTTCATTCCTGTCGTGAGATTAGTTAGATCACCGAGACGCGAAGCGTCGAGGTTAGCTATATACTCGAGACAGGATTGAAACTTCCTACCGAGGTGTGTATACTATTTTATTTACAACCATCATATTTCGATCAAAGTTAATAAATCTCTGTTTTGTTCTGAACATACCTAAAATATTACATTTAACGACAAATTACCAAGCGCGCGGTTTTCTCAGAATAATCAAGTAGGTAAATATATTGTTACTGTGATTACTGTCACCAATATAAATAAATGTCAGATAAAGCCGGATATTAAATTCGCGAATAATAAATATCAATAAGTAGTTTGTTATATTTTAGATCATTGTTGTTTTTTATTGTTTGCCATTAAATAGGTATTATAAAATTTGTCAAACAATGTGTTATTTTTTTTTAATATAAAAAATATTCATCTAGAATAGATGAAATGAGGGCGGGAAGTGAGGGCGGTAAGTAGAGGTATGTAATGTGACACTTCCCAACCTTTAATGACGTTAGTATTTATTATATAATTTTCACAATATGTGTATAAGAAAAATGCAGAGGCATAGTTCTTATCATTTCTTCTGACCTCTCTACTTTCATTTTTAATACAGTTTTCAGCTTTGATCATAACAGAATCTAAATAAAAAAATATGTTTCTTCAAGAGGATCAAAATATGCTATTGATTCCATAGGTACAACAATAAAGTTCACATTCTACTTCCTATAGAGCATTCAATATAAAAACCGATGCACGTCAGAGATGACGTCAGTGACAGTCATTGGTACTACACACACTAATTTTATGTTGCAAATAAATGAATAAATTTAGACGCATGGAGTTCATTTTTATAAAATTGCATATTAAAAATGTATTTTTATCATATCACAGTAGTAAATGTACTGTAGGCAGATTATTAACGGAATACTTTCTAGTGAATTTCATAATAAAAGTTGGCATCAAATGTGTCAGCTTTCAATTTCAATACATTGTTGTCAATTGTTATTTGTTTTGTATTATTTTGCATCGATCGATTTCTTTTCAACAAATTATTTGTATTTTAGATTAAATTATTAACAAACTGTTCTTTTCAGAACAAATTTATTAGGAATTTAATAGTGGTGTTCGTTTATTGTGTATTTTTTCATTGAAAAATGCCAAAACAATTAAATAGTCGCTGCAAGGAACTAGTGGCTTCTCTAATAAATTATTTTGAGAAAGAACGTGATAATAATGGGCCTTTAACAGCTGTAAGAGAAGTGAGTTGATTAATAATGTATCACTGTCAAATTAATATAATTATTTTGTTTCAGCGTGTCGCAAAAGCACTTAATCTCAATTTTTCTACTGTTAGTTCTATTTCACAAGCTGTAAAGTCACCACTAAAAAAGCGCCCTAGGCAAAAGAAAGTTACCAACACAAGAATTCTGAATACCAGTGCTATTCGAGATGTTATTTATAGCATGTACGAGTCTAGTAAGTGTATATGTATATAAATTATTATCAAACAATAACAAATTAATGTATGATTTCAGAGGAGCCTGTAAGTTTAGATTCTTTGTTGGTGAAACTTAATGAAAATGAGTTGTTCTATGGATGTCGCACATCATTGCATACCTTATTATTAGAAATAGGTTTCAAATGGCAGAAAGATGAACCAAGCGAGATATTGCCGTGAAACGGACAAAATTTTTAAGAAAATATACCAAAGAAAAGGAAGCAAATTTGTACCAGTTTGTTTTTATTGATAAGACTTAAATTTTCTAAAATGGCACCATAAACCGTTTTTGGCAAGACATCAATAAAAGAAGTGTAAAAAGTACAAAAGTTGATGGTAAAAGGTAATAAAAAAAAACTAATGAATATATACATGTTAACTGTGTATTGATCTTTTTTATAGATATATAATTCTTCATGCTGGAAACGAAAATGGATTTATTGATGGTGCCGAAGACATATTTGCTTCAAAAAGCAATGATTATGATTATCACGGTGAGATGATTAATGAAAATTTTTTAAAATTGTTCGAAGAACAATTACTTCGAAGACTTCATGAAACATCTTTATTTGTAATGGACAATGCTTCATACCATAGCACATTGGCACACAAAACACCGAATAGTAATTCGACTAAGGTTCAAATTCAAGAATGGTTGACGAATCAGAACATACCTTATTCAGTCACCATGTTTAAGGTTGAACTTTTGAACCTTGTAAGACGGTGAGTAATGGAAATCTACTTTTTCTGTATTTTTTAAATGATTTTATTTTTTTAGTAATAAACCACCAAAAATATATGTAGCTGATATACTAGTTGAACAGTATGGACATAAGGTGTTACGTCTTCCTTCTTACCATTGTATTTTTAATCCAATAGAACTGATTTGGGGTATTTCAAAACAATATTATAACAAGCACATTGGTCGGGATGGAAAGAAACAAAGAGATTGTATAGATATGTGGTCTGAAGCACTCCGAACCATTACCCCACAAGTGTGGGCAAACAGTGTAAGACACACTGAAAAAGAAATTTTTAAATGGTGTGAAAGGGAGCATAAACTGAACTGATTGGAAATTGCTCCCATTATTATAACACCAAATAGAGATGATTCTGATTTTAGTTCACTATTCTGACTGATTTTAGCTTAAATATTATTTAAGTTTTAAAATGTCATGTGTTGTTAATTTTATTACCTGTTCAAATTATTGTTACTTCTTTTAAATATGGATGTTTATAAACTAACTGAACATAATTATTTTTTATTGTAAATCAAATCAAACCTAAATAAAATTTGTTTGTTTTTTCATCCTTAACCTAACCTTTTTTTGTCACTTTAAACCTCTTGTGCAAAATTTATTACTATTAAATTCAGTGTTTTTCTAAAACTTCAATTTAAACATTATCAATGACCTTCATTGGCTTTTATATAGAATTCATTATACATTTAAAAATAAATTGTTCCTAATAACATAGCCAAAAAAACATAACCTCATAGTTTTAAAAATTCCTACATACTTAGACTATTTTGAAGATTGGGCAACACTGCAAGGCTATGACTTCACAACTGATTGATGACGTGTATCGGTTTTTATATTGAATGCTCTATAGTAACATATAATAACTCACGAAACGTCAAACGAAACTTCAAACGAAAACGTCAAATGAAAAGTCAAACGAAAACGTCATGTGAAACATCAAATGAAACGTCGATTTTTTTTTCAACGTTCATCTATACCGCCTTCTCTACATATTGCCGTTTTTCCCGTTTGAATCGGACCAGTCATAACCGAGAAACACGCTTAGGTCCTTTTGGCTTTCGTTCTACGCAGGATTTTTCTCTTCAACGTTCATATATACCGCGTTTTCTACATAATGCCGTTTTTCTTGTTTGAATCGGACCAATAGTAGCCGAGAAACACGCTTAGATCCTTTTGGCAATCGCATGATTTTTTTGGTTCGACTTTAAAAGAAATTTAATTCCCTCCACTCCTCCTCACTTTGTCTCACTCTTACCCATTGTAGTAAATAAACTGTTTAGGTGAGTCACAGAAATAAAATCTACCAAGGAAACAAAAAACGCAAAAAAGTACCAAACCTTATCAGATGAAAAAAAAGTTTAGGTGAAATAAAATAAATACCAATACTTTCTACTAAGCAATCATACAAATAAAATATCCAGTGGCGTACCCACATTTAGTTTATAAAATAATAAAATGATTTAATAAGTAAAATGGCAATGAAATGCTCACAGTGTGAGATTATTCATCAGCTTACAAAAGGACAAAAATATCCATGCTCTACATGTGATGGATGCAGAAGATTATACTGCAACCAATATTCTGAATTATCAACCACAGAAATTAGGTGTATACCACTACGCACTAGAATTCTGAAATTTCATTGTGCAAAATGTAGGAATTATGAACTGACTGATTTTCTACAGAAGACTAATGAAGATAAGGATGAAATAATAGGAAGTAAAGATGAAATAATAAATAGTAAAAATGTTTCAAGAGAAAATTAAAGAATTTGAAGAAAAAGATAAATATTGTACCTACCATTTCTTATGCTGATATGGTGAAGTTACAAAAATAAGACAATGAACGAAAACCTAACCCTCCAAAAATTATTATTAAACCGAAAATACCACAGAGTGGAAACAAAACAAAAACCGATTTAGGAACAAATATTAACCTGACTTAAAAGTTGGAGTGAAACAATTAAAGATAGGAAAGAATGGTTCCGTTATACTTCCCTGTCAAACAAAAAAAAAAGATGAAATTCTGGAAAAACCTATTCAAGATAAATTAAAAGATTCATATGATATAGATCTGACAAAAATGAGAATACCCAGAATGAAAAACTGCAATTTTACGGAGAATATGACCAAGGAAGAAATTGACAGGTCCATTGTGAAACAGAATGACATAACAGGTGAAATAAAAACCACATATATCAGAAAAACGAAAAAAAAAGGCTTCAATACTGTATACTGTGAATGTTCAGGAACTGCATTTAAACAATTGATACAAAGGAAAAAAATATGCATAGGATGGGAAAGACTTCCGGTTTATGAAGATTTGAAGATACCCAGATGTTTTAAATGTCAAGGTTTCTACCATAAAAAAGAAAACTGTAAGAATGCAATCGTGTGCCACATCTGTAGTGAAAAACATGAAGCTAGCTTGTGTCCAAAGAATAAAATACACTGTAAAAACTGTAAAACTTCTAACAAAAAATATAAAACTGAGTACGACTAAAACCATTCTACACAGACAACAGAAGGTAAAGGTCAGAGACAATGTGAGTAACCCTGAAAATATACAAATCGGAGTGCCTCAAGGGACTGTTCTGGGACTTATACTATTTAATTTATACATGAAGAGCTTAACTCAAATTGATATTCAAGGTAAAGCTGTATCATATGCTGATGATACAGTGCTAGTCTTTAGTGATAAAGATTGGGAAGCCGTCAAGACACGTGCTATAGCTGGAATGGAACATGTCAAAAAATGGCTGGATGTTTTTAAATTATCTTCAAATGTTAACAAAACAAACTACATTGCTTTTTCAAAGATAGTGGCTGATCGACCTCAATTTAGAAGCTTAACATGTCAAAATTTAGACATACAGGAAACAGAAACATCCAAATATTTAGGTATAATTATAGCCCAGTACTTAAAATGGGACTGACATATAATATATATAGCACAAAAACTTAGATTTCTGATTTATAAATTTTATCTTCTAAAACAATTTCTCAACCAGGATCTACTAATAACATTATACTACAGTCTAGTAGAATCTATACTACGGTATGGAATCTTAGTATGGGGAGGCCTGTATGGAACTACATTAAATCAGTTAAATGTTATTCAAAACAAAACCTTGAAGTTAATATATAAAAAAGATAGATTGTGTCCCACCATAACTTTATATAATGAAAAAATTAGCAATGTTAGATATTTATATATTCACGCAGTGTGTTGTTATATACAAAAAAATTAATTCTTAAAAAACCCTTTAGAACATAGACATAACACTAGGACTGCATGGAACATGTGCATTAAAGTACCAAAACCAAATAGTGAGTTTTTTAAAAACAGTGTAAATTATCTAGGGACAAAGTTCTATAATGCTCTACCTCTTCATATAAAATTATTAAACAAATATCAAAAATTCTGTAAAGTTAGCAAAATATACATTTTCCAAAATAATGCAAAGTTTATCAGAATATTCCAAGAATAACGGACTTAATACATGGATTTTTGTTAAATAGTTTTTTCTATTTCTTGCATAAATTGTTTAAGTTTTATTTTTTATTTAAAAAAAAATGTATTTTTTTTTTATTTTCTTTATAATTCATTAAATATAATTAAAATAAAATTTTAATTTTTGTCAGCACATACTACAGGTATTCTCACCTAGGTGCTTATTAATATATAATTGGTTTCCATTATTGTACTTTATTGTAACTCATTGTAACTTATAACTATTAAACTATTTTCAACCATGTCTGACTTTTTATGAATGGATTGTGGTAGATGTAGGGAAAAGAGATGGTAATTCACATATATAAAATACAGGGTGATCCATTAAAAAACAAAAGTTAGTTCCAGACTGAAATTTTTGAATACCTCGTATATTAGAAAATAAATGAAGCCTAACATTCTGTAAATATTTTTTATACATCTCTAATAGTACCGGGAGATATTGAACTTCACACTAATGGATCACCCTGTATATGAAATAAACTTATCTGTACTAACAAAACAGTTAAAACTCACCTTTATTTTTCTTCGACATACCATTAAGTGGTAAAAAAGATCGTTCACAACCAGAAGCAGTAAAAACAATTTTCCGGTTCATGTTTGTTGCCATTGTACCTAAAATTAGTTTTAAATATTTGAAATAATACTTTATATCGGTTTTATGGACACTTTTATAAAGACTGCATTAAAATCTATATTTTTAGTTAGTCTATAAATATTTTGATCAACGACGAACAACTACAAGACTAATTTTGTTTGCAAAAATCGAATTACAAACATTCACGGTGTCAAATTATTATGAGAGAGTATGGGATTGTTTATGGTTATAATTATAAGATCAAACGAACTTACCTGAAGTGAAGTTCGATCTTAATTATATGATGCCTCGTCGAAGTAAATAAGATATGTATTGTCGACCCCTGTATATGCTTCGATTCGACCACATAGTTGAAAGCTGGAACTATTTGATATATTCCTTTCTCCACCAATCCCCTCATCTCAACACTTTGCTTTAGTCATTTCATAGCATACTTGTTGCAACTTAAAGGGGACTTTAGAAATATTGGGTGGGTTTGGGACTTATTTAAGTTCGTTTGATCTTATAATTATATTTCTGTCTCGTGTCGTAAATAAGATATATTGTCGCATGTTGCAACAAAATTACGAAAAAACATTTTATTTATACAGGGTGTCTGTAAAAGGTCTTTACAAAAACCTTAGTACCTTAGTACAAAGTTGCTTCGTTTGGGCTCCAGAGGGCCTTGAAGTTACAATTTTTAAATCGTTTTTCCCATATAAATTTAAAACGGTATATGCGATTTTGATGAAATTTGGTATATTGGTAGTTTTATGTGGCAAAAAAAATGATATTAAAATTTTTTAAAGTAAATGAGTTGCGCAATCTAAATTTCATACTCAAACTCCTTTTCTTCCATTGGCGTAGAATTTTTAAAGGTGCAATTATTTAAAAAATCAAGTTCTACGCCTATGTATTATTATCGGACAAAATTTTAATACCATTTTTTTTGCCACTTAAAACACTAACAATATACCATAAACCACATATCTCTCCGAAGTTGGAGAGGTAAATCTTCTAACAATTCTGGCAACGTATTTTGTAGAAAATCCAAATAATTTTCTCCAGTTAATCTTCGTGGAAGTATGACAGGACCAACAATGAAATTACCAATTATTCCAGCCCACACATTAATTTTGAATTCGTGCTGAAAATGGTTTACCTTTATTGCATGCGGATTTTCAACGGCATAAACATGTTCATTATGGGTATTAGTTATACCTCTTCTTGTAAAACTCGCTTCATCGGTAAAGAGAACCTTTTTGACAAAGTTTGGATCTCTTTCTCTTTGCATATTAACAAATCGACAAAAACCCAAACGAATTTGAGGATCATGGACATAATTCTTGTACTGGCTTCTTATTTCAGCTTCAAGGCCCTCTGGAGCCCAAACGAAGCAACTTTGTACTAAGGTAATTTTACTTAAATCGACTTATTTTGGTCTAACGAATATGTGGTATGTTTTTGTGAAGACCTTTTTGCAGATTTAACTGATTACAAGTTAAAAAATTATATTGTCAATTGTCATAATTGGCCCAATTTCTAGAAAACTTAAAATGTAGAGATATGTCAAGTGCTCTAAGAGGAAAATTGCTCCATATCAATTACCCAAAATGAAGTTCATCCATAAGCTGATGGTCTGCGTAGAGGCAACATGATGCGGCTTCCTAATTATAATGGCTACCACAATTACCCCTTAAGTCTTTAATTTTTTCTATATACTCTAACAAGGTTGTTGCTACGCAAATACCTGGGTTTGTATAAAAGAAAACGGAAGGTTTAACATGGGATAAACTCTATTGTTAGCTGATATCTTTACTTTTTTCGTTACCTTTATCTGAATTTCTTGTTCTTTTCTGACAATTCTGTATCTCTATGACTATAAAATTTGAATGTGCTAACCAATATATAAGACCAGTAACACTCTCTCTCTCTCTCTCTCTCTCGACACTACATTTATGTCTCACGTGTTATCTTATTTAAGCACATCTGGTCTTAAACCTAAAAAACTTCTAAAAAATCTTTTTACCCGAAAATATTGTGTCATTTCAGGTTCAGCTATTTGCGCTATATCTAATCTGTAGCAATTTAGTGAATCACTATAAAATTGTCTTGTTAAATATTCTAACATGGACTTCCAACTACAATTTTAATCGGGAGTTATATTTTTTAGGCGTAGTATTCGATATCCATGAGAGTTTACAGAATAATATCCCTGCCACCAGGGAAATTATTCCTGAGAAAGGATGGGTTATCCTATCAAAAGAAAGTAAGTCCTTATTAGGAGTGAATATCAATGTCTGATCTACTCATAGCAATAAAAATAACGGATAAAATCGTACAAATAAAATACGTATTAATTTTCGGCATTAAGGTGATGACTTACCGTTTTCAATGATATGACGGGAGAATTGCTTAACAAAACAGAAACTTTGTAGATTCAATCGGAGAATGTCTGGCTAAACCATATATACAACACGTTCTAAACGCGGAAAATGCTCTATCGACTTTTTTTTTTAATGTTTATTATTAGGTTTAGTCATCGGTACACTTTGTTTTTGAATTTACTAGGAAATATAATATAGATGTGATCTTTACGGCACATAAACAAAGACTGAAGCAAAGTGTTGGGATGAGGGGATTGGTGGAGAAGGGAATATATTAAATAGTTCCAGCTTTCAACGATGTGGTCGAATCGAAGCATATACAGGGGTCGACAATATATATCTTATTTACGAGACGAGGCAGAAATATAATTTGGTATCAACTAAACATAAGGCTCTAAAGCGCATAAAAGGCTTTCAAAATTACATCAGGGAAGTATATTTGCATTCTTAATGTCAATTATTATCCGTTTAACCCTTTCCGGACGGCACCTTAAAGTAGGTTGCGTGCTGCACAGACGGCAGTTTTTACAGTGACGGACAGACGGCTGACGAATATATTCGTCACAATACAAAATATCACTTTTTACTTTGGAAATTCACAATTATTGTTTTATAACGCAAAATCTAAAAGAAACGACACCTTTTGATAAATTTTTATTCAAATAAAAAATAATGTAATAATTTTAAGTACATCAGAAAATCAGAAAAGGAAAAATCAGAAAATGGCCTGTTCGTGGTAAACTGCAAAACATGGTGTTATGCATAACCCGACACCGCAATGTTTACACATATATTTGCTATCTTTTCTTTTCTTTTGCCCCTTTTTTGTATGAGAGCAAACAATGCATCTTCTTAACTGGAGCTTCCCATTGGCTCTACGGGGTACTTCATCTGGAAAGTGTCTCTCAGTTAATCTGGCCTGACCAATATAATTTGGCGTTGATTTAGAGGTATACTGTGACGGATATCTAAAAATAAAAAATATACATATTCAAAATTATAACAAGGCAAAACAAAATACCTTTGAAGGAGCTGGCGGACAACTTCCATATGAAATTTAGGAAATAAAACATTACTGGAGTTTTGAGTCTTGTACAAAGCCTGAGCATTCAGCATACATATATCAAGTGTATGGAAAAATAACTTTTTGTACCATTTTATAGTTTTTCGAGTACAATCCACACTGCTGATCATCATATCTGATCTGTCAATGGCTCCCATTCGTTCGTTGTAAGAAAGAACACATAAATGCTTTTTCTTATTTTTCTTGGTAACTCTATCTATTTTAGGAAGAGTAATTAATTTATTCTCATGAAAAGTAGTAAGCATTGTGACATCTCGACGATCCTTCCATTTCAAGGCTAAAATATGTTCACTACTTTTCCAATCAGTTTCTCCAATTTTCAGTTTTTTGTCAAGGGGGGGCATATGTTTTCTGTTTAGACGTACTGTCCCACATGAATTAGTTTTGTGTTCAAAAAGGTACGTAGATAAAATAGGGCTACTGTAAAAATTATCACTATAAAATGAGTGACCCTTGTTGAGGAAAGGCTTCAAAAGTTTGACAACCACTGCACCCGATATACCTAGACCAATATCTTTATTTGTATTTTCTTGGTCATCTTTTCCAGCATAAATCAAATAATTTAAAACATAGCCAGTTTCACAGTCGCATAATACATACAGTTTAATACCAAAGCGGTGCCTTTTAGTTTTTATGTATTGCTTAAAAACTAATCGGCCTTTGAACAAAACCATGCTTTCATCGATGACAAGGTTCTCAAATGGATAAAATTGACGCTGAAAGTTGTTTTTTATCATGTTCAATATCCCTTCTATTTTGTACAAACGACTCTTTGACACTTCGTCGTTACTACAAAAATGTAAATATCTCAATATTTGAAGGTACCGGTCACGAGGCATTAATTTGCTAAAAGAAGGTGTTGATATCAAATCATCGGTGGACCAATAATCCTTTATGTCGGATTTTTTTACATGAGGCATCAGCATTGTTATGGCTAAAAATACGAATAACTCTGGAATGTCAATATTTTTCCAATTGTTTACATTATTTTGGCAAGCAAACAGATTCGTTTGTTCAACTACAACATTGGCTATTTCTTCTGAAAATAAACTTAGGAAATATTCCACCTCCCGGGATTCATTTATCAGGTTTTCATTCTGTATTCCACTATTTTGGATATCAAATTGGAGTACTGTAGGAATAAAATCATTTAGATCCCATTTTATGCCAAATTCATGAATATTGTGATCACTGTTAGATTCATCTAAATTTTTATTGGAGATCTGGTCCTCTATTTCATTATTACAGTTTTCTAAAAGTTCCTCTTCTAGGAAGCTCAAAGACCCCTCACTATCACTTTCAGCTTCGGGATCATATTCACTTTCACTGTCTATGAACGGTTCCTCATCACTACTTCTGTACAAGTCTTGTTCACCCACAAGGTTTAGAATATGCCTCACTTCATTATTAGATAACCCGCAATAAGTATTTTCTTTGTCTATTTTACGTCGTTTAGGCCTTTCAGAACTTCTCGACGTACTTGCACGCTCTCCCGACGACATTTTAAAGCAAATTGACCAGCACACCACACACCGCAAACGATTTACAAATGCAAACTACTGCCAAAATAGTCTGAGCTTGTTAGTAGATCACCTGACTTGCCACGTTGCCGGCTGCCGATAATGTCCGTCAGTGCCGAATATTTTCGGCAGCCGTTCACCTGGCAATGTAAAGTGACCGAAACGGTACGGCACCCGTCCATGTGCCAAATCGAATTTTTATTTCTAACTTAACTGAACCGTCAACCGCCCGAGAAGCAAATAAACATCTGACGAATATATTCGGCAGCCGTCCGTCTTCCAAAAACCTCAGTGACGAATATATTAGTCAGCCGTCCGGAAAGGGTTAATATATTTTTCTCATTGCAACTATTATAGTTATAGTTTTTTTCAGGAAAGTACGCAGCCTAGTAGACGTAAATACGGATTCATTAATAAAGCACATGCTCACTCTTCAGATAAACAAATTTGCACAAACCATCCCCACTCAAATTAGCAGCTGTGCAAACTCTGTCTGCGTAATAATAAACATAATCTAAATGATTAAAATAAAAAAGGGCTTAATTATGAATTAATGGATTAGGGAGCGTTCAAGTATTACGTAACGCAATTTTTGGAGTATTTTAACCCCCCCTCCCCCCTATGTAACGCGCCGCAACGTTTTTCTGTACCCCTCCCCCCTAATAAAACGTTACGTAACCACTATTTTTACCTAAAAAATTACAATTATGTGGCGTAAAGTACCGGAAAGTCGCTAAAATACGTGACTTTTCTGAAGGGTTAAAAAATAATAGTGTTACGTAACGAGAAGTTCGACTCCCCCCTCCCGCCCCTGTAACGCATCGTAACATTTTACAAAACCTCCCCTCCCCCCAAATTCGTTACGTAATACTTGAACGCTCCCTTAGTCTAGTAGTTTTTCGTCGTTGATTTTGATAGAAGTAAAAAAAGAATCTTTTAATTTGTTTCATTTTTCTTTTTCAAAAACTTTCTAAATAAAACTATGAGAAATTACTTAATTAATGATGTACCACATCAATAAGATTCTTGTGTTATACGATAATTAACCCTAAAGATGGCACGAGCTGAAAGAACTTTGCTAAACTAAATTTATTAATTTCTATACATAGAAAACAAGATTTTTTCACTTCAACACAATTAACTCCAAAAGTGTGTCATACAAATTTTGTTATTCACTATAAGTGACAATGTGGTAACAATTGTTAATTGTTGTTTTATTTATCTATAAATTAAATGCAATGAAATTTCCAAAGCACGTCATAAACTCATGAAAGTTGACGTTGCCACGTTGCTTCAAAATTAAAAGATCTCAAGAAATATATTTAAAAAAAAAAAGAATGTATAATTTGAACTCCATCTTTTGAAACTTTAAATAATTCATGAACAATGAATCTTTTTCCATCAACTCTTGTATTTTTTTGGCTCCTTTTATCGTTATTTTGCCAAGAGCAGTTTACTGTGCCATTTTGAAAAATCCATATTTCATCCAGATAAACAAATTTATATAGAGACAGATTTTTTGTACTTGTGTATAGTAGACGGCACAGATAAATTTTACTATTCCATAATTAAATATCAATATTATTAATGTAATGTGAGCCTTTTCATTATTCAGTCATGCTCTAATCCTCCAAGTCCCTCTCTGTCTTATTTGGCCTTTGAGGCTCAACTTGTCCGATTATCATACATAATTAAACCCCTTAAGACCAAACATATGTGACGACTATGGCGGAGACACTTTCGCGAACATTCCTGAGTCATCGTGATAACGTTTCTGGTATATTCCGGATATTTTGGTAAGGGAGCATTCTAGATCACCAATTTGTATATAAATATTGGTGGAGGATCAACAAAAAGTCATTAGTTATTATATGGACAGTGAAGATAAATAGTGAACAGTTTAAAGACATTCGAAATATATATAAATTAGAATAATAGTGTTATAAAATAAATAAGTGTTTAAATAAATTATTAATAAATAAACTGTTGTTTAAAACAAACAAACATCACATTAATATATCTATATATAATTCACAGACACCAACGACGTTCAGCTTAGAAAACACAGTTGTCAAACTGCAAAAATAAAGTGGTGCGATCAATTCTATTACAGCTAAACGACTATGTACGTTAAACGCATAGTACCCTTCGAGCAAATATGCTGAAATCGAGTGTCAAATAAATATTTTATGCCTGGCATCGCTGTACGATGAGAATCTGTCGGCTCTATTAATTATAACACCTTAATTTTAACGTCTCCTATTGGTCGAATCGAGCCTTTCTCAAATTTGTATTTGCTGTAGCCCAAGATAGCCTGTAAGAAAAGCCGGTCAACATGGACTGGGATATCCAAAGACATTACAACTAAGAGACCAAATTGTTTACATTTTTATGTGGCAAATTATTATTTCCACCAGATTCTCGTTTATTGCGTCTTTGCCGATTTTATCAGTCTGTCAAAATTATTTAGAGAAATTACTTTCGAAAAATAAAATTTGATGTGTCCTGTAACTATAATTTTATATTATATAAATAAAAATATGTTTTTAATCAAATTATTCTTTGAAGTTTTAATATAAGCTAAATTTTTTATTAAAAAATCAATATTAATCTAAACAAAATATTAGGGTTTCGAAGAACTCCGTAAATACGGCAACGTTGAATATCTTATTTTACGAATTTACAATTTTTATGAATGAAATATAGTACCGTAACCAGCCGCAACGTTGCCAATCAGGTCTAACAGCTATTTTGTATTTCTGACAGTATCTGACAGTTTCTGTGTGACTTATTGATTTATTCATTTATAAAATACTATTTTTGTGAACTTTTGTGAGAAATATAAAGAATTATGGTACATGCATGTGTAGTGTTCAAAAAGGTAGATTATTTAAGTCGAAATATATGGTTTCATCGGTAAGTATTTTTAGGTTAAGATATGTTGTTTTCATTTGAACCAGTGGAGTAGGGCTTGTACAAGATTTGATACAATTTCTTATAGAATTTAAATTATATAGGATCACATAGTAAATTGTTTGAAAAATGATTATCCAATCTAATTTTTCAGACAATTTACTGCAAGTTTGATAATATACAATTTAAATTGTACAAGAAATTGTATCAAAAAATTGTAGTCTAAAACAGTCTTAAAACAGTTTTTAAAGTGATATTCCTTTTATAAATTAGTAAATTTTTCTTATACCAATAAATAATTATTGAATAGTGGCAAAGAAAATTTTACGTAAATTGTAGAATACCTTAAAAATGATGAGCACCTATACATATTTTTTATTATTCTATTTAGGTTTCAGCAAGATCCTGAGAAAAGAAAACTTTGGTTTTCTCTAATAGGAATCCTTGAAAATCAGCCCCTTCGTAAAAACCCAGAGTTGTGTTTAGAACACCGTTTTCCTGAAAATGTTTTGGTACGTGCAAATGGTACTAGATATATTAGAAAAGATGCAAACTCTAGATGGTGTGAGGGCTTTCTATTTTTGGATGACTTATCCAACAGGTAAAAATACAAAATATAAATTTTTGTTTACCTCTAAACATTATTTATTACCTATATGTATGTATATCTAATGTATGGGTTTTTAGTTCTGATTCAACTGTTTTTGGAACACCACCTGCTGCAAAAAGAAACATTGCAGTAAATTATAACATTAATAACTAAGCATAAAAAAATTAAATGAAATTTTAGTTAATAAAATTAAAGTATTTTATATATTTAAAACATTATTTTAAAAATTTTTACAGTTTTTTTACGACATTTTTTGCCATACCATGTTTTTTTGTAATTATTAATTAAAAAATTACATATTTTTAGGTCAGTTTTATTTAGATACCCCTACCTACTTAATGTTAATTTAAAATTTTAAATAATTTTGGTTAACATCATACCAGGCCAATATACAGGGTGTTTCCGAACTTGGCGTCCAAATTTGTAGGGGTGGTATTTCGCAAAATTATAATAAACAAAATAGAGCCATTATAAAAAAAATCAAAGAGCAGGTCCTACCCTGAGCGCGTAGCGCAATAGTCCTCAAAAACAGATGCGATTTGCAATTTTGTTGATTCTAAGCGTAGCGCACGCGAGTCGAGACGATCCTACCGCTGTGCAGGACCGTACCTGTTTATAATTTTTAATTATTTTTATTTTATATATTTTGGAAAAATGAAATCTTCCAATCCGTCTCAAATTATGCGAACTACCACCCCTACAAATTTGGACGCCAAGTTCGGAAACACCCTGTATAGTAATTGCCAATAAACTATAAACCAATAAATATTAAAAATCGAAACATAACTTGAATTCGCTTGTATTTGAATTTACTTGTACTTGAATTTACCTACATGAAAAATCAGCAAGTATCATGCAAAACTATTGTCATATACTCTGAAGCAATTCTCTCACCAGAAATCAAATCACGACTGGTGAAAGACTGTCTAGAAAACTTGACAGAGCTAAGTAGTTAAAATAAGGTGACCTTAACCTGGGTTCCAGGCCATGAGGGATATCAGGGCAACGAAAAGGCCGACGGATTAGCCCGAGGAGGCTCAGATAAGGCCATGACAGGCCCCGAAACCTTCTGTGGAGTTGCTAAGACATTGTGCAAGGCATCCATTAAACAATGGATGCAAACAGAGTCTCAGGAATGGTGGAACAACTATCCAAGACTGAGACAGGCCAAACAGTTCATCGAGGAACCATCGGCCAAGTTCACGAAAGACCTACTGGATCAAAAGCGTCAAATCGTTAGGATAACAGTAGGCATTCTTACTGGACAGTGTCGCCTCAAAAGGCACATGAGTGTCATAAATCCAGCAGAAGAAACAACTTTGTGCAGGTTCTGTGAAGAAGAACAGGAAACAATATTCCACGTCCTGTGCCAATGTGAATGCCAGGCTGGAACGAGGTTTCTAACATTGGGCGAAGAAAAGCCAATTGTATGCAACTACATGCGGGAGCCACTGTCAAAGCTACTAAGACTAATAAAAAAGACCAGGCTAGACGACATACTCTAAAACAAACAGTTTTAGAGTCCCACAATAGATATGAAAAGGTCGCGGTGGATAAGGACAAATAACGTCCAACTCATAATCTAATCTACCTACATGAAAAAATCATCATAATTATATTACTAAAAAAATATACCTACATATTTACGTATTTTTTTAACATACTACTCTGACAATACTGGTAAGTTTAAAACTCTACGCCACTGGCGAGCATATTATGGACACTGTTTACAACGTTGCCAGCCGGTCCTAAGAGATCTGTCTTTCTCTCTTCCACTCACTAACAATTTTAAAACAATAACAGTCCGCAATTGTATGGGATTTATGAATGAAACATTTTGTCTATATGTTGTAATGTTTTTGGGGATATCCAATAGTAATTCTGTGATTTTGTTCAACTCATGTTCTAATTGGTTATTTGGCACGCTTCTATGCGTTATCGTCATGTTGATTGGGCACAGATAGACCATATTTGTTTATCCAGTGTTGTATTCACATTACTGTTTGGATTTTTGGTTTATAAAAAAATGGCTTTTTGAAAGTGATGAAAATAATGTAATCCCTGAAGGCATGTAAATAATTATAATTTTGATTGACTATTTTTTAAATAAATAGGATCAGTTACATCTCAAAAAAACTAAATTGATATTTAAATACTCACATAAATTGTAAAATTTAAACAGTTCAAAGTGGGCTTTGGCAGTTTAAATTATTGTTTACCTATACATTCACGAAGAAAAGGTTATATTTTACCAGCAAATTCTATAGTGGAAAATGTTAAGATTTAGCTTAAAACGGGGGTCAAATGTTAATATATGCTGAGAAAATGTAAAAAATATAAAATCTGTATGATAATACTTTATTAAAAAAGTGATAGCTGAATAAATTTATATTAATTAATAACTAGTAAATAGATGAGACTTTATTAAGATTACCATTTCAACGTTTATGGTACTATTAAATGAAACAAACAATTGGCATTTATAATAAATTTTAGTAATATATTTTTTAAATTTTCGTGTTATTATTTAGAATATTGTTATTTAGATTTTTATTAATACATTTTCCCCAAACAACGCGCTCTTACCACAAGAGACCCTACATAATTCTATGCAGAACCCATCAGTTTCTTGAGAGTAAAGAATAATGGGAGGAAGAAGACGAGGAGGACGAAGGGGATGGTATTAACCAAAAATTTGATATGTAGATGTCACCCTCAACTCAAAAAATTATTCGAAATATGTACCACCAATTAAAATTGGAAAATAATAGATCTAATTACGGTGTCATAGAAAGAACACACATTTGACAAAAATTTCAAAACCTTTGATTAGAAAACTTATTACGAGCCAAGAAAAAAGCGGAATCAAAGATCTCTAGTTAGTCTAGATCACTGCATGATGGAGAATATTAGAAGAAAGGTTTGTAATTATTTTAATAATATCGTACCGTATTTTCAAATGATTAAAAATTAAATAAAGTTGTTTCCCGGTTTCCCTTACAAATCTGACAAAACCACTAGAAAAGTGCTCCATTCTTTGAGTTAGATATCCTACCTTAAATAGAAGGGAATCTTAAAGAATTATAATTTTACGTAATGAATAAGTCACTAGAGTAGATGAAGCTCGACAAGATAGATTCATAGTGTATATTGATGAGACTTGGTACAACACTCAAGATATTTTGAGTTGTTCAGCAGATTATCACCAATATTATGACATCTACCTTGATCTAGAAATGGTTTGGTGAACAATTAATTCCTAATTTGCTACCAAATGCTGTCATAGTTTAAAAAAAGATTTTCTTGCAATATTGAAATGCTTGAATCTCAAACCCAGCCATGTTGTCGTACATTAAATGCCATAGAATTAATTTGGAGTAATATCAAAATGGAGGTAAAAAAAAATAATCCTGTGTTGTCAAAAACCGTTTTAGATGTTATCAGAGAAGTTGTTGGAAGTTTGTTCATCTCAAGAATTATGTTCCAATTGCGTTCTCCATCTTACCAAAATTGAAAATAACCATCGAATATTTCCGGCTCATTCTTGCATTATGAACCTGAATGACATGTCCAGTGAAGATAGTTTTGATATAACCATGTAACTGTTGGTTCACATTATTTTGGAAAGGAACATGGTTTTGTCCCTATTTTCTTTTTCTAGAAATCTAACCTTGACGTGTTGAAGAGACTTGGATGCTTCAATCACTTTAAAAATTAAAGCCAGATTAATATGTTCCACAGTAATTTTCGTAAGCATTTTTCGTAACATACTTCATTGATTTTTAATATTCAATGCAATAAATAAATACTTCCAAGTAAATGAAATATTATAGTTTCATGGCGATTTTTATTACAAGTCGTGAATATTTATTTCGGACCAATTTCATAAGTGTTGCCTTTAAAATTAAATTTAGTTATATTTATTAAATAATCGAAGAAGGAAATTATGCGAATAATGTGATATTTAAATACGTATAACATTTCCTCTTTAAAGCGTAACATACAGCTAATAGTCCGTCCCTGGGTCGCCGTTAAACGTGTTTTTATACGATATCCTTTGTTTTGCCAAAAAAGAAAGAATATCTTTACTATATAACTTTAAAAAACTAAATCTTTACCGGCAACATGAGGAAGTTCCATAAGACCCCGCCAGGATCATCTTTTTACTTTCCTATCTGTATACAGATATAAAGAAAGTATAGGAATCATGATTTTTTTCGACCTCGAATTTTCGACGGATTTTTACGTTTTGAGGTCCCCTGAATCCGTTTTGACTATTTTCGCGATGATGTCTGTGTGTCGCATAACTCATGAACCGATACACAGAAAAACACCAAATTTCAAACTTAAGCTTTGTTCCAGCGTCCAATGTGCTGATTAGATTTTGGTCAGTGTCGGAACATCTGGGGGGTACTTTATAGGTGGTCATTTTTATATTTTATGGAATATATCTGTTATTTACGTTTGGGGAAGAAATTTCTTCAAATAAAAGTTACTTCTTATATTATTATCTAAAATTTTTGTTCTATACAAAATTTTCCTAAAATGGTCCGTATTCGAGAAATTTGACAAAATGTAAAAAAATATTTGTTTATAAAAATTGTTGAAACAAAAGTTGTTTGCAATATAATTCTCTATAATTTTTATCCTATACATAATACGTGCTACTGATAATGATAACCAATTATCTGTAATTTTGACAGCGATAAAAGATCCTCATGTAAGTCAAAAAAAGATTGCCGAAGTAGTAGGTATAAGTAGAACATCCGTTAGAAGGATTTTAAAACAGCATCAATATCATCCTTATAAAATACAATTGCATCAAGAGCTGAAAGACACCGATTTTGATAATAGAATGGTGTTTTGTAACTGGGCACAAACTAAACTGCAACAAAATCCATTTTTTTTTTTTTGATAGAGTGCTGTTTTCTGATGAATCTACATTCCACAAGAACGGATTCGTTAATAGACATAATTTCCACTATTATTCCACGGAAAATCCTAACATCATCAGAACACATAGCCAAGAAAGATGGAGTGTAAATGTTTGGGGGAGGTATAATTGGGGATCATGTTATTGGGCCGTATTTTTTAGAAGGCAACTTAAATGGTCTGATGTATTTAGATTTTTTAGTAAATCATCTTCCTACTTTACTTGAAAACATTTCCCTTGCTGTAAGACTAACAATGTGGTACCAACATGTTGGGGCAGCAGCGCATTTTTTACGCGAAGTGGCAGATGAATTAGATGAAAAGTTTCCAAATAGATGGATTGGTAGAAATGGCCCAAAAAAATGGCCAGCTCGATCACCTGACTTAACAAAACCCGATTATTTTTTGTGGGGTTATATTAAAAATCTAGTCTATCTTACGCCACCTACAACACCTGAAAATATGAAAGAAAGGATAGTGCAAGCTTTCCATTCCATTACACCTGATATGCTTAGAAACGTTTCTCGATCATTCGCCCAACGAATAAATGTATGCATTAGAAAAAATGGCAGACATTTTGAGCATCTTTTATAAAATGTAAATTTATGTTTTAGGATAAATTTCAAATAAATTTTATTATCGTAATTTTCTTCCTTTTGAATTTATTTTATAACGGCGACAGATAGGTATAGGAAAGTACATAGGGAAGTGGAAGGGTATGAAATTCTCCTTCAGTTGATGAATAGAAATACAGGGTAATACATTTGAAAAATTTTAAAAAATTTCCCTCCAAATTTTTGGAAAGTGAAATTAATTTGTGACCACCCTGTACAAAATAAAAAATTCAAATTTGGTCCAAACATCAAATTCGAGAGAGCACTGCATATTTTAATAGGCGTCTGAAAATGTAATATTTTTTGGTAATTTTTTTTTCTGCGAAAGGAGTGGGATGTTAGAAACAATATTTTGTGGGTATGTACTAGTGACCATAGAGTACCTAAAATTGTAAAAAAGTAGGGTCATTCCATTTAAAAAAAATTAAGTGATTTGCCTAATTTACTATTGGGCCACCCTGTAGACAAGAAAATAATTTTGGGATATTTGGTATTGGCCACCATTGACAGGTATACATCAAATAAATCGTTAAGTTTTGCATAGTAGGAGTTATAGAACTACGACAGAGGTTTGGCCAACCCTGTATAATTTTTTTAACAAAAAACTGACAAATTTTTTTTATAAATTTCCACCATTTTCTCACACAAGCCTTTTGGCACATGCTTAGAAAAAGTGATGCTAAGACTATATATAAAAAGACTTGACTGTTGGACATGGTCTTCATATTATTTATTCATAATTTATTTAACAAAATGCTGACAAGAATATCTATAAATATCCACCATTTTCTCACACAAGCTGTTTGGCATATGCTTGGAATTATTTATAATTCGCGATATAAAAAAAAAAATAAAACAAAAAACCTAAATATCACCCTAAATCAACTAAATATCGATTCTCAAAGTTATTTTATATTAATTTTATTATAAGAGTTGTCTCGTGGCCGGACTATTCAACGATAAATAATTGTAAAAATTCAAATATTTCATTTGATTAACTAAATAAATGTATATCATAGTACTTACCAATTATTTAATTTGAAGAAAAATAACTAATGTAATGAACACAACAACCTGTAACTTCAACTTTAACCAAAAAAATAAACGCACAATAATTATTTAATCCAATAACTTGTATAATTTGAAATAATGTCACATAATATCATAGAAACATCAACATTTTCTCATCGACTTCAAGAAAATCATTTTGATGTGTCAAAATATTTATCCCATGACATTCTTGATTACTTTAATATCTTGTGAATATATTACATAAATGCAAATTAGAATGGTTTCACGAAGTGTCTATTCCATAGAATACTTGATTGTCATTATTAAATTCTAGGATATCTACTTTTTCATGTTTAGTAGCTGCATTTTTATTTTATACATACATTAATTTTATAAAAATTCAAAAATGGACCAACATATCTTTGTAACGAATCTGTTAATAGGGCCAAGTCATTTCACTTCTGAGTAAAGTTGAAAGTAACTACTTGCTGATTAAACTATTAGGCATTCCAAACTGAATGGCTACCAGTGGGTTCTGACGGGTTATGATATGGCAAAATTATGGCAACCCTGTAGGCCTGGTGATTTGACAAGGTCAACGAAATAGATAGTTACATAGATTGATTATCCATATTTTTCAAAATAAACATAAGCTTATGCCTTGAAGTAAAAATGTAAGCAATTATTTTTTTTAAATATCTAAAGGCTAAAAATTGGTTTTAAAACACATTTTTGCTAAACCGATTCAAATTAATAAATATTTGCCAGGCAATATGGCCGCTCGTAAACGACCAGCTTTGAGCAATCTATATAACTATATATGTATCATTGGCCCTGTTAATGACAACATGACAACAGGGTTACCATATCTAAACTGTCATTACCCACTGGTAGCCATTTGGACAGGTCGTTGGAATGCCTAATTAGGCATTCCAACGACCTGTCAAACAATAGGTGCCAGTGGGAAATTCTTGTATATTTAAGGGGGTAGCGCCATAGTCTTGCAACTTGGACGCTATTTTTATTCGAAGTAGTACTCGCCCAGAGCTGTGCGGTATTCAAGTACAAGTACTCGATAGCTGTACTCTAAGTACATTTAGTGTACTTGGTACTCAGTCCAGAGTACATTAGGATCCTATGTATTTGTACTTGTACTTTCACTGTATTGAGAACGTTTGTACTCAAGTACATTTTAGAGTACTGTAAGTACTTTTGAATGTACTTAAGTACTTCAGACAAATAAGTACTTTAAGTACTTTTGAATGTACTTAAGTACTTTTAAATGTACTTAAGTACTTCACACAAATACAAATATTGCGCAGTTCATATTTGTTTAGACTTGTCTCAATTTTAGTCTGTCTGTTCCAACTGCCACGTGCAATGTTTGATTCGATTTGTCGGTAGCCGGAGACGGTAATGTTTTAAATGTGCCGATCAGCCGAAGTTAAGTTAGTGAACTTTATCGTATAAATTATTCAATCTTTGTCGTGTAAAACAAACATTTATTTCATGTGCTGAACGGCTGTTAGATTCTGAAAATGTTGATAATGACAATGACAGCAATGATAGTAATGAACACGATGCTGAAAACGAATATGACGGTTTTTTTGTTTTTGACGAAATCTAAACATCAGAATCTAAGAAATCTAAGAAAGTAAACAAACACGATAAAAGAAGATCAAAAGTTGAGTTGGAGCTTTTACATTATCTTGAGGATAAGAGAACCGATCTGTCCATGCTGGATGAGCACCCAACAATAAAAAAGTTTTTATACGGTATAATACATGTTTACCATCTTCGGCTACAGTGGAGCGACTTTTTTCATTTGCAACAATGTTAAACGACCCTCGTCGCCATGCTCTTATTGATGCAAATTTTGAAAAACTTGTAATATTAAAGGCAAATAAAATTGGTTCCTAGAAAGGTATAGATTTTATTGATTTATTGTGGTCATATCCAGAGTTAATCAACTAAATACAACACAAAATTTTCTGTAGTACTTAGTATTTAGTTGCCCGACTGTGGATATCTAATATATTTAAACCTATACTAGTATATACATATAGTATACAAAAGCCATAAGATTATACAATAACAAATTAATTATTAATGTACTTGTTACTCTGTACTTACAAAAGTACTCGAGTACTCATTAAGTGTGCTTTTCTACGTTATGTACTTGGTACTCGAGTACTTTTTTGGAAGAGTACTTGTACTCTGTACTTAAGTACTTTTTTCTTGTACTTGGAACAGCTCTGTACTCGCCAAGCCTGCCAATTTATGAAGAAATGTATAGGTGGGTTTTTTAAATATTATTTTTATTGTGTTTGACATAAAATATTTAAATGTAATCCATTATTCATGATTTTACGTAAAGTAGATAGAATACACCATATGTCGCCACCCTTAGATATACCAAACCTGCCCACTGGTAATTCATTTGTTTGGAATGCCTAATAGGAATAATGTTTGTTAATCTGTCAAGTAAACCTACATGTAACTTTACTCAGAGGTTAAAAGATCGACCCTTAACAGGTATTTTAAACTTTTTATTTAATAGCCCTTTGAAAGAATATATACATTTTTCTATAAAATAAACATATTGTTAATTCAGCACTAAATTCATATTAAAATTTACTATACGAATAATCACCGAACAATAAATAATAATAACCTTTTTGTCAGTTCTTTTTTAGATAAATAATATGCTCCATGTCCGATACTCAAGTCTTTTGTTATATCGTTTTAGAATTACTTTTTCTAAGCATATGACAAACTGACATGAGAAAATGGTGGAAATTTCTAGATTTCTTGTCAGTTTTTTGTTGAATAAATTATAAAGATATAAATAATATGATGGCCATGTCCGACACTCAAGTCTTTTGTTATATAGTCTTAGAATCACTTTTTCTAAGCATATGTCAAACGGCTTGTGTGGGAAAATTGTGGCAATTTGCATACATTTTTTCAGCAACTTTCCTATGTTCTGAAAATATGAAGACCACGCTCTGCATTCAAGCCATTATATTTTCCGGTCTTTTAATTCATAAGTTTTTATTGCAAAAAATTTCGTTGATGGAAAAATAACTGAAAAATCGAAAAAAATGTCTGTTAAATTTTCCAACCTCAAAATGGACTTATCCACTCGCGCCACTCAAGCCAATACATTTTTCGGGCTAGTTAGGATGTATGTTTTCATACTCTCGATTGGCTTGTGTGGAAAAATCGGTTAAAATATCGATTTTTCTTCACAAGATTACGCCCTTATTTCAACCCTTTGGCCACTTGCAACATTAAAGCCTTTAGTTTTTCAAAGCCTAGTTCTATTAATTAATCATATAGTGAAAACGGCTTGCGTGGAAAAATGAGCAAAAAACACCTTTTATTTCTGTTAAGGAAAATCGAATTTTCCATATGTTATCCCCAGCGGCCACTCGTTAATTTCCTTTCATTCTACTCAAAATCGATGTACTTTTCAACCCTCTTCGAGGCTTGTATGCGAAAATGGGGCACCTAAATCAGTCACTATCTGACGGTCTATATCGTAAATGACATCACGAATGTAGTCAGAATTGAATATTTCGGTTACAGGTTTAGGATGTGGTCGCCTTTTTGGAGAATTTAAAATATGGTTATTTTTTAATGCCTGGTAAATTGAGCTTAACGTCAAAATATTCAAAATCAACGTCATTTGTACACGCTCTCTGACTGCGTTTATTGGTAATAAAGGGTCACCATTACCTCGTTCTTCTTCAAAATATATTATTAGGGACCCCACTAATTCTTTCACATGGCTATGTAAATGTTTAGGCATTTTAAAAATCAAAAAATAAATTTGTTTATTAAATACGAAAATAATACTGTTGACAGTTCAATTATACATGCCATAAAAAGAAATATTGATTTGGCAACTGTCCGTTACGTATTCGCGCCATGCGTGACAGCAGCGCCAGTTCATTTATGTACTAATGGACTATTTTTGCGTATATTGACAATACAATTTTTAATAGAATTCGTAATTAAAAAGTATATATGTTAATTTTAATAAAAGTATATGGATTTGTAAAACAAGTGAAACATTAATTTATTATTATATATTTTTATCGCTTAAAGTAAAAAAAAACTAAGTATAATCAATACAAATCAATAATAAAATATAGGCAGCCAACAGTATTTACGGGAAAATCTATGAGAAGTTGCCTAAGTCTAATAAGTTGTCTTTAAAGAATTAACCTATTCTGTCAAATAAAAAATATAGCATTAAATAATAGTGTGAAGTTAAAATATATAAATAGGATTGTTATTTATATTTTCACTTTTGTTCAAAAGAAAACATAGAATGGATGATTAAAAACCAAATTGCTTTCCAACCAGACACAATTTTCAAAGGCAGAAATCTAGTTCTTGCTGAACATTTAGGATTAAAGGAATGTTAAAGAAAATCGTAAAATGATAATTTATTGTTTATTTAAAACATTTCAACTTTCTGATGCCTACTGCTATTTCCAGTATTACTGTTATTATTACAAAAGTAAAGGTAATTTTTCTTCTTTGATTTACACTGTTTTTTAGCTAGTATATTTACAATTTACAACACAGCAACTCCGGTTGCTTATATTGTTATTATTTTTACCTATTTAAAAAAAAAAAAAAAATGTATACGTGTATAGTTCGTTGTAAATTATAAGAAATGGAATCCCCAAATCACACTATAGACAGGGTCGGAATGAGAAATGTGTGTAATGAAAATGAACAAAAATGTTTTTTTTACATTATTACGTGAGAAATTATAAGAGAAGGAATATCCAGCGTTGCTGTAAATAGGAGCAAATAATTTTAGACAATTTTACAAGTACCAAAAGAGACTGAGACCTTTAAATTTTTAGCTAGAAAATTAAATAAAATAATTCATACAAAATCTCTGATTTAAGGATTATCATTTTCACTAAAATCTCCGTCACTACTTTCAGCTACGTTAATGATAAATCTTCGTGGAGTCCTTATTGAATATTTATTATCAATAGCAATAACATGTTTAATCATGTTTGCCCAATGTACATTAGTAATTTTATTAAATGCATATTTTATTAAATGCATATTTTATTAAATTAATAACATTCTCACTTGATTTACGAGTAATATTATTATCATGAAAATCTTTTTTTAATTGAGCTCATAATAATTCTATGGGGTTAAAATTGCAATATTAAGAAGGCAACCGCAGAATGTTGTGTCCATGACTTTTTATAACGTTATCTACTACGTACTCATTTGTAAAATGTCCAACTTCTAAAACTTCTAGTAGCTGCTTTTTAGTACAAGTCTCTTTAAAATATAAATCATTTTCCATTAAAAATTGTTGGATCGGTTTAGTTGAGCTTTTGGTTGGAAATTTGCGAACTAATCTGGAATGATATTATCTAACACAATAACACTCTTATTTTGTATTTTTGGAATCGAATCATATTCTAGCCATTTTTCAAATTAATCTTCATCAATATCTTGATAATAATCTAGACTCCTTTTTTTGTATGCTTAGCCGATAATAACAGAGCATCCTCCACCCAACCATATGCTCCTCCACAATGTAAGATACATATTATTTTACCCCCAGTAGATACATCAGCTACGCATTTTTTACCATCAGACCAAATAATACAGTGTTCGTTCTTCACTACAAAATTGCCGAATTTTTCCAATATAATCCATGTCTCTATTTTACTAATCGACAAGATAGAATGATTCCTTGTCGTTTGTCCACCACTTTAAATCTAAAACCATGTGATATTAAAAATCTCTACAAATTAAGTAGTTTTGTGGCAATTTTCAATTTATCATTTTGTTTTTTAGTTTTCATTTGTTTACTTAAATTTGGGAAGTTGTTTGCATCATACATGTCATATAATGTTTGTCTGAATAGTTCTAATAAATGCTTTGGTATACAACGAGAAGAACTGGAATCGTTTCTCGAATGTTGAGGTTCTCCTTCATTTTTTATAACTTTAGCTACTAATGAAGTAGAAATATTAGTAAAAAATATTGTCCACCCCATAGCGGCAGACTGCGGTAACTCCAATTTAAGTTCTACAAACAAATAAACTTGTATTTATCAAAATAGATAAATCACTATTGTATACGTTCAGAACAACTTGTTTAGCATTTACCAAAGCCGGCACATTCACATTAATTTCAGAAATAAATTCATCACTTTCTAACTCCATTATTTTAACGACAAACCTCAAAACAGAAATAAATCAGGTTTGTTAACGATGGTCGATGGTCAGTTCAACCCTGTCCTTTCAACAGCGCAGAGCATTACAACAGTACCTCTATACAAACAAGAGCATTTAACTGTGACACTTATTGACTACCCACTTATTCAATACCTAAGGGTCACAATTGTTTGTTAAAATTCGGACCGCTGTCAATAACTACAGTGCGGGTAAAACAACTGGGTTTTTCCAAATCTTATAATTTGCAACAAACTATACTTGATATGCTAAAATTACAAAATTTCGCTCTAAAATGCATGAATTATCCGCAGCTAGCGCTAGAATTGGTTTTGCTTCCCCTACCATGACTTCGCACTGAGGGAATATCAATTGTCCACTACAATCTTGAAAAACAACAACATGACTAACAGCAATGATTTATCTGTTCAATTTGATAAACAACTTTCATCAATGATGATGTGCAAGTGAAATATCATGTTTATTGTAAAAACCAGTCGCATTTCATCGAAAGATTAAGAGATTAAAAAAATATCTATTTCTTGTTGGATATTTTTAAAAATTACACCTTATATTTCTCAAAATTAACTACCCAAAAAATATTTTTTTGTCATCTACACCACTTCTTTTATTCATATTCGATGTTGGATTATTGTTGAATTTTATCTATTCTGTCAATTTTTTTTTATCAAATTATGGCCTTTTCTAGTTCCAGTAAGTGGTGGCTCGTGAAGTAGTGGCACTGTGCCATGGCATTACCTTATTTTTGATGCAAAATATATTTTTATTTTTAAAACGTCTTATCATATTTTTATTTTATGCATTTCTTTTTATATTCAAAAATTATTTGAAATGTGGCAACCTTGCGCTGCATAAATCTCCAGGCTCTTGCCGCAACCAGAGCCATTTCTCAGCTGGCAACCTACTTAAATAAAAAATAGTAAAATATGTATTTTATTATGATTTGTATTTTGTTTGGGCATCCTATAAAATTTAAAATAACGCAAAAAAAAATTCTCATCGCCAAGGATGAATTCAACGATTCACCCAGTATACAGACGGTCGGGATTCAGCATCTTGCGGCACGTTTTTTACAGGAAAAATCCTGCAAACCCTTGTCCGGTGTTAGCGTCACGAACTTGTGGAGGTTCCATTAGCCCAGTTATGTTTCAGTTGGCAAAGACAAGAGACGGTTGTTCCTGTGTTTTTATATAGTGCAATATAACTAAACTTTCTTTATCAGTTTTAGTGCCTAACTATACGCAAAGGTAAGTAGGTGTAGGTACCTCGAATTTTTTGTTTTTTATTTATTTATTTATTATTTATTTATTTAGTACATCACTCAACAGTTAAAAACCAATTACAGAGTGGGATGAACATAAATTAAAAACAAATACAATATACTGATGATATACATCACAAACGAGTTAAGAACATCAGATATGACTGAACATGAAACAAATAAGAAGTACAACGAAGTCTATTTTTAAGGAAAACTGAAGGTAAAATATTCAGTAATATTTAAGTTTTTAAAGGAGCATAAAACAAATTAAAAAAAAATATTAAATAAAAATAAAATAAATACACAAAAGATATATTATCAACTTACCAAGCAGGATAAACACCTACTCAGTTTCTATAGCTCTAAAAATATCTATTTTCTTACAACTAAAAATATCCAAACTGTCTTGAAGGCGATGATAATTATTGATCAGTTGAAAAATTGGAGAACCGTTCAAAATATTTGTATTTGCAGCTGGCAAGTAAAAGCTTAAGTATATTCTAAGGCTAGGGCGGGGTACTTTAATGTTGATATAATCCTGAAACTCAATGCAGTTTAGCCCTTCATGTAAAATATTCCATAGGAATGAAACTAGCTGCATTTTACGGCGTATGTGCAGTTCCATTAAACCAACAGTTGATCATGAGGAAATCCTCTAGAAGGATAGATATTGTCCAGAAGATATGATGTGGACTTCATAAATTTTCTTTGCACATTTTCAATAGCACCACTATAAATGTTAAGTGATGGATTCCATACAACTGACGCATACTCAAGTATAGATCTAACAAAACTAATATATAATAACTTCATTGTATGTATATTTTTAAATTGTTTGGAATTTCGAATTACAAAACCAAGACTCCGTGAAGCACACATAACTGTTTGCTCAATATGCCTTACGAAAGTTAATTCCCTGTCAAAATGGACTCGCAGATCATTTATAAACTCCGTGCTATGACCTACAGAGCAAAACAATATATTATGGGGAATTAATTATCTCTGCTCAGTCAAAGAGAGGGTCGTATGTAATTTTTCCTTTTGTCCTCGAATTTGGCTGAATGACGGATTTGGTTAAGACCGTTTGGCGATTGTACCAAGATACAATCGATTATTACCTGGGTAAATTATCTTATGTACACCACAAATGAAAGAGAAGGATAATTTTTAAGGGTTATGGTATATAATTAAAACGTGTTTATCAGATATTTAAAGGAGAATCTTGAGGTTTTATTCAATATCTAGCTATAATTTCGGTTGTATAGGTAAGTCCTTTGAATTTAATATACAGCTTACGTACCGTTTAAAATAGATATCTATCTTGGGTGGCTTACAAAATAAATGATTTTAATATATACAAACTAAAAGGTTAAACTGGTTATTAATATTTACAATTTTCAGAATATTCCCAAACACTGAGGATGGAGATATTTTGTGTGATAACTCCTTCTAACTGATAGACTTGAGCTGATATAATCAGTAAAATTCCTACCTTGGAAATTGACACTATCCTACATAGGCAAGGGTTGAATTCGAAGACCTCTTTGGAAGGGTTACTTGACAAAATAGCCAATAGGGACCGTGCGTGAAATATAGAGGCAGCACTATTGCCGAAGTTAGCCCTCTCTAGTGTATAATTTTAGAATTAAATGGGGTAAACATTGCAAGTAAATAATAAAGGATATTTTTTAAAATATTAAATATAGTTAAAAATAGATACCGGTCCGTACCAAACAATCATGTACATGGTCAAAATGACGTAAAATGTGAAACATTATTAGGCATTCCAAACAAATGAATTACCAGTGGGCAGGTTTGGTATATCTAAGGGTGGCGACATATGGTGTATTCTATCTACTTTACGTAAAATCATGAATAATGGAATACATTTAAATATTTTATGTCAAACACAATAAAAATAATATTTAAAAAAACCCACCTATACGTTTTTTTATAAATTGGCAGGCTTGGCGAGTACTACTTCGAATAAAAATAGTATCCAAGTTGCAAGACTATGTCGCTACCCCCTTAAATATACAAGAATTTCCCACTGGCACCTATTGTTTGACAGGTCGTTGGAATGCCTAATTAAAATCTGGACATGTATATACATTTTAAGCAAAAAGATTTAAATGGCTAAGTGACAATAAATTGTAAAGTTGTACCTTAAACAAGTGTATCCAATGTCAAAATATCGGTATTTAGTAACACTGAATTTAAAAGTATTACAATAACATTTAAAAAATGTAAATTAATAAAAAAGATTGATAATAATAATAAATCTTTTTACTTTCCTATCTGTATACAGATATAAGGAAAGTATAGAAATCATGATTTTTTTCGACCTCGAGTTTTCGACGGATTTTTAGCTTTGTGTCTATGCTGTATGTTAGTCGAAATGTCATTCATCCACTGACGTTTATGAGATGTCCAATGATACATATTATAGATTGCTCACCCATCTATAAAAAAATTATGAAAAGCGGGTTGTAATGTGCCTTTCATAGTGCTCACTAAATAGAGCCGTTCTAGCCCAAATGTGTTTTAAAATAAAACTTCAGCATTTTAATCCTAAAGATTAAAATAATTAAAGTTTTACTTCAAAACATGTTATTATGTATTTGGAAAGTTGAGTTTCCATGTAATTAAATAATATTAAGAGATCTAAACAATTTTTACAACAGATGGATATAAATTGTCAAATTGGACATTCTTATTTCATAACATTCTACATTAGTTTTAATCAACAGAATAAACCACTAATTATCTGTAAAATTATATTTATATAAAATGTTCATTTAAATATGTAAAAATCTTAATAACAAGAAAACACTAAAGATTCTAATTTCTAAACCGGTTCTGTAAATGATTTCTTTACAACTAAATTCTCAAAATTGATACAAGCTAGATAAAAAGAAAACTGTGCCCAGTGAAATAAGCTTCTCCTCGTCTGATTTACATATGGATAAGCAATCTATGAAAATATGTACATCATTGGGTGTGAGACACTAAAGGCATTTCTTTATAAGCTTACCAGAACATACTTCTGTAACCAGAGCATTTCTTTATAACGTTTGGTTACTCTGCTTTGGTTACTCTGCTTTGGTTACATGTTACCAAAGCATATGTAGCTATATCTAACGAGGCATTTATTTATAAGCTTATTATAGAACATACTATAATAAAAAATAACAAAGTCAAAACATCCTAAAATTTCTAAAATTCAAATTCCGTTTAGAAATCCCCAAACTTAAATTAAATTTGACATATGACATTCAATAATAGGGAAACCATGGTATACGTAATGTCACCACAGTAACCACAATACTGTAACCAAGTATGTTGTAGTAAGCTTATAAAGAAATGCCTTAAGTGCGCTCTCTTTACTATCGAATCAAATCCAGGTTTCCAAAGTGATATGTTTGTACATCCACGGATGCAACAAGTTTTTTCGATAATGATATTACGAAAATAATTCGACTTTATTTAATTAATAATTATTAAGCAATAAATGCCGTATAAAACATTAATAAATACCCCCCATAAAGTTCACATTTTTGTCACCAGTTAGCGTTAAAGTCATAACGCACGGTCCCTATTGGATTCAAAGTTATGAATAGGTCCACTTATCTCAACCTCCAATTAAAATATCGTCCTTTTCTTCGTTTGTAGGTAATTCCAGTGAGTAAGGGATGAAAATGGTGTCTCAATAGTTTACTACTATCCAGCAGTAAGGTTCTCAAATATAGCTGTCCTTGAGACTACCTCAAATTAATGTGATGTCCGGAATTACACGTAACTGTTCCAATGTAATTAATCGAACAAGAAAAATTAAATGAAACTATCTATGACTACGATATCCAGAAAAGAAAGGGCCTAAAATACAAAATACTACTTTATATATACAATCTTATATTAAGGAAGGATAAAAATGATAAATGAGAAATTACTGTACCTGAGTTGAAATGTGGCCTTTTTAGAAGTAAGTTTTTTTTTGCTTAATTGAAATAAAATCCTCTTGTGAGATTAAGTATACCAATAAATAGTAATACTAAATAAATTTTCAATCAGTCTTTTCGTTTCTAGTACCTTATATCCTTATAAAAAGATCTTCAAAAACACATGTTCCATGAAGGGATACTAAAAGAATGAAAAATGGAGGCAGGATATGCACCGACAAAATTAATGACTTCTACAGGAAATTATAATAAAATATGACAGGTAATTTAAAATATTATTAGCCAATTTCTCACAATCACCTATCTAATTCCAAAATTACCCAGATTATTTGGGGTTTTAATTATTTGTAACAAATTAGACAATTACCTGAATAAATTTGAATGACATAATGTCATAATTAATGTAAATAAACAAAGAAAATGAACCCTGAAACCATTTATAGAATTCAAAACGTTTCTTTGTCCCTTTTAGGCTCCTAGAACTTAACTACAAACTAATTAAGAAAAACAATGGAACATATATCTACAGAGGACCAGAACGAATCTTCAAAACAAGAAAGAAATACTTGATAAAAGGTTAAACTTCTACAATTTCCAATTTGACAATGGACTTATAAAAGGTATCTTTTCATTCTAGTTAACTCACAGAACATGAGAAATGGATCTCCTATTAAACTTCTACCCAAAACGGAGTATACGGCGTGATTTTTTAATAAATTTTATTCCTATTATACTTAAATAATAAATTAAAGTAAATTAAAAGTTAAATGTCAATACTGTATGTATTATTTTTGTGGCAAAAGCATCCCAGTACATTCATATGGATTTTGAACCGTAACATCCCGCCTACTTAACACAGTGCTAGTAACTTTTAGGTATTTTGATAACAATACCTATGTGAACATCTGAAGCCTAGCGCTGTTTTTCAATGCTTAAACGGATTAAAACATTCCTCAGAAATACAATGAACGAAGAAAGACTAAATAGGTAGTTTTATTTTTGTGATTTTTTTGGTATATGGACCTAAAGACTCTTTATGGTAATAACAAACTGCAAGGACTTTCAGCATTAATTACTGAGGGTGTGTTAATTTATAATTTTTAATTAATTTTACAGACTTCTTTGATAAGTTTTGAGTAATTTATTGGCAAAGTTTAGGATAAGTCTAACCCTGACGGTCTGTTTCTTAGCAAAACTTGTGTTAGAAACCCCATAAATAGTAGTAGATATAAAAGTATCCGTCCTTCATTAATTTTTTTAATTAAAATTTTATATCTATTTTGACAATACCGTGATAAATTTTTGCCCAAAGCCAGTTTTTTAAACGACTTTTGAGTAAAAATTTCGGCGTGGCATCCCAAAAAATATGTCGCCTCTGGTGGGGGCCTCCGGCGGAGTTTTCACATTTGTTAAAAATTTGGCACTACCATTTCGTATTATCACGAGCCGCCACTGGTTCCAGTCAAACTTAATTTCTTTAAATTAGAGGGTAAGTTCAAATTATTTACAACTGACTTATAGCAAAGTCCGTTTCATTACAGAAAAGTAAATAGGCGTTATAGATGACGACATATGCAAAAACCAAATTCTGACTAGTGCAATAGAGATTAAAGTCCTGGAATAGATAAAATCCCACCCATTTTTCTTAAAAAATGTTCTAATAACTTTCATAATCTTCTCGCAAAAGTTATGAAGAGGGGCGGTTTCTCCATTGGTTCATTTGTGCAGTGAACACCCAGTTACATTTCATAAAAACACATTATTTTATTATTTTAAAATAATAACATAAAAATATTAATTCAATATTAATCATTTTATTGTTTTTATACGCGTTAATATCTATTTTTGGGTACGCCACTGCGCTCTGGCGCGCTTTTATAAGTGAGCCCGCGGGAGTCACAAGCGTTCTTGAAAATCTTCAGCTAAAAAGAGATGTCACACGATAGGCGGGGCCATACCAATATTTCAAATCATAGATATAGAGAAGCAATGACGGTACTAAAGTCTCACTTTTGTATTACTCTTTTACAACATAACGTATGGTCCTAAAGTTTTTGGAAAATTTTTAAACGCTAATAAATTTTTCCAAATTTTTTTAATTTTAAAAGCACATGTGGCAACAATTAACAACACTAATAACGAAAAATAATTACTAATTACATTATGGATAGTGGCCCGTTATCCTCAATGAGTCGTAATTTTCCTTTGGACAAGAGCAGGTTCTATTTCTCTAATCTTTTGGAAGATGCGACGCCGCAATTGATCTTCATTTGTAGCTTCCCATCCTTTATCGTACACTTTCCTCGATAGTATTGACCAAAATTCCTCTATTGGCCTAGCCTGAGGTACATTAGGAGGATTGTCCAACTTAGGTACAAAGTCAATGTTATTTTCACTTAACCACTGTCTGGTAATTCTAGCATAATGGCATGAAGCTAGATCAGGCCAAAACATTATATTATCGTTGAGATGATGTGTATTTAAAAAATTAAGTAATTTAGTAAGACATCTTTGAATATAAAGTTCTGCATTTAAGGCTTCTCCCCGAACACGACCAACATACGGCTGTGAGATAAATCCTGCTTCAGAAATGGTACACCACATTAAAACTTTATCCTCAAATTTCGATTTACCTTTAAATTTAACATTGTCTGGTGTATTTTCTATGTTATCGGTATAAAACCCATCGTTTCCTTTAATCTCTGAATGGGATAAGGTAAAATATTTTTCATCATCCATTACAATCAATTTATTGGCAAAGTGGATACGCCTTAATGCGCGGCAACAACGCGGAATTCTTTCTAGCTGGTCTGCGGTGTATTTTGGTGCCTTTCTTCTTTTCCTAAACACTAAGTTTTTGCGATCAATTGTTCTTAATACAGTGGTTTTCGAAATACCAAATCTCCGGGCTAATTTTCTCTGAGAAACTCCAACTTTGTCTTTAGCAGCTTCCATCAGTCTTCTTTCTCTTCTTACACTCAAAATTCTTGGTCTACCGCTTTTGGGTAAATTAATGCATGGTATACCCTCTTCACAATTCCTTATAGTGTTGAAAATGGTTGACTTACTTATATTTTGCTCTTGGTAGATTGCAACAATATCATGCTTAGGTATTGATCCAACTAGATTGTAAATGCCCTTACGAATATCTAATTTGTAAGACATTTTGCTACAATCGATTTCCAAAACTAAACTGTCATAATCAAACTTGATTACGTGTGACGTTTTAGTTTCAATGGCAACTTGATTAAACGACATTGGGTGCAAAAATATAAATAATTTAAAAATTTTCCAAAAACTTTAGGACCATACGTTATGTCAAACTAGAGCTAGTCAGTTATGGTGATAATAAATGCCCTTTATTTAAAATAGCGTGATTTAAATGATATAAAAACATTTTCATTCCGTCAAACTACAAATATAAAATTATTAACTTAATATTAATCAAAATATGACGCAAAGTGCCTCCACTTGTCATATCACAAAATAGTCTTTATTTCGTTATCTACCTACTTCATATTCTATCTTCTCAAGGTTTAAAATCAAGTTGTCAAATTCTAGAAATCAACATGAGACAATTTTAATTGTGAATTGTATTAAAAATTAAGTTTAAATAAAACTGCGACTTTAATAAATCGGAAGTATGTGTGTTAATTCAACGATTGTCACCGAAAATCGTCAGAGGTAAAAAATTACTATTATTTTTGGGGTTATGTGTACTTCCAAATTATAGTTTATTTTGTTTTTTGTTTCAGAGTCTACAGATAATACCCAAGAATATATACAGAATATACCCAATTATGCATTGAGCAAATTTTTTTGTTTCCAACAAAAGAAAAAGGAAGTTTTAAAAAAGTATGACAATTTTATTATTTTATTTTTTCACGAAGTTGAAAGTTACTACTTGCTGGTTAAACTATATGGCTATTGTTTGTTAATATGTCAAGTAAACTTACATGTAACTTTACTAAGAGATGAAAAGATCGACCCTTAAACAAGGATAATTTCTTGACTATATGAATAATTGTTTATTTTGTAGGTTGTCCCTTGAAGTTATAGAAAAATGAAAAATCTATAAATGCCAGAGGTACTGATAAACACTGTCAGACTTACATTACAGTTTTAAACCACCTCATGAAAGACCCCCTATATAGTCAAAAAAGGCTCAAACAGCATCGTTATAGAGAAGGATGAATAAGAAACTATTATCAGTATCGACAGGGTAAAACCTGTTTTTCTACTACCGTCAAACGGGGTGACTTCGGCCATTTGGGGTCGCTTCGGACAACAGGTAGATTTTTTGAATATGCATTCACAGCGGCAACAGCGTAAAAGATATTTGGTCATTCTTGCGCATGACGTCATCTTCGGAACATATTTTTGTTTTGCCTATGTCTCCAATGTTAAAAAGCGACTTTTAAAGTTATTCTAATATTTTCCTGGTAGTGTTTAGAAGTTTATAGATATATTTATCTTAATATTTAATATCATTTCTATATATCAATAGGCCTGTTTAGAAATTATTGGTACGTATTATTAAATTAATTTCTAATTAAGTTGGTAGTGTAATTGATATAAAGTTAGGTTATGTAACATTTTTGTTGTATTTTAAAGATAAAAAAAAATAGTTTCTATTCATTATTGTTATTTTAATATATCGTTATTATATTATTGGTACATTAAAATCTACTATATTTTAGGGTGTGTAGTTACTAACAAAATGCCAGGTTGTGCAGTGTTTGGCAGCAAGAACTATTCAAGAAAAACAAAGGGAACAAATATTAAGTATTTTGGATTTCCGAAAACAGATATAGCCAAAGCCTGGGTCAACGGTTGCGGGTGAAAAGATACAATTAATTTGAAAAATGGTATGATTTTTGCAAACCTAATTTGAATATGATTAATTTTGTCTTGTTTCTTTTTTAAGCTTGTATTTGCTCCATACATTTTTCGAAGGATAGTTTTGAAATACCCTTACAACAGAGGCTATTAAACTACTCCACTAAGACTGGCAGAAACTTAAAACAAACGGCAGTTCCTACTGAAAATCTTCCATTGAAAAAAGACAATTGTCTGCAGAAAGTGACGATAGATTAAGAAGGCAGGCAAAAAGATATCGACAAACATTTATTGAGAGCTTTGTTAATATTTCGGGGCATTCCAGACAATTGTCAACTGCAAACCAGGAAAAGGAGAATCAAAGTTTGGAAACAGACACTCAAAATATATTGGTATCATCAGAACTAGAAACGTATGTACAAATTTACCTTATTAACAAAAAAATGTGGCTTTGAAAAGAAAATTACACAACTTAGTATGTACTAATTAACATTACAATCATTTCAAAACAATTTTTTTATTAAATATTATTTTTTGAAGTGATAATTGCTTTTATTTCAATATTAACTGTATGTTGTTTCAGATGTGACCACCGAAATGAAATTATTATTTTAGAGAAAACTATTAAGAGTCTTCGTGAAGAACTAAACAAAATTACTGAAAAATGCAACAAATCAAATATAGAAATACTTTCATTGAAAGAAGAAATTAGCCAGTTGAAAAATAATTCTCAAGTGGAAATTCAGGAAAGTAAAGTAAATGTTTCACTCTGGGTCAAATAAATGTTTTATGCAATGAAAATAAAAAAAGAATTCGTTGAAGTTCGGATGACATAGCATCCACAATCTCCCTAAGAAGCATTCGTCCTAAGGCTTATAGATTTTAAGAACTGTTCATTATCCTTTACCTAGGTTTACTACCTTAAGAGACTGGGCTAAATGTTTAAATTTAGAACAAGAAATATACATTATAAAGTGTTAAGCAAGATAAAGAAGTAAACATTATGTATCAACCATTTTTAAACATAAATAAATCAATTTAAAATAACACCTCTGTGCTTTTTATTAAAATAAAGTATGTTTTGCCAAGTGTTTCTATTTATTAAATACATAAAGGGGTTTACCAGCACCCAACCATACAAGAAAGTAATTTATCTGTGCATACAAGTTATTGATGGCCATGTTTGATGACTAATTTAAAATTAAATTATTACATTTATAATCTATAAAAGTGACTACATACTTTCAAACTGATTATTTAAGAAAATTGGCGACTAAAAAAATATACTGATCATAATTCATTTCACCTTAATTTTATTGTTCAGCATTCGTTAACATTATACACAAGTTTATTTGAATCGATTCAAAATTATTTATTGTTGAAGAATTAATTACATTCTTATTAACAAAGATAAATAACATAAGTTAAATTTCAAAGGAAAAGAAACAAACAAAATATTCATAAATGAAATTTTTTAAATTCTAATATCAAGACAAAATATAATATAAAAACAAAAATGCACAACCTAAGTACAAATATGACAATCGAGAAATAAATATATACACAGGAGTATACACATAAATTAAAATGAACTACTTAATTCAAGGAATCACAGAAAAATTTATCCACTTTGTAATATACCTCTTTGAGCAAGAGTTTCTTGCTTTTTAAACATATTTAATGAGTCAGCACTTCCTATTATTAATTAATTGGCAAGAGGTTAAACATTTTTCCACTATACACAATACAAGGGACACTACATATTTCAGTTTCACATTTAAATTAGTTATTTGTATATGCCTTTTATTAGTTCCAGTTTTTATCCGTACTGAGCCACTAAAACTTTTTAGTGGTAATGTCTATGTAAGTTTAGGTACGTTTTGGCTATCATCTTGATCTCAATCTATCAGATAGCAATGCTAGGTATGAAGATTTAAATCCTAGATGTAACATCCTCTTCCAAGTTTTGTGATGGAAAAATTCAGTTTCAGATGAACACTATCTTTTTTACGCCAAAGAGAAACTATATTAAGCTAAATTCCTTACACCATGGCTAAATTCGAAATAAATTACCTACTTTTTTTGTATAAAAGCACAAAATATTTTTTTTATTTGGCAGTACTTTTGCACAAGCGACTATCTGCCTATAGTGACTTTTCTTGTATTATTGAGCATAACTTGATGTTATTTGACGCAGTTGTTATTTTCTTCTAAATATATTTTCAGTTTTATAATGATTATAGAACTAGGAAATAAAAATTAAACTTCTTGACAATCATTACAAAATGTAAACAAAGCCATGGAATGGCATGGCAGTGTATAGGCGGCCGTGGCAATACCGATGTTGACGTCATAAAACCTGCGCACCGCTTCACCTGTATCCTTACACCATGTATGTTACCCAAATGTTTACAACTTAGTTGCCGTTAGATGATCGTATTGCGGTCGCACGTCGTGATCAGTTTTCCGTTTCACGTAATTTTTGTTTTGGTAAGAATTTCTTAATTCAAAAGATACACCTCATTTGCATATTTTAGTACAATTTTTGTTTATACTAGTAGGAAGGGTGATGTTTTGAGAATATTTTAGCCAGGAGTTCGTTTGTTTATCTTTGCACACATTTCATATACAGGGGTGATAACAAAATTATACGTTTTTAGGGGGCGACTTCGGACATAGGCCGAATTTATAAGAAAGTGGTAGGTTCTAGAAGCTACCAAAATTATAAACCAGAAAAACTAGAAAATGCCATCCGTGATGTGAAAACCCACAGTAAAACCATACGGCAATCTGCTGAATATTATGGTGTACCTAAATCGACTATTAGCGACAGAATTAAGAATGTTAATGTCAATAAAGTCGGCGGCCAGACAATACTATCGTCAGAAGAAGAAGGAAGGCTGGTTGTGGCCATTAACCTGGCGGCAGAATGGGGATTTCCTCTTTCTCCGTACGATGTCCGAATGATAGTCAAACAATATCTAGACAGGAGAGGGGTGAATATAAAAAAATTCCGAGATAACCTTCCGGGACACGATTGGGTAAAATCATTTTTATCCCGACACCGTAATCTTACGACAAGATTTTGTCAAAATATAAAGAGATGTAGGGCACAAGTAAGTGAAGGCACTTTAATGGAATATTTTCGTGAGCTCCGAACATCCCTGGAAAATGTTGACCCATCGCTAATAATTAACTATGACGAAACTAATTTTAGTGATTACCCGGGTAAAGTCAAGGTGATTTGTAAAAGAGGATCGAAACATTGCGATCGAATAATGGATTCGTCTAAATCTAGCGTAAGTGTAATGATGTCGGCTTCAGCAAGTAGCGTCCTTCTTCCACCCTTCGTGGTGTATAAGGCTAAGCATCGGTATCAAGAATGAGAAGAAGATGGACCGAATGGATGTGGTTACAGTGTGAGCAGCTCAGGATGGTTCGATTCAACAACTTTTTTGGAATGGTTTCGCCAGATAGCTTTACCTTATTTCAGAAAAAAGGATGGGCCGAAAATTTTAATTGGTGATAACTTGTCCAGTCACTTAACAGTAGAAGTTATTGAGGAATGTGCACGTCAGAATATAAAACTCATCCTACTTCCACCAAATGCCACCCACCTTTGCCAGCCGCTGGATGTTGCTTTTTTGCGCCCCTTAAGAAAACATGGAGGAGAATTCTGACTGAGTGGAAGTCCAAAAGAAAAGGTCCATTTTAGAAGAAATATTTTCCAAAACTTCTCAGGAAATCTTTAGAAGCAATTGAAGCAAATTCAAAGAAAAACGTGTTGTCCGGATTTCGCGCATCGGGTATTTGGCCCAACAATCCACAGGAAGTTCTAAAACGTCTGCCTCAAAGACTTATGACTGAAGATAATCCCCCAGGCGGTAAAATAGATAAATCGCTACTGGCATTTCTTAAAGAAAATAGAAACCCTGAATTGCAAACAAGAACAAACAGGCGCAAACGAGTCAATGTTCCACCAGGAAGGCCAGTCGTCCTTGCAGATATGAATGTTGAATGTTGAATTCGAAAACGAACCACCAGAAAATATTCCTTCCACGTCTGGAGTACAAAAACCTAGAAAGTGCCAGAACATTCCATCTGATTCCGATTTATTTGATGAACATTTTTCACCAGCTGACGCATCTGATTCGGAAGAAGAAATTACTTCCGAGAAACCAAGAGACCATTCTTCAAATGAAGATATTAAGATAAATGATTTTACCCTAGTTAAACTTCCCATAGAAAATTCTTTAAAAAGCAAATTCTTTGTTGCACAAATTTTAAACGTAGAAGGTGAAAATTACCTGGTAAAATTTCTTCGACAAAAAAATTTTGGGGCTGATGTTTTCTTTTCTTTTCCAAACGTGTCTGATGAGAGCATTATTGGAAAATTTGAAATTGTTCAAACGGTTTTTCCTTCACAATTTCGAAGAGGTTGTTATAAGTTTTCCAATTTACCTGATGTTGTTATAGAGTAGATTACAGTTGTATTTATGACATAAAAATTTACTTTTCTAGAATAACCTGTTTAGTTTTGTTATATAAGAATTATTATGTTTGATTTTTAAAATAAATAAATCTTTTTTATGAAAAAATGATCGTTTTTCTTATAACAAATAATTTTCCTACTAGTGTAGACGATTAAAAAAAGAAAATGTTTGTCCGAATTAACCCCTGCAACCGTTAAACATCGGTTTTACGTAGTTTTATATGGCCGTCTGAAGTCACCCCACTCGATGGGGTGACTTCGGACAGTTTTTACTAAAAAAAATATAATAACTGGAAAAAAATTAGAAACATTTGACATTGTCAAAATGTAACTAGATGTTAGGGGCATCTTAGCCGAAATTTGCAGAATTTTAGTTCTCTTGGTTTTTAGTTTGTGATTAAGAAAGTTGCAAAAAGTGCCCGAAGTCACCCCGTTTGACGGTAACTAATGAATCTGAGAATATACATCAAAGATCTAACAAAAAGAAAGTCTCTTCCGCAGTAAACACTTATAATCAAACATAAGTAATTTTTTTCAGTCGGAGGAATATTTGTCTTTAACTAGCGAAACTACCTGTATATATTTACCTTCTTGGTTGTTTCTATAGTTTCAAATTGTTGTTTTTGAAGTTTGTTAAAAAAATAAACATATTTTGATGATTTTTATACATCCATTTTGAAAATACATCGTTAACAGAAACCTGATATTTTATTACAAAATCAATAATTTTACATCTTATGGGATGGCGCACTTCGACCTTAAATGGTTATTCTTTAATGCCTGGGAAATTGAGCTTACCGCCGAAATATTCAAATTTATCGCCGCTGCTACACGCTTTCTTAAGCCTTGGTTTCTTTGAACACTCCGTCGCGGTGAGCGGACAGTCCGTCGACCGCTGAGGACAGCAATTTTCGCCCGAGGTGGTTTGTTAAAAAGTATAGAAAATGATACTTTCTCTAGGTCTGTACGTGCTGTTTATGTCAGGTATTATGAATGTAAACGAAAGGTACTAAAATGGATGCAAATAAATTGTTTGCGTTGTTATTATTGTTGGAAGAGGAAGAACAAGAGGAACTGGCAATTGCAACCGTCAAAGTTTCCAATAAGCCAGTGGATGAGTTGTTTTTGTGTCGCGATATAGAAGGTGCCTTTAATATAATTGTGCAGCTGAGGTTTTTTGAAAATGAAACCAAATTTAGGGAGTATTTTAAACTTTCTACAGATCTTTTTGAATTCGTGTTGAGTTTTATAAAGGACATAATTTCCAAGAAATCTAAAAATAAAGTCATGATGTCATTTGTATGTGTGAATTTGTCACCCATTGTTTTAAAATTAATAACAATATAGTCTCCGCACACGCCGACGATTCCGCTGATATCAATCTCAACAGATATCAACCGACTCTTCGCGACAAATCAGCGGCATGACGCCGTCCTGCTCAGCTAAGCGGATTCAAGAAAACCATTCCCATTTAAATACTCTGGTTGGATAAATCCACAGAAAACTCAATTTATCGTCTTCAAACACCCAAATTCCAAAAGAACCTCTCAGAACCCCCAACTCGTAAACGTAAATCTCCTAGGAGTCAGGCTAGCTCAACAGACCGAAGTCGACTATTTGGGGGTACGATTTTCTCGTACTCTTAACTGGTCCTCTGACGTCCAACGCACTCTTGATAAGATGCGAAAGCGAGCCAGTCTCCTTGGAGCTTTGTGCGGGCGAATAGGGCGCTGTAACCCAGATACCCTTATCCATACTTATAATTCCTTCATCCGACCCGTTGCCGAATACAGAGCTATACCCTACGGTGTACTTCCCACACACCTGTCCCACAAACTCACCACACTCGAGAGACGTATCCTCAGACGATGCCAATACCTCCCCTATCGCTCCCCCAGCGGAGAAGTCTTTTTAAACACCCCCAACACCCCCATCCTCACACGTTTCCAGTCCCTCAGGAAACAATACGTCTCTCGCACGCTGAAAGGCACAAACACCCACTCCCAAAACACACTTCGTACCCCTTGGCGACCCAACCAACTCCCCCTCTTTCGAAAACCGAAAAGAAAAATGCCACAGCCGAATCTAAAACTCCTCACAGACGCCCAAGACCTCCCCCTCACCGCTGAACTCCAGGATCTGCTGGAATCAGCCCCGCTGAGTATAAGATAAACCTTCCCAAATTACTTAATTAGAAAATCAAAACACATGTACAATATCGTGGTTTAGGTTTTGTGGTTTTCCTAAATCATATTTCCCACCTCATACATGGACCTGTCCAATTATGGGGTTGGAAATAGCAAAATTGGCGATATTCTTGGGGAACAAACCTGCCACACAGGTCCCACACACACGCGCACAAAAGTTAGGAATTAGCTAGCTAGGTTACTTTTGTAATCAGGGCAGACCACCCTGAAAAGGAGGATAACTCCTATGGCAGGGAAATAGGAAAACAATATGTCCTAGAAAATGTAAAATATAAAGATTTCCACTAATAAATAAAAAAAAAAAAAAAAAAAGCCTTGGTTTCTTTGAACACTCCGTCGCGGTGAGCGGACAGTCCGCCGACCGCTGAGGACAGCAATTTTCGCCCGAGGTGGTTTGTTAAAAAATATAGAAAATGGTACTTTCTCTATGTCTGTACGTGCTGTTTATGTATTATGAATGTAAACGAAAGGTACTAAAATGGTTGCAAATAAATTGTTTGCGTTGTTATTATTGTTGGAAGAGGAAGAACAAGAGGAACTGGCAATTGCAACCGTCAAAGTTTCCAATAAGCCAGTGAATGAGTTGTTTTTCTGTCGCGATGCAGAAGGTGCCTTTAATATCACTGTGCAGCGGAGGCTTTTTGGAAATGAAACCAAATTTAGGGAGTATTTTAGACTTTCTACAGATCTTTTTGAATTCGTGTTGAGTTTTATAAAGGACATAATTTCCAAGAAACCTAAAATGATGTCATCTGTATGTGTGAATTTGTCACTCATTGTTTTAAAATTAATAACTATATAGTCTCCGCACACGCCGACGATTCCGCTGATATCAAACTCAACAGATATCAACCGACTCTTCGCGACAAATCAGCGGCATGACGCCGTCCTGTTCAGCTAAGCGGATTCAAGAAAACCATTCCCATTTAAATACTCTGGTTGGATAAAATCGTCAAAACGCGACGGTTGACGGACTGTCCGCTTACCGCGACGAAGTGTTCAAAGAAACCAAGGCTTTAAATCGTCAAAACGCGACAGTTGACGGACTGTCCGCTCACCGCGACGAAGTGTTCAAAGAAACCAAGGCTTTACAGTATTTATTGGTAATAAAGGGCCATCATTATCTCGTTCTTCTTCATAATATCTTATTAAAGACCTCACTAATTCTTTCGCACGGCTATTTAAATGCTTAGGCATTTTAAAAATCAAAAAATAAATTTGTATATTAAGCACAAAAATAATATAGTTGACAATTTGACAATTTAACATGTCATAAAAAGAAATATTGATTTGGCAACTGTTCGTTACGTATACCAATTACCCACTTCAATCTTGAAAAGCATCAAATATGATTAACAACAATGATTTATCTGTTCGATTTGGAAAATAATTTTCATCGTTAATGAAGTGCAATGGAAAATTCTTTGCAATGGGTATACAATATGGCGCAGCTGTACTTTTTACTATTGAAATGGAGTCTAAATGTAGAACTTAAGGGTTTATTTAAAATAGCAAATTAATGTAAATTATTTCTTGATTTTAGAAATAAGAGAAGATAATTAACTAAATATTTATTTTCAAAATCCTTGTATAAAAACGAAATTGTAATTTTAAACATAACACTAAATTTTTTTTAAAGTTTAAAAAATAGAAAATTAAAACATACCAGCAACAGGCTTCTCTTTTGTAACATTTCTTTGCTTCATCTTCTCTAACAATTTTTTGATTTTTGATGTACTGGTTTTTGGTTTTGGTAAATCTGATGTGTTATCACTGATAACAAAATCAGTTGATTCCGAAGTAATATTTTCATTAAGATCGCTTCTTCGTTTTTTTTCTTTGTGTTGCCAAAGTTTTTCCATTAATTTCTCTTTTTTTGATTTCATTTTAATAGAAATTTCATTGTCAGATACTGAAGTATCTAATGAGGTCATGTCATTTTTCGATTTGTTCGACAACCATAAAGGTTCAGCCCCCTATAATAAAAAAAAAATGTTAATCCACATTTCCAGTTATTGGACAATTTCGCATTACTCATGCGCAAAAAAAGCGCAGGGCTTTTGAATCTAGTAATTTTCTTAGTGTGGGTTGTACAAATAATGCTGCTATATTAAACCAAATTCAATCACATTGAAACCAATGTAATAACGAAGAAAAATAAGAACTAAAAAACTTTACCAACATTCTAGTTCAGACAAGCGTAGATAGGTCGAAGACCATGCGATTCAACCGGGTCGCAACAGTGAATATAAACATTGCATTCTGAATATAATTTTGATCATTTAAGAAGATTATAATGAGTGTGTATTTCAAGCATAGTAATAATTAAGAAAAAGGCAACATTGACTTTTCGCTTACTTACTATTATTTGCTACCAAATCGTTTGAAAATTATTTTGTGAATGAGCTGGCTGGATTGATGGACAAAATAATTTGTTGGAAGTATGACTTTGCGCTTAATACTTGGTTGTACGTAGGTACATAGGTAGTTTTAAAATAAATTTGTGGACAGATTAAAAGAAATTATATTTGTTATGAGTTAATTGCGTTCAGTTTCATTTTGTTGTAAATGAAAAGTATAAAAACCCATCAACCTATAAGAGAATAATAAAAGAACATAATTTTTTGTATTATTTAAGTAAAAAGATAGGTAAGATTAAAATATTTTATACGAAACCTGGATTTAAACCTATTTTAAACATTTTGCATGGCAAATCAATACGCTATGGAGGCAGCTATTTTTTTTAATAGCTATAATTTAATTGGTTTTGGATAGTTCCGGAAAAATTTACGATTTATTTCTAAATATAGACAAATAACTTGTGGAATGCTATTATTTATCGATTCTTCACCATAATTACACATTTTTAATTAATGGGTCCTATGATTGAACGTTTACGTTATCCGTAACGTACATGTTAGACCGAATTTTAAAAGTAACGAGGCAAGTTCGTATGATGGAAACCTGTTAAATTAGAACATAATAGGCGGAAAATAACAGTAATGTGTTAGAAAAAGTTTTCCATCGTACGAACTTGCCTTGTTACTGTTAAAACTCGGCCTAACATGTACGTTACGGATAACGTAAACGTTCAATCATACGACTCAATATATTTTTTTATCTCAATTTTACATTTTTAAATAAACTAGGTTTTTAAAAAATATTTTCTATACCTGTTGTTTTTTTTATTCAAGCGGATTTATAATATTCAAACTTGGGTTTTTGTAATATTTAATGTTAATATATAATGTTTTAGCATGTATTATTTATATTTTAATAAAAATTATTTTTGTTGTTTGAATAATCTGTTATAATGAACCACCTAGGTACAGCTTCTGGAACAAATTCATAAAAACCGGTATTGTTACACTGGCTATCAGCAGCCGAGTTGTAAGTTGCACATTTAAAAAATTTATCCATTTGAGCAAAAACTACAAATGAATTGAAAGAAAAAAGTGATAGGTAATAAGTCTTTTTATCTAGAGGTATAAGAAGTTATATAGAAAAAGTTAGTATTCATTATCATCTAGACAAAAAGCAAACACATGTTTAAATGCAAATATTAAATAAAATATGACCATTATTTAAGAGAGATATTTATTTGTATTATGAAAATAATGTTTATGTCAACAAACTTATGTTTAGTATATTTAACAATTTGTAAAGATTAACTCTTGTATAATGATAATATTAATATTTAAAGGGTTTAAAAAATAAGGACTTGAAGATATCATAGTTTGAAATTCGTTTTATTGAACATAGTAAAGGTACTGCAACAGTTCGGCCTCATTCCTTGTGTAAATTAACATGGGAAATCGCTAAGGTTCATTCTGGCAATTTTTACGGTGACGTCACACGTCGAGGATCTTATCAGTAACTAACTTGTCAGGCCACCAACGGGGGAGTGGGGGAATTAAAGCTTTTTTAACGCTGAACGGAAAAATTATCCATTGCCAAAAGGACCTTAGCTTGCTTCTCGGCTACTATTGGCCCGATTCAAACGAGGAAAACGGAATTATGTAGAGAACGAGGTATTGATGAACGTTGAAGAGAAAAATCCTGCGCAGTAGCAATGCTAAAAGGACCTAAGCTTGTTTCTCGGTTATTACTGGTCCGATTCAAACGGGAAAAAAACGGCATTATGTAGAGAACGTGGTATAGATGAACGTTGAATAGAAAAATCATGCGCAGTAGCAATGCCAAAAGGACCTGAGCGTGTTTCTCGGTTATTACTGGTCCGATTCAAACGAGAAAAACGGCATTATGTAGAGAACGTGGTATAGATGAACGTTGAAGAGAAAAATCATGCGCAAAAAGAAATCCAGAACGGCCTAAGCTTCAATTTCCGTTATTACTAGTCCGATTCAAACGAAAAAAAACGGAATTATGTAGATAACTCGGTGTTGATTAACGTCGAATAGAAAAATCATGCGCAGAACGAAAGCCAGAAGGGCATAAGCTTCAATTTCCGTTATTACTAGTCCGATTCAAACGGGAAAACGGCATTATGTAGATAACTCGGTGTTGATTAACGTTGAACAGAAAAACCATGCGCAGAACGAAAGCCAGAAAGGCCTAAGCGTGTTTCTCGGATATTACTAGTCCTATTCAAACGGGAAAAACGGCATTATGTAGAGAACGCGGTATAGATGATCGTTGAAGAGAAAAATCATGCGCAATGCCAAAAGGACCTTTTTTAAAGTAGAATTGAAGAGTTTGGCGTAAAAGTTAGGGAACTAAGTATAGACGTGAAATTATACGAAAATAAAAAACAAGTTTTAAAATATTTGACAAATTTAAGTCTTTGGGATAAAGTCATTGAGAGATATTATCTTAATATCTACTTAGAAGAATCCAACCGACGCAAATATGGCCATCTTAAAGGCTAATTTCATTATACTTACGGCTATATACAAACATGTGGCGTACAACAGATGGCGATACTAAGCAAAAAATATTAAAGCACCTATTTACTTTAAAAAAAGGTCCTTTTTGCATTGCGCAGGATTTTTCTCTTTAACGTTCATCTATACCACGTTCTCTACATAATTCCGTTTTTTCCGTTTGAATCAGACCAGTAATATCCGACAAACACGCTTACATTACTTTAACAGATTAAAGAGTTGCTTACATGCTGGAATTAATTATTCTTAACTCGAAGATGTATTCATTAAAATGAAATTCCTGTACAATATAAAAGTTAATTTATAATTCACATGCCTATGTATAACATTTTAACTTCGAATGTTTTTAATAAATAAATTATAAAATTATTTTAAAATAATTGAGCGAAATTAATGTATGTAAAAAATAATAGTGTACAAACAAAATAAATTCAAATCACATGAGTACTGTTAAATAGTAGAAAAGGATATACATTTTGTTGGTGTCACTCTCCTTATGAAAAGCTTTTAACGTATTTTTTATTGTAAGAAAAATAAATGCTCCTGTAGGTAAAAATTAAATATATTGTCCCCTTCTAGCATTTTTATTTGTATTTCTTTTCGTTAAAAAGACATCTTATTAGATTTTTTTCAAAAGTAAACGATTCAAATTTTAGCCTTTACCTGTACCTCCATAATGTTTCTTGTAGTAAAAATAAAAAACAATCCGTAAAATTGGTGTACTATGAAACCCTTGCATATTATATCTAAATTATATCTAAATAACACCGAAAAAATTAAAGAGGTGATTCTGTGATGAAAATTAATGTGAGTGTTTGGTTTGAAATAATCAACCCCTAAGATATTTTTTCTTACAACTTTTTTTTAGATGAAAATTTTTTCTTTAAAAAAGTATTACTGAAAAGCCCAATTCATTGACTAACTTTTTTATTTCTACAAGTTTTTTTTCGAAAACTTAAGCATTTATGAGAAAAAAAAAATAAGCTCATGTAAAATAGCATTTTATTAAACAACAGCCATCCAAATTATGATTCTTAAGACTTCTACAACTAAAAACAAAAGTGAAAAAACAATGAACAAAAACCTGTCGAATATCGACAATACAATTATAATAAATGTTGAAAATGACCGCCTTCAGCTTCAATACAAGCATCTACCCTTTTCCTCATAGAATTGCGTATACGATGAAATATTCCTGGAGAATTTCTTATAGTTTCACACCCTGCTATAATGCGGTTTCGCAGATCATCGATATTTTCAACTGGGTTTGTGTATATCAAAGATTTCAGATATCCCCATATGCAAAAATCCAAAGGATTAAGGTCAGAGGAGCGGGCTGGGCAGTTTACAGGTCCTCCTCGACCTATCCATTGATTGGCATACACCTCATCCAGGTGAGTTCTTGCACGTATACTAAAATGAGCTGGTGCACCATCGTGCATAAACCATAAATGTTGCCTAATTTGAATGGGAACCTCTTCAAGAAGAACAGGTAATTCTTCAAGGAGATGACAATATGCTTCACCATTTAATCGTAGCGGAAGAAAATGGGAACCAATTAAATGATTATCAATAATTCCGAGCCACACGTTTAATGAAAATTGATACTGATGATTTCCTTCAAAAAAACCATGAGGATTTTCGTCAGCCCAAAGGTGATTGTTGTGAAAATTTCTAATACAGTCTCTTGAGAAACTCGCCTCGTCAGTAAATAAAATATTACCTAAGAACTGTGGTGCTTGGCCAATAATATTAATAAGCCACTGACAAAAAATCACACGGGGTAAAAAATCTCGAATCATTAACGCCTGCACCCGTTGAAGATGATTGGGATACAACATTTGTTCTTTTAAAATTCTAAAAACAACGGAATGGCTTACATGTAGGACACGAGCTATTCTCCTGGTACTAGTTTCTGGGAATTCTTCAATTGAATTAAGTACGGCTTCTTCTACAGCTGCAGTTCTAACTTCTCTAGTACGACCAGAATCATAACTTCTTTTTTCAAAATTACCACGTTCCCGCAAGCGTCGGTGAATAGTTGTGAACGTAGTATGATGGGGTAGTCTACTCTGTGGGTACTGTTCGGCATAAAGTCTTTGCGCTTCCAATGAATTACCGTGCACGACCGTATGTAAAATGCATATCTGCCATTTGCAAATTCGAATATGCATTCATATTTTCAATCAACTAATATTTCCTACAATACACAATCATAAAACTTGTGAAACAATAAGATGGGTAACAGAAAATGACACTACACAATCCTGGTATCAGTATTAATGTTTTTATGCAAAGCACAGGCCACTAGACTTGACGGAAAATACACTCGCGTTAGCGCATCTTTTTGAAAATGCATTGCATTAGATTTTTTTTCTCGTAAATGCTCGAGTTTTAGAAAAAACTTGTAGAGTTAAAAAACTTAGTCAATGAATTGGACTTTTCAGTCATACTTTTTTAAAGAAAAAATTTTCATCTAAAAAAAAGTTGTAAGAAAAAATATCTTAGGGGTTGATTATTTCAACCCCTTCTAAGCATACTTCAGGGTTGAAAAAATTTCAAAAAGTGTACTTTTATTGACAGATAATGTTTACCAAGTTTCGTGTCTTTAGCTTGATATACAGGGAAAATAAAAAAGAAAAACCATTATTTTTTTTAATTTTCGAAGGGGTGTAACTTTTCCGGGGAGGGTTTTTTCAAAAAATTTTATACCAAACACTCACATTAATTTTCATCACAGAATCACCCCTTTTATTTTTTCGGTGTTATTTAGATATACAGGGTGGCCACTTTTTCATTGAAATGTATTGCTATCTCGTAAACCGTTGGTAACACAAAGTTGGTTAAATGGGGAAAAAGTTGCATATTTCGAAGTCCAATCTGAGGGCGTTTTGAAAACTAAAATATCAGGTCCGGTTTCCGAGATATTCGATAAAAAACAAATAAGTACCATTTCTTTATTCCGCTACAGAACGTTTATTTGCAAAAATAGACAAAAACTCATTTGGAGTTTTTTGTTTTATATCAAATTGTGCGTATGATAGCGTATTTAGTTTTTTTATCTGACGTTTCGTAAATGCAGGACCACCATCAACTTCTTTATTTGAATATGGACCAATATTTTTCTGGCTCATAATTTTAATGCATGTTCAATGTTGAATACAATGATGTAATAACATATTGTGATTAGTCAACATTTCGGAAGATTTGAACATCATCAGGTAAGTTTACAAGTACGGACCTGTGTTTTGTTAGTTAAAAATATTTGAATTAGTAAATGATGTATTACCGTTGTAAGAGATTATAAATAATAAATACCAAAGTCAAACTTTTAACTTTACATCAAGACAACATGTTCGTTTACACATTTGCTAAAAAATATTTTCCATTTTTATGGTTTTTGCACTTGACCAATCCCAATATTAATCTATAAATAAAGTACATCCCGATTTTTAAATACATAAAGTTAGCCTGATTTGTCATATTATGTTGGATTTTTTTAAACTGATATGGTTCCTCATAGTATAAAAAAGAAAAAGTTAACAAACTGCAGATAGATACCTACTTACAATAATAATTGTATATCTAGCAACACGTCTTGATTATTATACAGATAAATTTAAATCAAGTTAACCTGGCATGTCACATTTTATTATTGTATATTTGACAGTCTGGTATCGGATAAAAGCATTGGTATATTTTTAATTAGGGTATTGAAAATATGGTTCGTTACAGTAGAAGTGAGAAAAAAGATATGTACGATGTGTACATAAAATGTAACAGAAATAGTGGAGAAGCTGCAGAAAGATACCTTCAGTTGTATCCAGGAAGGAGGCAACCATCTTTATTAATTTATTATAGGATAGCGTTAAATATGGCTCACGAAGGAAATATTGAAAAAAAACGTGGTAAATATTTAAAACGTAATACAATAAATGAAATAAATGTTTTGTCTCAAGTTTATATCAACCCTGAAACGTCGTCTAGAGCAATAAGCCGAGAATGTGGAGTTTCTGCAAGTACTGTGAAAAACATTCTTAAAAAACATAAGTACCATTATTACAAATTCCAAACTGTACAAAAGCTACATCCTGGAGATTATAATCGTAGAATAGAATTTTGCCGTTGGTATAAACGAAAATTAAATAATGATGTATTCTTTCATGGACGAATTTTATGGACAGATGAATCGACATTTACTAATAGTGGAATATTTAATAGAAAAAATAAACATTTTTATGCCACCGACAACCCACATTTAATTCAAGAAGTAAGACCCCAAATTAGATTTTCAATAAACTTATGGTGTGGAATACTCAATAATAAAATAATTGGTCCTATTTTTATTGACGGAAACCTCAACCAACACAACTATTTACAATTGCTAAAAGATATGTTAGATAATCTTCCTTTAGGTGATCGAAGAAATATTTATTTTATGCAAGATGGCTGTGGGCCACATAATGCTGCATTAATCAGAAATTATTTAAACGAAAGATTTCCCAGGAGGTGGTTTGGTACACATGGACCTATTCGATGGCCCCCTAGGTCACCCTGCTTAAATCCTATGGATTATTTTGTATGGGGATATATCAAAAATAAAGTATATTATGATGGTATTCCAAATGACTTAAATCAATTACGAGATAGGATAATTAATGCGTTTAATAATATCACTCCACAAATGGTTTCTGCCAGCATAGCTCAAATGACAGACCGTATTGACTTATGTATTCAAGAAGAAGGAGGACATTTTGAGCAACTACTGTAGTTTTTCTCTTATCGTTAATCATTGTTTTCATTTATTTGTTTCTGACGTGATTAAGTAGTTAAATACATATTTTTTTTATTAAATTATTTTAAGCATTTAAAATGTAGTTGTGTATTTCAAATAATTTATAATACAGGTCTGTACAAGTAAACGTACCTGATTTCTTATACTGATAATACATCATTTACTAATTCAAATATTTTTAACTAACAAAACACAGGTCCGTACTTGTAAACTTACCTGATGATGTTCAAATCTTCCAAAATGTTGACTAATCACATTGTATTCAACATTGAACATGCATTAAAATTATGAGCCAGGAAAATATTGGTCCATATTCAAATAAAGAAGTTGATGGTGGTCCTGCATTTACGAAACGTCGGATAAAAAAACTAAATACGCTATCATACGCACAATTTGATATAAAACAAAAAACTCCAAATGAGTTTTTGTCTATTTTTGCAAATAAACGTTCGGTAGCGGAATAAAGAAATGGCACTTATTTGTTTTTTATCGAATATCTCGGAAACCGGACCTGATATTTTAGTTTTCAAAACGCCCTCAGATTGGACTTCGAAATATGCAACTTTTTCCCCATTTAACCAACTTTGTGTTACCAACGGTTTACGAGATAGCAATACATTTCAATGAAAAAGTGGCCACCCTGTATGTCGACCTTAGTATTACAGAAATGATTTACGTAAAACAATAAGGTGTACAAGTACGTAAAATTTATTCATCCTTCGAAAAACATTATTAAATATATTATAAATTGTTTTTATATTAATTTCTTAATAATCTAACAGATGCCCCACTTTCCAGATGAAAAATCTTGCAATGTAAGGGCTTCGTAGTACCCTACTTTTAAATTTTATTTTTGACTATTTTTAAAAGAAAAGGTAAAGGTTAAATCTATGCTTTTCTGGAATCACTTTTTCAAAATTTAATTTAGTTTTTTCTAATAAAGCCAAGTAAATACTGCTCTTAAGATTTATTTGTAAATGTGGACGAAATAAAAATAGAAATGCTATTATTTATCGATTTTATACAATAATAACTCATTTTTAAGTATATTTAATTTCAATCACTAAAAAATATACTCAGGGACATTTCATAAAATCACATTATTTTAAAATAAATAACATAAAAATATGAATTCAATTTTAATAATTTTGTTTTCATACGTGTTAATATCTATTTTTGGGTACGCCACTGCGCTCTGGCTAATCGCGTTTCCGTGGCGCTCTTTTATTAGTCAGCCACAAGGAGTGAGAGGCGTTCTTGAAAGTCTTTAGCTAAAGAAAGATGTCGCACGTAAACAGATCCCTGAAACGTAGTGAAACAATTATAGAATCACTTAAATCAGCTGAATTTGCGCAACGCACACAGTAACGTTACAAAGTAGAGCGGGGCATACGAACTTTCCAATCATTGATATAAAATAAAGAGGGGATGCTATGACGATACTAAAAGTGTCTCCACAGTTTTACATCATATTTCAAACTCGAGCAAGTTGAGTTAGTCAGTTTTAGTGAGAATAAATATTATTTTTTTTAATAGCATGACATATATGATATAAAAACATTTTCATTCAGTCAATCTTCAAATATAAAATTATTAACGTCAAATTAATCAAAGTACGACTCAAAGTGCTTTCACTTGTTATATCGCAAAATAGTGTATATTTCCTCTCTACATTTATTTTATCTCGATGTTTCCAATCAGGCTGTTAAACTCTAAAATTCACCATAAGTCAATTTTAATTGTGTTTGTTTAAAAAGCGTGTTTAAATAAAACTGCGATTTTAATAAGTCGGAAGTATTTGTGTCTATTCAATGATTGTTAATGAAACACGTCTTCAAGCTCTAGTTAAAACAATTACTATTATTTTTGAGGTTATGTTTATATTTTGTTTTGTTCGTTTCTACAAAATAGTCATGCGATGACTGAGTTTCATCAATGGGCACTTATGGCAATGATATAAACTACCTAACTTTAAAGAGATCTTAGATTGCAGTTGCCAGTCAAGAAAAATCATTGTACATTATACCAGAAGGTATATCACAAGTATGCAGAGCTGTTTAAAATCATTTTAAAAAAGATTTAAATCAAAGATCATAAATCGTTTGCGTTTGAACAACTGATTTAAATCAAAGATCGAATTATTAAAAAAAAAGATTTAAATCAAAAATCTTTTTTAGATTTAAATCCTTTTTACAATTTAAATCATTTTAGGAAAGATTTAAATCATTTCGAAAGATTTAAATCATTTCGAAAGATTTAAATCTTTTTAAAAGATTTAAATCTTTTTAAACGATTTAAATCTTTTTAAACGATTTAAATTTTTTTATAAATTTAAATCACTTAAACGCATTTAAATTATAAAAAAATATTATATCGTTTTTTATATATATTTTAGGAGTCAATAAAATATATTAAAACAGTGTTACATTTACACGACACAAATTTTTGGTTACAACAATAGTTTAAGACTAATAATGTAAAATTTTGCAGAGAATTATAGTTTACAGAGTTCTCGAAACATTGTTGTCAATTTGCAGAAATACATAAAACGAAACCTTCCGATTTTGCCATATATAGCCAACCAATAAGACCACTTTATGGTAATTTGTATATTAGGTATAATTAAAGAAAGAAAAAATAGGCCTTTGAACAGTTTTATTAAAGCATACAAAACAAAACACGTGTAACTAAAGAACTCATGAATAATCCAAAAAAACAAAACTTTCGAGCATGAAGCATCCCTTAAATATTATTTGATTTTAACAGTACAAGATTTTCGAAGTTTTTGTCGGTCAATGCATGCCGACGTGGAGAATCTATAAAAGTGGCATATGAAAACATTCTTTCCACGGGGGCGGAAGATGGTAAAATACAATTATATTTTAGAAACATTTTTTTTAAGAGGGTATATTTGTTTAATATGGACAAATCATTGTAATTCATTCAAATTCGTGAGAAACTGACGGTGCTTCTTTTTCTGTATATATTTCTGATACAGTGCTTAATTCAAAAAATCTTCATTTTCCTCTTCATCTATCACTTCACGTGTGGCATAGTTTTCAAAACTTACAAATGCTTTTGCTGCCTTTAACACGATATTTTTTACTTGATTCTCTTGAAGAATAAAATTCGTATTTTTAAACGAATTTAGCCATCTTAGCCTAAACTTTGGTAAAAGTGTTGTGGCTATTATAGCCATCTCTGATTGAGGATTATTCTCGAAATATATCGAAAACCGAGTTTTAGTAGATTTAATGCATATGTCAATTAAAAATCCAAGATGTCTTAGGTTGAGGGATTTCATTTTTTCATATTTAACATGTAAACTCCCTATCGTTGGCATAAGTGTCCCAAAGTATGTATGACTTTCTCCTTGGAGAATATCTATGGATAAGGCCAAGGGTTTTAGGATGGCAATATATCCTTCCATTTTAAAAAGATTTAAATCATTTTAAAAAGATTTAAATCATTTTAAAAAGATTTAAATCTTTTAGAAAATTTAAATCATTTTAAAAAGATTTGCATCATTTTACAGATTTAAATCATTTCAGAAAGATTTAAATCGTTTTAAAAAGATTTAAATCTAATTTTTAAATAAAAAATCAAAGATACTTTTCAGAAAGATTTAAATCGTAAATCAAAAATCATTTTTTTAAAAACGATTTAAAATCAAAGTATTTAAATCAAAAAATGTATTTAAATCAAAAAATGATTTAAATCTCACTGATAGGTGACAGCTCTGCAAGTATGACAATTATATTTTATTGGAAGAATAATTTCTTGACCCTAGTACAATTTTGTATGAATAATTATTTTATTTTGTAGGTTGTCCCTAATAAATTTGAAGTTATAGAAATATATCATATCTATAAATGCTAGAGGTACTGATAAACAGTGTCAGACTGATGTAGTGGTGAAAATTTAACTCGAATGATGGTGTTGCATGCATTTACAAAAAAATGGAAGCTAAACTTACATTACAGTTTTTTTTAAAGACGATATAAAAAATAAATATTGCACTTGGCTAAATTAATTCAAGAAGCTAAATAGTTGTGTCTATGTTAGATATGTACTTGTACCTATATCATCGGGTCGGTGGTGTAGCAGTCTAATGCGCTTATATTCATTTATAGGCAAGTTTATGGTCCGAGACTGCCGGGCTTCGAATCCCAGACCAGACCATGTGGATTTTTAATTAAATTGCATGGTTCGGTATAGGATTTGATGTGTGTCGTATTAATAGAAATTCAATTTCTGTTGATATGACATGCAGATTATAAAATCGTCCTGCATTACCGTCTCGATGATTGTGGGTGAGGTTTTCCGGGTTTTCCTCACCCGTAAGTCAAATGGCACCATCAATCATCTTTAAGTCGCCCCGGAGCGCCACGGAAAATAATAATAATAATAATAATATTGGTACTTTATAAAGGAATCTTCTTTTCTAAAGTTTTTTTTTTATTTTCTTACACCTTTATTTATTTCTTTCCGTGTAGTTCTTGGGTTTTTAGGTGTTGGTTGAGGAATGAAACTCGTGTATGTGGGTAAAGCTTTCGGCACTGATCAGTGCCTTCTTCAGTAGTTTTTTTTTTAATATTTGTACATTATTTTTACACAGTCAAAATTGTTCTTTAGTACACATTGGGGTGTGTCATATTTGTTAAATGTTTGAAATCCTTTTTATTTTATATTATTATATAATTGATTTTTATCATTGTCCTGTCCGTTTTTTTTGTGCTGTAGTATTCCTCTCAACAATCTTAACGGATACTACAATTTTGTACAAAAGTTACACTGTCTTAGGTTAATCAAAACTATAATTTAATTTTAAAAAATTCCGCGGACTCTATTTTTTTATATTGCTCTTCTTAGCTAGAATATGACCCTGTATATCGGATTTTAATAAATGTTACTGCACATTTAAATAGCACGTGGATCAATAAATAAAATAATGTAATAATATTTAATGGTACCATCTTGATTTTCTTACAGTAAATTTTTATAATGGCGACTACAATATTATAAATCAGTATTTACAATATTAAAAACAAATATTTTACTCTGTACTTTTAAAACTCTACACAAAATTAGGTACCATCTTCATTTTTTTAACTACATCATTTACCATTAGGAAATTAAAAATCTACACAGGACCGGGCTCACTTTATTTAATAAAGTAATAGAACTAACAGAAACAAATAATTAAAACTTAAGTAGAACCTCAATATACCTCTGCGAATAGTTTAGGAGCCCACTGCAAAATGTTGGGTCGATCACTAGTATGGCTAAATTTTTATGAAAACTTCGGGTAATATATTGTACAATAGTAATCCGTCGGCAGCCGTCCCAATATCGTTTGCGTTTTAGGTTATAAAAAATTATTAACAATTGAAAATATGTGTCACCCTCCACCCATCGCTTTTTTGCCAAATTTTCTACTTAATCGATAGATAGTAGTTAAATATAATTTTCTATACCCGGCTGCCGACCATCATCCTTTGTGTTAAGGGTGGCTGATGGGGCCGAAAAGTACTATATCAATGTTGCTTTTATACACTCATCGCTTTTATAGTCAAACAATATACCGTTGGAAAAGTCGCAAAATTTCCAACAAGAAAATGCCCGGCTGCCGCGCGAAAGCGTTTGCATAACTTAGGCTGCCGCGATTTTGTGCGCGCGCAACATTTGATCACGTATGAAACGAATATCATTCGAAATGTTTAAAGAAAATAACAACTTTGAACCCAAAATACCGAGATGAACTTAAACTTGAAAATATTAATTTGCAAACAACTGTACGTATTGACTTTTTATGTAATTATAAATCTATCTACTGCATTAAATGCAGATTAAAATGAAACAAATAAAAATTAAGTGGTTGTAGAATTGCCCGTAAGAAAATATTTGTATTTCGAAAGAAATGATTATTTATCAACGCGAACGAAATTATCGAGCAATATGCCCACATAGCACACGGACGTCTTATGGACGTCTAAAAGACGTCCTACAGGGACGTCCTATTTTGGTACCGGGACGTCAATCGGACGACTAATGGACGTCCTAATGTCCCGTTTCCGTCTATTTTAGGGACGTCCCTGGGACATCCCAAAAGGACGTCATAGGGACCATTGAGGGACATCCTAGGGACGTAAATCAGACGACCGAGGGACGATATTTGACCATAATCCATAAAGGGTAACAATAACAAAAATGTTAACATCAAAAGGGCTTTATTTAACAACTTTTATCCTGAAATAACTAGCTAGAGTAAAACGTTTTTAGTTTACAAAAAAAAAAAAGGAATGAATTAAATTTAACACACAGGGCTGGTAAGATGAAACCTTGGGTCCTACTTATAGCTTGTGTCGATATAACTAAGTTTTATAATTTTGTCAAAATTTATTTTGTTCCAACTTTCCGCCATTAAGGTCTTTTCTTTTCACCACCGGCTACCGCCAATACACATCACTTATTCTCACCTCAACAAAAAACACTCACTTATAACCTCTTAACCACCAACATAAAAAAAATAACAAATAACACTATATTACCTTCTTTTTTTTTTTTTCGTTAATCCAACTCACTTATATAAGTTAATTATTTAATTCCGAAATTTGTAACTGTTGTTGTTCATTTGAAAATAAATGATAGGTTAGGTTTTCTGTCCTCATACTCTTGCAAAAACAAAATGTTGAATTTTAAGTTATCGATTTAAAGACCAACGATGTTAGTACATAGAAAGTCCCATAGACGTCCCATTAACGTCCTGGACTCGGACCGAAAACTAAACGCTTTGATGAAATGGGACCAAAATAGGACGTCCGTCAAAGGACGTTCCAGTGTTCACGGTAATCGGAAGTCCACTGGACGTCTTATTTAGGTCCGGGACCAACCGGACCAACAAGGTACCAAATTAGGACGTCCATGGGACGTCATGTGCTATCTGGGTGACAGCGGTGTCCATTCCGATATCAATTACTCAGAAAGCGATGGCTAAAGCACTTTGGCAAATATAAACTTCCAGGCAACTGCCTTTTAATCTTTGATGGCGCATCATGCCATTTAGATCCTTCTATTGTTGAAACTGCAGACTCTTATGGCATCACCCTTTTATATCTCCCAAGTAATACGACACATGAACTGCAGCCAATGGACAACGCTGTATTTAAATCTTTCGAACATCATTGGGATGAACAGGTACTTTTATGCTGGACTCGCCACAAAGACCGAGCTATAACCAAACAAAGGTTTGGGGAGCTCTTCTCTATCGTTTGGGACAAGTCAGTAACACCCCAAAATATAACATCAGGTTTCTCTGCTACGGGTATCTATCCGTACAATCCAGATGCTATTCCCGAAGTAGCTTTTGCTCCTAGCATTTTAACGGAACGAGATAATAACATGGAAGAAATTAACAGACTAGAAGAAAGACAAGAGCTTAGAAGGGAAACCACACCCCAACCTGGACCCTCTGGATGTCAACAAAGGAATGACCGAAGATCTCCAATTATCCTGAATATTTTGGACAAAAACGCCAGAGTAAGAGAAAACGGTCATCATCAAGTAGCTCCTCATCAACAGATGATAATATGTCTTTATACAGCGAGACCTTAACAGAAACGTTCTCTTCGGAAGACGAGGCAAAACTTGATGACGAATCGGCAACATTGGATGACGAAGAGGCTAAAAGGCCGAACATCAGAGAACAAAGGGCGTTAAAGAATTTAAAAATGGACGCAGAAAACCAGAAGTCAATCAAAAACATCCAGAGAGAAGATGAGGACCAAAAATCAAAGGACCCGCCTAAAGAGAAAGAAAATAACACAAAGACAAGAAACGATGCAGAAGAAAAGGTTTTAAACGTGAGTTTTACTGAAATGTTGGAGACACCATATAAAGATGTCCCAAAAACAACTAGAAAGAAAAAAGCTATTAACAGCAAAGCGCTTATTGCGAAAAAGGCAGTTTTTTCCCACCAAAACCACAAAAAACTTACCAAAGAAAAAAAAATCGTTTTAAAAGACGAAGATAAAGGAGAAAAAATAAAACCCAAAGAATCGTGGTACTGCAAAGCTTGTCAAGAAGACATAAAAAAAGATATGCGATTGTGCTCGATGTGTTTAGTTTACTTTCACGAAGAGTGCGTCGGGCTCACCAAAGGTGATAAGACAGTTTTTGTTTGTTCAGACTGTGGCTAAGGTTGTCAGAAATTTTACTGTCTACTTACCAGTGTAAAGTAATGTTTAGTTTTTCAGAAATATTTTAATTTTGGGTTTGTTTATTAGTTTGTTATCCTTATGCATTGTTTTTCCGAAAAAATATACTTAACCGACGAAGGTTGTATGCTTTTGTTAAAATAAAATAATGGGTATATTAGGAACATGACATGGGCATATTAGGATCACCCTATGGGCATATTAACGACAGGGTTAGTAATACGCCCAGTATGACGCGTTTTTAAAAAAACGATATAAAAAAAATCTCAAAGAAAAAATCATCGATTTCTGTCCAAACATTACTTCTTTGAGTTTAAAGGTACGCTTTCTATAAAAAATCGAATTGAAAGGTTTGTCGTTTCTAATTTTTATCAAGGATTCTGCTTAATATGGGCATATTCACTGCACATACCTTATTCTGAGGAATTTAGTGTATATTCTTAAACTTATTTTTTCACATTTTGTTAACTTTAACGATGTATAATTTTATAAATTGCAAAAAACAGAACAAAATTAAGACATCTCTATTTTGAACATTAATTACTTTCTCTGCTTTAGATATATAGGGACGTTTTAAGCATAACTAAAAACAATAAAAAAACAACATATAAACTATATATTTATAAAAACAACAGAATAACAAATATTTAAAGAATACATGAAAGCGAGACGCTCTAGCTTTAATCGTAAACTCGCGTGTTCCAATCAGAGACAATAACAGATGTCAAATAAACGTCAGCTGTGCGCACACTCCCAAACTCCTTATCTAAAGCGCGGATTTCATACGGGATCGAATCTTGCGCGCGCACAATATCGCGGCAGCCTAAGTTACGCAAACGCTTTCGCGCGGCAGCCGGGTATTTTCGTGTTGGAAATTTTGCGACTTTTCCAACGGTATTTAGTTTGACTATAAAAGCGATGAGTGTATAAAAAGCAACATCGATATAGTACTTTTCAGCCCCATCAGCCACCCTTAATGCAAAGGATGATGGTCGGCAGCCGGGTATAGAAAATTATATTTAATTACTATCTATCGATTAAGTAGAAAATTTGGCAAAAAAGCGATGGGTGGAGAGTGGCACATATTTTCAATTGTTAATAATTTTTTATAACGTAAAACGCAAACGATATTGGGGCGGCTGCCGACGGATTACTATTGTACAATATATTACCCGACGTTTTTATGAAAATTTAGCCATACTAGTGATCGACCCAACATTTTGTAGTGGGCTCCTAAACTAGAACGTTTTAACAGGTTTTTCACTGATTTGTCAATTATGTATTTTCGATTTATTTCTAATGTTGTTACATACATGTGCTTGGGTATTAAGTGATTTTTTATAAGTTCCACACCAAACATTTTGTGTGTTCAAGTCACTGTACTTTTTGTACATAAAATAGATACAAATTTAATTTTTTTTTAGTTCTCCTTACACTTGTTTCTGGTACCTAGGTACTGCTTATTCATTACTAATTCGTACACTAACAGAAAGATTATTTCGAACCACCTCATTCATTCCTCTCTCTACGTTCATCTTGAGGTAAAAAATGAACTAAAACTTAAACGAACAAAAACTCTGATGAAATCAAATTTAAAAGTTCAAAAAACTAAGTATTTTATAAACGAGCTGAAAACTCAATTTAGTCAACTGCCAATATGCGTCAAGTTACACTATCACTCATTCCGTCCTACACATGATTAATGTAAAATTGTATAATACCCAAGGGCGTAGATAGGGGGGTATGTAATAAGCTTACAACTCTAGTTGTGTACTATACTTTTTCTACGACTATTTTAATTTATAGAAATAAAAAGCATAACAACTTTATTTCACAAAATTCTGGAACAATTTAAATTAAACATTTATTTGTAATAATTAATTGTAACATTTTGGCAATTATTTATAACTATTCCCTTACGCGGTGAATGGTGGGATGACGTAAACTGTACGGTGTGCTCTTCAACATTTTGGCAATTATTTTTAACTATTCCCTTACGCGGTGAATGGTGGGATGACGTAAACTGTACAGTGTGTTTTTCTTGGACATTGGTATTTTCAGGATATGTAAAGGTTTGTAGATTATTTTCATTTGAATTTATAATTCTATTGGCTGTTGACGTCTTATTATTTATTGACTCATCGACATATCCTTCGGCTGTTGTTGAAGATTTCCATCCGCCATGTCGTTTAAGAGCCATTAGATCACCACCGGCATCAACCAAAAGAGTGGCAGAAGTTCGTCTTAAACAGTGACCTGTATACATTTTGGGATCTGGTAACTTTAAATATTCGGCTATTTGTTTAGGAACATCACCTATTTTGTTTAATCCTACCACTTGTTTCGTACATTTACCTTTTTGATAGTTAAGGAAAAATTGATTTATTTGCGGATCGCTAATTTGTTGCCGAATGTCTATATATTGTTTGCAGATTTTATAGAAATTTCCGGAAATTACGAAAGATCTACATACTTTGGTTTTCGTATCAGGGATTTTAACCAATAATATGGTACTTAAATCATCGATATCACTAATTTTAATATTTTTTAATTCTTGTTTCCTACAAGCTCCACATATTCCAACAATTGCAATAACCTTAAAATAAAAGTAATATAAGTATACATTTATGTTATAGGTACTATTAAATAACATACCTTTGTTAATAAATATTGTACATTATTTAAAAAAAGTTTTATCTGATCAGCATGTAAAATTTTAGATTTTTTGTTTTTAAAACCTTCTGGCTGTCTTTTTAAGTAAGCTCGCAATTTCGGATAATTTTCAATGTTTACATTATTTTTCAAAGTTATAACACTTCTTAACATAGAATATACTGCCCATAATGAGGACGGTTTAAAATTTTTAGCGATTTTTCCAAAATAAGCCCAGAGTACGTTTTCAGAAAATGATTTTATATTATTTGTTGTACGCCAATCCATAAATTGCTGATATACCTTTTTATATCTTCCTTTTGATTTTTCTGGTAATAGGTTATTGGTAGTGTTCGCAGCTAACTGAATAATATTGGGTGGTGTGCTACTAAATTCATCTTCACTATCCGATGAACTCATTTTACTTTTTTCTATTTAAGGTAGTTCACTCGCGACAGTCGTACATAAAAATATCGCTTAAGAGGAAAATTTACATTACAAACTGAAAGACCTGCGGGGCAACGGTAGTTTAGTAGGTATAAAAATTACAACTTTAGGGTGGAGCCTAAATACTACAAAATTACTTCCGAGACTAAACAAAATCCGCATTCATTCATAATTTTAACAATTGCCTGTAGATACGAGGGATACGTATTCCAAACTCTAACGCGCGAAATTAAGACAAAGGAACCGAAAAATCCTAACACGGAGTGAGTCAGAGTTACCTAAATTAGGGGAACCAGAATCGTATTTGCTTTTCTCGGTGCATTGCGAGATTATAGGTTCTTTCGTTCGTCCCACTGGTGTAGTTGGGTGTAGTAATGAACTACACCAACCCACACCCATACCTTTCGTTGGGTCCGGTGTAAAACCCACTATACCTTCCTGTCGGCGATGTGGTGTACACTGGTGGATATTTTCTCCACCAGCTATTTAGCAGGAGTGAATTACACTCGACGATGTGTATAAGGAATAAGGAGGAAGTAAATTAGGGTAAATAAGGTGGTGTAACTGGTGTAATTTACACTGGTGGACACTACACCAATAGCGAACGAAAGAACCTATTGTTATAACGCAGTTCGATTTATTAGAGGGTTTTACATTATTTTTATATTTTAATTTAGTGAATAGGTTTAGTTAGATTAAATTACATTTAAGAGTATAGAGGTGTGAAATATAAATACAAATAACGAAAAAATAGACGATTGGTTCGAATAAGGTAATATCAATTAATACAGGGTATTTATTTATTGAGTGCCGATACTTAAGGGTGTGAATCCTTTGGGTGTTAAAGTTTTAAGAAAAAAAAATAACTATTTTATCATAAGTTTCTTATCACTCTAGATATTTTTATGAAATTTTTCCCAAAAAAGTGTTTCCACTCATGGTGGGTTGCTACCAAATTTCAACAAAATATCAAAAGCAGTTTCAATATACTGGTTTTCATTTTCTTACCCGAAAAGGGTGCTTCGTATGAAAGTACGTCATAAACCAAATTTGCTCCAAAATATATAAGAATTTTAAAGATAATTTTGGTTTTTAGAAAAAGCAGTGGCGCACCATATTTTTTTTTCAAAAATATTCAGTTCAAACCCGGCACGGACGTCACTGGTAAAAATTTACAAGTTTTTTTACGACAAAAGGCGAGATTGAAAGTGAAAGTTTAGTCTGTTGGTACATAATATACTATATTTATATATCTAATTTTTATTATTACACTGATTGTGACATGGCTTTTTTTTGCCTTTTTTGGATCAACAAAATATTATTTTAATGATTTAAAATAAACTGCCAGTAATAATAATAATTATCTGTACTTAAACATATGCAAAAAGAAATCATAAAACGACGCATAAAGAAAGCACCAAATTATTAAACTTTTAATTTACGTAAGATGTGTTGAAAGTAATTTTAAAAAACCGACTTTAAAATCGTGCAGATGCCATCACCACATCTGAACCAAATTTATATGGGACCACCCCTGAGGTACCCCCTTACTAACGAAAAGAATTATAGAAATCGGACGAGGTGGTAAAGAATTATCGCTAAACATACATAAAAAATTAAAAGTTTGAGGATTTTCCCATTGACCCAATTATTAGATTTTGAACAAATTTATATGGGACCATCCCGGAAGTACCCCCTTTCCAGCAAAAAAGAATAATTTAAATCGGACATTGTGTTAAAGAATTATCGCTGAACATACATAAAAAAAATATACAGACGAATTGAGAACCTCCTCCTTTTTGAAGTAGGTTAAAAAGGATATAATAATCTATATTATTTGTAATAACTAAAAAACCACTATGTGGAGTTATATACATCTTCTTAAATTAATCTTATATGTAAAAATGTGGGTTCGGTTCCTAGAAGAGTACCTAGTTCACTGTGCAGCCAAATTTATATTTATGGTACAGAATTTTTTGAATAAATAAAGTTTTAGGTTTAATTAAACACTAAGTTTTATCAGGAATAACATTTTCTGAAAAAAGTAACATAAAAAGCAGACTTTTTGCGAGCCACTATATATATTTTAGAAGACAATCCATATTATTTTAGAAAAATAAATTGAAGTTTTGTATAATCACATAAATGTGATTTATCTTTTAGAATATTGTACATGTTTGTCAAAGTTTACTAATTTAAAAAAAAAGAAATATTCTTCAAAAATTTTCTTAAATTTTTTAACACGGTACAAAATACCTTAATCCGTTTATAGTTATCGAAATATGTAAAGAATTTTAACTCGTTTAAAAAGCGTTCTTTCTCTTTCCATTTCCTATAAAAACTAATAGACCTTTTTGAAATCGGTATTCGGTGACTTTTCTTCTGTTTTATTGCCTTGAAAATGATATGATTTACATAAAAAACAAAAACTGACTTTTTGTGAAATAAAAATATGTTGTTATTTTCACAATTTTTGACTACTTTTCGTTTCTAAAAAAGAAGTACGATGTTCTTCTCTAGATATTAACACATTGTTTAATTGGCTTTTTATTTTTTTAAAATATTCTTTAGTATTTTCATAATTTGGGAAACAGTATAGCATTGAAATTGTGAGTACGCTTTTAATTAATTGTCTGTTTTTTTATCTCACAATGTGTCGATAATAAGTTATATAGAAAAAGTTAGTATTCAATATCATCCAGACAAAAAACAAAAACATGTTTAAATGAATATATTAAATAAATTATGAGTATTCTTTAACAGAGATATATTTATTTGTATTATGGAAATAATGTTTATGTCAACAGACTTATGTTCGATATTTGTATCAATTTGTAAAAATAACTCTTGTATAATGATAATATTAAATTTAAAGGTTTTAAATAAGGACTTGCAGATATCACAATTCAAAATTCTTTTTATTGGCCATAATACTTTTTTTGGAATTAGTTTCTGTTTTTCAGTTAAGCTCCATAAATTTATATTTTAATCTTAACGCTACTTAAGCGCAGTAAAGTTGCAACAACTAAACAATATAGTGAACTTTTCGAAAATTTCTAAGTTAAAATTAAAATCAATTTATATTTAAAATTAAATAAGTTAACTAACATTTTTGACCGTTATGAAGTTAATAAAGTTATAAATAACGTCTTTACAAAGATTTATGTTTGAATTTTAAATTTCTATTGATGATAGTTACTCATCTACGTATTACAATAACAATACCTACATGACTTGGCTTTGACACAAAACCCTGTATAGTAAAACTTCTAATCCGAATCAAAATCTTGAAACTATTATTTGGGGACTTAAAAGCGTGGTCCACTAGTTGGTGTAGCCTTTTAAAACATTTGGTGTAATAATAATTATATACCTATCATCAATTACCACTGCCACTGGTAAAATCCTAAATTTAAAATAGTGTAATATAATAATAAGAAGACATTAATCATATCTTAAATGGATCGCCTACTACCATGTTTTAGAAATAAATAAAATTTAATTCTTAAATTAATAAAAATATTCAAAATAATTTAAGATTCCTTGCGTTATGTTAATAAACATTAAACAAAATTTCTCACGAATTATTTAATATTCTGTCTCGTACTTCCATGTCTCTATTGCTTCGCTGTCAACAAGTTCCGGCAAGACATATTGCATATAAAAAATTTTAATTTTATTTTGTATCTTTTTTTCTCAAAAGCTGTCAATATGAGATATTTTCTCCACTTCTATTCCTCCAGAAGTCCAAAAGCACAAAATGCAAAAATTCATTTGTGTTATGTGCAGCTAGCCCTGAATTTGAAAATACCAATAGTGGTTCTCCTTAATGGAATTGTTCTTTTTCCAAAAAGTTATTTCTCTACTGCATATTTCTTCTGCTACAGTCCGCACTTCAGCTCCATATGGACATTTTAACTCTATCATAGAGTTTTGTTTTTTTTTTTTTAATTCCATCCAGACTGGCAGCAACATAATCAAATTCGAATTCAATAAAATGTCCACATTTAAAAACTTTTACTTGCAAATAAATTTCCAAATCTTATTTTGTTTTGTTTTGAATTTATGGTCCATGCCATATCGGGTGGCTTTCGTTTCTTTTCTTAGATTTTTTCAAAAGAGACTGATTCATATTTTGAAAGTAAATCCAGAGAGGTATGGGTTAAGCCTTTACCTGTACTTACATAAAATTTCTTTTAGTAAAATTAAAAAATAATCCGTAAAATTGGTGTACCATGAAACCCTTGCATATAATATATGTATATGCCAATCTTAGTATTACAGAAATAAATTACGTAAAAAATAAGGTGTACAAATACGTAAAATTTATTCATCCCTCGTAAAACATCAGTAAAATATATTATAAATTGTTTTCATTCACAAATATTAATTTCTTAAAAATCTAACAGAGGCGCCACTTTCCAGACGAAAAATCTTGCAATGTAAGGGTTTCGTAGTACCCCACTTTTAAAGTTCATTTTTGACTGTTTTTAAAATAAAAAAATATGTGTGTGTAGGTAAAGGTTAAATCTATGCTCCTCTGGAACCACTTTTTCAAAATTCAATTTAGTTTTTTCTAAAAAAAATTGAGAAAATGGGTAAAACAAGTCGAGTTTTGTATTTTTTTTTTAGAAAAAACTGTTTCAAATTTTAAAAAAGTGTTTCCAGAGGAGCATAGATTTATCCTTTACCTACAAGTACATATTTTTTTCTTTCAGAATAAGTCAAAAATAAACTTTAAAAGTGGGGTACTACGAAACCCTTGCATGCTCCGCTCTATAGCCAAGTAAATACTCCTTAAAGCCTTGGTTTCTTTGAACACTTCGTCGCGGTGAGCGGACAGTCCGTCAACCGTCGCGTTTTGACGATTTTATCCAACCAGAGTATTTAAATGGGAATGGTTTTCTTGAATCCGCTAAGCTGAGCAGGACGGCGTCATGCCGCTGATTTGTCGCGAAGAGTCGGTTGATATCTGTTGAGTTTGATATCAGCGGAATCGTCGGCGTGTGCGGATACTATATTGTTATTAATTTTAAAACAATGAGTGACAAATTCACACATACAGATGACATCATGACTTTATTTTTAGGTTTCTTGGAAATTATGTCCTTTATAAAACTCAACACGAATTCAAAAAGATCTGTAGAAAGTCTAAAATACTCCCTAAATTTGATTTCATTTCCAAAACGCCTCCGCTGCACAGTTATATTAAAGGCACCTTCTGTATCGCGACACAAAAACAACTCATCCACTGGCTTATTGGAAACTTTGACGGTTGCAATTGCCAGTTCCTCTTGTTCTTCCTCTTCCAACAATAATAACAACGCAAACAATTTATTTGCATCCATTTTAGTACCTTTCGTTTACATTCATAGATACAGACATAGATATTTTTTAACAAACCACCTCGGACGAAAATTGCTGTCCTCAGCGGTCGACGGACTGTCCGCTCACCGCGACGGAGTGTTCAAAGAAACCAAGGCTTAAGGGTGAATACCAATAGCACAGCTTATACAATACAGCTAAAACACTCTCTTGGCGGCAACGGTTTGCGTCGATTTCGTCGCGCATCGCTTAAGCTCCGCCTTCGAAAGGAAAAGACGGTTTTGGCGTTCAGAATCGTACTTAGGTAAGTTGTTGAGTCGTGCGTATAATTTCGTTGATTGTATAATTTCGTGGAGCCTATAATTTCGTTGATTTTGTTTGAGTTAAAGGTACTGTTATTATTTTGGTGACTCTTTAGCTGTGAGTAGAATAATTAAAAAAGAAGACATCATTCTGTTTGTGCAGTCAAAATCTGTTTTAATAAGGGTTATACCTGCAAAAAAACATTCTTTAGTTTTCCCAAGGACCCAAACCGATAAGTACCACATTATAAAAAATTTTCATTGTTAAAAATATAATTTATACAGGGTGTCCCATTAGTGCGTTATTGTTCATTATTTTGTTGTAGACACGCAAGAAAGTTTTAAATAAAAGTTATATGAATTTGAAAAATACCTACATATTTTAAAAATATCTTTGGATATACAGGGTGTCACGTTTTTGCCTGGCAAATTAAAATGTATGTTTTTTAAATGGAACACCTTGTATTTTATTTTATGATGAAATTATTAACACCCTAAATTATTGTAAAGACGAATTGCTACAGAAAAATTTTATCAGGTATGTGTATGGTTACCTTTTAACAAAAGCCTTGCGGATCCACTCCTGCGATACCTGTCTTAAATATAACAAAGATCACGTTGAATTAGATGATTTTTCTTTTTATTGCTTTTTAAAGGCATATGATAACGCCAATTCAGATACATTTGGAAATCTGCAACTGTCAAATGATGAATTTGTAGAACTAATATTCAATATTGAAAAGATATTTCAAAATAATTTTGAAGAATTGGCTACAAAAAATAACATTTGTACCACACTTTTAGAATTAATTAACCCAATACCCTTTTGTCATCCATGCTAACGTTTTCCAAAAAAATAACTTATTTTATTGTATGTTTAATCTCAATAACTAAAAAATATACTGACAATTAGTTTGACAGAATTGTCATTTATTTAAAATTTTAAAAATAATAGCAGTCGGTTGATTAAAATATGAACGGTGATTGGCGAATTTATTTTTTTTGCAGTGTTCTCACTACCTAGAATGGATATGAAATATATTCGTTCAATTGAAGGCAATAGCATACTTTTTCGTTTTGTAATCTGTGCATGGATATTAGCCAATCTACGCACATACTACAAAACGAAAAAGTATGTTATTGCGTTCAACTACGAATATATTTCATATCCATTTTAGGTAGTGAGAACACTTTAACAAAATTAAATCTACAAATCACAGTTCATATTTTGGTCACCCAACTCCTATTATTTAAAAATTTTTAAATAAGTGACAATTCTGTTAAACTAATTGTCAATATATATTTTAGTTATTGGTATTAAATATACATTAAAATTTTTGTGTAGACTCGATAAATAATAGCATTTTTGTTTTTATTGTGTCCACATTTAAAAAAAAATAAATTTTAATCAAACTACATGATACTAATTTAATTACGAGTATTAAAACTAAAGTCCTGAAAGTTTCGATGAAGATGAGGACAGAGCATCTGCCTTCCACGCGAAAAGCCCGGGATCGAATCTAGGCCGAGGACTAATTAATTTTTCATGTTTATTTTATTTTATTTTATAAATTAGTCAACTTCGTAAATTATTTTAAAATTAGTTATTTTGTCTAAATAACCTAAAATAATTTTTTAAATTTGTAGATTTTCGTTAGTGGGTCGTAGAAAAAATATACTGACCATATCGAGTGGATTGTTCATATCACAATCAGACGATTGAGTACTCCGCCTACGACGTCGTGCTCAAACTTCGTCTTTGTGTAATATGGCTATCATATCCACCCTTGTTGAACAAACTACAATTTATTTGTTTTCTTGGTTTAAGTTTTACATCAGAAATAGGAACTAAATTAATTTACTTTTCAAGTTTTCTTGTAAAAAACGATATTACTTTCTCCAAGTACAAATTTAGTACCTACCTAAAATAAGTACTAATTATGTAATATCGTGTAATATTGTAATTCAAATTTCACATTACTATAAAATTTCAAAATTCCCTACTTCGGTATGGTCAGATAAAAATTGAATATATTATATTAATAAATATTGTCAATGTATTACTTTTGCAAATCTGTATTTCAATTAATAAGAATACATCTAAATATAACCAATATTGTTAAAATAAAAGCACAAATTCTTTATAATTCCAAAATACCATAGAGTTCCCAGACCTCAGTCGAAGCATTCGTTTATCTAGGTATAAACCCTTTGCGCGAATAGTAACACTTGCCAGAGACACGGGGTACCACTTGATTTGCATCCACGAGCGTGACATAATTCTTTAACAATTGAAGCCCTTGGTGTAAAAAGGATCCAAGCCACAATTTGTCGTGAAGTGACTGTTTTAGCTCAAAACATTTGTTAACGAGGATTTTACTAGCCACATACAAATTATTTTACCTCTAATCCGAAAGATGTGCTATTTTTCGCAATATTTAAATTTAAATAATTTTTTTAATTATATTTAACAGATTTAAAACAAATTAAAAATTTAATTTTCCATAACTTACTTAATATGGCATGTAACCAAACTCATTACGCCAAGGTTTTCAATTTTTTCAATAATAAAAAAATTGTTTAATCCGGGCCCGACTTTTCCCTCGAATCTAACAGAGATAGCACCATTCCGTCTTGCTTGGTTCTCGACCGCCAGATCAAAGACGCCGACACGGAGTTGTGGAGCTGTATTGTATAAGCTGTGCCAATAGTTCGAGAATCTCAATGCTAATCAATTTTATTTTTGTAAGGGACTGTACAAAACACATGCAAGCTTGTATACATGGATATGTTATGATTTTAATAAAATCCATCTGACAACCTTATAAATATAGGAATGGTTTGCTATAGAAATTTGTGACTTCCTCATATTAATTTTAAGGGTTTGTTTTGATTCAAACAGAACCGCTGATTTCAATTCTCCAAGACAGTGGACGAATTCATTTTTCAAGAAAACGTCGCAAGGTTTTAACAACCTCTTAGCTGATCGAGTGTTATTTTAATACAACGCGTTGATTGCAGCGTATACAATGTTGCCAAGTTGTAATAATTTTACGCAACTACGCGTCGATTGCTTTAAAAATATGTTTATTTTAAAAATCTATATCTTTTTACTAAGACGGTCAAAAAATTCAGCGTTTCTTTAGAAAATTTTATAACTTTTTGATTTAAATTACATTAGTTTTTAAAAAATATGGTAAGAACCGTTTTCGAGATATCTTGAAATAAATGCAGTACTTGTGTACATGAGAGGCTTCAAGAGTGTTAATTATGCACATTTTGATTGTTAATATCTCGTTTCACAGACGGTCAAAAAATTTAATTTTTTTTAGTTACATAAAAGACACTTTCATTGACCATATATTTCAATTTTATTGAATTCTTAAGAAAAGTCGATTTACGAGTGAACTACCTTAAATTATTTGTACATTTACATTGACAGCTTGTATTATTAATTTAATTCTGTCAAAATAATGGCAACTGACTTACAAGGCTTATGTGATACATTATATTTTCATGGAACTGAAGCGTAATTTTTTTTATTACGTGCTAGTCATTACGTGTTAGTAACTGTAATGCCATATTTACTTAGCATTCAAATAGTAGGTAATGGGCAATTTACTAGTAAGGGAGTAGAAAAAATTTATATACAGGGTCCCATTAGTGCGTAACTGTTCAATATTTAAATTTGTGTTGACAATCAAAAAGTTTTAATAAAAGTTATATGGATTTGAAAAATACATATTTTAAAAATATTTTTGGATATACAGGGTGTTTCGTTTTTGCCAGACAAATAGAAATGGATGTTTTTTAAATAGAACACCCCATATTTTATTTTATTTTTAGAATGGCTTGGGAATACTGTATTTAACCCTAGAATGTTTTTAAAAAATATTGCAGTGTTGCCAAACAATTATTTTTTTTAAATTAGAGAATGATGTAGACCCCAAATTAAATTATCATAATTTAGGTAGGTTTCATTAATTTCAAAATTGTTTAATATACAGACTTATAAAATACTAAGCTAACGGATAAGCTTCCTATAAATTTGCCTATGTAACAATACCAATGTGTCAATAACATATATACAGGGTGTCCTATCAGTGCATAATTGATCGATAGCTGTTTTATTATTAGAAATACGAAGAAATGTTTAATATAAAAGTTGTATGACAATATTTAACAAATATTTTTAAATATACAGGGTGGTCCATAAAAGAGGTGCTGACCAAGTCTATACTTTTTTAAAGCAAAACACCTTGCAGGTAGTAATACATATTTGATTTTTACATCGACAAACAATTTTAATTGACTTCATTTGCTATGTTGTATATAGGGTGTGTCAAAACGTGAGGTTACGATTTCCTCAATTTTTTAAATGGAATATCTTGTATTAATTAATTGGTGGTATAACATATAGGGTATTCCAATAAATGAGAAAATGGTTACCCCTTTTTTTGAACCACCCTACATACAACATAGCAAATAAATTAAGTCTATCTAATTATAACTCATATTGGAAGTGATGATGGGTTTCCAAAAAGTGATTATTTAATATTTTAATCTAAAAAAAACCGGATACTACTATGAAGATATGAACTCTGATGTTATTGAAGAATATTTTCAGCAAATGATAGAACATTAACCAAAGGGTTCAGTTATAAAAATGGATAACCTAGTTACCATTTCCGTCTAATTTGACGTGTGCCAAATACTTCATGGAAGAAAGATGATGTCATTAAGTGGCTAACAGACAGAAACATTAACTTTCCAGAAAAATCAATAAAAATATAACTACTAGAAATTGTGAAATTAAATAATACTACATAATACATTATGTAGTGGATGAACTTGCAAGAACACATGGTATTGATGTTGTGTGTCTTCCTTCCTATCACTGCAAACTAAATCCTATTGAACTGATATGGGCACAAGTTAAGGGATATGTAGGTAGACATAATACGACATTTAAGTTACAAAGGAAAATTGGCAAAAGGCAATCGAGCATGTGGAATTTGGACAAAATATAAAATACATCAGATCTGTCACCTCGGAAATGGAAAGATCTACAAAGATCAACCAGAAGTCCCTTTTTTGTGACAAATGGCTTGAGAAATATTTATTAATTATAAATTTTATGAAATATATGGTGTAAAATTGCCCTTCATTCTACACCAATGGGTTATGGTAAATTATCAAAATAGTGTGTTAACTAATAATAACGATTAACTATCATATACATATTTTTAAGTTAAAGTCTTTTTTGTAAGGGAAGATATTTAGAAAATATGTATTTATGAAATTCACTTTATCACCCTGTAGAATTAAAACTGGGACATTTATATGAAAAGTATATTTAGCTTTTCTTTTTAATTGATTAAGATCTACAAATCCCCAAAATTACTGTACTTTATTCTGAAACACCCTGTATAAATATATAAAAAATTAAAAACTTCATGATAAAAGACGTTGCATTGGTACTATATTCATAACACGCTGCGCATTCACCAATAATGTGAGAAGTGTTACCACCCCCCCCCTCCCCCCTCCCAAGAAAACAACCTACTACGCGCTTGATAATACCAGTAGGCTTGTGTCAAATAATATCATTTATTTTATGTACATTATTTTGAGCTAAATTACTTTTGTTCATAAGTGTAAGTTTCTAATGGTATGAAAATCAGTATTTCTGGATGTCGTTTCAATATAGTAATGAAGAATATGCAGACATTATTTTTGGGTTCGGTTTTTTGTAACAGAAACGGTAAAGCAGTAGTAAGAGAGTATCGCAGACGCTTTCCTAATCGCCGTTTACCAAATTCTAAGACATTTTCACATGTTTTACAATTCAGTAAGCAACATAAGTTTCCACCTACAGTTAAACATGAACAGCTCCGAGAAATAATCTTCGACAAAAAGAATTAGTAATCAATTAGCAGTACCGATAACAAGATTATGGAAAACTTTAAAAAAAGAAAATATTTGGATCCATTTCATGTACAAAAAGTACAGCGACTTGAACACGGAGACGACGTGCCCCGCTTATCTTTTTGTAGAGAAACTTTGGCTCACAGAAAGACAATATTGAGAATTCTATTTAGTGATGAATCCCAATTTACACGTGATGGGATCAATAACACTAGGAATGGTCATATGTGGGCAACTGAAAATCCTCATACTGTATCACGAAAACATTCCCAATATAGGTTTTCTATAAATGTATGGTGTGTTATTTATAAAAATCATTTAATAGGCCCTCATGGTTTTGAAGGCAGATTTAAATTTCCTTGGAGACATCCTGTTAAATTTGTTAAAAGGGATTAATACCAGAGGATTGTGGTTTCAACACGATAGTACTGGACCTCATTTTCAAATACTGGTCAGAGACCATTTAAATCATCTTTTCCCAAATAGTAAGTAATGGATAGGTCAATTGGCCACCAAGATCTTCAGATCTAACACCTTTGGATTATTTTTTATGGGGCTACCTTAAATCAGAGGTGTACAACGAATAAATAAATACCTGAGCAGTTATTGGAAAAATTTAATAACGTATGTAACAACTTTAGAAATAAACCAGAAATAATTGACAAATCAGTGAAAACCCTGTTAAAACGTTCGCAGAGGTGTATTGACGTTTACGGTGTTCATTTTGAAAATCTACTTTCGTTTTAATTATTTATTTGTGTGTTCTGTTACTTTATCAAATAAAGTGAGTCCGGTCCTGTGTAGATGTTCAATTTTTCATTGGAAAATGCAGTAGTTGAAAATAAATGAAGATGGTACCTAATTTGTGTAGAGTTTTAAAAATACAAAATAATATATTTGATTTCAATTTTGTAAATACTGATTTATAATATTGTAGTCGCCATTATAAAAATTTACTGTTATAAAACCAATATGGTGCTATTAAATATTATTACGTTATTTTATTTATTGATCCACGTACTATTTAAATGTACAGTAACATTTATTAAAATTCGATATACACGGTAATATTCTAGCTAAGAAGAGCAATATAAAAGAAGAGAGTCCGGTCCTGGAATTTTTTTAAAATTAAATTATGGTTTTGATTAACCTAAGAGAGTGTAACTTTTGTACAAAATTTTATCAAAATATATCTAGTTGTTCAAACAAAATGACCGATTTTAGTTTTGGCAAAAAATCATAAAACACTCTATATCTCAGAAACGAGTAAGATTAAAGGTTAAGTATGGGGGTATTCTGAACTCAGCTAAGTGTACTCTACCTTCCATTAAGCTTTGTCCGTTTAAATCTGAAACACCCTGTATAGAGATCATGTTTCTCCATACATTCGCAGGCTAAATGAATATAAAATTCGGGAAAGGATAAATAAAATATTTATATTTAATTTTTTTGTATAAAATTTCACAGTATTTACATAATATCTTGCTAAGAAGATCAACTATACACAATGTAAATTTAAGAGTCAACACTTTTACAACCCCAGTGCATAGAACTTCAAAATTTCAAGGTTGTTTTAGTTATGTTGCACCATTATTATTGAATTCAGAACTTAATTATTTAAATAGGCAGAAGGACTTCGGTCGATAGCGTATTGGACTGAATTTTCAGTTCAATAAATGACAATTATTATTATTTAAATCTGAATTTTAATAATTTTGTTAAGACTGTTAGGTAAGTTCTTATTTTAAGATGATTTAATTTAAAATTTAAAATAATTATTTTGTGAATATTTTTTTGTTGTTATAATGAGGATGAATTGAAAAACGGCTTAGCCGAATTCATTCCTTTTGAGACAATAATGTATTTATAGTTGCTCAATAAACATTATTTATTTATTTATTATTATGTATAATTGGAACTCAGGGTAGGAAACATAACAACAAATTTTGATGATTTTAAGAGAAAATAGGGTTTGCGCATGAGTAACGGAGTTTACGAATTAAAATTAACTCGTAAGTTGTAAGAGTTCTGATATTTCCGCTGTGAGGTTTTGCTATTTGAGTAATTTTAATGTTTCTATTTAAGAGATACTTACTTCTTCGTCCTCAAAACTTAATAGATCTGAATAATTAAATTCATCCAAAACTTTTGATACAATGTTCATGCAGGATTCTTGAATTTTTCTTTGGTTTTCCATATTCGGATCCAAGCAATATGGTTCATCATTACAAATTTTTGAAATAACCATAAGATGATTTTCCTTATAGTTGTTAATGAAATCTGCCATGTCTATGGAAATAATTCAATAAGAAATTTATTACGAATAAAAAGAATATAAATTACCTTCAAACAGATTTTCATCAAAGACTAATATATCATCTTCTATTAATACATCTGTTAGAGAATTTTGATTTTTATCTTCGCCAATATATAAAAGATCTCCAAATACGATGCCATCTTCCTTTTTATCAAACTTAAATTTAATACTGTGGGCTTTTTGTAAATGCTCAATGCTTTTTTGCCTAGATCTTGAAGTAGGCTTCAATACATGCTTATTTGCAGAAGAAACTTGTCCACAACTGTCATATTCGATAACCTACAAATTTATATGTATTTTTAAAATGTAAAAACAGCCAAAAAAAGAAGAGGAAAATATAAAAACTTATATGAAATTATCAATCTATGTAACTATTTACTTCATTGACCTTGTCAAATCACCAGGCCTACAGGGTTGCCATAATTTTGCCATATCATAGCCTGTCAAAACTCACTGGTAGCCATTTTGTTTGGAATACCTAAGTTGAGTTTGGGAGGTGAACTCCTTTTACTCCATAACTAACTTCAGTCATTGTAATTCATTGATGTGAAGTTAGATACGGAGTGAAAAGAGTAAAAGGAGTCCACATCCCGAACTTAGCACTAATAGTAGAATCGCAGTCGACACGGAGTAATATATCTGTTAGATCAGGTGCTTATATTATTATTTATGGGGCATATAAAATCATGATTTAAAAATATATTTTTTTAAATATGCATTATTGAGTATTATTTCGGTATGTAGGTATTTTACAAAATGTTTTTTGAGTTATTTGCAATTGTTATATAAATGGTAGAGTTATCTGTTTGAGTAAATTAACAACAAGGTATATAACAAATATTTTTCAAGACCTATAAATTTGACTATTAGGTAGACATACATTAAATTGTTTAAATCGTTATTCATCATTGACTTCTTGGAAATTTTTGATGTCAAGGTGAAGTTATTGACAAAAGGAGAGAAAAGTTTCAGCTTAGATTATAGAAAGTAATCTGAGGGTTCAAAAATCTATAAACGTGACCATAATTGTATTAAAAATGTAAATGGGATAAATCCTTAGATTATAGAAATCTATAATCTATGGGTTAATCGTTATTTTATCATCTTGGAGATTACTAATACCATGGAAAAACCAAAATTATAACAAGGGGGTGGGATTATAAGATGGTTACCTACCTAGGATTTGGTATGAAGATAAGATAGGCAGTTGCAGTTCCCAATATTACCTACCCTGTTTAATTAGCTTTCTATATATTATAGTAAGAAGTTGTGGTTATTTTCGGTTAATAGTGACAGTAGTATTGAAAAATGCAGTATGGTTCTAGTTCAAAGTTAACACCTGTGAAACGTATAAAAAAAGGATAGGATTTGTTAGTTAAGAAGAAAATATTTGCAAGCAATGTTTATAATTATTGCCTAATAATGGAAATTCCTTCGTTTTCTGTTGATGATACTGTTGAAAAGACAAGTAATATAATGGGTGTAAGCAAATCAACGATATATAAAATAACAAGTGAATTAAAAAGTGGAGTTGTTAAACCCCCAAAGAAAAATGCAGGAGGTAAGAAAAAAGTGGAATTTACTGAACAAATTAAAAGCAGAATAAGAAGAAAAGTTCAGGAATTTTATTAAAAAAGAGATTGCAATGGTTTTGGACGATATCAATGGTATTTTCTTAAAATGGGAAAGACAAAACTACAGGAAACTCTAATAGATTTGAAGTTCAAGTGGCATAAACAGGACAGGAAAGCAGCACTTATTGATTCTGAGGAAATTGTTTGTTGGAGACGGAGATATCTTAGAACCATTTTTAAATTACGTGCAGAAGGCAAAAAAATATTTTATTTGGACGAAACTTGAGTGAATGAACGTTACACAGTTAGCAAAATGTGGTAGGACACAAACAAACATTCAATCTTCACGACAAGCTTTTTTGGAAAGATTATCTACAGGATTGAAGGTTTCTTCCGGCAAAAGACGACGTCTAATTACAACTCATTTTGAAAGTGATGACGGGTTTTCAAAACGTGGTCCTTTAATATTTCAATCTAAAAAACCGGAGACTACCATAAGGATATGAACGCTGATGTTTTTGAAGAATATTTTCAGCAGATGATAGAACATTTAACAAAGGGTTCAGTTATAGTAATGGATAACGCTAGTTACAATTCCCTTCTAATTGGACGTGTACCAAATACTTCATAGAAGAAAGATGATAGTCTCTTCATCAACTACAGTTGCTAATTATTTTATTGATTTCTTTGTCTCAACAGCTACAAAATTTATTAAGAGGTGTGTCCAGTAATGCTAATTTAAATTATGTTGATGACTATCCAAGATCATTATACATATTGGATGTAACGCCAGAAGAACTAAAGAATACTATCAACCACTTGAAAAATAAAAACTCAACAGGTGATGATAACATCAGTAATGTGATGTTAATATATATCAGCATCCATATAATACATCCGCTATGCTACATCCTCAATGAGTCCTTTAAATCTGGTATTTTTCCAATGCGATTGAAGACTGCTGTTGTAATACCTATTCACAAAAAAGGAGATCCTTCCCTAGTAGAAAATTATAGACCAATTAGTAATTTTGTCTTGTTTTTCCAAAGTTTTTGAAATTGCTATATGTAACAGACTATTGCCATTGTTAGAAATAAATCATGATACTATTACTCGAGAAGATAAACCCACGCGCATGCGATCAGCCCATCTGTCTCGCACGCCTGACGTCCCTTGGAGACTACCCGACTCAGCAACAGCAACGGCGCAAAGCGGTTTTGCGTGTATTACTGATTGTTTAATTTTCTTTTTTTGATTTGTTGGGTTTTAGAAGTAAACGTGCGTAAAGCTTTTTATATGTTATATTTAAAAACATTTACTATGGTATACACTGCGCAGTAGTGGGTTGTTCAAACAATAACAACCAAAAACATACCGCTGCAAATTGTTGCTGTTTAACTTTTAAGACGATATATTACTTGTTTATCCAAACATTTTTAATTTTTACCCCTCCTTTTTACATTCATCCGTAATTTTTATAAAAATATTAAATTGATAGTAAAATGAAAATGTCTATACTTCTAGCTCTAGCTCTAAAATAAGATTTTTTTACAAATATTTTAAATTTTTACCCCTCCCCTTTTTACTCTTTTTCTAATTATCTATTACAATATTAAACGGATTATAAAATCAAAATGTCCATAGCCAAAAATCTATAAAACGACATATTACTCGATTTTTTACGAAAAATTGCAATTTTTTACCATTTTCCCCGAAATTTCACCCCCTTCCCCTTTACCAATTTTACTCAAAAATATTCAAATCCGACCCCTAATGGAATAACACCTATCTATAGCGCAATTGCTTTTTTTGCTCATAATACTTTTTTTACACGTTTTGGGATATTTTAAGATGATTAGGCAAGCCAAAAAATATTTAATTTAATAATATAATATTATAAAAATAATATATCAATATTATAATAAATAAACATAAAATATTGATTAAAACCGCCTTAGCGTAATGCTTTTCCATGCCCACGAGATGGATTGTTGTCAACGGGTGACGTCATGCGCAAACGTGGTCGAAATTGAATCGTCAAGTAGGCTTATCTTCTCGAGTAATAGTATCATGGAAATAATGTTATCACAAGTACACAGCATGGGTTTCAAAGTGGTAAGTTAACTAAAACAGCAGTTTTCAATTTTGTTGAGAGAATTTTAGACTTTTTAGATTCGGGAAATATTGTTCACGAAGTTTTATTAGATTTAACAAAGGCTTTTGATTGTGTGAATCACCATATACTTCTTAATATACAAAATGGTGGTGCGAGGTAATGTATATGACTGGTTTCAATTTTATGTTCCAAATAGGACACAACGGGTTTGTTTTAAATGCGACAATAGCGAATATTACTCTAAATCAAAAAATACCATGCTGAAAACAAAATCTTGAAGTTAATATATAAAAGAGATAGATTGTTATTGAAAGAGTAAAACCAAATTTGGTAGATTTTCACACTTTTATTTTAAAAATATAAATTTTTTTTTTAAAAAACACTAACATGACATGTTTCGAAGTACAACTTCTTTTTCAAATGAAAGATAAAAAAGTTAGTCAATGAATTGGGCTTTTCAGTCATACTTTTTTAAAGAAAAAATTTTCATCTAAAAAAAAGTTGTAAGAAAAAATATCTTAGGGGGTTGATTATTTCAACCCCTTCTAAGCATACTTCAGGATTGAAAAAATTTCAAAAAGTGTACTTTTATTGACAGATAATGTTTACCAAGTTTCGTGTCTTTAGCTTGATATACAGGGAAAATAAAAAAGAAAAATTATTTTTTTTTTAATTTTCGAAGGGGTGTAACTTTTCCGGGGAGGGTTTTTTCAAAAAAATTTATACCAAACACTCACATTAATTTTCATCACAGAATCACCCCTTTAATTTTTTCGGTGTTATTTAAATACATATATAATGAAAAAATTAGCAATGTTAGATGTTTATATATTCATGCAGTGTGTTGTTATATACAAAAAAAAATTAACTTTTAAAAAACCCTTTAGAACATAGAACAACACTAGAACTGCTTAGAACATGTGCATTAAAGTACCAAAACCAAATAGTGAGTTTTTAAAAACAGTGTAAATTATCTAGAGACAAAGTTCTATAACGCTCTACCTTTTCATATAAAATTATTAAACAAATATAAAAAATACGTGTGGCACTCGTTTGCTGCCGCGGTAAAGCTATTGCATAGCATTTTTTATCAATTTATGCAATTATAATTATTTATTTTATTTATGCAGTATTTTTTTTCTTTGATATTAATTCAAGTTACACTTTTTGAGCGTGGTGACCGATAAGAAAACAAATTTTTTTCTTTTATTGAATAAATGAGAAGTTAATATTGTTTAAAATATTTTTATTATCTTACAATACATGTAGGTTATTCAGGAATTTTTATCATTGAAACTATAGGTTTATGGTAACTGAAATAAGAAACATAAGTTTGAGACTTGACATCCTATAAATATCTAGAAAATACGGCGTCAATGGTGGTCCCATATTTTGTTGTGGATTCTTGTCGATCATTATTCATTTTCAAATTCAATTTTTCAGAAAAATTGTGTCTAAAAGAGATAGAATCAGTTATGAGTAGTTAGCAGCTAGTCTACACGCATACGTCTAGTCGCACGCACACAAACACCGTGCCGAAGTCTGCCGAACTCAAACTTTTTTCAACGCCGCACCGCTGTGCCGATCGGAGTGGGGGGTGTTAGGTTTATTTTCGTTACGGAATTTTTTTTTCGATTTTTCCATTTTTCGATTTTTTCGATATTTCGTTTTTTCTTTTTTTCGATTTTTCGTTTTTTCGATTTTTCGATTTTCGGGTTTTTGGATTTTTCGGTTTTTCGATTTTTTCGAGGGGTTAGGTTTATTTTTGTTACGGAATTTCTTGATTCGGTCGCCGCGCTCAAAGCCCGCCATAAAATCTGTGCAATAGCTTAATAATGAAATAGTTAACACTGATAAAATAAAAATTAATATTTTTTCTACACCGTATTATAATAATGCACTTATATGCCCATAATAATAATAATATATTTAACATAAACAATCGATTATTGGACTTAGTTTTCTGTAATGAATCATGCACTGTTGAAAGGGTATATGATTTGATGGTTCCTGAAGATGTCTCGCATCCTGCTTTGAATATTAATTTTCAAATATCTAATCCTCGTAGTAAACCTAATCCAGTAAATAAAAATTTACAGTATAACTTTCGTAAAGCTAATTATATGATGTTATATCAACTAATAGCTTCATGTGACTGGTCTTTTCTCAATAATGTGAATAATATTGAAACTGCATGTAAGTTATTTTATAAACAACTACATGGTATGATGGATATATGCATTCCCAAATATGTTCCAACTGCAAGAAAATACCCCACATGGTTCAAAGGACCTATTATTAGAGATATTAAAAAAAAAAGAGAAAGCACGAAAAAAGTTTAAGCGCAATAATGATTTAAATGCCTTCGAAGAATTTAAACGGCTAAGATCCAAAATTAAAAAGGACGTAGAGAAAGCACATGAAGACTACGTTAAAACATTACAAGAGAATATAAAAAGAAATAGTGGGAACTTTTGGTCATACGTAAATTCTAAACGGAAAGATGGTGGAATACCTGAATTTATGACTTATGATGATTTAAATCTTTTAAACATGCAGGATATTGTAAATGGATTTGCTACTTACTTTAAAAATTCCTACAGTAATTCATCAAATTTTGATGTTGACTTTGAGAGTGATTTATCAAATAACTTACATGTACATATAGCTGAATTTAAAGAATCTGATGTGTCGAAGGCATTAAAGTTAAAATCTAAATTTACTAAGGGACCTGATAATATACCATCCTTCATGGTTCGCGATTGTTCCCATGCGTTAGCTATTCCTTTAAATAAAATATTTAATTTGTCATTGCGTACTGGTACATTTCCTAATGCATGGAAGAGGTCAAGAATCTGTCCTGTTTTTAAAAAAGGTAAAAAAAATTGTATTGAGAACTATCGACCCATCACTATTATATGTAATTTTGCCAAAGTTTTTGAAATTTTACTATACGATAATATTATACCACACGTCAAACATCAGATAGTGGACGAACAACATGGTTTTTGTAAGAACAGGTCAACAATAACAAATCTATTCTCATTTACACAATACAGTTCTGCAATAGTTGATGGCGGCGGTCAACTAGACGTAATATATACAGATTTTTCTAAGGCTTTCGACAAACTCGATCATAGAATATTACTTCAAAAGCTTAGCAAGTTTGGATTGTCCAAGCCTGTCATAAATTTTTTTCAATCATACTTGACAAACAGAACCCAGTTTGTTGAAGTGCGTGGATTTGAGTCTGTCGATATCTTAGTAACCTCTGGCGTACCTCAAGGCTCGATTCTGGGACCGCTTTTATTTATACTATTCGTAAATGACATTATTAATGACGTTAACGTAAAATATTTAATTTATGCAGACGATGTCAAATTTTTTTATCAGGTAGATATCTTAAATGATTGTCTTAAATTACAAAGTAATATTAATAAAATAAATAATTGGTGTTTAAAAAATAATCTTCCATTAAATTCAAAAAAATGTAATATAGTGTCATATACCAAAAAAGATTTTCCAATTCTCTATAACTACTGTTTGGATGGTGTTATATTAAATAGGCCTGATTTTGTTATAGATCTTGGGGTAAAGTTCGATAGAAAACTTACTTTTAATGAACATCTAAATGACGTGGTAAAAGCATCATTCAGAAATTTGGGATTTATCATTAGGCATGCAGTTGACCTCAATTCTATCGAAACCATGAATATGTTGTACAATGCGTTTGTCAAATCAAAATTAGAATATGCTTCAATAATATGGAAACCATTTTATGATATTCACATAAGCGCTCTTGAAAACGTTCAAAGACGATATCTAAAATTCTTGACATTTAAGATAGACGGAACATATCCACCAATTGGGATAAATCACACGTTACTTCTAAATAGATTTCAAATGCAAAGCTTAGAATGTAGACGAAAAAATCATTCGTTAATATTCCTCTATAAACTTATTAACTACCAAATTGATTGTTCCGAGTTATTAGAACAACTTGTATTTAAAGTGCCAAGAACTGAATCTCGAAACAACTTAATGTTTTATCTCCCGCTATCTCGGACAAATTTATTAAAAAATTCGCCGTTGTATTTTATGTGTGAAAACTGCAACAACCTGCAAGGTAGAATTGATTTATTTTCTTGTAAGCTTTCGCAGCTCAAAAAATTGTAAAGCTGTTTCGGTACTATTTGCTTGTGTATAGTCATTAATTTATTTAATTTTTTGTCATATTATGTAATTTTTGTTATATTGTGTAAGTTTTGTTATGTTGTGTAATTTATCTTATATTCAAATTATGTCTTATTGTGCAATATGTTATATTTATATTTACTTTTGTAATTACAATTTTTTTCCTGCTCTATAACTAGGCATTTAGCCTGTAGAGCAGTGTATTTAATAAATAAAATAAAATAAAATAATCCGTTTCATAATGATACCCATTAGATACAGATTTTTCATTACGATACAGATTTTTAATCAATAGAAACCTACAATTTCATTTGACCTAGGTTCCTATGTAATTGTTTTAGTTGTCGAAACGTATTAAATTTTCGTAGATAGCTAAACTTCGATAATTATAATATTAAAATGTCTGATATCAGCGATATAGAAGACTCATCCACACATATCGGAGAAAGCAGAAAATACAGTACAAAATATTTTGCCGCAAAAATCTAGGGCAGTGGTCGCCAACCTGTCGATCGCGAGCTACCGGTAGCTCGCGGAGGCAATTCTGGTAGCTCTCACAACGATTTTAATTTAAAAAATACAAACTGCAAAAATCAGACAAGCTTCCGAAAATTCCACAAAAAAATCTAATTGTCATAATATTAAACATAAACAGCGGCAACGTTGCGGTGAGCGATCTGCTGCTGACGCCATCAAGCTAGAATCGGCTAGAACCGACCAGCCGGACCAGCGCGTTAGTGTTCGAGAACGATCAGGATTGCTTTGAACGGGATAAATACGCACGGCGCGGCGACATTGCGCTTAGTTTAAAACTGAACGGGTAACCAACGTCCAGCAGTTGGGTTAGTAGAGAACAACAAAAAATAATATTATGGCAAGCAGTTGTAAGAAGGTAAAGACATACCACTTTCATTCGGAATGGGAAGAACAATACTTTTTTACAGAAGTTAAAGATAAAAATGTGTTTGTTATGTAATACTTCGGTCTCCGTTGCTAAAAAAGGAAATATTGAGAGACATCATAAAACTGTACATTCTAATTTTGAAAAATCATTCCCACTACATTCTGCCGCCAGAAAGGAGAAACTGAAACAGTTAAGAAAGCAGTTAAATGGACAACAATCAATATTTTAAAGAACAGTCGACAAAAATAAGGCTGCAACTAAAGCATCGTACCGTGTGTCCCAGATAATTGCACAAAAAAAGAAACCTTATGAAGACGGGGAAATGATAAAACAGGCGTTTTTAGAAGCTGCTGATTCGTTATTTGCCAACTTTAGAAATAAAGACGAGATAGTTTCAGCTATATAATCTATGCAACTTTCTGCTAATACAGTGATGCGACGTGTAGAAGTAATGAGCAATGATATTTTTCACAGTTAAGAACTGACTTAGATAACTGTGTTTATTTTTCACTTCAACTGGATGAATCAACAGATGTCGTTGACACTGCCCAGATGGCCGTGTTCGTCAGGATGGTTTTTAGTGATTTTACGATTAAAGATCTTTTGAAGTTTATTCCACTGAAAGGACACACTACTGGACAGGAGTTGTTTTCTCATTTAAAAAATATTATTTCTTCCAATATCGAAAATGGTAGGCTTGACAACCGATGGCGCTCCAGCTATGGTGGTTTGTGATAAGGGTCTGGTGGCGTTATGTCGTAAAGATGAAACTTTTCCGCAATTTCTCTTTTACCACTGCATTATCCATCAGCAAGCAGTATGTGGAAATTTCCTGAAACTAAACAACGTTATGAAACTGGTAGTAAAAATTGTGAACAAGATTAGATCTCAAGCGTTACAAAGAAGATTATTCAAAACCTTGGCCGATGAAGTTGACTGTCAATACGGGGACATACTCCATCACTCTGAAGTCCGATGGTTAAGTAGAGGACGGGTGCTGAAACGTTTTAATGATGTCCTATCTGGCATAGTTCAACGCGATGAACCGACTCCGGAACTAGAGAATTCAATCTGGCTTAGAGATTTTGGTTTTCTCGTGGACATTACAGAGAAATTAAACGAACTTAATTTGCAGCTTCAGGGGAGAGACAAAAAAACTAGCGGAAATGATTTCCGATATAAAAGCATTTATCAAAAAGCTGGAGTTTTGGGAACAAAACCTAATTAACAGCGATGCCAAGCATTTTCCTATTCTTTCAGAAAAAATATCTCAAAATCTATTAGAACCCTATGACAGCAAATATCATGTAGAAATAGTTTCTACCCTGAAGAATATCTTCAAACTTGAGGATTTCAACGAAATGGCTTTAGTAGCGCAGTTTGTTGTTTCACCCTTTATGGAAATTGATATCCAACAGTTTGCAACTTGTGTTATGCATAACTTTGGCGCGAAGACATCGCTGCAACAGAAATGGAAGTAATTGAGTTTCAAAATGATTTAGCCTTAAAATCGTTAGTCTCAAGTACCAAATGTATCTGGCCTATTGTAAGTAAAGACAAATATTCAGTTATATGCCGTATTGCCTTGAAAGTGAAAGCATTATTCAGTTCAACCTATTTGTGTGAATCTTCTTTTTCCAATATGAAGTTTATTAAGAACAAATATCGCAATCGACTTACAGATGAACATTTGGATAATTGTATTCGAATGGTGTATCAAATTATACTGCAAACATTAAAAAAATTATCGATGAGTCTGAGTGTCAGCCTTCTCATTGAACGTGCTTTTTTATTTTTCAATGTTTATGTTCATGATAGTGCGTTACTTTTTTGTTGTTATTATTAACTATTTTTAAATCTTACGTGACATGCCGTTGTGGCTGGATAAAAGTTTGAGTTTATTTTTTAAACACCTTCGTTTGGTAGGTAGGAAAGTAGCTATGAACAAGTACGTACTAGTAATATTAGTTATTTTGTTATTAGTTTATTATTAGTACCTATGTATTATGTATTACCAGTTAAATAGTAAAATAAATACATATAAACTTAAGGGATGTATCATCCCTAATAAAAATGTCTAAACTGCTTTTTCAATGGTTTATTTCACGATCAAGTATTCTCAATTACAATGTTGCTGTGGTATTGCCACTGTCTATTAGCGTACTCCCCACTGCGCTGGTCTGCCTTCGCCCGCTCGTCCATCCTGACACGCATGTGTACGGACTTCAAGAATGTATGGTGGGGAGTATAGAGAAATACCGCTAACACGGCCATCCTACAATTGGTGCGTCCTCGCGCCACATATATCTGGAATTACAAAATACGAAAACAGAACTACTGTTACGACTTATGAACATTATCACTTATGTTCTTTTTAGACGCTAAATGATTAATTATTCTTTCAATTAATGTTGGTGGAATGGCCACCATTACCATAAACATTAGTGGAATTGCCACTTAATACTCTTTCAATAAATGTTGGTGGGATTGTCACCATTACAAGACACATTAGTGGGATTGCCACTAATTATTCTTTCAATTAATGTTGGTGGGATTGCCACCATTGCAGTAAACATAGTGGGATTGCCACTAACTACCTTTTTAATTAACCTTGGTGGTATTGCCACTAACTACCTTTTCAATTAACCTTGGTGGGATTGCCACCATTACAGTAGACATAGTGGGATTACCACTAACTATCATTTCAATTAACCTTGGTGGGATTGCCACTAACTACCTTTTCAATTAACCTTGGTGGGATTTCCACTAACTACCTTTATTTTTATTTATTGTTGGTGAGATTGCCACCCTAACACTAAACGCTAGTGTTATAAACCTAAACTCTAGTATTACTTTATTATCATAATTTATTCAGGAACATTTGGTAGAATTGCCATCCTAACACCAAACGCTAGTGTCATAAAACTAAACTCTAGTGTTACTTTATTATCATGATTTATTCTGGAACTTCTGGTGGGATTGCCACCCTAACACTAAACACTAGTGCTACCACACTAAACCCTAGTGTTAATTTATTATCATGATTTTTTTCTGGAACATCTGGTGGGATTGCCACCCTAACACAACACTAGTGCTACAACACTTAACCCTAGTGTTAATTTATTATCATGATTTATTCTGGAACATCTGGTGGGATTGCCACCCTAACACTAAACACTAGTGCTACAACACTAAACCCTAGTGTTAATTTATTATCATGATTTATTCTGGAACATCTGGTGGGATTGCCACCCTAACACTAAACACTAGTGCTACAACACTAAACCCTAGTGCTAATTTATTATCATGATTAATTCTGGAACATCTGGTGGGATTGCCACCCTAACACTAAACACTAGTGCTACAACACTAAACCCTAGTGTTAATTTATTATCATGATTTATTCTGGAACATCTAGTGGGATTACCATCCTAACACTAAACACTAGTGCTACAACACTAAACCCTAGTGTTAATTTATTATCATGATTTATTCTGGAACATCTGGTGGGATTGCCACCCTAACACTAAACCCTAGTGTTAATTTATTATCATGATTTATTCTGGAACATCTGGTGGGATTGCCACCCTAACACTAAACACTAGTGCAACAACACTAAACCCTAGTGTTAATTTATCATGATTTATTCAGGAACATCTGGTGGGATTGCCACCCTAACACTAAACACTAGTGTTACAACACTAAACCCTAGCGTTAATTTATTATCATGATTTATTCTGGAACATCTGGTGGGATTGCCACCCTAACACTAAACACTAGTGCTACAACACTAAACTCTAGTGTTAATTTATTATTATGATTTATTCAGGAACATTTGGTGGAATTGCCACCCTAACACTAAACGCTAGTGCTACAACACTAAACCCTAGTGCCTATTTATTATCATAATTTATTTAGTTAAATTTGGTGGGATTTCCACCATAAATCAACAAAAACAATTATTTTAATTTAATATTGTGGGATTTCCACTCACCTTTTTTTTTAAATTACTTCGATGACCATAGCAACTGATCCTGAGCGGCTACAGTTATTCGCTGTCGCTTTTTGTGAAGTTGATATATTTCATGTGGTAATACCTCTCCAACTGTGTAAGGCCCTTTGTATTTTGGCCTCAATTTTCCCCCACCTGCGAGCTGTGAATCTTCAATTGCCACGATATCGCCTGACTTAGATAATGTGGCTCGACGCCTAGTTTCATTGAATCGTTAACCTTGGTTTGACGGTCATCAATTTTTGTGATACTACGACGGCCTCTTCTACTGCTATTCACTGGTTTTCTTTTTCTGCTAAGAGTGTTGCTCATAATAATTTAAAGAGAGTTAATCATTACACATTCTACCATTTCCACATGGCACTTCGGTTACTATATAATCAATCTGCTTTACTAAGAAAGTTTTTGTAAGTTATTGAATTAAATGCAGCAGCTATAATAATTCATATTGGTTATCTCATTTCTTCAATAATTGATATTAGACAACATATGGAATCCTTAGAAATTGTTTCTAGCTTGCAATATTTTGAGAATGCATCGATTATAACTAATATTTGAATACAACCACTAGAGTTCACTAAAGAACCTGCATGATTAATATCTAATGTGTCTAAAATGTTATGTGACTTTTTCCATGTTACCAAAATTCACGTCAAGTGATGTATTTTTTTTTTAAAGCACTGACCCATTTTCGGCCAATATAAAATAATAAAAATAAACAGTCTCTGAATACCTTATTCTATCCTATATGTGAAGACCCATCAATATATAAAGTCAGAATAAACAAATAATCGCGCTGCGACGAACATACAATATTTTCGGAGATTTGTTTATAGTTGTCCTATTTAACAATTAGGTAGGTCAAAGTCAAAAACCGGCTTATTAATTATCTGATGACAAATCGTATCACTTTGCTGGAAATCTCGGAGCGTATGCTTATCGGTAATTTTGTTTGTTTATTGTTTTTAACGGGCACACTTTTAACTCGCTTACATAATTCACTGGATTTTTTTTTAATAAACTATATGTTACATTTTATGTCCAGGGTGGTACTCAATAGAAAAGTTTTAATTCTATAACTTATCACATCAACACGCCGCGCGCGTATATAATTTGTTTACAGCTTTTTCTCGAACCGAATTAGTCTGTATATACTATTGAATGCACACTGTACAGATACACACGAAAGTGTTCAACCGCTTTCACTATAACAAGTCTTTAGATTGTAAAAATGTTACGTTGATTCACAATCAGTCGTACGGCGACTATAGTATGCAATAGGTTTAGTAACAAAAGCAGTTACCTGTTTGGAACTTTCTTCTATTTCCATTTGATAACAGCTTGACTTCATGTCCAACGTGGTAAAATATTTTAAAAGCATTAATTTGATCTTCAAAACCTTTTTTTTTTAATAGCACAATAGGACTTTTATATTTTAAAATACAATAGGAATACTCTCCCTAATTCACCCCTTGTACTTACGAGTGAATTTCAATCTCCAAAGTTGACTGAGCTTGTGTGTGGAAAGAACGGCTATCATTTTATTTGTAGTGACGCTCCTGGACGACTTAAAGATGACTGCCATTTGACTTACAGATGGGGAAAATCCAGAAAACTTTACCCACCTTCATTTTAAGTGACCTCTGCGGATAATGTCACTGTTTATAATTTTCTTCTGCTGAATTTTGTCTTGATACGCTAATCGTCTTCGTCGATACGCTACTGGAGTATTGCATTTTAATCTAAATTGACATTTTTCCGGTAGTTATGTGGTCCGGAGATTTATTCTTGTAAAATATTAAAAGATTCTTCACTTGTATTTTAAAAGTGTCTATTAATTCTAATCGATTAATTTTCATATCGTTCAATTTTTTATTGTAAACACTTGGAATATTGAGCAGGTCTTGATGTAACTTAATCGTGTTGACATTTTTCTCAACACGTAAACAAGGTCGGCATATGACATTGCTTCTAATAATCTTCAGGAATCACATTATTTGGAACGACCTCTAACGTAATAGTCGGCAAAATCACAAAGATCGATATTCTAAACATCTTTTGAGTTTCAAGTCTCAACAAATACACGTACATCAGCTGGTCTAATCGTTCCTTTTAATGTTTTCTATACGGAATGTTTAATTATTGAACTGTCAACATCACTATCAATAATGTATTCTAATGACTGAGCTTACTCAAAGTATAATAACATGGTTATCGGCTGTCGGTGTCGAATTTAGATGGCATTATTTATTTTAACACAAATGTTTTTTTTAGACTTTCTTTGTTTATAACAATAATTGGATTCGAGGTGACCCATTTTTCTTTTAATGAATGCTTTAATACTGTCGGATTTTTATGTGTAGTAACCGTGTTAAATGTACTCGCCTGTTATGTACTCTGACATGATATTATTTGTTGGTGTCCTGGCGGCGGCTTCTCGTTTAAACTGACTTCTTGGTTTTCTAATTATCTCTGCATTTTTCGTCATTCTCGGGAACTCAAGTTAACACGGATCGCATCAAATTCGGCAAGTAATTTTATGAGCTCACCACTCACGTTAGGAATTTGGCTTTTGAATTGTCTAAACCGGAACTTAATGCCACAGCAAAGCATTATTAAAATTTAGTGATGATTCACAATTTTTGATTTTCACAATCACACACCTGTGAGTTACAATCATGGCATTGAAGCGTAGCCTTGTATTCACGAGCAGCTGGTGTTTCCTTGTCAGCAAATGCAACAATTAGGTCATCACAAAGTCTTGCCACGTTCGAGACAGAAGTCGCCAGTCACAACAATAACAATAAGCAAGATTCTTAGATGCTTTGCTCAATTTAGCGGTCATGAAGTTATCTCTAACGCTGAGTTCGCCTTTTATTTTTGGTAGCGTTACTCAAACCATTCTTTTATGGAATATGTACTGTCGTCAGGGTCATAACTAGTAAGTCGAAAACTGCACAGGCGCAAATGTCGGCGCTTGCGTATTAGATTAATTTGTTCCTGCAACACTGGGCGTTGGCTTGGCGAACGGTTACGTAGCCATCTTGGAATGTTGAGATACATCAGCATTTATTACAGTTCATCAAATTTCTAGAGGTGTTCGACGCCCAGACAGAGAACGCGCTACGTGTGACTAAGATAGCTATTGTACAGTCTGCTAAACAAGTTATTTTAAATAGTTTTTAATATTTTTAGGTAATTAAATTTTAAAAGTGTGGAATAGTTTAGGGATTAAATTGGTCTGATTGGACTTTCTTAGAACGTTTTTAAAAGCAGCTAAAGATAGTATGTAGAATTGAAAATAATTATTATGCCATAAAAGGTGTTTTGGAATTCCTTCAACCTTTTGAAATTGAGTCAGAAAATATAAATTTTATAGGATAGCGGAAAATACCTATAATTTTTTTGTAGGCCTTTGTAAATCGTGGAAATAGTTTATATTTTATTTCTACCTTATTATTATTAATAACGGTTGTTTCTGAAACATTACTAAAATTTTCGAAATTTTGTTTTTCTACAAAATAATAAACTATACTATTTAGAAAAAAATTTATTTCTCTTATAATTTTATAAAAAATAACAGGGGAATATTTACATTTCTTGATCTATTAAACAAAACGATAAATTATCTCGACGAATGACACCATGTTCTAGTAAGGAAGCTAGCTTTACATTTTTATTGGTGGTTTCATGGGTTTCATATCAATTTTTTGTAATTGTAGTTTACACGTACATATACCTCTTAACACTTGTTTGCTTTATTAAAAAAGTGTGTTGTTGTGATTTACGTCGAAATAAGTCAAAAACAACCCCATATAAAATCAAAAAGGAGAAACGGAAAAAAATTGAGCCTGTAAATGAACACAACTCAGAAACAAAAATAGCTATCTAATAATAAAAAAATAAAATTTGATTCTTGTGCAGCTTCATCTATATCATTAACTGTTTTTGGTTTTTTAATGGTTTTTCTTGGTGATGAAAATTCCGATATCTCACGGTTATCGATTCTTTTTTTCTCTCCAGAAATGCGGACGACAGTGTTTTTAGATACTCCTGTGGCTGCAGCAACACGATCATTTACATTTTTAAATGGTATTGAAGGTGAATTAAAGTTTCCTTCTCTTCTCATAAACTCTATAACATTGGCTATTATTTCGCGAGATTGACTGTTAATCACGCGGCCTCTTAATTTGCTATTAAACTCCATACAACTGTAATGAGCAAAAAACACAAACGAAAATAAAAGAAATGTTTTAGCGAAATTTAAATCTGACATTTACGTCTGAATGAAATAGTGAAATACTTGATGCGCAGAGTGTACTTTTATTGCGTAAATCCGTCGGGATGCCTGTCAGTAGTGCTTTCTCTGTCTAGCCGTCGAAAGCCTCTAGAAATTTGATGAACTGTACTCTTGGGCTGCTACAAAGTTTATTATTATTTCTTACCACTGAAATTTAGCATGCTTTGAACTATGTCCGTTCACATTGTCTTTAGCATCGACCGACATTGTGTTCTGCTGACGCACTGTCACGAGGTTCAGGATTTTCGTCCGCCATTATCACTAGCACTAACTTCAACTGAAATTACTAATTATAGTCTATTAGCCACGGTACGCGTAGTGATCCCACTTCTGATATAAACTTAAGGGATGTATCATCCCTAATAAAAATGTCTAAACTGCTTTTTCAATGGTTTATTTCACGATCAAGTATTCTCAATTACAATGTTGCTGTGGTATTGCCACTGTCTATTAGCGTACTCCCCACTGCGCTGGTCTGCCTTCGCCCGCTCGTCCATCCTGACACGCATGTGTACGGACTTCAAGAATGTATGGTGGGGAGTATAGAGAAATACCGCTAACATACATATAATGATAAATTAACTGTGGATTATTTCATTTACGTTGCGTTACGTGGCTTCCGTGTGGGTAGCTCGCTGTTTATTCAAAAATTAACAAAGTAGCTCAACACATTGAGAGGTTGGCGACCACTGATCTAGGGAAATACCAATACCCGAAGTAATACCATTAATTACAATTTTGTAGAATTTTTTATAGAAATACGAGTAATTACTGTTATTGCGTTCAATACCAATATAAATATAATATTTATAGGTCTTGATTATTTATCGGGTGTAGAAAAAATAGCGTATGCAACTCTCATGTAATGGTTATTAATACACGAGCATTAAGCGGGATACGAAACGAGCCAAAGGCGAGTTTCGTATGGTTGCATAATATACTATTATAAATCTTGCAAAAAAAATTAATATCTAATATTTACGCCAGCCGGGAATATTTGTGATACCAATTTATTAGAAGTCAGAGAAAGCTCTTCTAGTTCTTGTATTGCATAAACGTTCCAGTCCGCAGACGTATATTTAACTCCGCTTCATACTAATACGAATAGGGTCGGATAAAATCTTCCACGGCTTTCAAAACTCCGCAGCGCTGTGCCGGTCGGAGTGGGGGGTGTTAGGTTTATTTTCGTTACGGAATTACGGAATTTATTGATTCGGTCGCCACGCTCAAAGCCCGCGATAAAAAATATGCACGTTTATTTTTTTTTAACCTGAATATAATATTCTTACGTTTATATTATTTTGTAAGTTAATAGAAAGTTTGTGAAAGTTTAAGTACAAAAAACTTAAGTTTCAATTTTGTATTTGACATTAAACATGGCTGAACTATTTGGAGGCAAGGTTATTTAGTTTATTTAGTTAAATTTAAGTTTGAAAATTATAATTAAATTTGAGCTGATGGGTTTTGAATATTTTTTATAGAATTTAAGGTAGTTCACTCGCGACAGTCGTACATAAAAATATCGCGTAATGGTGAATACCAAATGTTCGAGATTCTCAATGCTAATTAATTTTATTTTTGTAAGAGACTGTACAAAAGATATGTATATAAACACATATGGACGTTATAATTTTAATCAAATTCATCCGACAATCTCGCAAATATATAAACGGTATGGTATAGAAATTTGTGACTTCCTCATACCAATTTTAAGGGTTTGTTTTGGTTCAAACAGAACCGCTGATTCCAGTTCTCAAACACAGAGGACGAATTAATTTTTCAAGAACACGTCGCGAGTTTATCACAACGCGTGATTTTAATTCCTAGTGCACTTGTGAAATGAACCAAATTTAACACATTCGTCTCCGGCAACGCACGTCGCGCGTTGATGTAAATTTTACCGTGTGCCACTAACGCGCCTGGCACGTTTCCCACCTATTTTTTCATATTTGCCTAAATTGATGGTATCATGTTATGTAGATTATTGAAAATTTAATGGTACATAAAATAAGGTGTAATTCGTTTCAGGGAATACTTGGTTTCGTCTACGGCAATGCCGGTTGCGCGTTAATGTAAATGTTACCATAGGGTAAGAGGCATAGACATAGGCCAGTAACGCGTCTGGCGCGTTCTCAATTTATTTATTCCGATTTTCCCAAAACGAAAATAGGCAGTCAGTAGCATGTACGCAGGGTGTTTATTATAGTAATAGAGGGTGTTATTTAATGTTATGTACTTATTTTAACGGAAAATTCTTGGGTTAATTTTGAGTCAAAAAGTTTATATGTATTCCTATAATACTGATTGATATCAACTTAGTTCTGCTTATTGCAGGCATATAATCACATCTTCCTTTTTTTGACCGGCAACGACGTTGAATAACCAATAAAAAATCTCAAAACCTTTGTATTTACCATTTTTTTTCTAAAACACTACCGCCGAGTAATTCTGCTGTTTCGGGTAGTTGGGATCCCCGTGCATAGTGAACCGTCAAGAAAAAAAAATAATAATTAGAGGCGGCTGTGAAATATAAATGTTTGGAGTTGCTATGTTCCAAAAATAATAATGTCAGTGTCAGATTCACAGTTCAATAGAGATAAAGAATTTTTTATTTATTTAATTGATAATTCGAAGTTGCATAAATTTGACGGTTTCATTGGCCAGTTTTAAATTTAAAATGAATACCGATAGTGCACCGTCAACGTCAAAAAAAGGAAGATTTGAGAACTACTATAAGCCTGCAATGAGCAGAACTGAGTTGATATCAGTATTAGAGGATTCTAGTGATGATCAAGTGGATTATATACATGATTCTGACTGGCAAAATGAAAGTGAAGATAGTGGTAGTAATGGTAATTCTCAAGGTGAGAATTTATCTGAAATCCAGCAATTTCTTCAAGGAGATAATCATAATCAAAATGAATAGCAGCTTCTACAAGCAAATGACTTTACTTGGTCTAAACGGGTAATTCAACCCGATAGAATACCATTTACAGGTCAACCTGGTTTCAGGATAAATCCAAATGGAAATGCTCCTATAGATTATTTCAACCTGGTAGCCAATAATGATTTTTATGAACTTGTTATTTCAAATACAAATGACTATGCTATTGAAATAATTTCAACAAGTGAAACAGAATCAAGCAGGATTTCTTTCTGGAAAGACTTAACTGCAGGTGAATTTAAAACTTTTCTCGGTCTTGTATTCCATATGGGAACAATAAAGCTAAACCGCATAAATGATTATTGGAAAACTAATCGGTTATTTAGTCTGCCAGTTTTTGCGAATTATATGAGTCGCAATAGATTTATTTTAATTTTACGTGCCTTGCATTTTTGCGTGAATACAGATGAAGCCGTGAGTAAGCTGTATAAAATATCCCCTTTGATTGATTTTTTCAACGATAGAATGGCAGCTATTTATTATCCGAAAAGAGAGATAACAATTGACGAATCTTTAGTTTTGTGGCGAGGAAGACTTCAATTTAGACAGTATATAAAAGGTAAACGACACAAGTTTGGTATAAAATTATATATTTTAACAGAATATACTGGAATTATTCAAAAGTTAATCGTCTACGGTGGTTCACAAGATCGTACAATTGGAGGAAGAGATCACACACAAAAAGTCGTACTGAAATTAATGGAGAGTCATATGAACACTGGACATGCTTTGTATATGGATAACTTTTATAATAGTGTTCATTTGCCTAAAAGATTACTCGAAGCTAATACCTACGTCACAGGCACATTGCGACAAGACAAAAAAAGTAATCCGAAAAATTTGATGACAAAAAAAATTAGAAAAAATCAAGTAGCAAGTATGTACAGTCCTGAAGGAATATGTATTACCAAATGGAAAGATAAACGAGAACTTTGCATATCTTCAGAATTTTGTGATCAGATGACTGCAACAAGATCTAGAAGAGGAATTGAATCCGAAAAACCTGAATTAATTGTTAAATACAATAAATATAAATATATATGGTATTGACTTAAGTGATCAAATGCTGAGTTACTACAGTTGTGAACATAAGTGTATAAAAAAATTGGAATACATATTTTCCAAATAATATTAAATAATGCACATTTCCTCTATAATAATGGAAACGAGAGAAAAATGTCGTTGTACAATTTTCGACTATCTGTTATTGAAAGCCTTTTAGGACCATCGCCACAATCTCTGCGTGTGAGAACACCATCAGTTGGACATTTACCTCAGTATTGTCCAAAAGGTCTTAACAACAAAACCAAAAGAAGACGTTGTAAATATTGTTGGGACACCAGCAAAATACGAAAGGATTCTATTTTTTACTGTCCTCAATGTTCCAATGAACCTGGTTTGTGTTTGGAGAATTGTTTTAGACTATTCCATGAGAATTTGCATAATTAAAATTTGTTTAGTGTTACGTCCCCGTTGGATATAGTTTTAATTACTTGTATTTCATTCATGTTCTATGTATTTCGAGTTTTTGTTCTTTTTTAAAAATAATTGTTACGTTTTGCAAATCGAAACGCGCCCAGAGCGGTGGCGGCACATGGAACAAAATTTCAAACCACATGCCAGCGCCGCGTCAGCGCGGTCATTTTTTATTTTTATTTTACACGAAAAAAAAATTCATAATCTGTTTATCTAGACACAGTTTAATATTTAACAATAAAATATATCACAATATTTTGTAAAAATCGTACTGGCATGTAGATATTATTTGAAAATTATACCGGAGACGAATGTGTTAAGCTTTGTAATTGGTTACTTGAAGGCTGTCAGCAGTGATCGGCTTCGATCGGTGACCCTCGAAAGTCAAAAAGAAAATGTCATATTTATTATTTCTTTCATTTTAGACGTTTGTGCACTTTGTATTGTTTTTATTTTTTTAACAAATATTAAAGTTTAGGAACAAAAAAAAGAGTACAAAAATATTGTGCGCAGAGTTAATTTTCTTTTGCTCACTATGACAGTTTCATTTGAATCTAAATTATATTAGATGAAGAAAGGCAATTGGTAAGTTAATTTGATTTAGAGTGGGTTTATTTATACTTATACCGTTGTATGAAGATAATAATGTAATTATCTTCATACAACGCTTATACTATTTTACCTGTGGTATTTTATAATTGATATTTTTTTGATATTCATGTTACAGTAGGTACCTATCTACAGTTCAAGTAACTAAATAATTTTTTTTTTTTTTATAAGCGTTTATATTAATTTTATGACAAAAGTACCTATATAAAAAACATTCTATATATTCTATACACTCGGTAATTCAAATTGGAGTAGGTAAAGGCCCATTTTTTTATTTTTAGGTTTTAAATATGCTACCTAGTAATTTTGAGACCATAGTAACTGATTATAGTTGCAGTACACGGGGAGTTGTTCTGGAAATACGAAGAAATATTAATAATAAAAATGAAGCTCTTTGCTGGAAAAAGGAGTTTGAAGAGAAAACTAAAACTACTTTTAATTCAGATTCCACATATCAGAAAAATACTCAAAAAACTGTATTTAAGGTAAAAAACAAGTTAATCCAATAAAGTTAATATACAACAGGTTCTTTCGCTCATCACACTATAGATGTAAAATCCACTATACCTTTTGGTCACTGGTGTGGTGTTCACTGGTGGACACTTTCTTCACCAGCTATTTAGCAAATTACACTCAACATGTGAACAAGTAATAACGAAAGAAGTAAATTAAGCAAATAAGGTGTGTTCCTTTTGATGATGTTCCAAACAAGAACCAACCTTTCTAAAGTAGGAGTAATCAATTTATAAAATATTCAATTAAAATCCAATTTAGAAAAAAAAAAATCATTGAAAAATAAATGACAAATAAGTTACTTTTAAACCGATCAATACAAAAGCTTTTATTGGTTCATATTACAGAACAGCTGATCATATGGTGTGGTGTAATTGACGGTAATGGACACTGCACCAATAGCTAATGAAAGAACCTAGCACGTTTAGTTTTAAATAATATTTAGATTGAATAATAACACATTATCTTTTCAGCGTGCATATCATTGTTTGCATAATACAAGACCTAAATCAAGTCAGAAAAGAACTCATTATAAAGATACCAGATGTCAAGCAAAACTGATCATTAATGTAAAACAAAAGGCTATGAAAAAATAAGAAATATTTTTTATCGGTAAAGGCAATTTTTACTCCCATTCTTAAATTGGCACAATTTTTTTAAAAATAAAAATTTGATATTACGATATTAGTTGTTACCAAGGATAAAAGCTATCAGAGTGCATATAAAAAAATATTTTTTAAGAGTTTTAGCCAAAAATGGTTTTATCGACCTTTTTGCTGAGCAGTTTATATTGCATGGTATGCAAGTTTTTTTATTTTTTAACTTTTTCAATATTTTTTAGGAGCAAAGATATTTATTTAAAGCAGTTCCCCTGCAAAATTGATTTGCGACAACAACATAATCATAGGATTGATACTGCTGATGCACTGCGCCACTAAAAAACCGTCTGATGATGTGAGAGAAATATTTGTTCAGTTATTCTCAAAGGGACATTCGCCTTCATCAGCACTAGAGTGTTTTAGAATAGAATTGCAAGACAAAAAAGGAGAAGATTATATAAGCATAGTAGCAGATGGTTCTAAGTGCCCTACAAGACAATGGTACTATCAACTGTACTATAGTATTTTTTAAAAAGAATATGGTGATCCATCTGAACCGAAAATGGTTGAAGCTTTGGAAGATCTAGTAAACAAGTATAATTTAAGTTGTAATGATGTATGTGCAGCAGTCTCAGATGATCTTGTAATTTCCATTTGTACTCCTCTTATGAAAAGAGTCCATAAGTATTTAAAATCATCATCTGAAATTATGTTTGTTGATTAATCAGGAAATATAGACCGACATAACAGTAGGGTTTTTTTTTTATTATGTCCATCTGTTGTTGGGGCATTACCAATTGCCATTCTAATAACATATAATGAATCAGAGAAGGTTATTTCTAAAGCACTAGCATTAATAAAGTCGATTCTAGGTGATTGGGTCTTCCATGGGAGTTCGGGACCAAAAATTATAATTACTGATGACTCAGCTGCTGAAAGACAAGCTCTAAAAACGTATTTCCCAACTCAATATTGTTATTGTGTAAATTTCATGTTTTACAGAGCGTAATGAGATATTTATGGGATGGAAAACATGGAATTTGTAAAAATGATAGGATATATATTTACAATTTATTTCACAACTTAATCAATATTGAAGATGAAGAAGATTTTTTTGAAAAGTTTTCACAATTTTTTAGTGATAGTATTGTTAAAAATTATGAACCATTTTTAAATTACATTAAAAATTATGAAAGAAGATACCAAGAATGGGCCATGTGTTACCGTAAAACTTTACTTACTAGGGGAAATGATACAAACAATTATTGTGAGGCAACTTTTAAAGTTTTAAAAGAAAAGATTTTACACAGGATGAAGGCTTTCAGTATAGTGCAGATGTTTGATTATCTTACGAGTACCTTTGAACGATATTATGAAAGAAGAATCTCAGAAAGTATAAACAACAGATTGGAGGGTAAAATCAGAAGTAAATACTTTATCCCTGAAAATAAAATACAGGGTTTTGTATGCAGTCATATGGGAAGTAACATATATAAAGTAATATCATCTGATAATGAATGTTATGTAAATACTGTAATAGAGATGTGTACTTGCTTTATAGGAAAAGTAGGTGCACCTTGCAAGCATCAGTATGCTGTTGCAAAACAATTTAACTTGACATCTCAACAATTCTTACAGATTAGTGACCCTAGAGAAAAAATATTGTTGGCCAAATTAATCAAATGTAATTTACCAGATAGCTGGTTTAAGAGTTTAACTGATCTTGACATTGGACTCCTTGGGAACTGCACAGAAAATGGAAATGTTGATAAGGATCATAATGCAAACATTGATAATACAGTTATATTAGAGAAGAGAAAAGAAAGCTCTTTACCAGAAAAGGAGAATGATATCGATCAAGAATTACTAAAACAGACAGAGGTTAATTTTAATGAAACAATGAATTTAATTTTAACGAGATTTAGAGGAAATCCAAGTTTATACTTGGACCCTATGAGAAAATTTTGTGAATTGGTTAAAGGTGTTAAAACAGATTCTGCAATGATATCGGCATTGCATACGTTTGACAAATATTCAGGTCTACCTGTTATAAAGAAGAATTGTCAAGGTAGTAGAAAAATTGGAGTACAGTCAACAGCCATAGCTAGGCGGAAAGTGCCACTAGGAGGTAGCTGTTAGTGGCAGACCACCTAAAAACATGAAGAACATGTATATTGTAAAAGGAAACGGATTACTGTTTCTGATTTGCCACCCACAAAAACTGCAAAAGTGCCTCATTTATTATCTTTCGTAATTGATAATACTCTAAGTACATAATATTATAACAATCAATAATAAAGTGATTTTCAATTGTTCCGTATTTTCTCACTTGTTCCTTTTACTATAGTATTTAAAAAGAATTACATAGTATTTTTCTGTAAGTAGGGGGAGGGTGGGTTGCTCTACAGTACTTAAGCCTCACTAGGCTCATTGTTGCATCCTCCCTACATAGTATTAAATTGTACCAAGTTGCGTAACCCTTCATGTGCGACTCGCACTTGGCTGGTTTTATTTTAAGTTGCACTGAATAAGCAACTTATTTACATCTGACTTAACAAGTGTTTGAATAAATTAACGTGTATTTCAAACAAATATTATGAGTTTGTTCTATTTACCTAAATAATAGATAATTAAGTTAACTTGGTGGATGGCTAAAATGTAGTGTAGAGGGTATGAAAATCCCTTATACTGTGCACCATAAATCTTCTGCGATCCACCCCTCGATTCAATTTGTGCTGATTAGCTTTAATAGCTCCATCAAATTTTATGGTACATTTACCAAATAATTTAATGGTAGAAATACCATGTACCTACATATCTTTTTTTTGGTTATTTGTTCTAACTTCCAACCATCGGATTAAGGACACCCTCTGGTTCATTTTATAGGTATATCAAATGTGTTTGGTTCGATTTAGTGTGAAGAAATCAAATTGCTAAAATTTAAAATCGTGGAATTAAGGGAATTAAAATCACGCTATAACAACCTCTTAGCTGATAGAGTGTTACTTTGTTACGTGAAGTGGTTACAATGTTGCCAAGTTGTAATAATTTTACGAAACTACTCGTCAACTGCTTTAAAAATATTTTTATTTTAAAAATCTATATCTTTTTACTAAGAAGGTCAAAAAATTCAGCAATTTTTTTATAAAATTTTATAACTTCTTGATTTATTTAACATTAGTTTTTAAAAAATATGGTAAGAACCGTTTTCGAGATATCTTGAAATAAATGCATTGCTTGTGTACATGACAGGCTTCAAGAGTGTTAATTATGCACATTTTGATTGTTATTATCTCGTTTCACAAACGGTCAAAAATTCTAATTTTTTTTAGTTACGTAAACGACACTTTCATAAACCTTATATTTCAATTTTATTGAATTCTTAATAAAAGTCGTTTTACGAGTGAACTACTTTAAAGAATTTATCCACTTTTTGATAGCGATACTTTAAGAGATTAGCAGAGCTCCAGTTTGGGGTACATATTTAATTTCCTTGAACCTTTTACCTCTTTTTGCAATCAAATACTTTTGCCGATACGCGCCGTGCTAGGGCACATGCCAAATTTTAATCGCTGTGGCTAGGTACACGATAACGTGTACGCAAATCAAAAATTAGTAATAATTAAACGTGAATAATACATTTATTTAGTTCCCAACAGTGTTGCCAGTTTAGTACTATTGTACTAGATCTAGTACATTATTTAAGAATCTGGTACTCTAGTACACTCGAAGTACTTTTACTTTTTGCAACCCATTTCCATTTGTCGAGTAAAATAATATATGGTTTGGTTCTTCCTTATTTGTGTTCGTTTTCGATAAAAACTTATTTTTTGCCCTTTTGAACCAAACCATTACAATTCGAAAAATATGGTACAATTTATAGAATCTGGTTAATTTTTATGGAATCTGGTAGACAAATCTGGTACATAACAAAAATATATTCTGATAACAATGGTCTCTACCACATTCAAAATGGTTCTATTTTTTTTGTTTCGCTTACTTTTTGTGACACTAGAGTGTTATGGACCCCCAAACTCCTTCAATTTAATAAAAAAACAAATAATAAACCATTAATAATACTCACCTAATGTATCTATTAGTCCGTTTAGGAACAGCGGCACCATTGGCCAAACACATCACATACTAAATACATTGTTAAAAATTTTATTATTAATACATAAACCGAACTATACAACAAAAACCTGCACCTGCACTTCCGATATATTTTTCGTTTGAAGGTACGAGAAGTACTGATTCATTTTTAATACACTTTAAAATATAAAAACCCTTTACGTAATGATATTTATGATTCACCAATGGTGGCTCATTCTGAACGATATCGATAAAAAAAAAACATACTGATTGTCCCAAATTAAAATTCTACTTTATATAAAATTCGAGGTCGGTGAAGTTAGCACCCCCAATGATATTTTTGCAAAAAAAAACTATAGCACCAAAATAGTCATGCACCAATATGCACAATTAATTATTTTGTCATACTAGTTCATTATTGTGTTTTTATTGCTTAGTTACCAACTATCTAATGTCGTACTTTATGCCCGTGCGGGCATAAAGTTCACTTTATGGCCCGCGCGGGCATAAAGTTCACTTTATGGCCCGCGCGGGCATAAAGAGAAATAATTTTTTGTTTAATTTATTTAATGACCTTTATTAAGAGCAAACATGACGGGCGCTCCTCCGCCAAAAATCAAATCAAAAAATGGTTCAGGCCAATCGTTCTAAAAATGAACCAAGAATGACGCTAAATCGCGAAAAACTTATATTTTTAAAGAAAAATAACAAAAATTTCAACTTTTTAACAAATTTAATTTTTTGGCTCTTTAGCGTCATTCTATAACAAATATCTCCTATTTTCTAAATAACTTTTTTTTTTTAAATATTACCAATTTTAAACAGGACCAAAGATTAACATAGTTTTCATTCCGATACTAATTCTATTAAAACAATGATACCAGTGAATATGGCAACGCTGCTAGTCTATGAAGCCCGTGGTTAAAAGGGTAGCTGCTGTTTAGTTAAATTTGTTAATTCCTGTGTCGAAAAATAGGTAGTTGTTTTTGAAGAGGTGCGAAATTATTGTGGTCGTCTTAGTTTGTTGAGGCGTTGTTAGGTTTTTGTTTAATTTATTAAATGAAAAATTCTGGAACAGCTGACAAATTTCTATTTTATTTGTTTGCTGCCAGAGTTAGTAAATCCTAGAGAAATACGACATGTGCCAATTAGGGAAAAGAGATTGTCAAGAATTTTGCCCGCTTAAAAAAATGTGTAATATACATGCGACAAAATTCAGGAACTGATTGCTCGTATGAAATTAAGATGGGTCTTTCCTATAACAACATTTCCTCAGCCCACCCCTTTTCGAGATATCACCCTTAAAAGGTGGTGACTAAAATTGAGTTTTTATTTTTTTTCTAAAATTTTAGTAAAGCTAGAAACTTGAAATTCTGTAATCGCAAAGGACTAACCACGGGTATTTTTTCAATATTTCTGTTATATTATAGGGGGGTGAAATTAGCAACACTTACTTTATTTCATATCAAAACTTTTTTTCGAGATGAACTTTTATGAAATCCTTGTTTTATTTAATTTTTTTTTATTCTTGAATTTTTTTCTCAAAACCAACAGCTTCAGAGAAAAAAAATTAACACCCTAATTTATCATTATTTTTTTTTTTAATAAATTAAGCGGAAAACAGTTTTTTTTTTTCTATGAAGGTATTGGTTTTGGGAATTTTTTTTAAATAAAACAAGTATTTCAAGTTACAAAATTATTTCATAAAACTTCATCTCGAAAAAAAGTTTTGATATGAAATAAAGTAAGGGTTGCTAATTTCACCCCCTATGATGTAACAGGAATATTGAAAAAATAACCGTGGTTAGTCCTTTGCGAGTGCACGAAAATTACAGAATTTCAAGTTTCTAGCTTTACTGAAATTTTAGAAAAAAAAAAATAGAAACTCAATTTTAGTCACCACCTCTTAAGGGTGATATCTCGGAAAGGGGTGGGCTGAGGAAATTTTGTTATAGGAAACACCCATCTTAATTTCATACGAGCAATCACCTCCTGAAATTTGTCCCATGAATTTTGAAACACCCTGTATATTGGTATATTAAGGTGAATGCAGCAGCCTTTATAATTTTCGGACCAGGATATTTCAAAAAGTAATTTTGTTTAAAAATTAAAATTTTGACAAAATAAATTAGGAAATATTAACTATATATATTTTAAAGTTTTATTTCCTTTCAGTTTCCGGGGAAAAAAAATCAAATATGATAATGCAAATAAATGCATTCTTCAACAGCAGTATTCTTAATATAATCCCGAAATTTAAACTCTTAATGTCTTGGTAATGATTTTTTAAAATTCGCCAAAATTAGTGGCTAAAACGCCTCGTTATGTGCTGCCTTCGGGTGTAATGCGCTTGTAACTATCGTATCGTACACTCTGTCATTATTCGTTTCTTGCAGTAATTTACACCAGTTTACACCAGAAGATAGCACTTAACGAAGCGTTTTAGCCACTAATTTTGACGAATTTTAAGAAATCATTAACAAGACATTAGGAGCTTAAATTTGGGGATTATATTAAGAATAGTGCTGTCGAGGAATGCATTTATTTTCATTATGATATTTCAAAATTAAAGCCCTTTTAGTTTTTTTGGGAAACTGGAAGGAATTAAAACATTAAAATATATGCATATTATAGATATTATTGCCTAATTTATTTTGCCAAAATTTAAATATTTTGAGATATTCTTGTCCGAAAATTATAAAGGGTATGATCACCTTAAGATTGAAAGAGAATTAGCTTTAATTCATGAGATGCAAGAGAAAATTTTGATTCAACAGTATTTTATATTTTGTGTAATAAAAGAGAAAAAATTAACATTTCGTGTTTTAATAGTTATTTTTTTAATTTAATAATCTATGTGAAAAAAAAATTTTTTTAATACAGACTTTAAAAAATTGTTATATTAATATACTTATTTAATTGTACTTATATTTGTACAATTTACCTATCTCCAATTCATCACTTTCCGTATCCATATACCTAGGATCCGATTACAATTAGAAAAACACCGCTACGTCATAACTATTATTTCGAATTTCCAATATACAGTGTGTCCCGAAATTAGACGGTCATATTTTAACAGCGTAATCTACTTCCTACAAGTGTTAGAAATTAAAAATTAAAAAAAAACCGAATTCAAAAACGTGCAGATGCCGTCACCACATCTTAACCAAATTTATATAGGATCACCCCTGAGGTACCCCCTTACTACCAAAAAAAGAATCATATAAATCGGAAAAGGTGGTAAAGCATTATCGCTAAACATACATAAAAAATGAAGAGTTTGAGGATTTTCTCATGGGCCCAATTATTAGATTTTGACCAAATTTATATGGAACCACCCCTGAAGTACCCCCTTTCTAACAAAAAAAGGATCATTGAAATCGGACACCGTGTTAAAGAATTATCGCTGAACATACAAAAAAAAAAATTAAAAAAAATATTGCGACGAATTGAGAACCTCCCTCCTCCTTTTATGAAGTCGATTAAAAATAAGAGTAAAAGTTTATATAAACATAGGTCCGAAAACGTTTCGTTTTCGAGATACAGTGAAGTCCAGATGAAACATTTTTGTAAATATTTTCTAAAATTTCTTTAGTTACCGGTTTTTCAAAGTTAAAAAAAAATAAAATTTCTAATTCTACAGACCTACTAATTATTGTTTACACTTTCGAATAAGGTAACATGCTTTTCTCTTGAAAATGGCGCGTCCTAGCTAAATGCAACAAATGTAGCTTTATTATACAGAAAATATTGGTTTTCCAAATTTTATAGTCAAAAAATCTGATGTGTTCAACACATGACTTTCCTATCTAGTTATTATAGGCTTTTTCTGGTTATTTTGTACAACTTATTGCAGTACCTGTATAAATGTTTAGAGGATAAACTAAATATATACATTTTCCACATACATCTACCTCGAAACATTTTTCTATAGTTATTCATTGAAAACGAAAATACTGAAAAATTTAAATTTAGCAATTTTCCTACAATTTTTCCATTACGGTCCATTTTAGAAAAATCATGTATAAACAAAAATTATAGAGATCGATATCCCAATCAACTTTTAGTTCAACAATTTTCATAAAAATCAGAATTTTGCACATTTTGTCAAATTTCTCGAATACGGACCATTTAAGGAAATTTTGACATAAAACAAAAATTATAGATAATATTAGAAGTAACTTTTATTTGAATAATTTTCTTCTCCAAACATAAATAACAGATATATTCAATAAAATATAAAAACGGCCTCCCATAAAGTACCCCCCCAGATGTTCCGACTTTTTCCAAAATCTAATCAGTTCACGTCAGGCCGAAATAAAACTTAAGTTTAAAATTTAGTGTTTTTCTGTATATCGGTTCATGAGTTATGGTGGATATAGACACACAGACACACACGGCAATTTTACCCTAAGCTCCCCCTAATTTACCCACCTAAGAAGATGATCAATAACTGGGGTTTAGTCCAATAAATGAAGCGTAAAAAGGTAAGTATTTGTAACAAATTTTACCTAATTATCTTTAAACGTTTAGAAAATATTTACAAAAGTGTGGTATCAGGACTTCACCTTTAACACCCTGTATCTCGAAAAAGAAAAGTTTTCGGACCTATGTTTATATGAACTTTTACTACTATTTTATGATGTGGATTACGCTGTTAAAATATGACCGTCTAATTTCAGGACACCCTTATATCATCTATAACTATCAATAAATAAAAAATATTTGAGTTGTTTGGTTTAAAAATAGTATTCCTATAATATTAACAAGCCACTAACCCCCAGTAGGCGGCGATAGCCAACGAATTATACCTGAATTGTAATCGGACCCTACCCAATATGATTATCCTTCAGCGCATGACACACAACATTGCCAAATTTATGTAGCGAACAAGGTTCCAAATACTTTAAGGGGAGGTCGTGAGATTCGTGCGGTGTTACGTCAGAAGGGACTGGATTGCTCTTAATTTCAGCTAATAATCCAAATACCCTCTAATTTATCCAACTTCCATAAACTTTTGATATATTACTCCGTGTCGTTTGCGATTCTACTATAGATATATTTATAATCCTGTGATTAAGACATTGATATTTAAATTATTTGAATTACAATTCATATATTTGAAAGTCTAGTGAATGTGTAATCTTTTTTCCTCCAAGGAAGAGATCTACAGTTTACACAAACAGAATTAATATATTTAATATGTGTTTAGTATAACTGTAAACGGTAACTACAATAATTCTTTTATATACTTTAATGCAACTGTATACTTGTTTATCCTCTTTCAGGTCTGAGGATGGCATATAAGCCATTATCAGACTGATTGCCTAATTTTAATTTTAATATAATATGGTGTGGTACAGATTTTCTTTCTCATAAGAAGATGATCACATCTGAAGAGTTAAAAACATAAAAGGCAAGTAGTAGATATCGCACATCCCAATGAAAACCATATTAAGTATATAATGATTTGTAATTTTATTTACAAAGGCTTTCTAGGAGTCTACTTTATTAGAAAAATAGTTTTATGGCTATAGGTTAGAGCCACTTGAAGATACAAAACTATTTTTGTGTTAAAAGTAGACCCCCAGAGTGTTGTTTTTAAATAAGGCATAAAAATTACATATTATTACTTAATACGTTTTGTTCAGGATGTGCAATAATATTTTAATATACAAAAAAACAAACTTACTTGCTCCAGGTAAACAACATGGTTTAAACTTGCTTGAATCGATAATGGAAGAGTTCTCCTTAATGATGAGGGTAGTTTAAAAATACTGGTACTTTCTCTAAGTGTTCCAAAATCTATTAGCCACAGTAAATATGAAATTGTTCCATTATAATCAGTTTCAATGTCTTCGATTATCGCTCTATATAGATTGTCATTTATTTTACCAGCCACAATCTAAAATTAATATGTTTGTAGATAGGTGATGATCAGAATTAATAAAAATAATGATATAGTAACTCTCAGTTTCAAAACATAAGACAAAAAATGAAAAGAATAAGCTATATTTAGACCTTTTTTTGGAGAGAAAACAATGACTATGATAATATTCAAAAAGAGAAGTTGATAATTGGTAAAAGGAAATTATTTTTGGGCATAATAAGAGTAGGAGTATACCATACATTGAAGAAAATGAATTTTTTGAAGAATGACCAGGTAAAAACGTAACAGCTGATTATAACTCAAAATGTCAGGGGGCTACATACAAAAGTTGACACTACTCAGAAATACTAATTATGATGTTATAATTTTCACTGAAACGTGGCTGCATAGTGATTTTCATAACTCAGAGCTCTTCAATCCAAATTATCAAGTTTTTCGAAAAGACAAACTATGTAGAACGAACTGTTTCCAGAGGAGGAGGTGTGCTAATATCTATTCTTCATTCTTATCACTGCTTAATTATTAACTCTCCAGTTAATGTTGCATATGATGATATATGTTCCTATGATTACTGGGATAGCATATATCCCTCCTAGTTCAGACATATCTTGTTATATCTCTTTCTGCGATACATGTGAGAATCTTAGGAATGTTTATGGCAATGAAAAATTTATATTTGGCGATTTCAATTTGCCAGATATCAAATGATCTTTATACGAAGAAAATAATCTAATTCCAAATCAACTCCTCAGCCCTTCAGCTGAATTTTTGCTAAATACTATGTTCTATCTTGAACTACAACAAAAAAACATGGTGTCCAACACCTTAGGAAGAAAAATTGATCTTATTTGTATAGATGACTTTCATTCTTCTCAGGTTAAATAGAAATAGAATGTATTCATCTTTGAGAATACAAAGCCATTAGGTACATAATGTAAAATCCTATCAACTAGTCAAAAAAGTAAAATACATTAAAAAATAAAATAAAATATATATAATAGACAATTCATGTTAAGATTAGTTTAAAAGTTCAAAAAATCTTCTATACTATAAAATACATTATTTACAAGAAAATCATTAAGATGTTTTCTTAAATCATTACGACTAATTTGATGACAATCTGTAGTATCTTCTAATATGTTACTGAACTTATTGTAACACTTAATCCCAATATATTTTGGTGAATGCTGGCTTATTTGTAGTCGTGAAAAAGGTTGATGGATGTTAAATTTTAATCTAGTATCATATGAGTGCAGGTCTTTATTTTTCTTAAACATATGCTAATTATCTTTTATGTATAAAATTAGTTGAAAAATAAAAACGGAAGGTAGTGATAAAATTTGCGTTTTCTTGAAAAGTTCTTTACATGATGTTGTTGGTGTCACCTTATACATGACTCTCAGAACCTTCTTTTGAGATACAAAAGCTCTTTCAAAGTTGGTGAAGAACCCCAAAATATTAACCCATATTGTAGAGTTAAACGAACCAAACCAAAATAGCATAGTTTTAAAGTATTAAAAGATAATGTCTCCCTTAAATTTTTGATGATATAACAACAAGTACTTAATTTTGAAGTTACCATTTTTATATGAGCTTCCCAATTTAATTTGGAATCTAATATTATTCCTAAAAATTTTATGTCATCAACGCTTTGAATAGTTTTTCTGTCAACGTGCAAGTAATCTGGTAATATGTTTTTGGGTAGAAATTGCATGAAGTTTGTTTTTATTACATTTAATGCCAGACCGTTATCTTTATAATACTGGTTAAACTCACGAAATGCCTCGTTGCTACTTTGAGTGACCTGTTCAATTTGATCATCTGCCATTACAATATTGGTATCATCGGCATATTGAACTATTTGTTGAGAGCTTAAACAAAAATTACTTATATCACTTATAAAAACTATAAAAAGAAGTGGGCCCAAAATTGAACCTTGGGGAACTCCTATTGTACATGGAAGAGGATCAGATTTTAGACTATTTGTTACAATTACTTGAGTTCGATTTATTAAGTAAGACTGTATCCATTCATACGGTTTCCCTGGTATTCCTAACCCATTCACCTTCAATAATAAAAGATTTTGATCCACCATATCAAATGCACGGCTAAGGTCATAGAAGAGTCCCAAAATATGTTTTTTATCATTGAGTGCTTGATATATAAACTCTAGGCAAGCTGCAATTGCAGTATATGTTGACTTATTTTTTCTAAATCCATTTGGAGTATCTGGCAAAATATTAAAACTTTCAAGGTAATTAGTGAGTCTAATAAAGTATGCTGACTCAAATATTTTAGTTATTTGACTAGATATACAGATTAAACGATAATTTTCTATATTAGATGCAGGTCCCTTATTTTTATAAACAGGAATTCCTTCATATTTGGGAATAAAATAATAAAGGATTCATTAATCAAATGTGATATGGGTTCAGCAATACAATGAGCAACCGATAACAGAATTTTACCATTTATTTCGTCAATACCTTCAGTGGGTTTAGAAGTAGTTTTTAATAGGATTCAATAAGTTGTTTTTACTTTTTCCCCTACTCTCGTTTATTATATTCCAGGATTCTTTCATTACGTTATTACTTTTTAAAATACAATCATTATTTTTTCTTCTCGAATATTTTTTTATTTTTTGATTCTCTTTTTCTAAATTATTGTAACGTTCTGTATAATATGTAGAATTTATTTCTTTCTTTAACCTGTTCATTTCACATAATAGATTATGTAACTCTTTAATATGTGGTGGAAACTGATTTTTTAATTTTTGTGGTTTTATAGTTTTATTTGTTTTCGTAAATACAATATTGTAGTGGTATAGGAATGATTCATAAAACATAGAAAATTTATCATTAAAATTAGTAGATGTGTATACTTCACTCCCATTTTCAACTGATAAAATATTTATAAAAGTTATTGCATTAGGATCACTTAAATATCGTTTATATCTGTATTTAAATTCGTTATTTTCAAAATTAGGTAGTTTAATCAAACATAATAAGTAGTTATGATCAGACAAAAAAGTATCATATACAACCACCTTATCTATATCAAAACTGGTAAAAAAATTATCTAAACAAGTTGAGGTTGTACTTATTGTTCTCGTTGCAAAATTTATATGATGTTTAATATTAAATTCCTTCAATAAGTCAATTAAAAGTTTTTTGATTACCTTCAGTCAAAAAATCTACGTTAATATTACCATAGATAAAATAGTGATTGTCGTTTTGATAAATATTATGAATTAATAGCCTCTAGCTGATTTATAAAAGTGCTAAACTTAGTACAAGGTGGCTTATACACAGTAATAATAAATAAAAAAAGTTTAAAATCAATCTTTATTTTTCCACCACATACTTCAAATTCACCTTCTATACACCACCTATGTAAATTGATTGATTCAAAATTTGCAGCAATATTTTCATAAATATACTAGCACCACCTTTGTCTTTATTTATCCATGAAAAATATGATACTAGCTTAAAAACATCAATTGAGGTAGCTTGTAAATTGTTAGAATCAAGCCAATGTTCAGTAACACATAGAATATTTACATTTTATTTCTGTAAAATTAAATTTAGATCAAAGCATTTATTGGCAAATATTGATATGCATTAAAGTAATATTTAACTGTTGGGAACTGCAAAATAGTAATTCATTATTTTCTTTCAAAAGGTGGTTTTTCATAGTAGTCCTTGAGGTCCCTATTTTATCAGGTTTGAAAAATTTTCTTCACTCTTATGCGATCTCTGGTTTTGTGAATAAATTATATTTTTCGGCCAAAAATCTGATTTATATACTTGCTCCTGAAAATGAGGATCTATTCCCACTAGAAAAGCTTGATTATTCTGTCTTACAAAATATGTGTCTAGTTTCTTCACATAAATGTCTTCTGCGTTTGTGCGTTTATGAATGTATTTCTTAACATTCTCTTCATTTACAGTGTCTGATACTCTAGATACAAAGAGCCAAATTTTTTTGTTTGATTTTTCCCTTCCATTAAATTCATCATCACCTTCTCCACTTCCCATAATTGTTTTGTTTTTCTCCTTTGCCGTCTTGTCACTGTGATATAATCATTCTCATGACTCCCCTCATTGGTATCATCTGCTAGATTTATTATTTCATTAGTTTTTTGTAGGGTTTGAATTTTCATTAGTTCTAATGCAACTTGTTTCCTTTGGAGGAATGAGGCATCCTGTACAGGGGCATTCCTATAATCGCTTGTTTTGTTTGGTATTAAATGTTTATTTCCAACAGGTATACTCACACTTTCAGTTTTTGTTTGGTTTTTCTATAAAAACTGGTCTTTTATTATCACTGATTTGATTTTTATTGTCAACTCTTATAAATGTAGGATTTATTTCATTATATTGTGTTAATCTATTTTCCAATTTTAAAAGGGAGATTATGCTGGACTTCAATCATTATTTTACAACAATCGATAGGAGTTTTCTTAATGAACTGGAAGACCTAAATGTATTGACTCAGTTTCATAATATTTTATTTAAGGGTATTGAGTTATATGGTCCCAAAAAAATATTACAAGATGGAAATTTCCTTAAATGGTACAGCCTCTACCTACGAAAATTAATTAAACAGAAAAATAATGTCTATAAAAAATTCAAACAAACAGATTATGAAAGGTACAAGGAAATCCAGAATGAAACTAAGTACTACATTGACATGCTGTATCTTATCAATATGGAACACACAATTCCGTCCAACATAAAGTGCTTCTGGTCATATATTAACTCTAAAAAAGGACTTTGGCCTACCCAAGTGTATGACTTTTAATGGAAAGTGTATCAGTGGACCAAAAGAAATAGTAGTAGTCTTCGCAGACTATTTTGAATCATGTATACTTTAACTCTACCATTCATCGACAATTTGGTCTCATACCAGTTTCCAGGTAATGATGTTAATATACATATAACTAACATTTTTTAAGTCCACTTCAAAACCACATGTGTTTAAAATGTATTTATACTGGTTTTAAAAGGGTCTTCACAGCAGCTTTAAAATCAGTTGTTCAAGGTAATATAATTTTATAGTAGTTTTTTTTTTACTTTTTTTGACCTCTTTCATAATGAGCTCTTGTTTGCTGAAGGTGTATTTATTACAATCTTAAGGCTACTTTTAAAACTAATTGGTTTTAATTGCAGCTTTATTCTAGTTTTAAAGCATCCTTGAAGTACTGAATAAAACTGTTCGGTGCTGCTTGAGTAGTTAGTCAGTGGGACTTGTAAGTGATGATTTAAATGCATATATACCTACTTCAAATCCATAAATATGTTTAAAGACATGTCCAGGCTACATTTTTTAAATGGATTGATTAGTAGTTTAAACGAATACAATTTAAAATTACCAATTTTATAATTCGAAATATATCTCAAGCTTCATACCACAGGAAGATCAAGTAGATTAGAAGAAGTTTTCACCTATCAAATTAAGGGTTAATTATCTATGGAATAATGATTAATCCAAGTACTAATGAATAATACCTAAGTAAGCATAAACATTTTGTATTTTGTCTGAGAAATCATTAAAAAATATATATTTTACCTCACCAACTTCAAATTTGTCGCTGGAAGTGTTTTTAGGCTTACAAGTTTCAAGTAGCTGCTTGTTTAAATTCTTTAAAAGTTCACCTCGTTCATTGTTCTTTAAAACAAACCAAAATAAATGAGGATTAACGAATGTAGTTATTTCTACTTCATTAACGTTTATTAAGTCCATTTCTCTTGTGGACTTAACGTCGAATTAAAGGAAGTACAATGAAAATGGTGAAAATTGCAGAACTTGCCGGAACTGCCTTATTTACGTATGGAACTGCCTCAAAAAAACCCACTAAACTGCCTCATGGTCTCGTATTGCATACTTGCATAGTACCGCCAAAATACCGTAAGTGCATAAGCATAAAATGTCAATTTTAAAACAACAAAAAAGTTAAAGCACACAGCACACAAACTTCTATGACCAACCGGAATGTCCCAAAAGTTAATTAGGCATTCCAACGACCTATCCAAAAGGCTACTAGTGGGGACTGACAGTTTAGATATGGCAACCCTGTTGTCATGTTGTCATTAACAGGGTCAATGATATAGTTATATAGATTGCTCAAAGCTGGTCGATTGAGAGCGGCCATATTGCCTGGCAAATTTATTTATTACTTTGAATCGGTTTAGCAAAAATGAGTTTTAAAACAAATTTTCATCCATAAAGCCGATTCCACCTTGTGTTAAACGGAGATTAAAATGACATTGTTAATGTAAAAATGTCATTTTAAACTTCGTTTAACACAACGGTGGAATCGGTCCTTAGATATTTAAAAAAATAATAACATTTTTACTTCAAGGCATAAGCACAGCTTATTTATATCAATGATATGAATAAGCTGTGCTATTATTTCCATGGGAATGTCTATTCCGACAAGTTCGAGAATTGCATAATCTATTACCATGGGAATATAAGTAGTGGAATCTTTTCCCATGGGAAAATTTTCCAATGAACTCGAGAATCGAGCCCCTGGGGGTCAATTCTCGACTTGTAGGAACCTTTTCTTATAGGAATTTGTGACACTTTCCTATATGTAGGACAATGTCATAAATTTTCGATGTATATAAAAATGTCAAAAATTCCTATAGAAAAATATTCCTACGAGTCGAGAATCGACCCCCAGGGTTTAGTCGTTTTAACCTGTCAGATTAAAACAAGAAAACCGACAATTACGAAGCAGAAGCGGATGATTAAAACGCACCTATTAAAAATATTGCACCAAGATGTAGGCAACACGTAATAAGGGTTCAAAATGGCGGAGTTTTCTATCTCCTTTTAAAAGGCACTCAGAAAGCTGCGCAGTGCGACCATTCTCCGTATAGTAAAAGAAAATCAAAGTATGTGGGTATTTATCTATAAGGGAAGGATAGTGGGTTTTACACCGGGCCAAACGAAAGGTTTAGTGTCCGTTGGTGTAGTTTATTCCTACCCCAGTGGGACGAACGAAAGAACCTAATAGGTTCTTTCGTTCGTCCCACTGGTGTAGTTGGGTGTAGTAATGAACTACACCAACCCACACCCATACCTTTCGTTTGGTCCGGTGTAAAACCCACTATACCTTCCTGTCGGCGATGTGGTGTACACTGGTTAGTTGTCTCTGACACTGGTGGATATTTTCTCCACCAGCTATTTAGCAGGAGTGAATTACACTCGACGATGTGTATAAGCCCAGTATTATTGTTCTTTATACTGGGGTATAAGGAATAAGGAGGAAGTAAATTAGGGTAAATAAGGTGGTGTAACTGGTGTAATTTACACTGGTGGACACTACGCACCAATAGCGAACGAAAGAACCTAATGTATATCGGTAACCATAGCCCGTAATAACCGTAATGATGTAATTTTGGTACCACTAATGTTTGTTTTGTTTACCAAGGGCCGAAGATTAAAATGACATTTTTTTCAAAAACAACGTCATTTTAATCTTCGTTTTTTAATTTAAACTTTTTTTAACACAATGGTGGAATCGGTTCTAATATTTTTAAATATAATTTAGCTGCTAAGAAAATGTTTGCCAAGGGGTTTTGACAGGTTATGATATGGCAACATTGCGGGCCTAGGGATTTGACAGCGTCAATGTTAATTGACAGTTATATAGATTGATTATCCATGTTTTAAAAATAAACATAAGCTTATGCCTTGAATAAAAATGTAGGTAATTATTTTTTTATTATATTCAAAGGCTAAAAATTGGTTTCAAAACATATTTTTGCTAAAACGATTCTGAATAATGAGCACCTGCAAGACAATATGGCCGCTCGCAAAACGACCAGCTTTGAGCAATCTATATAACTATATGTGTATCATTGGCTCTGTCATGACAACAGGCTCGCAGGGTTGCCTTTTCTAAACATTTTGACATTTTTGACAGGTCTTTGTAATGCCTGTTTGTGATTGGCACAGTGCAATTTTCGCAATTTCTGTTTCTGATTTGTGTTTGTTGTTAAGTGCTAATAAATAGTAAATCGATTAATGTGGTATTAATAAATTATAATTGCATACTATTTATATAATAATTACGTAATGCTTTTATAGACTTCAAATTTTTGAACTTTACGACACCTAACAAAATGTTTAATTCCGGAATGAACGATGCCCCTTTAGAATTTTTGAAAAATAAGTGTGCTAAATCTGCTGAGGATAAAGATGATTCAAGCCAAAGCCCTTCCGATAAGAGGTCTAGAACAAGTAGTCGTAGTAATAGAGATAGAAGAGATACAGATAAATCTGTTGATTCAGATTCTAACATATCTTCACAAGATGTAGTCCCAATACCACAGAATGGTCCTGGGATAGGACCCCCAAATATGTGGGCAGGCATGATGGGTACGTTGTTTTTTTTTAAGGCTAGTCATCTACAAGGTTCGTAGGTTATAGTTTGCCCCTAATTTTACAACTTTACTAGGACCCTGATTTTTTGCCAAATAGTTCAACAATTATTTTATTTAACTACTTCTGCTTCATTGCTCACCACCTTAACACTGAACCTTCATAATCTATATCAACCATAAAGAAGCTAACTGTATCATAATAGTTTTCTCATATATAGACTAGGTAATGTGGAATAGTTTTGATTTGTATTGTTGCTGTAGTTTAAGGTTTTAATTTAATAGACACTATTTAAAGATTTATAAATTTTTTTCATTATTTGTTATTATATTTTTTGTCCTCTTTCTTATACTATGAGGGTATACCTATTTTCCATAACCCCTTAATTATAGATTACCTTATAATGTTTGAATGAATATCACATTTTACCGAGCATTTTACCCATGAAAAATCTAATTTATAAATTACCTAACTCTTTTTCCATTTCATCCGAAACATTTGGTATGTTACAATTAGTATCAAAAATCTTCTAATAAAGTTCCTACTGAAACTACTGGTTGTTCTGCAGGATAAATTTCTTGAGATTGATTCCTCTCTAAAACCCAAATCTGACCTGATGTCCCCAAATAAATTTTACAATTCTTTTTCTTTGTTTAAATAACTCTACAATCGTAAGAAATTGACAATCTCTGACCATTTCAAAAGCCCTTTACCACTTTAGTTAATATTTATTTGATTTTAAGGTATGGGATATCCTATGGTCGGTATGAATATGATTATGGATCCAAATTTAATGCAAATGAACAACTATGGCATGATTCCACCAATGTTAGCTCCAGATCCGGCTATTCTTCCTCCAGATTCTACAATGATGATTAATCCAGTAAAAGAAATAATCCACTGCAAATCTTGCACTTTATTCCCCCCAAATCCCAATGCTCCTATGCCTTCCATAAGGGATAGACCTCCGGGATGCCGTACAGTTTTTGTTGGAGGCTTACCTGAAAATATGACTGAAGAAATTATAATGGAGATTTTTGAAAGGTGTGGAGAAATTACAACTTTAAGACTAAGCAAGAAAAATTTTTGCCATTTAAGATTTGTGTATGAAGCTTCTGTGGATGCAGCAATTTTTTTGTCTGGATATAGAGTTCGAATTGGGTCTAATAGTGAACCAGCTAATACAGGCAGACTGCATGTTGATTATGCTCAGGTAAGTTAGACTCATACATTTTATGATTTCCAGGATTATTCTTGTAAAAATAAAAACGTTTATTAAATGGGTAATCCTGAATGTTTTTTAATAAAACAATATTTTATAAACCATATTTAAAAAAATTTCATTATAAACACCGCTTACTAGAAGTCAACTAATAAATGTGTTTGACAGATGTTGAAATATACATTTTTAATTTTATAGTATATTATTTCAAAAATCAAAGAGGTTCTTTCTTACAAGGACTCTCTACGGGATTGAAATCACTTCCAGATAAAGTTCATCATTTAATAATTATGCATATTGGCAGGATTGTAGGTGTACTTAATGTTTTTGAATTACGAAAGACCAGGGATTATCATGAAGACATGTAAGCAATTGTATTTGAAATGTGGTTTCAATGTACTTTTTCGCGCTTATATTTATATATATTTTTTTGTTATTTACGTATTTGTTATAAGGGTGGTAAAACTTAAATATCTTTTTCCTTTTTTTTTAAGGTTATTGTGGCAGAATCGGTCCATGACCTAACTTTAACCTTTTATTTACCATACGTTTTTATCTCTCTAGGCAATATTTTTAGAGTTACTACTTTGTATATCTTTGTTTTATATGGTAAATAATAAATTATTATTATTATTATTATTATTATTATTAGATCCAGAATCAGTCATTGTTTTAGATAGCGCTTCATATTTTCATAATCATCGCTTAGTAAAAGTTCCCACGAAATATTCGATTGGTTACATTACGAGTATGAAAAATCACTTTTACACAAGTAATGTACAATATTTTTCCTACGACTACAAAATAATTTTATCAAAAAGTGTAAAACCAGGCTGGCTGTTAAGGTTCAATTATAGATTTGTTTTGGTTTTTTTTTGTCGAAATTAAAACCATTGTGATTACATTTACAACCACTTCCATGGGATGATAACGGTAAAATAACATTGAATACAAAAAACATATTAGAATAGAATAATATAATAAGATGAACAACCGTGAACAAGAACTTTTTTATTATTAAACATGATTACGTACTTATCTACTTACAATTTTTTTCTGAACAGTAATCAAAATAGTACAAAATAACTAGCGAAAAGTTTAACTTAGGCGTTATATTATGATAAATAAAATGCATTTAAAATAAATAAACATCAATGGTCCTATTTTTTAAATTTTAACATTTTTCCAAAATAAAATAAAAAACTAATTGAACCCACATTGTGACATGGTCGCAACATGCAAAGTTGATAAAGTTGAGCACTATGAACTGAGTCACCATGTTATGTCACATGAATTATCTAATTAGATATGTATATTCACAAAAAAGATAATGTAGTTATGTTAAAATTATTTTACTAATTTTTTAAACATAAATATCTAGGATTTAGGCATACAAATCAATGTTAACAATTTAATCATCAAATCGATTTTACTATTACTATGGACATTACATAGATTCTTCTTCCTTTATTAGGGCTATATCCTACAGGATAATTTTCCCAGCCAACATCGGGGAGAGTATCCTTGTCTTGCACTCAGCAATTGGATACCTTCAATTAAATTAATACATATTTTGAAGTAAAAAAGCTTATTAGACTTAATGTTACGACTTCAGTTATATACATAGAGGGGCATACAAAGTTAGTACTTGGACGTCACAACACAGGATAAAAACTTTTCTTGCTTGGGGGCAGTCGCCAAGCTGAACACAACCAGAAAACTGCCAACGGTAAATAGTAGAAGCACCCAGGATTGAAAGAGAGGATTAAATATTAGGGTTATAATTGAATTTTAAATATATTTAAAAATTTGATTAAAATGTTTAATCTGTTATTATTAATGTTTGCCAACATAAAACAAATGTCAAAGGGTGTAGAGAGTTTAGTTTTTGCCAATTCATAGTATAAATCAAAGTTTGTCATCGTATTTATAAATATATATAAAGATAATGTGGTTTAATGAGCCAATTTGACCACACTCACAATATGGATCGTCTTTTACTCCTATACGAAATAAGTGATATGGGGATAGGCAATGTCCTCATCCTAATTATTGTAGTTAAATGTCTTCTGTCCTTTAAATTTAAAAATCAAGGGATTTTATCAAATCGTGGAACGACTTTAGAATAAAAGGAATTCTTCCTACTCTTGAGGCTATTCCATTCTTCAAGCCATCTTGAATTCACAATTTTTCTGATGAATGGAAATAAATTATGATAGTTTAATTTGATATTCACTGGAATATTCAGAGATCTTCCTATATTTGACAATTGATCAGCCTTGAAGTTACCCAGAATCCCAGAGTGGCCTGGAATCCATGCCAGAATTATTTTGATATGTTCATCTTTTGCGAGTAAGATACCGTCCTTTGTCAAGTAGGAACAATGTTAAGTTTCCCTGGATAAGCATGATCTTGCTATTTTTTGAAGTGCAGCTTTGGAGTCTGAGAGGATAATGGATTGAACAATGTTTTTGTCTAATATTACTTGCAAGGCCTTATTGATAGCTACAACTTAAGCTGCACAAATTTGAGTATGGAAAGGAAGCTTACTTGAGAATGCATAATCTATATCTGGACTATACACTCCCCCTAAATATAAGGGGGAGTTCACTAGTCCCAGTCAATAAGGCTAGAATTGGGGTAGATTTCATACACCCTGTGATGATAACGAAGGCTTTGGTTCTGAAATGTACCTGACTTCTTTTGTATATCCTGGGAACACGGTATTATAATTTGACATCCATAATCAAAGTGGGAAAAAATGATTGATTTATGTAAAATTCTTAATATTTGTGGGTCACATCCCCACCAAGTTCCACAAAGGGCACGCATGACATTAAGGTTATGATTGATCTTAACATTTAAATCATTAAAGTGAGAATTCCATTTAAGATTCTTATAAATGCTTATCCCCAGTTATTTAACTTTATCCTTCCAATGATTTGAGATTTATAGATGATATTAGGTTAAGTAATTTTAGTTACCCCTTTAGTGAATAATACTGCCGAAGTTTTATGCAATGAAAGATTAAGGTTATGTTTTTCCAACCAGGACTCTAATTTAAGCAAAAAGGAGTTGATACGTGGAATCATATTGTAAACATTTGATCCATTAACCAGTATTACCAGATCATCAGCATATTGAATTAATTTAAAATTATTAGGCAGAATATCAAATAGAGCCAAGGTATAAAGGTTAAACAAAATGGGACTAAGTGGAGAACCTTGAGGAAGGCCTTGATTAGTAGTTTGAGGACCATGGATGTGACCCAAATTGTCTAGTAAATCGTTATCTTTTTACTAAAAAGGAATGTATTAAATTGGCCAAATCCACTGGGACATTCGCATCTAGTAAAATAGAATATAACCGAGGAATATTAACTGAATCATATATGATGTAGAAATATCGATGAAAAGACCAATAGTAAATTCATTAAGGGAGAAGCCTATTTGCATTTGTGAGGTAAGATAAGACAATCCGTATGACCCCTGCCTCTTCTGAAGCCCAATTGTAAGGGATTAAGAATTTGGTTATTTTCTAAATGCCATTCAAGTCGGTTTAGCATTCTAATACTTTGCCTATGCAGGAGGAAAGGGAAATTGGCATATGATTTGATGCTACCATTTTATCCTTATTTGGCTTAATTATAGGTAGAATTAAGGATTGATTACATTGTTGAGGAATTGAACCTATTAAAAGACACTTATTAAAGATACTTAAAGAAACAAGGAGCCTGAACGAGGTACATTTTTTAGCATAGATTATGAAATAAGGTCTAAGCCTGGAGAAGAGTCTCGTTTCAAATTTAACACACTTGAGTATTCATTAAGAGTAAAGGGGGATTCTGAATGAGTTGAGCTAATGATTTGGCACACATTTTCCAGGGAAGGAGGGTAAAGAATGTTTAAGATTTCTTGCGCAATCGATTGGGTAGGCATTAGATTCGAGAGATTTTGTTTTAAACCAGTAATGTTATTAATTTTATTCCAAATGGACTTCACGATTTAGGGAGCTACAATACATCCTAAACCTATTTTTCCGTTTGGATTTGAGAACTTTTCTAGATGTAGCTATTTTTTTTTAACTTGGATGTAATTATCTAAATTTGGACTTTCCATGAAATTTCTAATAGAGGTTACTCTGTTTGATACAAGTTCATTACATGAATCATCCCACCAAGGGATACGATATTTAACATTCCTGTTAGGCTTGAAGAAGGGAATAGTAGTATCAGCAACTTGATTTAGTATAGATATGAAATCATAATTATCTTTGGGCAAGGAAGGAATAAGAATAATTTATTAAAGTAAGAATTCCAATCTGCCTTGTTGAAGTTTCTTCCATTGTTAGGGGTTAGGGGCATTATTAGGGACTCCTAATTTACATTTGGTAGGGAAATGGTTACTAAAGCACAAATCCAGAATCATTTCCCAAGTAGATTTATGAGCCAAACCATTTGGTGGAGAAATTCATGTAGGGGAGCCATTATTTTAAAAACACTAATTGTAAAGAATCTAAAGAATTTATTATATTTTTACCGTTTGAGCTATTTGAGGAGCTTCCCCAACACACATTGTTTAAGACATTCATTGCAGATAAACACATACAATAAATCTATCTTATGCTCGGCAACGGTGTCAACAGTGTGTGACGCGACACTGCGCCAGCCAATAAGAAGAGACGGTCCAAGAACCCTGCGCGGCGCGATGGATGTGCCGTCCGAACAAGAACGCGGGATTATATTGATTGATATTGACTATTTGACTTTTGCAACGCTCTGTTTTTTTACGTTTATTTTGCTAATTATTTGTAATTGTTCTATTAAAATAAAGATTAGAATCAGTGAAACATACAGTCCATAATTACATCAATTTCAACGATTTAACATACATGATTACAATTTAAGCCCCCCATAATCAAAATAGGTTTGTTAAATGTCTGAATAAAGTTAGACTAATTATTTTTGGAAATAAGGTAATCTCCTTGGCAATAAATATTCACTAAGTTTAATTGGCAGTGGGGCAGATAGATGGCTTGAACTTGAGTTAGAAGATCTAGATAGTAATCTAGTAGAAGAGGTTGAAAATCTAAATTGTTTTTAATTAAACAGGCTATACCTCCATAGCCATCCAATCTATCATTTCTTCTCAATGTTTGGTAACATCTACACCTTAACCTATAATCTTCCTTCATCCAAGTTTCATTAAGTAGGAATATGTGTGGATTGTGGTCCTTAATTAGGATATTTAGATTATCTATGTTTAAGTTAAAAGAGCGCATGTTCCATTGAATAATGGTTAATGGATCGAAGAGAATAATAATAGATAATAAGTACTCTGAATCTTCAGAGTACTCCATTAGACCTGACTGAGAGAAAGAATTTGAAGGTCCCGCTAGACTTCTAGGAGAAGCATTAGGTTGTGATACAGAATAAAAAGAGTTGATAATATTACCTATGAAAGTCATGACTAACTCCTTGTGTTGGTCCGATAAGCTATCTAAGGCTTGAATAACATCAATTTTAATATTATTTCTTTCCTCAAGTCGAAAGGGAGACGATAGGGGTCGAGTTGGAAGACTAGATGATCTTCCCGATGGACTAATTAAGCATTCTTGATGCCTTTTCTTATCATATTCATCATCAAGTGATCTCCTTCTTTTTGGCGTTCTTATTTTTTGACTGTAGGTGGGTAACCTTGTACGAGACAAGGCTTCTTATCTTCTTTGGGAGACTGGAATACTATTTTGATTTGTATCCTTGTTGGGACGGGCTGGAAAGTCATTAATATTAGGAATAGGGTTTTTTCTATTTTTTGGAATTTGTTGGTTGGCTTTGAAGTAAGATATGTTCGAAAATGACATTAGTTGCTTGATTTCTTTTTGTCTATTATATTCAGGACAGTTAAACTCGTTGGAACTGTGTTCCGTAGATTTACAATAAATACAATACTTACTGCAAGTAACATCTGACTCATGGGATTTACCACACTTTATGCATTTGGCCTTTCCTTTACATTGATAAATACGATATCCATAAAGCAAACAATTATGATATTGCATGACTGGGGTGCTGTATGGTACAACTCTGAATGGGAGATCATATATTGAAATTTCCTTAGGAATCATTTTTCCTGAAAAAGTAACACAAATCATACCTGTTGGTACATAGGAGATTTCTTTACCGGATTCCACAACTCTTCTATTTAGACGTTTGACATGAAGAAGTTTACAATTCACTAAATGAGTTTCAGTTGCCTCTTTAATTTCATCATCTATTAAGAATAATAATAATATAATAATAATAATGTTGTTTATTCACATAAAACAAATACAATGTATAAAAATGTCATTTAAAGATAAGCAAATAAACATGAACTACACATCGTGTATAAACTTATAAATTTGTAAATTTGAAATTCATTGTTTATTATTTATTATTGAACATACAAATTTTGAGATAAAATTTAAACCAATGTCGAAATTTGCCTGAAACCGGATCTGTTTTTTTGCCGATCCCTCGGCATAGCGACGGCTGGAGTAACGGTGCGCTTCATAAGACTTCACACTGCATTCTCATTGTGTCTCTCACTATAGACTGCTCTTCAACAAAATACTAATTGATTGAATTTTCATAACACAATTTTTGAAAAGAAGAAGCTCATTTCATTGTTATATCGTTTTTCAAGTTTCTTTTTTTGAGTAAAGTTATATGCTAAATTATTATTTTTAAATTTTATTGCAGGCCAGGGATGATCAATATGAGTGGGAATGTCGACAAAGGCAATTGCAAAGAGAACAACGTCATCGTGAGAGAATGGAAGAGGAGAGATTGAGACCACCTTCACCACCACCTGTCGTTCATTATACCGATCACGAAGCCACATCTGTTTCTGAAAAAATTAAGCAAGATGAAACATTCACCAAAGCAGTTCAAGTATGTATATATTAAATAAAATACAGAGTGTTCCATTTTTAAAACCTAACTTGATGTGTTTTGTATCACTTTCTTGGAGAATTCTGTGTATAATTGAAATTATGTTGAATTGGTGCCTTTTCTGATATATATCTTAAAAAAAATCATATAGTTTTGGCTCTACAGACTGAGTCGTTACCTTATCATTAATTAAAGCCAACATGAAGCCATTTGGACAGGTCGTTGGAACGCCTAATAGTAAATAATTCTAACAATATGAAGAGTGTTAAAAACCATCTTTAGCATCTAGTTTAAATTATTATAATTACGTTTTCACAATGTCATTAATTCTTTTTATAGATAGTCATAACCTGGTTGGAGAGAGGCGATTGCAATAAGAGAAATTCAAACAGTTTTTACTCGATGATCCAGTCTACAAATTCCCATGTAAGAAGATTGCTTAGCGAGAAGGGTCAATATGAAGAGGAACTGAGGAAGGCCAAGGAAATAATGAGAGGAAGAATGCAGGGCATATTGTTGCAATGTAAGTAATGACATTTTGATTTTGGTTCTATATTTTTATTAATAGTCATCTGGCTTTAGTAAGTATTTTGTTCCCAAGGGGTAAATTTAATTATATATATATCTGGTTTTGTATAAGTATGCCTACAAAGTTTTCGAAAATAATGAAGAGTATTTGCCAAATTATAAATCTTGAAATTAAATTGAAAACTCAACTAGGCTCAAATATTTTAATACATGAATAATTGGTTAACTCTGTAAAGAAAAGGTTACTTTGTTGTTCAGTGAAATTTGTTTTTTAAATCTTATATTTGATAATTCATAGCGTCTTTGAATATAGAAAAAAATGTCCCGTGTCTGCAAACTCGTTCGGTGTTTTCTAGAGTTAGGAAATGCGACAACAACATGTGAAATTCATTAATGTTCAAACGTAACGTAAAAGTTTTTTAAAGATGTGCCCAACACTACTCGTCCGAAAGAGATATTACCAATATATTAATATTAGAAACATGTGCATTAAATAAAGAAGAACAAGAAATTTTCACAGTAATGGGTTACAAAATAATACGTGCAACCTTTTCCCTATGGAAACAACTGCTCCTTTGGCTAATACTGAAACAGGAATTGAATTGTAACTAAACAAAAAAAGACAGAAAATATGTTTTTAACACTACTTAATTTGATTTTTGCTAATAAGAACGTCATTCTTGGACCGGTTTTATCCTTATTAGGAATTGACAGTAAGAAATAAACATTCTCGATTTCAATACCTAATGAAACAGGCAAATTTTCTCTTTAACTTGTCTTTATTAATTTTTTTTTAAGACGGCTCTCTATGTGCACCGGCGTTGCAGAAATGCCGTAATCTCAACATTTTTATCGAAACTGAGGGCGGGGCTTATGAATGCGAACGAGATTAGGTCAGACAAACTTTTCATATGGCAAGTTCCAATTCGCAGGCGATATTTTCATTGCGAACGAACGGGCATGTCGTTTAACACTTTTTCGTGTTCAAGCGCATTTACACAGATAGCACACATGGTCGGAGGGAAGTGTTTTTATTTTATTTCATTATATTTTATTTTTATTTATTTTATCAAAACTAAAACAGGCCTTGCAGGATTTTTATATAAATAGTGAATTTTGCATTGTTTTTAAAGTTATAGGTATTAAATATATGATTTAAAAGTAAACTAGACATTCTGAGTTAAAGTTTATTTACAAAATCTCTAGTAAATATAAGAATTTGGGCGGAGAATATTCAGATATTTAAACATATGAAAGTAATTATTCTGGTGTTGGATTGCGAATTTCCATCTTCCTCGGCTATCTATCTGTAACGTGTGGAGGGTGGGTTACCCCCCCACGACACGTATGCCTCACGAGGACCATTGTGCATCCTCCTAAGATGATAGGCACTCCTAGCTCGTGAGCCAGCCTACGGATTTGATGTAGTTGACAACGTCGCCAAGAGGTGCTTCTCTAGCATCTATCATCAATTATTTCGGGTAGGAGACAGGTGTTGTTCTACCCTAGCTTTATGACTGTATGACTGTATTTGAAATAGATTACCTGGGGTGAAGCCCTTATGCTCCACCCTGTAGCCTCTGGAAGATATTCTTGAAGTTCTGGTTGAAGCACTGAGTTTATTCAAATAAAACTATCACCCTATATTTGAAATTGATATATTCACGGCTTGATGATTTCACATTTAACACATTTATTACTTGGTTACATAAATTTATTGATCGATTACATATTAACTTTTGTAAATCAACTCGCACAATGCTTGAAATTAATTTACGGCGAATGCCGGCTTTTGTAAGTGCTGACTTGTCGCTTCGTCGACTGAGAAAACGAGAGTGCGTGTTTTGTTTGTTCTGCGATACTTGTTAGCTTGCATCGGTTTACCGGCTTTCTTCTGATTGGTTATCTAGTATCGTATGATTGCACGTGAGGGAAACGATTGGGTGAAAAAATCTCGCGTAACTTAGTTTTAATTCTTTGCGAAGTAGCAGGTGTCTTTGAAGGTTATTTGAAAGTTAACCGAGTTGTTATTTCACAACTTTAGATAATTGGTTTATACAGGGAGTGTCTAGTATTTTATTCTTTTTGTTTGTTAAGTGCGGAGCATTCAAATACAAAAAAGAATAAAATACTAGATAGACACTCCCTGTATAAACCTCCGCACTTAACAAACAAAAAGAATAAAATACTAGACACTCTAAATCAGCTTTAGATTAGCAGATAGGACATGTTGAATGTAATTTCAACAGGTGTAGTAAAATTTTTCTAGCTTTGGTTTCATTTCATTAGTCCAAAATAAATCGTCCGGATGAATATGAAAAAAATACAAACAATTTATATTATTATACATAGTTATTTGCTAAATGGATGACAATTCATTTTATTGCGACAAAAACATAAATAAGCGAGAATTGTCGCCTATATTGGTTTGAAACTCCAATATGTTGCCAGTAAAACATTTATCTTATATTTAGAGCCAATAAAACTTACATTTTCAACTAATATTCTCATTGGAGTCGAAACTACAAAGTAACATAATGAACGTCGAGTTACGTGTAGCTGACCTTGTACTTCATAAAAATAGTTGAGTTTCTTTCAACTGTATCTGAAAATTTTTATCAAGCTTACAAAATGTTTTTTTTTCTGGATTGCTTCCAAAGGGTGCATTTGTGATGCAGTTTTTGGTTATTTAACTTCTACAATCATTTTTCACTTTTAAATATTAATATACAGTGCGGATGTAAATATCCCACCCTTTTATCTTTTGAACGGATCGACATTTTTTAACCAAATTTGACACACTTTAAGTACTACTTTTTACAATACTTGTTTTCGTTACAACGTCGTCTGCACAATCGTGACCTCATTTGGGGAAAAAGTTAAATATGAAAATGGGTTATTTGACACCAGTAGTTAATGGGATTATTGGGTACACTTTTTAAACTGCGCAGGTGCGAGGTGCGGCACATGTCACGTGTCATGTTATCGATCAGCTATCAAGTCATCTCTCAACAGTGTTGCCAACCTCCAGTTCTCCAGACAACGACGATAACTAACGATGATGTATGACAGTGAACGAAGAGTATGACAACGACTAACGATCAGTAAAGGGGCAGCACTGATTCGGGGCCATTCCTTATGTAAATTAACATGGGAAATCGCTAAGGTTCATTCTGCCAATTTTTGTCTCTTTCAAGATCACGCGTCGAAGTTCGAAGTCTGGGTTATCAGTAAACATGATAACGCCGGTTCGCGGTTTGATAACGTCGAGAATCCAAGATGGCGGCAATAATTGACGTAAACAATGAAAAATATACGAGGTAAATGAAAAGCCAAAAGGACCTAACCATGTATTACGTGGTCCGATTCAAACAGAAAAAACGACTTTATGTAGAGAACGATTAACGTCGAATAGAATTTTTGTTCAGAACGAAAATCCAGAAGGGCCGCGTATCACGTGGTCCAATTCAAACGGGGAAAACGACATTATGTAAAAAAACGTCGTACAGAAAAAATCATGCGCAATGCCACAAGGACCTTAGCGTGTATCACATGGTCCGATTTAAACGGAAAAAACGGCATTATGTAAAAAACGTCGTACAGAAAAAATCATGCGCAATGCCATGCATTACGTAGAGAATGATGAACGTTGAAGAGAAAAATCTTGTGTAATGCCACAAGGGCCTTAGCATGTATCACGTGGTCCAATTCAAACGGGAAAAACGGCTTAATGAAGAGAACGATTAACGTTGAACAGCAAGGACTTGTTACATTTCAAGTATATATAGTTAAATGTTTTATAAAAAATGTTACTTTTACAAAGTTACGTTATTAAAACATATTTCAAAACAATTAATCGGCTTTAATTTAAATTTCGAATTTGACTGAGACTGATTACATAATATAAAAGAAAATTAAATTAATTGATTTTAACACATTTTACGGTTTACGTTTTACTAATGATGAGTTTAAAATTAAAATTGACTAGTGACTCAAAATTGTGTGTGTGGTCCTGGCCGACACTTATCTTGTGTTTCCGGATTTCAACGGTCGAACTGGTCTGGTCCGTGTCTTAATGGTAGGTGAGCGGTGAGCCTACGATGACTTCAAAACACTGCAGTTCCTTACGCAACTCAGCCCAAGATATTCCGCAGCTCTAGTGGCAACTAGCTGACAATGATTCTGCAGTTCCAGATTACAAAGGACAATTCCTTAGTTTGTTACAGATCCAGATCCTTAGTTTGTTACAGATCCAGAGCCAGTTCCTTAGTTTGTTACAGATCCAGAGCCAGTTCCTTAGTTTGTTACAGATCCAGAGCCAGTTCCTTAGTTTGTTACAGATCCAGAGCCAGTTCCTTAGTTTGTTACAGATCCAGAGCCAGTTCCTTATTTTTAAGAAAGAAAAAACGTGTCAGTTACAACAAAAAAAACCGTATCTTTCCATTGCTTCAAAAAAAAAAACAACACATGTGGTCAGCCAAAAAAACTTACAATTTAAATTAAACATTTTTAAATTAAACATTTCAAATTTACAACAATATTAGAGATTTGCAATAGTATTTAATTTAAAACACATGAAGAATGGAAAGATTTTTTTAAATAACAGAAGAAAAAATATAAAATTAAAGGCAGCCATTTTGTACATTTTGGAATTTATATTACGCGAAAAGCTCACTATTAATAAAAGAGATAACTCAAAGATAATTTCAGCAGAATATGCACACAATAAAATTAATTTCTACTTTCTACACTAAACCCAACCGGTTTATTTCGCAGCCAAATTGAAAAAGAAATTTCAAAAGCCAACAGCTGACCGAATGTGTGAAAACGTGAATATTCCCCATCCATAAGTAAGCCAAGCGCGCACAACGTCTGACCGTAATTATTGATTTTTAGAGAGAGCGCATCATTGGTTGAGCTATCGAATGTCTTAGACAGAGACAAATTCCCGTTTCAACATAATATCTATATTTCCAAATACGAGGGGCGCTCAAAAAGTATTAGAATATATTGGAATATTTGAACTAATTAAATATTGTAATTATTAAAAGGGAGTGACGATTACAACGTAACAGATTAATAGCAGTGAAGATACGTACTAAGACCCTTTTGACATTGCACAAGATTTTTCTGTTCAACGTTAATCGTTCTCTACGAGATATCGTTTTTCCTGTTTGAATCAGACTAACGATAGCTGAGATAAACGCTAAGGCCCTTGTGACATTACACAAGATTTTTCTTTTCAACGTTCATCATTCTCTACGTAATGCCGTTTTTCCCGTTTGAATCGGACCAATAGCAGTGAAGATACGTGCTAAGGCCCTTGTGGCATTGCGCATGATTTTTTCTGTACGACGTTTTTTACATAATGCCGTTTTTCCCGTTTGAATCGGACCATGTGATACACGCTAAGGTCCTTGTGGCATTGCGCATGATTTTTTCTGTACGACGTTTTTTTACATAATGTCGTTTTCCCCGTTTGAATTGGACCACGTGATACGCGCTAAGGCCCTTCTGGATTTTCGTTCTGAACAAAAATTCTATTCGACATTAATGGTTCTCTACATAAAGTCGTTTTTTCTGTTTGAATCGGACCACGTGATACATGGTTAGGTCCTTTTGGCTTTTCATTTACCTCGTATATTTTTCATTGTTTACGTCAATTATTGCCGCCATCTTGGATTCTCGACGTTATAAAACCGCGAACCGGCGTTATCATGTTTACTGATAACCCAGACTTCGAACTTCGACGCGTGACCTTGAAAGAGACAAAAATTGTCAGAATGAACCTTAGCGATTTCCCATGTTAATTTACATAAGAAATGGCCCCGAATCAGTGCTACCCCTTTACTACGATCACGTATGACAATGAACGAAGAATATGACAATGACTAACGATGATGTACGATAATAAACGAAGAGTATGACAATGACTAACGATCACGTACGACAATAAACGAAGAGTATTTTGTTACCTTGTTAATGATATACAACAACTGTGACTAAGGATGATATACGAAAACGAATAAAGATCCTCCAGTTCTCCAGACAACGAAGATGACTAACGAGGACGTACGACAATGAACGAAGAGTATTTTGTTACCTCTTTATTAATATCGGCAATGACGATACGCCAATAAACGAAAACGAAATGACTCTGAAGAGATTTCTATCTTTCACTTAGTTTATTCTCAATACGAAACCATGGCCTTTTTGGTTTCCCATTCTTATCATTTTGACAGCTGCAACGAATTGTTGACAACACTCTTCTCGATGACAATTTCTACGAATTTTTATGACTATCCGTCTACGAGCATATGTTTGCCTCCACTTTCCGTTTGTCTGACCTTTGGTTTGTCTCTCTCTCTCTGTTTTTCCATTTGTCCACCTAAGGTCCTTTTGGTAATGCTAGATTTTTTCAATGACATGCAATTTGACCCACGTTTGAATAGTAGCGAGTAGAGGTGTGTCGTTCGCGAACGATTCGTTCAAAAAGAACGAATCAGTGCACTGACTCGAATGAATTGATTCCCTGTTTTTAAAAGATTCGAATCTTTTTTGAGTCAATTGCTCGATGGCTCTGCGATCGATCAAACACGCCGAGTTCCGAGTTTGGTTGCTTCGTTCATTCGATTCGGATTCGGTATTTGGTATTTTACATCGGCATCGGCAAATTGGTCGCTTTTGTTCTACGTTCTACGGCATAATACGAGAACTCTAACTGACAGGCGGTGGCGGTATGTGTCTTTTATGTTTTTCTCACTTTACAGGAGGTGTGTATTAAGCTTAGGTAAACAATTTATGCGTGTTGTCTGATAAATAAATTTAAATCAAAGTAAAATTAAAACAAAAAATGACGAATCGTGAATATATAATTATGCGTTAATTTTGGCTATATATTTGGCATTTAAAAAAAATTGTGCTATTGTTGTTTATCTTAACGGACAAGGATGTATTTATTATTCAGCTGCCTTTTTTTTATGAAATATGAAACATTAATTCGCTTTACTTTAAAATAAATCTGGTTATAATTATTTTACTCAACGACCTATTAGGTAGGTAGGTAGGTAGGTTAGGTAGTACTCAAATTCGTAAAAGTTCGGTTCGATTTCCTTCGCCGGATCGGCGGAATAACATCGTTCGTGGTTCGCTAAAGTGAATCACTTGAGAACGAATCTTGAAGAACGAATCTTTTTAGGTGAATGAATCAAATGAATTAATTCAGTAAAAAGATTCGAACTTCCCACCTCTAGTAGCGAGGCTTTGCTCTGACTCTCTCGTTTTTTCCAATAATAATGATTTATGCCTTTACGGCCATTGCGCTTCAACATTATTCTACTTCAGCCTACTTCCCTCACTAGTCCTCCTCCTCCTCCAGTTCTTTATGTCACCAGATAACTTTTCGTATATGACACTTAGGTCCTTCTGAAATATTAGCTCTCTTCAACGGCCATCTTCTTCGTCTCTTTTATACTAGGCAAATTTTTAGGTTAGACATCCTCCTACACATCTCCTCCTAAGCCACCCCTCTCTTTCACTTTTCTCTTTCCTTCTTCAACACATCTGAGCGGCTTGTTACAATTAGGATAGCCTTCATGTCGCCAGACGCAGGCCACGGCGCAGGATTTAGTAATGGTCATCGTATACAATGGCCGCCATCTTGGATCGCTTAGCCGTGTTGCAAGCCAAGTCGCAAACCTGATAGGTGGCAGGTTGACAACACTGAATGGTTGGCAACACAGTTGACCAATGACATGACAGCTGACATATGACGTGACACGTGACATATGCCGCGCCTGCGCAGTTTAAAAAGTGTACCCAATATTCCCATTAACTACTGACACATCGTTTGAAAGTTATTTTAATTCTATATCTAATAGTATATACATTTTTCATTTCCACTTAAAGTTAGAGATGATATCATGACCTTGTTTCTGTACTTTCACCTCACGCAAGTTTAAAATGGACGTGCTATTATATGCTGACTTTAACCACAACCAAGTATTACATGAACTGCTGAGATGAAAGTACAAAAACAATGTCTAGATTTAAATGTATATAGTTCTGGATACAGAATTAAAATACCTTTCAAACGAGGTGTTACATAACCTACTTCCCATTAATTTTTTTCCCAAATGACGTCACTCTTGTGTAGATGACGTCATAATGAAAACCTGAAAAACCGAAAATAATTATATCCCCAAGTTTACTAAATTATACAATTATACGTATTTTATTGAAAAACTAATTCAGAATTTTTTTGTAAAACTTGGAAAAATCAATATAAAACACACCTTTTGAGTAATTTTTTGAGCTTTCTTTCGGCTACGTCTCTTTCCACTACAAAACAAACGTTTTCCTTTATCAACTCCCTTCTTTTGTTTTATTCTTCCCATAATTACAAAATCACACAAAAATAGTGCCGACAATGAACGGAATGAATAAAGATCTACCACATTCGATTCAAAATCCCAAAAACAAAAATAAAATATTTCCGTAGGCTGGTACGCACTACAATGATGTTACTGGCGGACAGTCGCTTCGTAACTAACTCACTTATCTGTTATTTGGATACCGCGGCCACACTAATCAATCGTTGTAAAATGCACTTTTTATTTTACGCCCCAAAGGTTCATTTATCATTATTTGCAAATGAAATTCATACCAAAGATTTAAAAAAAGCTACACTTTCGGGAAACATATTAATAAAAATATTAATAAAAATATTATTAAAAATATTAATATGTATGTTGTTCACAATTAAAAAAAATACTTTCCCGTAAAATAGATTTTTTCTAAATTGGCTATTGAAAATGTCATTAAAATCGGACATGTAATATGGAAACAGAAGGTAAATCATTTCAAGTGAGTAATCTTGTATAACGTTTGTTTTGACACAAATACTGTGGGTTATTGACGACAATTGTTTAGAAGACATGGGACATGCTTTGACTATATGGAGATTGCTTTCAATAAATAAATTAGAACATTTAAAATTTTTTAATTATTCAAACTAACATATGAGGAAAAAAACGTTCTTAGTATTTACAACTTTTGTTCGTTTCAAGTAATATAAAATATGAAAAATATTATAAATAGGGTTGTATCTATGGGGGTTTATAACATAAATTAGATATAAAAATTAAACTATGCAAAATAGTTTAAAATATAAAGTACCTTTGGCAAATAACTATCATTATTTCGAATTAATCTTGGCTTACTGCTAAATCCTGATAAGTATCACATTTCATAACAATTACATCCTAATTAATTCCATTTAATATTTTTTTTTTATGGAAATAATTAGTTGAAAATGAATTCTGAAATAATTGCCTATTGGATTGTATCCAATAAATTATAATTTTGATTAAGCAATAAAAATTAATTTTGTTTTTACCAGTAAGCCAACAATATATAGTTTATTTTAATTTACCGTTATATTGAATATGTAAATAGAAGAGGACACCATATAATTTTTTAAGAAAGATTTAATCTCATCAACGAAGTATATTTTTTTCAATAAGGGTTTGTATGTTTTTTTTTTTCTAAAAATGTTAATTTCAGTTAAGGGTCTGAAAGAATTTGGCTTAACAATGCAAAAAGGTAATAATTTCCGTTAATATAATAGTCTAAGAGCTAGTTAATATTTTTCTTTAATTACTTGAAGTAGAGGCTAAAAATTCGCTGAAAACTTTTTGTTTAAAAGTATACGAATAACATAAAAATTATTAGACAAAAATTTCAGACAGAAGGAGGTGTAGGAGCATCCCAAACATGAATTTTCTACATTAAATTGTTATTATTTACTGACAATTAAATATCACGTTCTAGGAACCTTTTTGACGGTGTAATTTAATTGTCAGACAAAAATTAGAGGCAGCACACTCTGTAAATATATTAAAGAAAAATGCTCTCGGCCGGCAGCTGTCAGTGACTTTTTTATTACAGAAATATGTTCCAATTTCTATGGCGGTATGATTTTGATTCAATGACTTTTTTAGTTATAAGGTATAAGCTTAAGTATAAAAAACTATTCATTTTTTTCAGATTCATTCTATTTTTGTAATAAATGGCGCGTTTAAGGTCACTGACAACCAGCTGAGAGGAAGGTTTACTGCCTCGAATTTTCGTCTGATATTATTTAAATGACACAGGAGCAAATATGAAGTTCATGTCAAAAATAGTGTTTGGGGTGCCCTTACACCACCTTCCATTAGAAATTTTTATATACGAAGTTTCAATGAAAATTTCGATTACTATTGTACAACTTTGGAGTGATCTAAAACCGCTTTGTGCCTGTCACAAAGTTGAAATGTTTGAGATGGCAACTCATTACCGCTATGGTAACCTTTTGGCAAATTTTTAGCCTACTTCGAGTAATGACGCGAAATGTTCATTAGCTCTCCCACTATCATATATAATTTTCTGTGAGAAAATTAGTATTTCCTTGTATAGAAATCTTCAAATTATAAGAGATTTACCCGTGAATTTATATTTATTGAAATATAAATATGAGAGAACTCTTATATGGTGTAAACCAAAAAGTTTGCTACAAATGGGCATTTTTATTGTTAATTTCTCAAAAATTTACTGATCAATCTCCATGTCAAGTGAGATAAAATAGATTTAAAAGCAAGATGATAACTTATCGACAACTCTTTCTTTCAACATTGCATTGAATGAGGAATTAGGAAGTCAGGTCTCAATATGAAAATTACACAAAGTTTAATACAAATTGTCAGATATGCAGATGATCTAGAATAGCAAGAGATGAATTGAACATTTTTTAAATTAAAGTTAAATTACACGAAAACCTTACAATACGACGAACCCAAAGTCAATAGTAATATATTTCAAAAAGTGGAATATTTTAAATATCTTGGGATAACTGAAAATGACAACTGCAGTTCTGAATTAAGTGAAAGAGTAAAAAAAGGAAATATACATAATACGTGTACATGTATATGGAGCTACCATAGATTTTTGGGTTCATAGTAAGTTGATTTAACCAAACTTACTTATATACCAACTTGCTTCGTTTGGCCGCTGGTGGTAAACAAAGTTCAATAAAAATATCTATTTTTTCTTTAATCTCCAGAATTCGGCCATTTTCAAAGATCAAATTTGGGGTTTTATGGCCAATTAAAAGCAAGAGGAACAATTTTTCTATTGCGATTATAATCATCATGTTAAGAAGAGGGCAACAGAACTTTTCCCTAATTTTTTTTATCTCTCACTTTATCTGCTCCTACTTAGCATAGCAGGGAGGAATTAAAAAAAAATCGAATCACGAATACGATTCACAAGATGTGATTCGAATCACGGATTCTATGTCCGAATCTTTTTTACAAAAAAAGGAATTGAGTCTATTTTTCTGATCACAAATACAAATCACCATCATGTATTATGTACAATTTCTAATCTAATATATCAACTATGGGTCTCTTACTGACTATTTAGTAGCTACAAAAAGGTGCGATTAATACTGTCAAATGTCAACAATTTGTCTTACTGACTATGGTAGCTACAAAAAGATGAAATTGAATAATATGAACAATTTTTTATTTTCTGTAGTGACTTTGGAAGATTATACTAAGTTAGTCAGTCTCAATTTTATATAACGTGTAGATTTTGCTACTTTTCGCAGCGCCACTTTAGGAACATCACTGTTAATTATTAGAACCTAACAATTAATGTTCGAGATGAGGGAAATCCTGCCTATGCATTGGAATTAATTCACCTCCTGTGATTATGATTGCCTTTATTTATTTATTCTTTGCAACAATCACTCATTTTGAATTATATTTTGTCCTAATAACTATATAGTATATTGACATTTAGTTTGACATAATTGTCATTAATTAGAAAAAATGGTTAGCTGCATACTAAATAATGAACTGTGATTGATGGATTTCATAAAATAGATATTATATTCGTTTAGTAGTGTGAAGAAGGAAGTCTGTTTGGCGCTGAGGTGATGAAATCAGAATAAGGGTTGCTCAGACGCTTGTTTTGCTAAAGCAGTTTGTTCTGAGACCCTGTAGTACACCAGAATGTATTCACGGTAGTTAAAAATACCTCCAGGCGGTCAAGTTATCTGTTCAGGTAAATAAAAGAAAGTGAGAAAATTTAATAGGTACATGTAATGAAATAGAAGCTTGTTACAAACTATCACATTAAATTAAATATTCAATGAGTATTAAATGAATAAGCTATGTTAGTAATTTTGTACCACATATTTAAATTGACAATTGACTTGGATACAAAACGTTAGGTTTCTTTGTTTCGACCTTGTGGCGTCACTGCGGTACTTCCCTGAATGATCGTCTCCTGGTGACCTGGATCTAAATGTATCGACTAACTTGCAGATATGTTCCAGTTTTTGTCGAAAAATATACTATCGTCAGCAGATATGATAGAAGTAATACAGACCATGGTGGAACTCTAATTTTATCCTTAGACAAGGACTTTTCTGCTGTATTTAAATACGACTTTCTACAAGCTGAAAATTTCTTCGAATTTTCCATTGTAAACAACAAAAACATTGATTTGTTTATTATTTGTATTTATAGAACACCTAAATCAAATGTTCACCTCTTTCTAGAGAATCTTCTTAATCTACTTGACGCATTGCCTATAAAAAGTAAGAAAATTTTATGCGGCGATTTTAATATTGACTTTGCTAATGTATGTGCTACTCAAAAGTCTTTGATCAATATTTTTGAATCATTCAGTCTCACTATGCACGTAAATTCTCCAACTAGAATCACAGAAACAACATCTACAATTATAGATTACGTAGTCTCTGATTTTAAACCCGTTGATGTAGAGCACCAAGTAATTAGCTCAGGTCTCTCAGACCACAAAGCAGTATTTGCCAAATTTTTGATACCCCGTACAGCTCCAAAAAAAGTCCGTCAGCTAGGTAGAATTTTCTCTAAGCATAATTTCAAAAATTTCTATAATTTATGTCTAACTACTGATTGGAATGGTCTTTCTGAAGATATTGACTCTAAATTTTTAGACTTCTTAAATAAAATAATTATGTGTTTCAATACAGCTTTCCCCCTTCGCCCCATTAAAACTAAATGTCATAAATCTTGGACAACTAAAGGAATAAAAACATCATCTAAAAATATGAGGTCACTCATGTATATTAAAAAGTACACAGATAATCCCCTAATATTAAACTATATCAACAACTACAGAATATTGTATCGGAAAATCACCAAATCTGCTAAGAAAAACTATTACAAAAATCGCATCGCAAGAGCTAAAAACTCCTCCAAAGAAACCTGGTCTATAATAAATGACTTAAGGAATAAAACCCGTTCTTCAAACAGTGTAAATCCTAGCCCAGATGAACTAAACAATTATTTCGTAAATGTAAGTAAAAATATCAAATCTAACATAGCTCCGAGTCAGGATGCTCTCTCCTTCCTCCTACCTACTAAAAGGATCACTGAAAGTTTCTTCCTAAGACCAGTAGACAAGCATGAACTAGTGCAAACCATAAACAACATCCAAAATAAATTTTCCTGTGGAATTGATGGCCTGTCCACCAAAATATTTCTAAATATACCGGATGTAGTAATCAACATTTTAACTTCACTGATTAATGAATCCTTTGAAATTGGTCTCTTTCCTAACTGTCTAAAAACAGCTATAATAATCCCACTTCATAAAGGTGGCGACAAAACCAAAACCTGTAACTATAGACCTATCGCGTTATTGCCTACCTTATCGAAGATAGTAGAACGGCTAATGAAAAACCGTCTTTTGCCCTTTCTTTTCAAGCATAACATCCTCACAGCTCATCAGTATGGCTTTCTACCTAAAAAATGCACTAGCGACGCAATGTTTTCCGTTCTTAATGAAATATACACATCACTTAATGATAAACTTTTCACCGCTTCAGTATTTTGTGACTTCGCAAAGACCTTCGATTGTGTAAATCATGATATTTTAATTAATAAGTTACAAATTTATGGCATACGGGGTTCTCCTTTACAATGGTTTAAAACTTACCTAGAAAATAGCAATCAACAGGTGCGGGCGAATGGTGAGGATTCTACAAATCTAGCAATAAGCAGTGGAGTATCTCAAGGATCAGTATTAGGTCCAATTTTGTTTTTATTATTCATCAACGACATCACATACTTAAGAATAAGTGGTAGAATTACTTTATTTGCTGATGACACCAGTGTAACCTGGAATAATTCTAACATGCAGACATTACAATCTATCATAAGTGAAGATCTAGTGACTATTAAGTCCTGGTCTGATTCGAATGGACTTTGTTTCAACACCAGTAAAACTGTAGCATTGTCTTACAGAGGTACTTTACAACCTATAACTTTAAACAATAATCTGATCCAAACGGTGACTTCAATCAAGTTTTTAGGTCTTTATATAGACGATTCTCTAAAATGGTCTGCTCATATAGATACCTTAGCAAAAAAATTATCCTCCGCATGTTTTGCCATTAAATCGGTTTCTAAAGAGCTGACTCCTTCTACTGCATTAATAACCTACTTTTCCTTATTCGAATCTCACCTTCGCTATGGTTTACCTTTCTGGGGTTCTTGTAGCTTATACCTTTTCGAATCTATTTTTAAACTGCAAAAAAGAGTAATCCGCTATGTATTTGGTTTAAGTAGTAGGACACATTGCGAAAATTACTTCAAAAATTTCAAAATTCTAACCCTTCCTGCTCTATTTATTTTCGAATCCGTCTGCTTAGTTCGCAAGCACATTCAAAATTTATCCGAAAGACCGACTCGTAGATATCCTACAAGAAATTTAGAGACTGATGTTTATTTAACAATGCCCACTTCTGACCTATTAAAACATTCCATTACCTACAATGCCAAAAAATTGTATAATAACCTTCCGATGCAATTAAAATCTATAAATACATACGATAAGTTCCGAAGACTGGCTAAAGCTTTTCTTCTAGAAAGACCATATTACACAGTAGCAGAATTTTATAACGTACCTTAGACATTTGAGTTCCACATACAATGGCATTAATTAAATAATTAAATATTAAAGTTTAAATTTAAATTTAAAAATTAAATTAGAATAATTATAATGACGGATATTGCATATCCATTGCAATTGTTATTCCTATTTTGTCTGTTTGTTTCTGTTTGTTTTTCCTGCTGTTTAGTTATTTTTATAATATGTTTAGTATTTAAGTTACACGCTTTGTCTATAAAATTTTTGTAAATTTTTTTACGACAATAAAGCACATCTCTCTCTCTCTGCTACTTGGAAAACTGTCCGATACTCGGAATCTGTCCAATCCTTGGAGATATGTCCGATACTAACTACTTGGAGACAAAAAAAATGTGTCCACTACTTCTTGGAGATATATATGTCGGGACCTTGATATATGTCAAGACTTGGAGATATGTCCAAGACTTGGAGATATGTCGAGACTTTGAGCCATTAAGATTTAGAAATAAAAAAACCTCAGTAACAGGAATAGTACAACTACATGCCAGTTTGGAAATCTAATGGATTAAGCATAAACAGCACAAATATTAAAGTCACTTCATCTGAATAAAATATAAACTATTTATAAGGCCAACACATTTTATAACAATAAGTTTTACATCATCTGAACAAAATATAAAATATTTATGAGGCCAAAATAAGTTAAGAGCCATAGATTTCCGGTTAAACTCTATTTCCAGACTGACTTGTAATTTTGTTATTTAATTGCCTCCCCGCGTATATATCAAAGAAAGCTTAAAAATATTATTAGGTAGATATAATCTATTTAAAATCAAATAAAACAATAATTACGACTGCAACCAGCATTCATCGGTATAGTGATAAATAAAAAAGCAAATCACCGACCTTTCGGCGTTCGCCTAAGTCCAGCGAAGCGTTAAAATCTTAAATAAAAAAAAAACATTATCTGACAATTATCCCAACGGTAGCACGATACGAAAGACGCAAGATAATTATGGAAATTTACTTATAACAACTACAAATTAGTAGATTTGTCGACACAACACTAGCACGTCGAGTTTTGAATATCGACGACAAGGTAGTGGGCAGCAGGGATCCCAGATGTATTGAGCCTAAAATCGTGAATTTGTTCATGAAAAAATCGTGAGAAATCGTGAGATTGTAAAACGCATGCGCAATTTCGTAAAATATACAGCATTTTCGATTAATATGTACTCTGTATACGTATAATAGACATTTACAATAGAAAAATAATTTTCTGTCATTTTGGCTCTCCTTTCAAAAACATATTTTTTTGGCGTAAGAGAGAGAATTTTTGTTTTTCCAGGACCATCTAAATGTCTCAAAATACGTATTTGGAATTTTCATATATTAAATAAAAAATAAATTTGTTAGGAATAGGTGGTTAGAGAGCTAACCACTGCAAAAGCCTGCAAATGCAACAGTCGGGAATCACCGCTGAGACTGTCAAGTGTCAGTCATCCGCCATGTTTCGGCCAAAGCGTTCCAGAGTCGAACTATACAACATAATTCAATTATATAATTAATTAAAAATAATTGCATTTACATAAAAACTTAAGGTTCGTTACTGCAAGCCGATTGTTTAAAAATATCGTGAGAATAAGGCACATTATCGTGAGATCGTGAGACTGGGATCCCTGGTGGGCAGAGACAACCCAGCGAGACGTGTAACTCAATGTATTTTTTTGTTCGGTAAAAGTTGTTTGGGAGATTGTAACCACAACCAGTCTATAATGGCGCCACTAGTAAATCGGGGAAAAATTTAAAAATGATTTAGGGCGGGAAATTCAAACATGGATTCAGAAATAAATAGTTTTTCTACACAAATTTACAGGAGAAACAAAAACTATTATTGCACTGTATATTAAAAAATATAGAAGCTTCAAATAACATCAAATTTTTTATCATATAAATAATCATTTTAATAAAGGAAGTTTTAATCAGTTTAATATAAGTGTTAAGTGCACATTTTACCTTGGCCATAGTTTCCCAATAATATACACAGATACCTTGGAAAATAAATATTTATTCGGTGAATAAGAGATCACAATATTAATATTGGTTTTCTATCCATCCGCGTTGCTAAACCTAAAAATAATAAACGTCATCAATCAATAACATAAATTCTCTTCTTTTTCTTTTTAAATGGTTATAATTATTTAAAATTCCACTAAGGTACAACAATCAGTAAAATATACATATCTTATCTAGACGTGAACTGACCACTGACCACTTTTTATAATTCTTTTTTATCTCACCTTTTTTCAATAAAATGGCTTCTTTCTGAAACACCTGGATTTTTGGATTTCGTATCTACGGATTTGTTTAGCCATTATTTGAATTATCTTTTAATTAATTTTTGCAAGTAGCTCACAGTTAGTTGAGACACATATTTGTGGATTTATCACTTGTAAAAGAAAGGCCCCTAAAATCTGTGGTAAGTTCAAACTGTTCATGTTTTACTAAAATCATATACCAATAATATCGTTCTCTTGTAGGCCTTTATTTATATAGTTATTTATTTATTTAGTGATTTAATCACTTAATTAAGAATTTGTCCATTAACTTACCCCTTTGAGGATCAATCAATTTTGTGAATATATATCGACCCAATTAGAGTTCCCAATTTGCTACCGATATTCAGTTTACCTATCAGAGAACTACACGCCAGCAATTTACCTGCAGCCCCTTCTGAGGCTTTGCCCCTCTAGGAACCATCATCAATCATATCAGAGTCCTGAAATATATACAGTTTTGGAAGCGTGACTACAACTAGAATCAGTAAGATAAATACCATCCAGCCTACAAGTAAGGATTATCTTTCTATTTTATATTACAGTGGAAGTAGTAGGTAACTCAGCACTCATAACTTCTGACCTACAATAAATATAAAATATCAGATACAATTCATATATAAATGTATATCTAAACTTACCATATTCTTGTGCACCTTATATACCTACAAGGGGGAACATCAGGCAAATATTGTAGTATATGTATGACGAACTTTACTAATTATTTGTAGGGGGTTATAATCCCAGGGTAAAACTGTGCATTACCAATATAACTAAACACCCAACTCTCCGATTTCCAATTTTACGAGCTAGCTAAAATTAATATAGTTGTCACCCCTTCTATAAATAGGACTACCCCTTCTTAAGAGTAGCATAAGCAGTGAACATAGTTTTTATTACTCTTGTAAATTTGAAAATTCTATTGATTATTAAATATTTAAACTTGGAAAAATAATGCACCAATCTCTTTTTCTATAAATTATATTTTTGTAAGGTACAGAAAAACAAACTATAATTGCTACGTTTAGAAAGTACCTCGTATCATTTTGTGACAAATTACAAAGAAAGTCACAGTTGTTATATATTCATAATATATTTAAAAAAAATGTAACAAATATTTTATAAACTATAGAATATATCGATACCTTTTTGACAGACTATCATAAGTGCCATTTGAACAAATGTCGCTTACGTTTATTTTAATAGAAACCATGGAAATGGAACAAACACATACACTCATAGAGTACGATTCAACTTAGAAAAAGCCACGGGCGTCATCAACTAGTCATCGTCTGCCTCACTTTAAAATATTCCTTCTCCGTTGCTCCAGATCGATATACCAGAATAATTAAATAATAATAATAATTAATTAAATTAAATAATAAGAATTAAAGCAGTTTCCCAACAAAAAATATTTATTGGATTAAAAAGTTAAATTTTAATGATTTAAACATTTGTATATTACCTAAATAACTAAACTAAAATAACATTACATATATTTTTCGACTTTAGACTTGCAAAACATTCAGTGGGAAGTAAATAAAAATAGCAACACAATTTTGTAATTTAAGATTTTTATTACAATTAAAATAATAGTTATTTATGCAACTAGTGCAAAAAGTGAAACTAGATGAGTACATCCTAGTTCGTCCGTTAATGAACTATTATACTCTGTTTTTAAACTAAGAGGAGTGATTTGAATTTAAGTTGGCAATTCTGTAGCCTTCTGATTGGTCAGATTACAGTCAGTTTCACACATTCCTTTTTAGCATGAACATCAGCTAATAATTGATATTGTTGACAGTTCTGACATTTTATAATTTGATATCTCATCCATTACTTAGTTTTTTACTTTATTTCGTAAATAATAGTTCTTCAGTAAGCAATTAGGCATTCCAAACTGAATGGCTACCAGTGGGTTTTGACGGGTTATGATATAGCAAAATTATGGCAACCCTGTAGGCCTGGTGATTTGACAAGGTCAATGAAATAGATAGTTACATAGATTAATCATCCATATTTTTCAAAATAAACATAAGATTATGCCTTGTAGTAAAAATGTAAGCAATTATTTTTTTTTAATGTCTAAAGGCTAAAAATTAGTTTTAAAACACATTTTTTCTAAACCGATTCAAATTAATAAATATTTGCCAGGCAATATGGCCGCTCGTAAACGACCAGCTTTGAGCAATCTATATAACTATATATGTATCATTGACCCTGTTAATGACAACATGACAACAGGTTTGCCATATCTAAACTGTCATTACCCACTGGTAGCCATTTGGACAGGTCGTTAGAATGCCTAATTGTATTGAAAATCTACAATTATGGATCCTTCTACACTGAGTACTATTAAAGGTAGCAATTCCTGAAAAGCCTTACAAGAAAGGGAAGACACCTTATTATTTTACATGCTGATTCTGAAGGTTTTGTAAAAAATGCATTATTGGTTTTTGAAGGTAAAAAGATGGGAGATTACCATGCAGAGATGAATTCCGAAGTATTTTAGAAAAAAATAATTTTATTACTGATTTTTTAAAACTAAAAATTGATAAATTTCTAACCAAAATATTCAAGCAAATTGTATTTATTAGAATAGAATAAAACTATTTACAAAATTGTTGATAACATTTAAAACACCATCTACTACTTTAGGGACAATCTTAATTTGGCACAATGAGTTAACATTACTTTCACAAAAAATACTTTAAAAATACTTAAAATTAATACATAGGTTTGTGTGAATAGTTCACTTTAAAAAATATATGTTGACATGTAGTGTTATGAAAATGTTGGTTCCAGTTTTCAAAACAAATTCTGACTCATAGGCTTGTAAACTTTTGAATGCCTTTATTTGCCCTCTAGCGCATTAACCATGGATTAACACTAAATAAGCCATAATATCCACATTACTCATAGAAGAGATACCAGTTACTGTGTGATCCACTTGTCATTCACTGATTAACTTTTACTTTTTATACCTATAACAAATATATCCTTAAAAATGTAAAGAGATCTTTATATTTTATACTAACCTGGCTACATCTGGATATTCCATTAACAATTTTCTTAAATATTTAATATCCATTTTAAAAAGATCATAGTTATTCTCAAAAAGTCGATTTCAAAAGCAAGAAAAAAGTATTTCTGACATCAATCAACAACCATATTGACTTTAATTTGACAGTGATATTTCGTTTTAGACACACATTTCAGATCACAATAATGTGAAATTTGCGACCGTTGTCTGGGACCAATTAAAAAATTACTTCTATGACATTTATTCGTTTCTCAACCGCTCATTGGCCGTTCACCGACTAAGGCCGATAAATATAATTATTTCATAAATTTTAAACACGACTATATTTCGAAACTCGCTCTTAGTAACAAATCTAGTTACTTTTCCCTGTGTAAATGCGTCTTTTCAATTCGCTCCTCCTAGTTTAAAAACAGAGTATAGTACTCTCGCTGTCTTCACTTTCTTCCGATGAACCCGTATTTTTGTTCGTAAGTAAAAGCTTGGCAACGCCGAAGTTTGGCTCACAATAATAAGGGATCCATGTTTACGCGATAGCTTCTGTTCGAATTATATTCTGGACCATTCGGCAGTCATACAGCGTTGCCAAATTATTAAGCAATTGTATCTCTATATTAGAAAAACGAAAAAAATCGCCAAAACGCCACTGACGCTTAAATGGGATGGACCTGAGAGAGAGGCAAATTATTGCGGCCTTTGTCAGGTATGATGAGTGTGGCTTTTTCTTAGTTGAATCGTACTCTACAAATGTATAAGGCCCGAGTCGAGTACGCTCTCATCCTGTAAACTGGATCGAAATCTGCTAGACCCATTCCGTACACCCCCTGCTAACTCCTCTTAGGGTCATCAAGATCAATAGATTTATATGCCATGCCTTCTAAAAGGGAATGAAGGATAACATACTATCGTCATTTAAACAGGACGTTGCTGAAGGCTTACCCCTGTTATGTCGTCTGTTTGTGTATCTTGTGTGTGTGCATTCTTGTTGTGTCCCCAGTCATGTAAAAGTTTTCCTAATCGCCTAATTTGGTGACTAGGTGGACCTTCTCCAACTAGTCGTCTAATCTATTCGATGTGCTCTGCAGCAGGAGGTATGTTTCAAACATAGCAAATAATAATAATAATAAACACTATTTAAAGATGAATACATTTTTGTATTTTTTTTTGTCGTTGTCTCTTACCAGAGTATACCTATTTTCCATACTCCCTTAATTATAGATTACCCTACGATGTTTGAATGAATATAACATTTTACCCATAAAAAATCTAATTTCAAATTTAACACTTTTTCAATTTCATTTGAAACAATTGGTATATTACAATTTATTATCAAGGAAATCTTCTAATAAAGTTATAACAGATCCTACTTAAACTACTGGTTGTTCTGCAGGATAAATTAACTTTTCTTGAGATTGATATCTCTCTAAAATCCTAAACCGACCTGATGTCCCCAAATTTATTTTCCAATGCATCCTCTTTTAAAATTCTGCCCTTTTGTGATTTAATTTTTTTTCTTTGTTTAAATGACTCTACAATCTTCTAACAGCTACTAGAGTGGCTATTAGAGTGGCTATTAGAGGTAGGTGTATGTAAGAAATAGCCAGTCTCTAATCATTTCAAAAGTCCTTCGCCAATACAACATGTGCAGAGATTTTTTACTCAGCATACATTTTACTTCTTTTCTAGTAGGTGGGAACTTTGTGCTGCCATTAAAGCTGTCGAGACATATATCTACCTACTTAATGAACAAAAGTAGCTGTAACAATGGATCTGTTCCAATTCATCTAAAATAATTATAGCCATTTTGCAATATATAACACACACATTATACAGTGGGTTTCTTAATAAATTGGAAATTACTTACCTCCAGAAAGATACGTGTACAAAAACGCGGGTTTCGTTCCAGAAATTGCTTCATGCAAAAAATAATATGCGAAAATAAACATTCCCCTCCAAAGAAAATTAATTAAACAAAATCAGACTCAAAGAAATAAACGGGGCCCAAATTAAATTAATTTTAATAAAATGCACACGTTCATAACAACATTCATAACATTGTCAGTTCTAATCTATACGTCGAAGTCAAAAAACTAGCAACATCAGCGACCTCTAAGATTGGTGTTAGTTTTATTGGAGAGAGATAAACCTATGTAAAGATCAATGTAAAAGATAAAGAAAGTCACATAATATGTAATTTAAATGGACCACCGAACAAATTTTTCTATTAAGTTACACGTCTCTGTTGTCTCTGGACTGGGTGAATCCTCGTCACTCAGTTTTATATTTTCTCAGCGTGAACGTAGAAGAAACGCCGCATTGCTATTCAAGGAACGAGCGATCGTCGTTTACCTTTTTCCATTACGAGGGATTATGGAAAAATTGTTAAAAAATAAATTTAAAATTAATTTCACGTAACAAGCTGCTACACCAATAATTGGTTGAGATCAAAATTGAAGCAATTCACAAATAAATTATAGTTGTTTACAAACATTTTAGGTACCTAATTAGTAAGGTCACTCATTTTAGTAGAACATGAAGCGGTTGTAGGTAAAAATAAATAGATTAGAGGATCCATTAAATGTTTTTAATTTTTAGTTATTCCAAAAACTGTCAGTTTGACAAAGTTTGTTATTGCCTATTTAAAACATTAAAGTATGTATTGATATGGAAGCCTTCTTTGGTTATTTCTGATTTCCAATCAATGAATAAATAAATCTCAAATTTTAATACCATACCACGACAAGGACACGTACATGTCTCTCGTATAGGAGCCGACATGACTTGCGAAGATATTCTTAACTTACTAAAAAAGACAGCGCCTAACATATCTTTCACCTGTGTAGAGTGGAGAAGAAATGAACATTCTTCCACCTACAGGGTAACATTCCCGTTGGACAAAATTGATGATGTTTATAACCCAACTATATGGCCCAAGGAAGCTGCTGTAAGAAGATTTAACTTCAAAAATTTCAGCCTCTTCAAAAAACGGAAGAACAGAATTAAATATGAAATACGATTCCAATATTTCTTGTGGATCACGTTGTCTGCTTTTCTGAACATTGGCAGAGTGAAACATGTCTTAAATACATTAATATTGACGTTTACAATTTGGCAAACTCTTTTTGTAGAACAAATATGATACATGGGGGTGTAGCAATTTACATAAAAAATAATAAAGATTTTTTGAAATATTTTCCAATTGACTTAAGCGAATATATTAGTGAACAAAATGCAAAATTCTCTCCTGTAGATTTGTCATCTTTAAAAACTATAATTTTAACTGTCTATAGGTCTGGCAAAGGAACTACTAATATTTTTCTTGTGAATTTTGAACTTGTATTACACAAATTACTAGAAAAGTATGATAAATTAATAATATTAGGCGATTTTAATATTAATTTTAAATCACAATCTGAAATTCTTTTCAATTTTGAATGTTTGTTGAAGTCTTTTGGTTTATCTCTTACAATAAATACATGATGATATTAGAGTTACAGCTTCATCTTCAAATTGTATAGACAACATAATTACAAATTTGGCAAACGAATTGTTTACTTCCGGTGTATTTGAACCCTCCTTTTCAGACCACCGTGCCCAATACATTTCTGTGAGTTATAATAATAGTCTAACAAAAAATAAAAATCAAACATGTCTTAAAAGGTGTATTACAGATAATAGAATAAAGATGTTTAAACAGTTTCTAAGTAGTATAGATTGGAGTATTTTTTGTAATAAAGGTAATGATGTAATTTTTTTGTCAACTTTTCTTATCAATACTTACCATAACTTAAATATGAAATATTTTCCCTTGAGACAATGTAAGAATAATTTAAGAAATTCGTCAGTAATATGGTTTAACAACAGTCTAAAATCTCTTAGAAACGATCTCTCAACCATCAAACTAATAACAGACGTTACAAAAGATCCAAATGACATAAAAACATACAAGAAACTCAAAAGCGAGTACAATGAAAAATTGAAATCAACAAAAAAAATGGCCTATGATGAATATATTACTCGAGCAGACAATAAAGCCAAGGCATGTTGGCAAATAATCAATTTCGAAAGAAACAATTTAAAAAGAAATCTAGTGACTCCTGATTTAACACCAAATGAAATAAATACATTTTTTAATACAACTGCTACTTCCTGTTTCGAATGCCGAACTTCTGAGTTTTAAACATTTTCCTATGCCCTGTAGCTCATTTTTCTTCCGCCCTGTTCTTGAGTCTGAAGTTTTTGACGCAATTACTTCTCTAAAAAATTCTAAATGTGTTGACACTCACGAGCTCAATAGTAAAATTTTAAAAGAGACTTGCAATATTATAATAAAATCGTTTACTGAACTGATTAATTTAATTTTATCCACTGGTATATTTCCTGAAGTACTTAAATACTTAAATTACCAATTTTCAAAAAAGGTGATGTCTCGAAAATTGATAACTATCGTCCCATAAGTATTGTTTCAATATTTGGTAAGGATATTGAAAAAATTATTAAAAAACAATTATGTGAGTATTTTGAAGTAAACAACTTCTTCAGCAACTCCCAATATGATTTTAGACGCTCTCGCTCTACTACACAGGCTGTTCTCAATGTTGTGAATGATGTAGTTGAGGAACTTGAGCAGGGAAATAACACAGCAGTAATGTTGTGCGATCTGTCAAAGGCTTTCGACTGCGTCTCTCATGATATTCTTCTGGAAAAGCTAAGCTTTTATGGAGTTAGGGGAATTCCGCTTGCACTAATAAATTCATATATTAGTAACAGACAACAAGCTGTGATGAGTAATGGTGTTCTGTCTGACTTTCAGGCTGTAAGGTTCTGTCCTGGGCCCCCTCTTATTCATTGTTTATGTTAACGATCTAAGCCGTTTTATGCTACCTAATAAATCAGTTTTATTTGCTGATGATACAAAGCAAACACATGGTTCTCAACCAACAAATGAAAACTTAACAGTGAAAAACTCAAAATATGCAGATATCTGCCAATAATCAAATTATCTCAAAATGTGAAACAAAAAACGTAAAATTACTTGGTATTACATTGGATAACAAACTCAATTGGTCGGCCCACATTAATCAGTTAAAGAAAAAACTTTCTAGTTCTTTGTTTATTCTTCGGCAGTTGAAAAAACTTACCAACTTAAATACCCTCAAAACTACGTATTTCTCTCTCTTTCACTCGCATGTCAGCTATGGTGTACCACTTTGGGGAAACTCTTCTCAATCTATTCAAATCTTCCGGATGCAAAAAAAGCTATCAGAATTATGGCTAACATTGTATTCAGAGAACATTGTCAACAACATTTTATTAAATTTAAAATTATGCCACTACCTACTTTATATCTACATCATACACTTGTAGAAATTCATAGGAAACAGTCTGTTTTGCTGAAACAGTCCGATATTTATAATTACAAGACACGTAATTCACATTGTATTAGAAATACTCGTTTTAGGTTATGTCTATCTGAAATAAATCCCCTAAATTATAACTTATTTAACATATTACCGCAGAACTTTAAAAATTTAAGTAATAATGCTTTTAAAAAAATATCTATTGAGACATTGTTTTTACTCTGTCAATGATTATGTAGCTCATTTTCGGTCTGTATGAGACATCTCACTGTCACTCTGCCTCATCACAATTTTAACCTTGAAAGTACCTAATAATTATTTTTATTTACATTGTTCAAATTCTGGTACTCTAATAATTATTGTTTTATTTATATTGTTCAAATTCTGTTACCACCTATGACTTGCTATAAACATAATGACTTATGTAAAATAGTTAATAAAAATTATTCTATTCTATTTTATTATTCTATTCAATTTCGGGGTGAATTCAATGGTCTAAAACATATGTGTGCAACACCCGGCCCTCCACCAGCTTCAATCCGGCCCGCGAATACCAATTTCGAATCCCCAAAAAAGATTCGAATCTTCCACAGCTCTTCTACTTATTACTATGAAAGATGTTATCAATGAAATAATAATTTTTGTATGCGGCATACAGAACGCTGCTTGTAGAAATTTTTAGGTGTTGAAGGTACCGAAACTTTTATTATTTCATTGATACCATCTTTCGTAATACTGAGTAGGGATGTTAAGCATGGCAATATGAAAACAAGTGCTTTTTTTTAAACGGGGACATCATGACGAATCAAACATTAAGTAAAAACTCCATAGTTTCTTATTTTAGTGCTAGAAATGTCAAAAAATGACAGATAAAAAAATTTGAGAAAATTTCTGTTGCCCTCCCCCTAATGAGAAATTTAATATCGCAGTAGGAAATTGTTCCTGCTACTGTTAATTGGCCATAAAATATATAATATTCGTACCAAGTTTTATCTTTTAAAATAGAGGAATTCTGGAGATTAAAGAAAAGACAGATATTTTTATTTACGTTTGTTGACCTCTAGTGGCCAAACGAAGCAAGTTGGTTTGTAGTACATAGGTAAGTTTGATTAAATCAAGTTATTTTGAGCCCATAAATCTGTGTTAACTTCCATGTACATGCAATTTCCGGATACCTTGTATAATTCACTTGCTGAATATTAAGTTCTTGCATGCAGCACTTCTGACATCTCACTAGATGTTTTAATAGAGTCGGTGGTAGCCTTTACAAAATGCACTGCACTGGTTTATTTTTAACTCTTCGTCATGTTCAATACATTGTAAAACCTAAGTATTACTATAAATAGCGCCTCAAAAACTTACCTAACTTATAATAATTTCTAATAGTTATTAAAATGTTGAAGGGGTATAAGTCTGTGTCATTATCAGCATTATTTTAATTGATTTTATTTACCTTTGTATAAGAAGAATAGCATAATTTAAAGATTTTATTTTTTGATTTTTTTTAGGAATAAATAATAAAAAAGTTTCCCATGCAAACTTTTCGGTTTTTTACTTGATTCGTTTTTAATGAAAGATTTAACTCGGCATTAAAGAATATTTTTTGTCAGTGAGAGTTTGTATATTATATAAAGGATGACAATTTAAAAACTTGCAATGGTTATCTCTCATGAACTAAAGATGATATCAGGAAATGCTCTAGGAAGGGAGATGCCAGACTTTTTTTACTTTTAAAATGTAGTTCATAAATAACAAAATACAGTACTCCCCCTATGCACCATCTACATCAACAAAAAAAATAAAAAATAATCCCATACTTGTTACACATCATTAGAAAGCTATTAAAAATGCTTTTTAACGCAATAAGTTATACAGTGTGGTCAATAGTACGTAATAATTAAAAACCTACTTAAAAAGGAGATGACATTTTTAAATATTTCTAGTCCAGGAGTACAAAATACCTTGTTTTTATTAGCTTTTACTTTTCGAATATCTTTGGTTCCTGAGATAGAGCCATTTTAATTTTTTAAATTGTTTAAAAAATGCATCAATCTCATTAACGGGTTTGAAAGAATTTGGGTTTACAAAGAAAAAAGGTAATCATTATTGTTAATTAAAAATATTGTGTACTCTGAGAAAATTAGTACTTTGTGGAAATCTTCTATTAAGAAAAAGATCTAAGAGTGACCAATTCTGCAAGTTTAAGGTAAATGTGAGTTATTAGACTCCAGTATTGAAATCTTGTACTATAAGTACAAAATGAAGAGGTAGGTTTAAACAATAAATTAAATACCAATTTGATTAGCTAGGATTAAAATGTGATAAATATAAGTTCAATAAAACTATAGTAAACTATTTACATTTGTAATATTTATTAACAGGGTGGAAAATACAGGGTGTAACATAAAGCAATTTAAATATTTTGGAGGTGCACAATTACCAGAAATTTTGGAAGATCATATATTTTATAATTTAAGCATCCAATTCCGTACAACAGGAGTTAAAAATGTGTATTTAGATTATCCATTTCCAGTTAATACGCTAAATTAGTGATGACGTAATTATGGTTACAGTATTTTTGTTTTGAGTGCGTTTTGTTCGTTTTATTTACCTAAATTATGTTTTTAAACTTTTATGAATATATTTCTAGAGTAAGTAGACAACATGCATCAAGTATATAATCATTTAGTAATAAATTACATACTTTTAAACTACTTGTTATGACCTGCAAACGATATGTAATAAAAAAATAACAACAAAAAAGTAATATGTCAAATCTTGTTAAAATGTTGGTTATAATTAACTGTCAGTGGAACCAAAATTTAATGGCGTATTGCGGCAAAAAGAGGAATGGGTATTTTTCTAATGAATATATCTAGAAAGGTATATAAAATATATCAAAATTAATCAAAATAATAAGAATAACAATTATAACAGATAATAGAAATACGGATATTATTAATATAGAAGTAGCTAGTTTTCGACAAGTCTACTCTTCAATATAGCACTAGAAGGAATGATCAAAAACACGAAATTCACTAAGAAGTATACAGGGTAGGGTGTACCAATAAAAACTCCCAGGCCGGATATTTTGGTAAGTAATAGAGATATTTTAATTCTGTAAAAGCCAGTTCATAGAGCGCTAAGAGAGCTTCAGTTTTAGACAAATTGATTTTAAATAGGTCAATATGCAGATGGCGCTGCGCTCAATAATTTTTTTTCGATGGGAGGATCTTTCTTATGTAGCGCATCTTGTAAAAAATGCATTTTTAAGTAAATTTTGTTTTATGAACTAATTCGATAAATCTAGCCATTTTTGATATACAGAGTGGGTCACTCAAAACAGTTTCATCCTGTTTTTCGGCATTAATCATTGGATTTTTAGAAAATGCTAAAACAGGTCGATTTTTATTCCAAATTAAACACATTTTTACAGTACAGAATCTGTCAGAAATATGACAGTTTATTGCGATACTTTTAATTTTAGCGCCCTCTATCGGGATAAAAAAATCTGTCACGTATTATAAAGTGTGACACTTCATTTAAAAGCTAATTTAATTACTGATTCAATGCACCACATAACATTAATATAAATATTTCCATATTGCACTTGCAACAAAATAAAGTTAGCAATAATGTTTAAAATAATGCATGACTAATTGTCAAACTATTGCAAGTGCAATATGGAGGATATTTATAATAATATTATGTGGTACATTGAATTAGTAATTAAATTTGCTTTCAAATAAGGTGTCACACTTTAAAATACGTAGTTTTTTATCCCGATAGAGGGCGATACAATTAAAAGTATCACAATAAACAGTCATATTTCTAAATTCCCCATAAAATTACCTTAGTACACATTGTAGTATCACACTCTAGAATACGTAGTAGTTTTTTATCCCGCTAGAAGGCGATAAAATTTAAATAACGCAATGTACAGAAATATTTCTGAATCCTCCGTTAAATTACCTTTTCAATGATGTGCCATACATGGTACATTACCTATTTAAAATTAAGGTGTGCAGAAGTGCAAGGAAGGGGGTTGACACATGACAGATGTCTGTATTGTAAAAATGTTTTTAATTTGGAATAAAAATCGACCTGTTTTAGCATTTTCTTAAAATCCAATGATTAATGCTGAAAAACAGGATGAAACTGTTTTAAGTGACCCACTCTGTATATCAAAATGGCTAGATATATCAAATCAGTTCATAGAACAAAATCTGTTTAAAAATGCATTTTTTACAAGATGCGCTACACAAGAAAGATCCTCCCATCGAAAAAAAAAAATATTGAGCGCAGCGCCATCTACATATTGACCTATTTAAAATAAATGTATATCTAAAACTGAAGCTTAGTGTTTTGTGAACTGGCTTTTACAGAATTAAAATATCTTTATTACTTACCAAAATATCCGGCCTGGGAGTTTTTATTGGTACACCCTGTAGACTTGAGCAATGTTAGCAAGTAGCCAGCCAGCAATAAATTCAGCCGGATGTTAATGCGGCAATAGTCTTTAACAATCATTATAAATTTTGACAAAGATTTTATTAAACCCTCATTATTCTCTTCACAATTTTCATCACCCTTTCTCAAAATTTAAAAAATGTTGTTTTGTATCGTAATAAAAATAAATGTTCTCCTTAAAAAATCTTTCAATTGTAATATAACTTATCTTTATTGGGAGTGGGACAAATATTTCCCATACATTTCTGCCCATTTTCCTTTGCAAGCAAATACATGCCGGTACGGTCACGGTCATAGGCAGAAAAATATTCTTTGTATAGATTTAAATGAGACAATGCCCACTAGACCGGCCCGTCATCGACCAGCACTATCCTCATTTGAATCTATACAAAAAAAAATCAGGTCCAGGTATGGTCATAGTATGGTACGGTATAGTGGGCATAGACCTTAAAGGTCCCCTTTAACGTGCATGCTTTGCACTGATCATCATGGTCCAAATTTGTTTCAGAAGAACGGCATTCCCAAATCGGTAGAATTTTCAGAAGAGCATCTCGATTCAAGATTTTCTGTTTAAATTTAATAGAAGTACTTACATGTGATACTGCTATTTTTATTGGAGAACATGATACATTTGGTTTGTTTGTGGTATTATCAGTTTGGACTTGTTTATATCGAGGGAAGTATTTTCGTTTCACTTGGATTTTTTTTATGTCTTATATCAGTGGTCGCCAACCTCTCAATGTGTTGAGCTACTTTGTTAATTTTGGAATAAACAGCGAGCTACCCACACGGAAGCCACGTAACGCAACGTAAATGAAATAATCCACAGTTAATTTATCATTATATGTATTTATTTTACTATTTAACTGGTAATACATAATACATAGGTACTAATAATAAACTAATAACAAAATAACTAATATTACTAGTACGTACTTGTTCATAGCTACATTCCTACCTACCAAACGAAGGTGTTTGAAAAATAAACACAAACTTTTATCCAGCCACAACGGCATGTCACGTAATATTTAAAAATAGTTAATAATAACAACAAAAAAGTAACGCACTATCATGAGCATAAACATTGAAAAATAAAAGAGCACGTTCAATGAGAAGGCTGACACTCAGACTCATCGATAATTTTGTTAATGTTTGCAGTATAATTTGATACAGCCATTCGAATACAATTATCCAAATGTTCATCTGTAAGTCGATTGCGATATTTGTTCTTAATAAACTTCATATTGGAAAAAGAAGATTCACACAAATAGGTTGAACTGAATAATGCTTTCACTTTCAAGGCAACACGGCATAGAACTGAATATTTGTCTTTACTTACAATAGGCCAGATACATTTGGTACTTGAGACTAACGATTTTAAGGCTAAATCATTTTGAAACTCAATTATTTCCATTTCTGTTGCAGCGATGTCTTCGCCAAAGTTCTGCATAACACAAGTTACAAACTGTTTGATATCAATTTCCATAAAGGGTGAAACAACAAACTGCGCTACTAAAATCATTTCGTTGAAATCCTTAAAACGATTTTTGAAGTTATTCTTCAGGGTAGAAACTATTTCTACATATTTGCTGTCATAGGGTTCTAATGGATTTTGAGATATTTTTTCTAAAAGAATAGGAAAATGCTTGGCATAGCTGTTAATTAGGTTTTGTTCCCAAAACTCCAGCTTTTTGATAAATGCTTTTATATCAGAAATCATTTCCGCTAGTTCTTTGTCTCTCCCCTGAAGCTGCAAATTAAGTTCGTTCAATTTCTCTGTAATGTCTACGAGAAAACCAAAATCTCTAAGCCAGATTGAATTTTCTAGTTCCGGAGTCGGTTCACCGCGTTGTTTGAAAAATTGAACTATGCCGATAGGACATCATTAAAACGTTTCAGCACCCGTCCTCTACTTAACCATCGGACTTCAGAGTGAAGGAGTAGGTCCCCGTATTGACAGTCAACTTCATCGGCCAAGGTTTTGAATAATCTTCTTTGTAACGCTTGAGCTCTAATCTTGTTCACAATTTTTACCACCAGTTTCATAACGTTGTTTAGTTTCAAGAAATTTCCACATAATGCTTGCTGATGGATAATGCAGTGGTAACAGAGAAATTGCGGAAAAGTTTCATCTTTACGACATAACGCCACCAGACCCTTATCACAACCCACCATAGCTGAAGCGCCATCGGTTGTCAAGCCTACCATTTTCGATATTGGAATTTTCTCGGAAGAAATAATATTTTTTAAATGAGAAAACAACTCCTGTCCAGTAGTGTGTCCTTTCAGTGGAATAAACTTCAAAAGATCTTATTTAATCGTAAAATCACTAAAAACCATCCTGACGAACACGGCCATCTGGGCAGTGTCAACGACATCTGTTGATTCATCCAGTTGAAGTGAAAAATAAACACAGTTATCTAAGTCAGTTCTTAACTGTAAAAAAATATCATTGCTCATTACTTCTACACGTCTCATCACTGTATTAGCAGAAAGTTGCATAGATTTTATAGCTGAAACTATCTCGTCTTTATTTCTAAAGTTGGCAAATAACGAATCAGCAGCTTCTAAAAACGCCTGTTTTATCATTTATTTCTTTTTTTGTGCAATTATCTGGGACACACGGTACGATGCTTCAGTTGCAGCCTTATTTTTGTCGACTGTTCTTAAAAATATTGATTGTTGTCCAATTAACTGCTTTTTTAACTGTTTCAGTTTCTCCTTTCTGGCGGCAGAATGTAGTGGGAATGATTTTTCAAAATTAGAATGTACAGTTTTATGATGTCTCTCAATATTTCCTTTTTTAGCAACGGAGACCGAAGTATTACATAACAAACACACATTTTTATCTTTAACTTCTGTAAAAAAGTATTGTTCTTCCCTTTCCGAATGAAAGTGGTATGTCTTTACCTTCTTACAACTGCTTGCCATAATATTATTTTTTGTTGTTCTCTACTAACCCAACCGCTGGACGTTGGTTACGCGTTCAGTTTTAAACTAAGCGCAATGTCGCCGCGCCGTGCGTATTTATCCCGTTCAAAGCAATCCTGATCAAAGACATTACAACATATAGACAAAATGTTTCATTCATAAATCCCATACAATTGCGGACTGTTATTGTTTTAAAATTGTTAGTGAGTGGAAGAGAGAAAGACAGATCTCTTATGACCGGCTGGCAACGTTGTAAACAGTGTCCATAATATGCTCGCCAGTGGCGTAGAGTTTTAAACTTACCAGTATTGTCAGAGTAGTATGTTAAAAAAATACGTAAATATGTAGGTATATTTTTTTAGTAATATAATTATGATGATTTTTTCATGTAGGTAGATTAGATTAGATTATGAGTTGGACGTTATTTGTCCTTGTCCACCGCGACCTTTTCAGATCTATTGTGGGACTCCTGTTTGTTTTAGAGTATCTCGTCTAGCCTGGTATTTTTTATTAGTCTCAGTAGCTTTGACAGTGGCTCCCGCATGTAGTTGCATGCAATTGGCTTTTCTTCGCCCAATTGGCACAGGACATGGAATATTGTTTCCTCTTCTTCTTCACAGAACCTGCATACAGTTGCTTCTTCTGCTAGATTTATGACACTCATGTGCCTTTTGAGGCGACAGTGCCCAGTAAGAAGGCCTACTGTTATCCTAACGATTTGACGCTTTTGATCCAGTAGGTCTTTCGTGAACTTGGCCGATGGTTCCTTGATGAACTGTTTGGCCTGTCTCAGTCTTGGATAGTAGTTCCACCATTCCTGAGACTCTGTTTGCATCCATTGTTTAATGGATGCCTTGCACAATGCCTTAGCAACTCTACAGAAGGGTCTGGGGCCTGTCATGGCCTTATCTGAGCCTCCTCGGGCTAATTCGTCGGCCTTTTCGTTGCCCTGATATCCCTCATGGCCTGGAACCCAGGCTAAGGTCACCTTACTTAGCTCTGTCAGGTCTTCTAGACAGTCTTTCACCAGTCGTGATTTGATTTCTGGTGAGAATTGCCTTCAGAGTATATGACAATAGTTTTGCATGATACTGGCTGATTTTTCATGTAGGTAAATTCAAGTACAAGTAAATTCAAATACAAGCAAATTCAAGTTACCTTTCGATTTTTAATATTGATTGGTTTATAGTTTATTGGCATTTACTATATATTTGCCTGGTATGATGTTAAACAAAAATTTTAAAATTTTAAATTAACATTAAGTAGGTAAGGGTATCTAAATAAAACACTGTCCTAAAAATATATAATTTTTTAATTAATAATTACAAAAAAACATGGTATGGCAAAAAATATCGTTAAAAACCTGTAAAAATTTTTAAAATAACGTTTTAAATATATAAAATACTTTAATTTTATTAACTAAAATTTCATTTAATTTTTTTATGCTTAGTTATTAATGTTATAACTTACTGCAACGTTTCTTTTTGCAGCAGGTGGTGTTCCAAAAACAGTTGAATCAGAACTAAAAACCCATACATTAGATATACATACATATAGGTAATAAATAATGTTTAGAGGTAAAAAAAAATTAAAATTTTGTATTTTTACCTGTTGGATAAGTCATCCAAAAATAGAAAGCCCTCACACCGTCTGGAGTTTGCATCTTTTCTAATATATCTAGTACCATTTGCACGTACCAAAACATTTTCAGGAAAACAGTGTTCTAAACACAACTCTGGGTTTTTACGAAGGGGCTGATTTTCAAGGATTCCCATTAGAGAAAACCAAAGTTTTCTTTTCTCAGGATCTTGCGGAAATTTAAATAGAGTAATAAAAAATATGTATAGGTGCTCAATAGGTAAATCATTTTTAAGGTATTCTACATTTTACGTTAAATTTTCTTTACCACTATTCAATAATTATTTATTGGTATAATTTACTAATTTATAAAAGGAATATCACTTTAAAAACTGTTTTAAGACTATTTTATACTACACAAGTTATTGATACAATTTCTTGTACAATTTAAATTATATATTATCAAACCTGCAGTAAATTGTCTGAAAAATTAGATTGTATAATCATTTTTCAAACAATTTACTATGTGATCCTATATAATTTAAATTCTATAAGAAATTGTATCAAATCTTGTAGAAGCCCTACTCCACTGGTTCAAATGAAAACAACCAAAAAATACTTACCGATGAAACCATACATTTCGACTTAAATGATCTACCTTTTTGAACACTACACATGCATGTACCATAATTCTTTATATTTCTTACAAAAGTTCACAAAAATAGTATTTTATAAATGAATAAATCAATATAACAAACCGCATTCAAATTGTTCGTGTTTCTGGTTTCTTATCCTCTGGCTTTACCACTACATCTGGTGTCCCTCAAGGTTCACATTTGGGACCTCTACTTTTTAATATATATAACAATGACATCCAAAATTGTTTTAAGAATTCTCAGTTCCTTTGCTTTGCTGATGATTTAAAATTATTCATGCGTGTAAATTCCTTACGTGATTGTATTTGCCTTCAAAAAGACTTGGATAACTTGGTCCAATGGTGTAGTACTAATGGAATGGAATTAAATACAAGTAAATGTCATGCAATCAATTTCAACAGAAAACATAGTCCTATTGAGTATATCTATAAAATCAATGACATAACACTGGATACTATTACAGAAGTAAAAGATTTGGGTGTGATATTAGACTCCACCCTTTCTTTTCAAACTCATATAACAGCCTCAGTTAATAAAGCATTAAGAATGTTGGGTTTCCTTAGAAGAACTACTTCTGATTTTCATAATGTGATGTGTTTAAAGATTCTTTATTGTGCCTTAGTTAGACCTTATATTGAATATGCTTCTTCTGTATGGAATCCTTTTTATGTATATCTAATCCATAATATAGAACAGGTTCAAAGAAAATTTTTACGCATTGTTGCATTTAAATCGGGTATTGTCCCGGTCAACTTCAGATACAATTATGACGAATTACACACACTTTGTCATCTTGAGACCCTTCTGAGCAGAAGAAACCAAAGGGATCTTAAAATATTGTTTAACATTATTAACTCATCTGCCGATTGTCCATACTTGTTATCCCAAATTGGATTTTCTGTACCCTCTAGAGTAACTAGGAATATTAATACATTCTCTCAACCTTTTCATAGAACAAATTATGGTTCTCACTCTTTTATTCCTAGAGCAACAAGATCTGCTAACAGACTAAATGTAGAATGGATTACTTCTACATCAGATTTTTCTATCCATTTATGTATATGTGAGGAGTAATTTTTAATTGTTTTTAATATTTATGTATTTAAATTAATTTATTATTATTATTTAGGATTTTATTACTATTTAATGTATGTAATATGTATTATCTGTAATTGTATTGTTTTAATGGCCACTGACCCGTAAATAAATAAATAAAATAAAATAAAATAAGTCACACAGAAACTGTCAGATACTGTCAGAAATACAAAATAGCTGTTAGACCTGATTGGCAACGTTGCGGCTGGTTACGGTACTACATTTCATTCATAAAAATTGTAAATTCGTAAAATAAGATATTCAGCGTTGCCGTATTTACGGAGTTCTTCGAAACCCTAATATTTTGTTTAGATTAATATTGATTTTTTAATAAAAAATTTAGCTTATATTAAAACTTCAAAGAATAATTTGATTAAAAACACACATATATATATATATATATATATATATATATATATAAAAGCCAAAAAAGTGGCTTAGTCTTTGCCGACTAGTTAGAAAATAAACTAAGGAATCTTGGGATTTTCAGCAAAAATCTTACAATTGTGTACTCTTTTAAGTATTTATTCCAAGCTTTCGAACATGATTATGTTTACAGATGGCAATGTTATTAATGATTCAAACGTTAACGTTAGCAATAGAGGTGAGGTTGTCAATGATATACCACCTAATAGTGTTTCCACAGTACAAAACATCCGATATGTAACATTGCCTTACATTAAGGAAATTACACCTAAACTCACAAAATTATTGAAACCACTTGAAAACATAAAAATCGCTGAAAAACTTGTCCTCACTAACAACATAGTGTTTTCAAAATTAAAAGATAAAGTTCCAAAAACATCTCTGAGTAGTGTAGTTTACAGTATCCCTTGTGGCACATGTCAAAAGATATACATTGGACAAACGGCTAGATGCCTAAAAGATCGCATAACCTCCCACCGTAGTGACTGTAGATTACACCCTGAAAGATGTGCTTTGGCAGAACATGTCAGCAAAAATGACCATATAATGAATTATGATAGTGTCTCTGTGCTAGAAAGAGAAACGAACATTTCTAAAAGACAGTTTCTAGAAATGGCACATATCTATCAAAATGAAAACTGCATTAATAAAAGAACAGATATCAAACACCTTAGTGAAATATTCTCATATCTGTTACATGTTGACAAACACGGTGTTGTTAGTGGAGACATGTCAGGAATTTCTGATGTATAGGCCCCAATGTTAAAATTTCACTTTTTAGTCATCTCCAAATGCACTTGTCCTGTGGGTGGTGACAGAATAGTTGAGGGGGGACTTTAACTCTCTTTTTGAGTGTTTTGGTTCCTGCTCAGCTGGTGACACCACCAACAGGCTTGTGACATGTTTTGTTATCAAATCAAAATTTCATCCGTTTTTCTTTGTACCTTTTGAGTATTTTTCCCAATACTTAACATTGTTCAAAATGTCAATTGTTATTGCATAGTTGGTTTTTTTTTCCAATTTTACAAATTTGCATTAAAACTAAATGCACTTGCCCTGTTCGCGATATCGTCAGGTGAGTGCTCCGTTCCAACCCGGGCAAGGGGGATGACAACCTTTTAGCCTAGTGCATTGGGATGGTTCACTCAGAGGGTGACGTCGCTTATAGGATTAGTGACATCTTGAAATACAAATCATAATTTTATCCGTAATACCTTCTTGCAATGATTTCTGACATTTAATATATAAAATATAATATTTAAATAATTTATTTCATCATATGACTCTCAACTATCAGTTTGGCAGTATCAGAGATGTTGAACTGTTAGTGCTTAGGTGACATAGGCCATTGACGGTTTCTTCTTTTTCCTACTGTTTGACTGACGGTTGACAGGCATATGACAACTGACTCTTTGTACCCACGCTAAAAATAGTTAAAATAGTAACATAAAAAAAAGTTTCATTTTCGTTTCTAGTACCGAACGGTGTTAGTTGTGAATTTTATTAATTATTTTAAAAATTTGACCATGTGCCCTAACGTAAAATTAAAAATATAAACTTTTTGGCTAACATGATTGTTATCAACCATTTTTATCTCGTTTTGTGATGTACCGTAAAAAAATTTTTTTATTAATATAACACCACATGTACGCAACGATTCTCACTGAGTTGTAAGTATATGTTTTTTCAAAATTGTTTCTTATAACCTCTGTAAAAATTAATATTGTAGCTCCCTGAAGATGAACATAATCATGTTCGAAAGCTTGGAATAAATACTTAAAAGAGTACACAATTGTAAGATTTTTGCTGAAAATCCCAAGATTCCTTAGTTTATATATATATATATATATATATATATATATATATATATATAATATAAAATTATAGTTACAGGATACATCAAATTTTATTTTTCGAAAGTAATTTCTCCAAATAATTTTGACAGACTGATAAAATCGGCAAAGACGCAATGAACGAGAATCTGGTGGGAATAATGATTTGCCACATAAAAATGTAAACAATTTGGTCTCTTAGTTGTAATGTCTTTGATCCTGATCGTTCTCGAACACTAACGCGCTGGTCCGGCTGGTCGGTTCTAGACGATTCTAGCTTGATGGCGTCAGCGGCAGATCGCTCACCGCAACGTTGCTGCTGTTTATGTTTAATATTATGACAATTAGATTTTTTTGTGGAATTTTCGGAAGCTTCTCTGATTTTTGCAGTTTGTATTTTTTAAATTAAAATCGTTGTGAAAGCTACCAGAATTGCCTCCGCGAGCTACCGGTAGCTCGCGATCGACAGGCGACCACTGTCTTATATTATTGTTGTTGGGAACAAGAGTAGGTCTGTTATCAAAGAGCTCGAATGGGTCGTCTTCAATAGCACCACTACTACAATCAACCCACTCCACTAATTTTGAAGTGTGTGTTAGATTTGATTACTATATATTTTGGCTATATTTTGGAGTATTTCAACGCGACGTCTTTTTGCTGCAGTACCTCTTTCAGGTATGATAGAATCGGAACCTGACCTACTGACATTTAAAAATATGAGATAAAACATCTTTTCCGTGCCTTTCAATTCCGTCCATCATCTTCCACTCCATATAGTTTCCCATATCAGTTTCAAGCTGGAATAAAAAATACACAATACTATTATGTTCCCTTCCATCTTTCTTTATCTGCTTTACACATTTTGTAAATGTTTTTTTTGCAAGGCGCAGTATATCAAATATTAATATTTATACACAAAACAAATTTACTACAATAACCTAACTCTCTAGCAATGATCGACGCCGATGACGTAGCTTACAGTTCTCGCCGCTGCAAGAAAAACGGGGTGGAGGAGGGGGGGGGGGGGGGGCATGGCCAATATATTCAAACTTTGATAATTATTGTGAAGTAACTATTAATGCTAGAGAAACCATCTAAATTGCTAAATTTAAGTTGAAAACTGCCCCTTTTTATGAAAAAATCCAAATGTGACGTGTTTCGCCAAATTTTGATAGTGTCATCAGTTGAAGAAATATTAAATGCTGCTCGTTTTCAAATTGCCACCCTGTATCTATAGCATTCATAGTGGTATTAGAAAAAGTGGATTTTTTAATTATTTATCGCAGTGGCGGATTGTGGTAATTTAAAATGGGTGTTCACTTTTTCCAATAATTTTATCATTTGAAAGTTCGGTTTAAAACTTTGTGCGCTGTTTTTTTATTATTTGAGTTTGTATTAAATGTAGTTATTATTATCAATATCATACTGTTTTCAAGCACTACAACTATTAATAAATGAATATTTTAGTTAGTATAATATTTTAATATTTGTTTTGTTTTTAATACGTTGAAAACCATCTTTAATAGTATATTATGCAACGATCATGTAATGATGGTTATTAATACACGAGCATTAACCGGGATACGAAACGAGCCAAAGGCGAGTTTCGTATGGTCTATGCGAGTGTTTTAATAACCATTACATGAGAGTTGCATACGCTATTTTTTCTACACCCGATAAATAATCAAGACCTATAAATATTATATTTATATTGATATTGAACACAATAACAGTAATTACTCGTATTTCTATAAAAAATTCTACAAAATTGTAATTAATGGTATTACTTGGGGTATTGGTATTTCCCTAGATTTTTGCTGCAAAATATTTTGTACTGTATTTTCTGCTTTCTCCGATATGTGTGGAAGAGTCTTCTATATCGCTGATATGAGACATTTTAATATTATAATTATCGAAGTTTAGCTATCTACGAAAATTTAATACGTTTTGACAACTAAAACAATTACATAGAAACCTAGGACAAACGTCAAACAGCATGCTTGATTGAAAAATAGTAGGTTTCTATTGATTAAAAATCTGTATCGTAATGAAAAATCTGTATCATAATGGGTATCATTATGAAACGGATTATGGGCATATAAGTGCATTATTATAATACGGGTGTAGAAAAATATTATTAGTAAACTGACTTTTCTTTATAATTTGAGGTCATTTTTAAATATACAGGGTGTCTGTAAAAGGTCTTTACAAAAACATACCACATATTCATTAGACCAAAATAAGTCGATTTAAGTAAAATTACCTTAGTACAAAGTTACTTCGTTTGGGCTCCAGAGGGCCTTGAAGTTACAATTTTTAAATCGTTTTTCCCATATAAATTTAAAACGGCATATGCGATTTTGATGAAATTTGGTATATTGGTAGAGTTTTATGTGGCAAAAAAAATGGTATTAAAATTTTGTCCGATAATAATACATAGGGGTAGAACTTGATTTTTTAAATAATTGCACCTTTAAAAATTCTACGCCAATGGAAGAAAAGGAGTTTGAGTATGAAATTTAGATTTCGCAACTCATTTACTTTAAAGAAGGTACGCCTGATAAGACTCGATTACTCTCGTGGTTTTGACGAAATTTGCATTTTAGTAATTTTAGAACATAAACAATAATTATTAAAATACAAACTTTGTCAAAACCATGAGAGTAAATCGAGTGTTATCAAGGGTACTTTTTTGTAGTAAATAAATACCCAATCCAAATTTCATACTCAAACCCTTTTTCTGCCATTGGCGTAGAATTTTTAAAGGTGCAATTATTTAAAAAATCAAGTTCTACGCCTATGTATTATTATCGGACAAAATTTTATACGATGAAAAACATAAAAATCTTAGATAAAAGAGACCAGAGATATAACATACACCGGTTTTAAACCTGCGTAAATGTTGCCAATTTCTAAAGAAGGGTTAACGGAGTGGGGGAACTGGGCGGCGACACGCGGCGACCCGAACTCTGTGACAGGGACCGGACTTTGTTTATTAGCATTTTAATGAACTATTAGGTTTATTTAAAAGGTGTTTAATCGAATTTTGTATTATGAAATCAAATTATCGTGATTTTTAATATCAAACAGATGCCACGACATTTTATGTAAAGAGAAGACCTTTTATAGAATATTTCGTTAGCGTTTATTTACTACGGACTTTTCTGCAAGAGATTACAGTAAAATGTTGAAATAGAATATATTGTTAATAGAGCAAAAAATGTTACTCATTGTCTACGAGTATTATAAAAATAGCATGTGCGCAGGCTAATACTGCAAATCTACCCTTATGAGTTGAACATTATATTTTTTCTACGGCTATTACATATTATTAAAAATTAGTCAAAATGAGAAAATGCTGTTTTGTATTGTAACCTCAGAAAAAGTATATTAAGGTTTCTTTCTTTAAGAATATTAATTATTATAAAGGACGAGTCACATAAAACTCTAGAAATGCATATGTCTGAAACCAGATAACATTTTAAAATTTAAATCTATTAAAAGTCATTTGGTCGCTAGGGATGAGTGATTATCGAAATAAATTATCGATAATTGAAAATAATCGATTATTTTCGATTAATAGATTATTTTCAAACGATATATTTTTTGTCATTTCCTTTAAAATCGACTACTTAATTATCTTTGAAAAATCAAAAATAATCGATTAATTAAAAAGCCAATTAACCGATAAATCAGTGTTTACAAAATATAATATAAATAGAATTATCGTTTATTTTAAATAATCGATTATTTTCAAATAAACCATTTTTTTTCGTCCATGGAAACAGATTATTCTATAATCTTTGAAAAATCGAAAATAATCGATTAATCAAAAATAATCAATTAATTAAAAAGTCGATTAACTGATAAATCGATTAAAAAAAAACAAAATGATCGATTATTTTAAATAATTAATTATTTTCGATCAATCGATTATTATCAATAATCTATTTTTATTGTATTTCCTTTAAAATCGTTAATTCGATTATCTTTGAAATACCGAAAATAATCGATAATTCCAAAATAATCGCCTAATCGAAAATAATCAATTAATTAAGAAGCCGATTCTATGATATATCGATTATTACCGATAATCTATTTTATTGTATTTCAAAAATATTCGATTAATTAAAAAGTCGATTAATTAAAAAGTCGATTAACTGACAAATCGATTTAAAAAAAAAACAGAATGACCGATTATTTTAAATAATCGATTATTTTCGATCAATCGATTATTATCAATAATCTATTTTTATTGTATTTCCTTTAAAATCGATAATTCGATTATCTTTGAAATATCAAAAATAATCAATAATTCCAAAATAATCGCCTAATCGAAAATAACCAATTAATTAAGAAGCCGATTCTATGATAAATCGATTTTCCAAAAAATAAAACGAATTATCTATTATTTTCTAATAATCCTTTTTTCATATTTCCTTTGAAATTGATTATTCGATTATCGAAAATAATTGATTATTAAAAAGCTGATTATCCAATAAATCGATAATTTTAAAAAAATAACCAAAATATCGATTATGTAAAATAACCGATTATATTCAATCGATTATTTTCATATAATATCTTTGAAAAATCGAAAATAATCAAATAATTAAAAAACCGATTAAACGATAAATCGATTATTTTGAATAAATCTACTTTTTTTGTATTTCCTTTAAAATCGATTAATACATTATCTTAAAAAAAAAACGAAAATAATTTATTAAAAACAGCGGATAAATCGATTTTCATTAAAAAATATCAGAATTATCGATAAATCGATTATTTTTGTAACCCCTATCGGTCGCTTGCTTTTATCTGAGCATTTAGCTCCAAAATTTAGAGATTCGGATTTTTTGATCCAGTTATCTTTGAAATCGCATTCGCTTGTATAATAAATAAATATTGCTAAATTTTGGATTTTTTTTAGTAAACGAAAATTATGTTCGAGTTGTTTAGGGGTTTGTAATGTAACATTTTATTAACGTGACTAAGGGTCGATTCCACCGTTGTGTTAAACGAAGTTTAAAATGACATTTTTACATTAACACTGTCATTTTAATCTCCGTTTAACACAACGGTGGAATCGGACCTAACTCCTGTAACTTTAGTATTTTTTTTTGCTTATACTAGATTACTTTGTTTTAAGACTGAAAATTCAATGTCACTTTCGATTTGACCGCAAATAAGATGAACCTTGAAATTTTAAGTAGGTCATCCTGTATTTCATCTAATATTCTTATAAAAATACCTTATAAAAATAAAATTTAGCTAGCAACTATGATTCTTTACCTCTTATTTATCTACAAAAAAGGGCTAAAAACTACCTTTAGAAAACATTCTTATAAAACTACTTTTTAAATACAAAATTTCGTTAGCAATAATGCCTATTTACTATTTATTTAAATTAAATGTTCAAAATTTTACCCTTTTGTAAATTTATGTAAGTAATATGAAATCTGAGTTTGTGATGCTTAATATTTATTGAAACCCCTTAATGCGGATCTGAAGTATTCAGCCCAGAGAATCATGGCGCTTTATGTCAAAACGTTAATAAATATTTACCGCTGAAAACGAATATATTCATAACAGTAGTACTTGTATTATAAGTACATACAATTTTTCAAGATACATCGTGACATTTTGAACTTGAAATTGAATAACTAGAACACTTTAAATTGCTAAAATACCAACAAATAAATCAAAAAACAGCTGTCAATGGTGATTAAACTCAGGTGGAGGTGTGATCGCTGAATGGAAATCGGAGCAATTCGGGTGGCGTCGTGCAACAATGATTTTCAATTGGTGGGTTACTTTGGCTTAAAATAGACAACATGCGCAGTGTGCAATGTTACATCTTCGGTCTCTTTAATCTAAGATAAAAATGTACTTTTTGCATATCTTCTTCAACACCTCTAATCGAGACTTTTAACAAAAATACTCGATTCTTGCCATGTACGATTTTTTGAGGAATATTAATTATTTGCCTGCAATACGTATACAAAAACATTTATTGTTGGTTTCCATAGTTCCATCTAAATAAAAATATTGTCAAGTTTTAACACCTAATCTCTTGTTAACGATTGAAAGTGTTCTATCTGACTCAATAATTAAAAAAACAAATGCGTGGTTTATTAATATGGCTGTACAATATACCAATGCAGAATATACCGATATGTTACTGACATTAGGATTTTGTGAAGGAAATGCTCGAGAGAGTGTCAGGGTGTACTCTGAAAGGTTTCCAAATCGTCGTGTACCTAGCCACCCAACTTTTGCTGCTGTTGAAAGACGTCTTCGGGAGACCGGTTCCTTTGCTCCCAACACTGTTGATAATGGAAGAGATCGTTTTGTAAGGATTCCTAAAGTTGAAGAAGACATTTTAGAACGCGTTGAAGAAGATCCAGAATTAAGCACCAGACGAATTGGAAGGGAACTAGGAGTAAGTAAAGATGTCGTTCATAAAGTGCTTAGAGAACAATTGCTATATCCATACCATAAGAAGCCAGTACAAAAATTATTAGTCCATGATCCTCAAATTCGTTTGGGTTTTTGTCGATTTGTTAATATGCAAAGAGAAAGAGATCCAAACTTTGTCAAGAAGGTTCTCTTTACCGATGAAACGGGTTTTACAAGAAGAGGTATAACTAATACCCATAATGAACATGTTTATGCCGTTGAAAATCCGCATGCAATAAAGGTAAACCATTTTCAGCACGAATTCAAAATTAATGTATGGGCTGGAATAATTGGTAATTTCATTGTTGGTCCTGTCATACTTCCACGAAGATTAACTGGAGAAAATTATTTGAATTTTCTACAAAATACGTTGCCAGAATTGTTAGAAGATTTACCTCTCCAACTTCGGAGAGATATGTGGTTTATGCAAGATGGTGCTCCACCACATTTTTTTTTGAACGTTAGAAACCACTTGAATAAACAATATCCACACAAATGGATAGGCAGAGGTAATGACGCACCTGTAAACTGGCCACCACGTTCCCCAGACCTCACCGATGGATTACTTTTTATGGGGACATCTGAAATCCACAGTTTACAGGGAACCTGTAGAAAATGAGGAACAACTCTGGCAACGTATTCAAGATGCAATAAACAATCTTAGAGGTGATGAAGAAGTTATGGAAAGGATACATTTTAATTTTCTTCGACGTATAAATCTTTGTATGCGTGAAAATGGTGAACATTTTGAACAATTTTTGTAAAATCTCTATTTTGATTATGTTGTAAATAAATATTTTTGTGTTTTTTGTAATCAAGTTCTACGCCTATGTATTATTATCGGACAAAATTTTAATACCATTTTTTTTGCCTCATAAAACAAATTTCAGCAAAATCGCATATGCCGTTTTAAATTTATATGGGAAAAACGATTTAAAAATTGTAACTTCAAGGCCCTCTGGAGCCCAAACGAAGCAACTTTGTACTAAGGTAATTTTACTTAAATCGACTTATTTTGGTCTAAGGAATATGTGGTATGTTTTCGTAAAGACCTTTTACAGACACCCTGTATATTAGGTTATGTAGAAAGCTTCATATTGATTTTTGTGTAAAAAATATTATATGAAACTTTGCCTACCATTTTTCGGTTTTTATTGTAAGTTTAATCATTTTCACAATTTGTCACAGATGTCAAATAAAATATATATTTTTTAAATACCTTTTATTGGCAAATAAAATAAGAACTAAAATGTTTTAAATGTTTATTTTATAAGATCAGTCCCATCACAATATATATTATTATACAGATACAAACTAGAATAAAGATATATAATGCCTGGCATTTTAAATGATACTCTTCGCAGTTTAACAGACCCCCTTAACCCCCATTTTTAACCAGATTGTTTTCACAATCAATAGGCCTCATCTCCTTGACTGAAATACTCCAAAACATAGCCAAAATATATAGTAATCAAATCTAACACACACTTCAAAATTAGTGGAGTGGGTTGATTGTAGTAGTGGTAGTGGTGCTTTTGAAGACGACCCATTCGAGTTCTTTGATAACAGACCTACTCTTGTTCCCAACAACAATAATATAAGACATAAAAAAATCCAAGTGAGACGAAAATACTTCCCTCGATATAAACAAGTCCAAACTGATAATACCACAAACAAACCAAATGTATCATGTTCTCCAATAAAAATAGCAGTATCACATGTAAGTACTTCTCCTATTAAATTTAAATAGAAAATCTTGATTCGAGATGCTCTTCTGAAAATTCTACCGATTTGGGAATACCGTTCTTCTGAAACAAATTTGGACCATGATGATCAGTGCAAAGCATGCACGTTAAAGGGGACCTTAATGTCAATAAATGAAGCTTAATTTTTACTAAAAGTTTCATATTGATATCGCTTTTCATTTTTGATTTTTTTTTTTTTTTTTTTAATTTCAACCCCTCTTAAATCACCCATATTTAATCAGGTTTTTTTATAATTAAAGGGCTTCTTCTCCTTTTAGAGCTTGATTTTTGCTAAAAATTTCAAGTTGATAACATTTTTCGTTTTTCAGTTAAGATTTTTTTTTTATTTTTTTAAAACCCCCCTTAACTCCCCAATATATTCATTTTTTTTTTCAATATCAATAGGCTTTATCTTCTCATAAAGCTTCATTTTTTACTAAAAATTTCTAGTTGATATCGCTTTTCGATTTTAATTTAGGATTTTTTTTTAATTTCAACCCATCTTAACCCCTATTTTCAATCAGATTTGTTAAAAATGAATAGGCTTTGTCCCCTTATAGAGTTTGATTTTAGCTTAAAATTTTCAAGTTAATATCATTTCTCGTTTTTGACTTATCGTGCGAACAAAAAACGTGACATCGGACAGACAGACAGACAAAGTAAACCTATAATACAATTCACAGAATACTGTATGAAGAGTAGAAAAAAAAATGTATAAGGTAAAATAAACAATTTAAAAAGATCAACAATAATATTCGACTTCTTTTATTAAAGGATACTAAAAGTTTAAAATAGCAGCACATAATTGAACATTTACAGAAATCTGTGAACTAAACTAGTGAGATACACATCATAAAATGTTATCACACTTAATTCTCCATATGACCCTTTCTAAGTGTATTTCACAGTACATTCCAAAGTATTCTTGCTCTCGCTCTGTCCTACCCTCATGGTAGACGTTTGCATGTCCATGTTCATTAAAAAATAATGTGTTTTAATAAATAACAGAATAATAGTATTTTGTCTAAATAGGTAAATCGGCTTCATCTGTATTTTCAAATTATTGTTTAGTTGTAGATAGTATATTAATGTTTTGATATGTACTTATAGGATTGATTACCCAGAGCATGTAGATATGTGGGATGTAACTTGTTAAGTGCCTAATCAAAATTTATGTTTGATACTTATTGCTCTTTGGGAGACATACTTTATTACCAACTGTAAATTAATTTACCAACAGCCTTATTTTTATTTAATACCTGCAGTGATTCAAATTACCAATACATCTAATATTTTTGAAAATACTAAATTATATAAACAAGGCAATTAAAAAATGTCATTAAAATAAAAGATTTCTGGTTTGTATCCAACAAACGATCTAGGTTAGAGGGGTAACACGATTGATAATTATAGGCAAACATAACTTTATATAAACTATTTAAATGTTTAAACCATTTCTTAGGTAAAATTTCTCATCGAGTATATTAAATTAACTGGTTGATTTATTTTTCCGATTCAGACTTTTAAAGTGAAAAACCGTTTGTCTTTTTATCTTTATCAAAATTTTATTGTACATTTCCATAATGATGTCAAGTAGTTACCTTATCAGAATAATAAAAATTTTCCTTTTAACGGGTTTTGTGGGAAAAAAATTTACAAATTTTTTGCTTACTTCTTACTTTACAATTTAATTTACAATTGGGTACAAAATAGACCATTTTGAAGTAGTCTTTGGATGGTCTTAGACACTGGAACAAAATATAAAACAAATTACAGTCGTAAAACTTTATTATAGGTAAATAAAAAACATAACCTTAAAAAGTTTTATTTACCTTGCCTTAAAGAAGTTTTTCGGGAACAATCGTTAAATTGACACACATTCTTCCAATTTATTAAAGTCGCAGTTTTATTAAAACTTATTTTTTAATAAATTCAATACATAATTCAAATTCTTATATTATGTTGGATTTTCAGAATTTGACAGCTTGAGTGGAGGAACTTTGAGTCATATTTTGATTAATTTTAAGTTAATCATTTTATATTTAAAGATTGACGGAATGAAAATGTTTTTATATCATTTAAATCACGCTATTTAAAAAAAATGGCATTTATTATCACCAAAACTGAATAGCTCGAGTTTGACATATGTTGTAAAAGGATAATGCAAAAGTGCAGACACTTCTGGTACTGTCATTGTATCTCTATATTCTATATCTAGTGATTTTAAGTAGGTCATTGTTCGTTTTATCGATCTCTTAACGTTTTAACATCTCTTTTTAGCTAGAGGCTTTAGGGAAAGCATCTCACTCCCGCGGGCGCACTCAGAAAAGTGAGCCAAAGAGATGCGATTAGCCAGAGCGCAGTGACGTACCAAAAAATAGAAATTAACACGTATGAAAACAATAAAATTATTAATATTGAATTTATATTTCTATGTTATTTATTTTAAAATAATGTGTTTTTGTGAAATGTTACTGGGTGTTCACTGCACAAATGAACCAATGTAGAAACCGCCCCTCATTTTATATATGGTTTTCAAAAAATGTTGAAATTTCAACTCTCTAAATACCTCATTATAATGTTGAGAAAGTGTAATAAAAATTATAAAGAAAATAATTGAAATTATCAGATATATGTTTTACTATTTTCCAATAATTCAGTTAAGTGGGTATTTTATGTTACACTCTGTATGCATCCCTAAAGCTTGATTTAAATTGGAATTAAAAAAGTAATACATTTTTTTATTAAATTTTACCAGTTCTGCAAATCTTAGTTTTTGAACCATACAAAAATAGATTGATATTTCAAACAAGAAACGAATGAAAAAGGTGAGTGAATAGTTCTTTGGTTTTGGTTTATTTAATAATTTAAATTTGTGGGTATACTTATCAACCATGAATAAACATTTATATTTGTATTATTATATTTTTGTGAAGGAATCAATTGTTTGATAATAGTGTAATTCATTTTCAGACTTATACCAGTAAATGTAATATAGAAAGTATGTAATAGTATTTTCAGTAATCAGTTTTAATCTTAGGCAGTATATCTTATGTATTAGTTATTTAAATAGTATATTGTGTCACAAGGGCAAAAAATGAGCTTTAGCAGCCCATGGCTATTAGCTGCATGAGCGAAGCGAAGCGAGGGCAGCTGATAGCTAAGGGCTGCTAGCGCGTTTTCTGCATGTGTCACACACAATTGTTTTGCGCCTACAAAAAAAAAACAGAAAAGGAAAATATAAAGAAAATCTTTCATTTTAAAAATAAATAAAAGAAACTTAAGTAATAAAATGTACGAATTTATTTATTGTAGTAATTAATATTTATGTGGAACGTCAAAGTACGCAAAGGTATCTAGTGAAAAACTAAAAAATCGGGCTGTTATGAGTTTACCAGCCCATGGGACGATATACGTTACTTTCGGCCATATTTTCAGGGTTGATATGATTCAATTTCACATGTGGTAGGCGAAAAATTATATTTTAATATTCGCAAAATAAATATGCTTATTTTTTTAAGTTTTCGAGTAACGGCATGTTAGGTGATTTCTCTTGGGAAAAAATACCATAACATCGAGCTACTGAAATATCGAATCTAATAATTTAATTTACGACTGACAGTAAACTATTATACATTCAAGAAGTAATTTACATTATTTAATAAATAATCTAAAATAATTAAGAAATATATCTTGTGTGTGGATATAGGCGTAGTAAATATTTTTTACTAGACCTCAATTAAGACTTACTTAGAAAATGCCCTTTACAACATTTTGGAAAAAAAGACAGGTATTAATTACTGTTGGTCTTGATCACAGGTGTTTTATATTAATTTTAATACAGAACAAAAAAAATGTCAGTTTGTTTGAAAACAGCATTGAAATATCTTTAAAATGATGTGTTACTTGACCCCTCGTACCATTTAGTATTCCCGATGAGATTGTCTCCCCATTCAGGAGTTGAACCTATACAGGGTGTCCCAAAATTAGACGGTCATATTTTAACAGCGCAATCTACATCCTAAAATAGGAGTAAAAGTCCGAAAACGTTTCGTTTTCGAGGTACAGGGTGTTATAAGTTAAGTCCTGATGGCACATTTTTGTAAATATTTTCTAAAATTTCTTTAGTCACCGGTTGTCCAAAGTTAAAAAAAAATAAAATTTCTGATTCCACAGGCCTACTAATTATTGTTTACAATTTCGAATAAGAACATCAACTTAAAATGAAATTTTCAAATGTTTTTCTCTTGAAAATGGTGCGTCCTAGCGAGATGCAACAAAAGTAGCTTTATTATAAAGAAAACATTGGTTTTCCAAATTTTATAGTCAAAAATGTTAAAAACTGTCAACAAAAAAAACTTAGTTCAATTTTACCTTAAGCCCCCCCTAATTTACCCACCTATGAAGATGATCAAAAACTGGGGTTTAGTCCATTAAATAAAGCGTACAAAGGTAAGCATTTGTACTAAATTTCATTTAGTTATCTTTAAACGTTTAGAATATATACCTTCGTGTGATGATGTCATCATATATTTTTTTTTTTAATGGAACACCCCTTTTTTTTCAATATTCGAATTTCCTTTGTTATAATTTTATTTATAACTTTTTAACTGGCTAATTTGGTTCAAGTTATGACATTTTATTGACAAATCAAAATTGTACTTTTATCACTGTCCTAAAAAATAGATAGTATCATTAAACAGATCCTGAATCTTATAAAATCAGTCATATCAGGTATTTAAATATTATGTAAACACATTTCTGTTTTTTTTTGTTGTGGTTTATTTTTGCACATATATTTTTTTCTATCAGTGGTACTTGTCTCTGTTCGTAAAAGTACGAACCCTACCTTTATTGGTGTGGTGGTCTATTATTAGCACTTTGACTCAGATTTAAATTAAATAAATCTAATAGTTTTTGTAAGTTATTATTAAAATCCTCATAACCAAATATTTTAAGTGACAATTGTAAGATGTACCCTAAGATAAAACTGAATTTGATACATTTATATTATTTTCTTTCATGTCAATATTTTTCTACATATTTTAATTTGTCGTTTCAAAATAATTTGAAAATGAATACACATTTATCACTTGAGCAGGGTGGTATAGGGGTATTTTAAGGATTATAGGGTGTAGTTTAATATTTATAAACTTGATGGTATTTAATGATGGTCTAATAAAACTCTTTGCGTGTGCTGTTAGTCGGTCAAATTGAGCGATTGTTCTCAGCGGCGTGTCACAAGAAAGTATGGGACCATTTCACCAAGGCTCAGAGAAAGAACATAGAGACTTGGAAAAGGCAGTCATTGGTAGGTACCACCTTGGACGGTCAATGTTATTACTATTTTATATTTGTGTTCAAACAAACTAACAACTATTAGACGCTCTTATATAATTTTGTAACAACGGTTCCTTTCGACTTGAAATTCTTTATTTTATCGATACATTTATTATTGATAGATTTGGAAATGTTTGTTTAAATTATGCATTTCTTTTTTCATATTTAGTTGTTATATCAAATAAAAGCTTACAATCTTTTAAAATAAATCATCTAGCTGGAAAAGGCTTTTTAAAAGGATTCATCCAAATAACTTAATAGGTTTTGCAAAATCGCTGAGACCCGTCAGAGATATACAGGGTGTTTTTTAATAACATGCTAATATTGAAAGGCGTCATTCTTGGACCCATTTTAAGAAAAAAACTTCAAATGAATGTATGTGTTAAACGTCTTAACTTTTGAGATACAGGGTGTTAAAGTTTTAAGAAAAAAATCAATTTTTTATTGTCATTTTCATACCACTAAATATTTTTATGAAATTTGGTGTACGGCGTCTGTGCATTAAGGAGCATTTTTCGACCTAAAAAACATTTGTATTATTTTCAACAGTGGCGTCCATACTGGACTCAGACTAAATATTTTTTAAGGAAAAAGTACATTACTGCTCTCTCCGTTTAATTTAGAACAAATTTAATTTCTTGACTTTTTTTCATACGACTCACCGTTTTCGCACAAACAAATTAAATCCTCTTAAATGAATTAATGTTCAAAGTTACATTAATCGCTTTTTCTCGTAATTGGTCCAATGAGATGCAAATGCATGAATTTAATTGTTTTGTGCGAAAACGGTGAGTCGTAGGATAAAAGTCAAGGAATTAAATTTGTAAAAACGAAAATTTTGCTTACTAAGAACAGATGGCGACACCATTTCACTACTTGAATTCTTATTCTCTTCATAACCAACTTTATTATACTGTAAAAGGTCTTTACAAAAACATACCACATGTTCCTTAGACCAAAATAAGTCGATTTAAGTAAAATTACCTTAGTACAAAGTTGCTTCGTTTGGGCTCCAGAGGGCCTTGAAATTACATTTTTTAAATCGCTTTTCCCATATAAATTTAAAACGGCATATGCGATTTTGCTGAAATTTGGTATATTGGTAGAGTTTTATGTGGCAAAAAAAATGGTATTAAAATTTTGTCCGATAATAATACATAGGCGTAAAACTTGATTTTTTAATTTATTGCACCTTTAAAAATTCTACGCCAATGGAAGAAAAGGAGTTTGAGTATGAAATTTAGATTGCGCAACTCATTTACTTTAAAAAAGGTACTCTTGATAAGACTCTATTACTCTCATGGTTTTCGCTAAATTTCTGTTTCAATAATTTAGAGTGTATAGGTTTCACAAAAATATTTATTTACAACATAATCAAAATGGAGATTTTACAAAAATTGTTTAAAATGTTCACCATTTTCATGCATACAAAGATTTATACGTGGAAGAAAATTAAAATTTATCCTTTCCATAACTTCTTCATCACCTCTAAGATTGTTTATTGCACCTTGAATACGTTGCCAGAGTTGTTCCTCATTTTCTACAGGTTCCCTGTAAACTGTGGATTTCAGATGTCCCCATAAAAAGTAATCCATCGGTGTTAGGTCTGGGGAACGTGGTGGCCAGTTTACAGGTGCGTCATTACCTCTGCCTATCCATTTGTGTGGATATTGTTCATTCAAGTGGTTTCTAACGTTTAAAGAAAAATGTGGTGAAGCTCCATCTTGCATAAACCACATATCTCTCCGAAGTTGGAGAGGTAAATCTTCTAACAATTCTGGCAACGTATTTTGTAGAAAATCCAAATAATTTTCTCCAGTTAATCTTCGTGGAAGTATGACAGGACCAACAATGAAATTACCAATTATTCCAGCCCACACATTAATTTTGAATTCGTGCTGAAAATGGTTTACCTTTATTGCATGCGGATTTTCAACGACATAAACATGTTCATTATGGGTATTAGTTATACCTCTTCTTGTAGAGCCCGCTTCATCGGTAAAGAAAACCTTTTTGACAAAGTTTGGATCTCTTTCTCTTTGCATATTAACAAATCGACAAAAACCCAAACGAATTTGAGGATCATGGACTAATAATTCTTGTACTGGCTTCTTATGGTATGGATACAGCAATTGTTCTCTAAGCACTTTATGAACGACATCTTTACTTACTCCTAGTTCCCTTCCAATTCGTCTGGTGCTTAATTCTGGATCTTCTTCAACACGTTCTAAAATGTCTTCTTCAACTTCAGGAATCCTTACAAAACGTTCTCTTCCATTATCAACAGTGTTGGGAGCAAAGGAACCGGTCTCCCGAAGACGTCTCTCAACAGCAGCAAAAGTTGGGTGGCTAGGTACACGACGATTTGGAAACTTTTCAGAGTTGAAACACCATGTATAATGCTTGGCATTCTAAATTATGCTCTTCCCAGTTTAATAAAACCATTTAACCCCCATTTTCAATCAGATTTTTTTCAGAATCAATAGGCTTCATCTTCTTAGAGAGCTTGATTTTTTCAAAAAATTTCAATTTGATAATATTGTTTGTTTTTGAGTTACAATGTTTTTAAATATTTCAACCCCCCTTAACCCTCCTACTTTTAATTTGATTTTCACTAAAACTTTTATGTTGATATCGCTTTTCATTTTTGATTTATATGATTTTTTTTTTAATTTCAAACAACATAATAGACTAAAAAAATAGATACTATAAAAGAATGATAAAGTCCAAGTTTTGAAAATTATTTAATAGGTGTGATATATCAGTACCTTGGAGGTAAACTGCATTGTCATTCTAGTCAACTTTTTAGTAGAGCAGACTGAATGTTATTTGGACACTTTTTGTGTTCCATATTTACATCTGTATCTGTAACGTGTGGGAAAAATCCGTTAACGGTCAAATTAATCAGCAAGACAATTACCTTTTGATGTGGCTCGACCTTTGATCCATCTTAAGTTGAACACATTGTTGATGAATACTTCGACCAAAGCTGCATGGCATTCTAGTACTAATCCTGAGTAAATTCGTGGTCTGCCCAGGGTAAGTAGTGCTTGTCTGCTATCTGTATAGATGAGATGTTTCTTCCAGTGATAATATTTCTGGTGATTTCTTTTGCTGCTATAAGAATCCCCGTGAGCTCGGTTTGAACTACACTGCACTACTGCTCACAGCCCATTTTATGTTTAGGTGGAAAGATCTGGAGTTTATTGCACATCCTGAGCCTTGTTTTGTTTTAGAACCGTCGGTGTAGATAAGAATCGTACCTGGCACTTCCGGCTTTTCTATTTGTTCCTTTTATAACTTTATATGGCTTATGGAAGATTTATCTCGGTGAGATGGAGTCCATGTTCGCTTGAAACCGTGGGAGAGTATCGAGCGCCAATATATCTCAGCATGTGCGGTGCGAGTTCTTCCAGACCCCAATGAGATAGGGCAGAAAAGATACTGTCAGATCCTGGCGATTTAAATGGAGAGAAGCTAGATATTGCCCATCTAATTTTGTCATCGTCTACAATGTGTTTGGCAGATGGGTTGTATTCTTCCTCTGCCCAGTCGGCCACATCTGTGATCACCGAGTCAGGGAAGTGTGTTGAGAGAAGAAGGTGAGCATAGGTTGTCCTGTCCATCTTACAAGGGTTTCGAGAAAACGTGGAGGTCGGTAACATCAAGTTTATTTTGAATGTTAACCAGCGGTGATCTGACATCGAAGTGTCATGAAACACTTGCCAGTTTAGAACTGATTTATAGATACCAATTGTAGATAAAGTGATTTCTATTAGTGTTTGACTGTGAGAGTTTAAAAATGTTTTTAAAATACAAAGATTTTTGTTAATTATATAATAATAAAGTGACTGGACTCTAGCGTTGTTATCCTTACTGCCCCAACTGAAGTGATTAGCAGTTGAGTCGCAAACATATTATCAGCTCAAACTTCTGGTTTAGGCAGTATTTAGTCAGATCCTCCAACGCTTTGCTGAGTGGTGGCGTTGTTGCGTCGAAGGAGAGGTATGCAGATGCCAGGATCAACGTATTCTTTTCCTTCTTGATGGTATATTCTCTGTGAAATCTCTTCTGATGACATTGTATCGATTTACGCAGTTTTTTATTTTTGAAACTTGGTTTACAACACAATTTTTGAATGAATATAGTTTGATTGAAGACATCAAGGTATAATTAGACATATTGAAGTAGAGACGACACTAGCAGTATTTTGCGATATGACAAGTGAACGCACTTTGAGCCGTATTTTGATTAATTTGAGGTTAGTAATTTTATATTTGAAGATTAACGGGATATAAATGTTTTTATACGATATCATTTAAATCACGCTATTTTATAAAAATAGTATTTATTCTCAACAAAACTGACTGGCTCCAGTAGATCGAGTTTGACATATGACGTAAAAGCGTTAATGCAAAGTGCAGACACTTTTAGTATCGTCATAGCATCGCCTCTTTATTCAATATCAATTATTGGAAAGATTCGTATGCTCCGCCCTACTTTGTGACGCCACGCCTTGTTCGATGCACAAAATAAAGTGATTTAACATAAGTTTCTTTTAGCTTTGTGTACTTCTTTGTTGTGCTATATGAGTCTTGCGTGGATTTGGCTCTATTAAATAGCATTCTCACCTAACCTCTCAGGCTATTGAGTTGTTTAATCCAGGCATCTTTTTTTTCGGGGCAGTTTTCTTAGTAAGCATCAGTAATTGCCTTTTTTTTACCAATTCTATGACAGTTACTTGGGGATGACATAAAAGGGTGTTCTCGTTCCCTTTCAACAGAAAACCACCAAATATGATGGTGAATCCTTTTAAATGGACCTGCTGTATATATTATTTGCTCAATATATAGAATTAATTATTAAATATATTTTGAAAAAATTATCGAATGTTTTTTATGCATTAATTGCTTGATGTTAAATGAACCATATTCGAAACAAAAGAGAAAAATAGTAAGTAATGATCTTAATTTTCTTCTTGTTTAAAATGTTTATAATAAAAAAAGATTTTCAAGTCGGGAACCACTTATTTATGTTTTCTATTAAGAATGTACGATGGCGCTAAATATTTTTTAGATATAATTTATTTTAAAATTGTTCCAAAAATCTAAAATAAGTAAGTGTGCATAATTTTAAAAAATTTAAACATATAGGTATAGTGATTTAATTATTGTGTTACCCGTATTTTAGTGATAATTAAACCGGGGTTTCCGAATTCTGCCACAAACTTGATATCCGAACTCTGCTACGGATTACAGTTTTAGAGATTAGGTTCCTAAATCATTAGAGGGTCTCTCCGATCCGATTAAGATATTATCAATGTAGATATCCAAGACATTGCTGATATTGTTTATTATTTGTGGTACTTACATAGTTATAGTTCTTCCATTATCAATTGCAGAACATAAAAACTCGTTCGGAACCTTCACCGATAATTTTGTTTGATCTGCCATAGGCGTAGATACCTACCTCATTTTATAAATTTATTTTATAAATACTTTTAATATATATCATATGCAAGAAAGTATTCGTTAAAAGGAAATCGAATCATTATAAATTGGACGTTATTATACGCCCTTATTTAGACAGATGCACTTAATTGTAGTCTTACTTGGACTTAAAAAAAATCATTATAACTCGTTAACTTGCTACAACTGAATATTAAATTATAAAACGTAAAAAAGCGAGTAAAGTGTACCTGCCTGTAAGGGCGTTTGGTTTAAACAGGGTACCAGACGTTTTTGTACCCCATTCGTTTTTTTTTCTGGAAAACGAATTTTCTTAGCAAAAACCATAAAGGAAAATAAATTCTTTGCAAATAAAACAAAAGAAAAAAACAATTCAATTCTAAAGTATCTTTATAAATAATCATGGCAGTCTGAATCCTTTGAACTAGAGTCATCATTTGGTTGAATTATGATGGGTTCTAAAGAGGGTAATACTACATACTCATCTTCTTCTTTAATAACATGTTCGATGCAGTTTTTTTCCAAAGCTCTTGGCTGTCTGCTGCTAGAACTTTCCTTACGAGTTCTAAAACCTCTTTACTCAGTTCTGGAGACTGATTACATTTTCGTAATTCTGATTTTACGTTTGCCCATATTAACTCTATAGGGTTAAATATGCAATAGTAAGGAGGTAGTCTGAGAAAAGTATGACCCTGTTCCTTGCACAGCTTGTCAATATAATAAATTTTTTCCAACTTCATGCCTTTAATAACAGTAAGCAATTCTTTGTTTCTTGGGCCTTTTCTACGATCACTGGCAGGAATAGGAATATTTTTTTCAGACATAAACGCTAAAATTTGAGCTTTGTTACTGCTACTATTTGGTATTTTAAGGAGTTGCCGTGAGTGGTAGGATGCATTGTCTATAACGATTACTGACTGGTGGAATGTTAAGTAAGAGCTGTTCATTAATCCATTTTCAAATAATTCAGCTGTCATATCTTCATGATAATCAGCTGCACAGTTTTTAGTTTGTTTAACAGATAATAATAAAGCATTAGGCACGAAACCGTCTTTGCTTCCAGCGTGTACTATTATAATACGTTTCCCTTTAGAACATGGCCCATTCAAACAGCAATTTTTACTACTGTCAACCCAACCGAAATTTACTACATCGTGACTGTCAAACCATGTTTCATCTAGATAAATTATGTGTCTATTAGAACTTCTGTACTCTTTTATCTGACGCAAATAATCTTGTCGCCATTGAACTATCCTTGACGATTCGGTGATTGCCATCCGTTTATTCATTTTTTTGTGTTTAAAACCACATGCTGACAAAACTTGACGCAATGTTTCCAAACTGGTATAAGTGTATCCTGGAAAATCTGCCACCTTTTGCTGTATTACTTCCAATGTTGGAACCCTGTTCTCCTTATATAAACTATAAATTGTTCTTCGTATAAAATCTTGGGTAGCTCTGTCAACTGATTTCAGTTTTTCTTTACATGTTTTTCGGTTTTGTGAATGATCCACAGCAACCCCTTTTGTGACTACTTGATAAATGGAAAATTTATTTACTTTAGTTAATTCAGCAATTCTTATTATGATCGCATTATCAGACTGCTGAATATTTTCCTTTTTTAAACATTCGAATATATTTAAAATAACTTGTTGTGTTTGTATATCTAAATCCTTATTGTTAAAGTCATACCTGTCTTTAATCTCACTACATTGTGCAATTTCATTTTCTTCATTCGCCCACGGTCTAAAGAACGTCATATTTATATTTATTAAAAGAAATTTAAATTAAACCAACCACACATACAAAACACCGCACGACAGTACTCCACTGATATCGCATACTGTCTTCCAGGAATATTTTCGAACACTTCTCCCCTTCGTAAACCTTCGGCCAATACAGTGCATTTAAGTTTACGATTCGATGTTTTCATTGGTTAACAACGGAGATGATGGATTTTGACACATATATATCAAGTACACGTTGACTGACCGTTCCTTTAATATTTACCGCATTGTATAAGGGGAGTAAACATTATTTTTCGTTTCTAAATTTGGCATGAGTACCGTGCGTATATATTAAATATATATTACTGTGTTCTGCAATTGATATTGGAAGGACTACATACATACATGAATAAAAATATGAAATAATACAAAAAAACAACTTATGAAAATATTCGAATTTATTAAAAAAAAAAAAAAAAATTACAAATATATAAAAGCTTTACATGTAAAATGAAATTAGACATTGGGAAGATTTTTAAATTACATTATTTTAACAAACATAAACCGCGAAATAGTTTTATTTTTATATTTTTCAATATTTTCTTGTATTGTGTTGACTTTCGTTTGGACATTTTTTTTAATTTTTTTCTGATTATTGTTAGCTGACCGCATTTTTGAATAAGTCTCTACTTGGAAATCTAACAATACACGTGTAAAATGCATTATATTGGGGTGTGCTTTATAAAAGGAGCTATTAAAATGCGAATGAAAACTTTCACATGCGTTAGTAGTCCTCTTAAAAAAAATCTGCACTATTTGCCCAAATATTTGGTTGGAATATTGATAAATTGTTGACATGTTTGTTTTAAATAATTGCGGAATTTAATTACTCTTTTATCATTTGATAGCAAATAGTGCAATTCTTCATTAAAAAAATCTATAACTTCCTCAGAACTGAGGTACATCATACCAAAATGAAGTTTTAAATATCTACCCCAATCACAGAATTTTCCTCTTTATATTCCGAAACTAACTTATTTTCTTGAATTTTCCGAAACCATGCTTGGCAGAGATAAAATTTGCAACCCAAAAGAATAAGATCTCTCCCAAAATATTTATATATTGCGTTGTGAATGCTTAATTCAAAATCAACCACAATCTCTATTGGTTTAAAATTTAAACCAAAAGCTTTACTCTTATTACTTAAAATGAGGAATACATTGTAATATGTTTCACTTGATTTATTAGGTAATAAACAAAAAACAACCGGTACATAATAACAGTTTTTAAAACTATGAAACGTAAACATTTGGTAAAAGAAATTTGTACAAAATTTGAATGTTTCGTCCATCAAAATACACTCTGACTGACACAAAAATGTTAAATTTGAAAAACAGAAAAATACAATTATTTTTTTTTTACCTATTCTGCCACCATTAGAAATTCTTCCCCGCGATTTGTATTCAGATGTAACTCGAGAGAACAGTATTGAACACCTCTTCTTGGTTTTTAGGTAATGGATCGTTACGATCTTATATAATATTTATTTATTTTTATTATTATTTTAATTGTATCCAAATAGGTTATTCGCGTCAAAATTGTTTTCACTTTACTTATAAGTATATTTTGATGAACCTATTCCTAAACCTTATGACCCGCCTCTGGTTTTTGCCTTTTCCGTTTTTATCATTTTTATCCAAATCGTGCCTGATGGAAATAGCCGCAGGACACTAAGGACAGTACGAGCACAGCTTATACAATACAGCTCCACAACTCCGTGTCGGCGTCTTTGATCTGGCGGTCGAGAACCAAGCAAGACGGAATGGTGCTATCTCTGTTAGATTAAAGGGAAAAGTCGGGCCCGGATTAAGCAATTTTTTTATTATTGAAAAAATTGAAAACCTTGACGTAATAAGGTTGGTTACATGCCATGTTAAGTAAGTTTTGGGAAATTAAATTTTTAATTTGTTTTAAATCTGTCAAATATAATTAAAAAAATTATTTAAATATAAATATTACGAAAAATAGCACATCTTTCGGATTAGAGGTAAAATAATTTGTATGTGGCTAGTAAAATCCTCGTAAACAAATGTTTTGAGCTAAAACAGTCACTTCACGACAAATTGTGACTTGGATCCTTTTTACACCAAGGGCTTCAATTGTTAAAGAAATGTGTCACGCTCGTGGATGCAAATCAAGTGGTACCCCGTGTCTCTGGCAAGTGTTACTCTTCGCGCAAAGGGTTTATACCTAGATAAACGAATGCTTCGACTGAGGTCTGGGAACTCTATGGTATTTTGGAATTATAAAGAATTTGTGCTTTCATTTTAACAATATTGGTCATATTTAGATGTATTCTTATTAATTGAAATACAGATCTGTAGAAGTAATACTTTAACAGTTTTTATTAATATAATATATTCAATTTTTATCTGACCATACCGAAGTAGGGAATTTTGAAACTTTATAGTAATGTGAAATTTGAATTACAATATTACACGATATTACATAATTAGTACTTATTTTAGGTAGGTACTAAATATGTACTTGGAGAAAGTAATATCGATTTTTACAAGAAAACTTGAAAAGTAAATTAATTTAGTTCTTATTTCTGATGTAAAACTTAAACCAAGAAAACAAATAAATTGTAGTTTGTTCAACTAGGGTGGATATGATAGCCATATCACACAAAGACGAAGTTTGAGCACGACGTCGTAGGCGGAGTACTCAATCGTCTGATTGTGATATGAACAATCCACTCGATATGGTCAGTATATTTTTTCTACGACCCACTAACGAAAATCTACAAATTTAAAAAATTATTTTAGGTTATTTAGACAAAATAACTAATTTTAAAATAATTTACGAAGTTGACTAATTTATAAAATAAAATAAACATGAAAAATTAATTAGTCCTCGGCCTAGATTCGATCCCGGGCTTTTCGCATGGAAGGCAGATGTTCTGTCCTCATCTTCACCGAAACTTTCAGGACTTTAGTTTTAATACTCGTAATTAAATTAGTATCATGTAGTTTCATTAAAATTTATCTTTTTTAAATGTGGACATAATAAAAACAAAAATACTATTATTTATCGAGTCTACACAAAAATTTTAATGTATATTTAATATCAATAACTAAAATATATATTGACAATTAGTTTAACAGAATTATCACTTATTTAAAAATTTTTAAATAATAGGAGTTGGGTGACCAAAATATGAACTGTGATTTGTAGATTTAATTTTGTTAAAGTGTTCTCACTACCTAAAATGGATATGAAATATATTCGTAGTTGAACGCAATAACATAATTTTTCGTTTTGTAGTATGTGCGTAGATTGGCTAATATCCATGCACAGATTACAAAACGAAAAAGTATGCTATTGCCTTCAATTGAACGAATATATTTCATATCCATTCTAGGTAGTGAGAACACTGCAAAAAAAAATAAATTCGCCAATCACCGTTCATATTTTGATCAACCGACTGCTATTATTTTTAAAATTTTAAATAAATGACAATTCTGTCAAACTAATTGTCAGTATATTTTTTAGTTATTGAGATTAAACATACAATAAAATAAGTTATTCTTTTGGAAAACGTTAGCATGGATGACTAAAGGGTATTGGGTTAATTAATTCTAAAAGTGTGGTACAAATGTTATTTTTTGTAGCCAATTCTTCAAAATTATTTTAAAATATCTTTTCAATATTGAATATTAGTTCCACAAATTCATCATTTGACAGTTGCAGATTTCCAAATGTATCTGAATTGGCGTTATCATATGCCTTTTAAAAGCAATGAAAAGAAAAATCGTCTAATTCAACGTGATCTTTGTTATATTTAAGACAGGTATCGCAGGAGTGGATCCGCAAGGCTTTTATTAAAAGGTAACCACACACATACCTGATAAAATTTTTCTGTAGCAATTCGTCTTTACAATAATTTAGGGTGTTAATAATTTCATCATAAAATAAAATACAAGGTGTTCCATTTAAAAAACATACATTTTAATTTTCCAGGCAAAAACGTGACACCCTGTATATCCAAAGATATTTTTAAAATATGTAGGTATTTTTCAAATCCATATAACTTTTATTTAAAACTTTCTTGCGTGTCTAAAACAAAATAATGAACAATAACGCACTAATGAGACACCCTGTATAAATTATATTTTTAACAATGAAAATTTCTTATAATGTAGTACTTATCGGTTTGGGTTCTTGGGAAAACTAAAGAATGTTTTCTTGCAGGTATAACCCTTATTAAAACAGCTTTTGACTGCACAAACTCATTCTACTCACAGCTAAAGAGTCACCAAAATAATAACAGTACCTTTAACTCAAACAAAATCAACGAAATTATAGGCTCCACGAAATTATACAATCAACGAAATTATACGCACGACTCAACACCTTGCCTAAGTACGCTTCTGAACGCCAAAACCGTCTTTTCCCTTCGAAGGCGGAGCTTAAGCGATGCGCGACGAAATCGACGCAAACCGTTGCCGCCAAGAGAGTGTTTTAGCTGTATTGTATAAGCTATGGTACGAGTACGAGTTTTGCGACAATCGGTACCACAAATCGAATACAAAATTATCACCAATTGTGTCGGTGGCACGAATATTTCCTATTTTCCCAAGAATCAGAACTATACCTTGGTAAGTAAAATGTAGCCTGTAGCTAATTTAGGAAATAAACCTACACATATAAAAAAAAACATTTATTAATTATAATAAAATTCGTTCTAATTTAAACGAAAATACCTTTAAGGAAATATTTGCACTCGAGAACGTTGAAGACGGCATGAATAAATTTTTAGAAATCTTAAATAAAAATATTAAAAATGCTTCTAACTCTATAGTTATAAGAAAAATTAAAAAAAAGCCGTGGATCACAGAAGGGATAATTCAATCCATAAAAGAGAGAGACCGATTATATAAGTCGTATAAAAAAAAATAAAACAGAACACCTTTTTATCCTGTACAAAACTCATAGAAATAATATCGTAAATCTAATTAAAACACTAAAACAAAATTATTACAAAGATTTAATTAATAAAAACCAATATAATAACAAAAAAATATGGGAAATCATAAATGAATACACAAACAAAAACACAAATCGCGATTGTACATTAATTCCGGAAGTACTGGATAAATCGGGCAAACCTGAAACTAATAAACAAAAAATTAGCGAAATTTTTAACAATTATTATTCAAATGTAGGACAAAATATGGCAGAAACAATTATTTCTAATAAAGTCGCAGAATACAATGATCGCATGCTAAATATACATAATGAAACAATTTTTCTAAAACCAGTTACTGAAAGAGAAATTATGGATATTATAATATCTCTGAAAGATAAAACATCTTCAGGCCCTGACAATATAACGGTAAAGCTCTTGAAAGAAATAAAAAATGAAATATCTCCCGCAATCAAATATTTATTTAACCAAATGTTTCAACAAGGTACTTGTCCCTCTGCATTTAAGCAAGCACTAATAAAACCAATATACAAAAAAGGGGCAAAAAACAAGGTTGAAAATTATAGACCTATTAGTTTAATTTCAAATTTGGCTAAAATCTTTGAAAAATCATTTAAATCAAGACTAACTAACTTTATAAACCAAAATAATTTACTTAATAGTTTACAATTTGGATTCAGAGAAAATAAATCCACAAATGATGCAATAGCTGTTTTAACCAAAAAAAATTACGAATAGCCATAGCCAAGATAAAAAATGTGCCTGTGTATTTGTAGATTTGGCAAAGGCATTTGACACAATTAGTCATAAAAAACTTTTGTCAAAACTATATAACATGGGAATAAGGGGAAATGCCCCCACACTCTCTTAGAAAGTTACCTGTCAAATCGAACTCAAATAGTAGAAATAGATGGATGGAAAAGTTCGCCAGAAGAAATAATTTATTGAATTCCACAAGGCACAGTGTTAGGTCCAGTTTTATTTATATTATACTTAAATGACCTCCTTAATTTAAAATTCAATGGATCAATAATCTCCTTTGCGGACGATACAGCGCTATTTGTTAAAGCAACTAGTTGGATCGAAGTCGAAAATAAACTTCAAAAAGACTTACAAAACATGGTCCATTGGTTTGACGAAAATCTATTAACAATAAATTTAGAAAAAACGGTATACTTACCTTTCTCAAATTTTAAAACCAATATTCCTCAAAATAACTCAATTCATATCGAACTCCCATTTCGTAAATCTTCTTGGTCTCTGAACAAAACATCTCATGTCAAGTATTTGGGCGTGACGCTAGACAATTGTCTAAAATGGGATATCCAAATACAAGACATGGTTAAACGATTAAGATCTATCTCTTTTGTACATGTTCAAAATTCTCTCAAAGATATTGGAAGAACACCAATTAATCAGCATTTACTATTCACTAGTTCAGTCAATATTAACATATGGAATAATTGGTTGGGGAGGTGTATATGGAACCACTTTAAAACCCCTAGAAATTCTGAAAAAAAGAATATTAAAGTTAATTTTCAAATTAGATTGGTACTTCCCAACGGAAAAACTGTTCAATAATTTTAAAACCCTAAAAATAACAGATCTTTACTATAAACAAGCCCTTATTCAGCTAATTAAAACCAACAAAATCTGTAACAATCCCCGACAACACAATACCAGACATTATACAGTATGGTTCAAATGAAAGGAATAAATTCATTATAATGGTTTTTCGAAAAAATGCTCGGACAGGTCAATTTTGTTTATTCAAAGCGCAATTTTTTAAATAGAATTCAATTTTCCCCCACTTCCCATTTTTGGGCAGTGACGTCATTGACAATTTTTTTAAATAGTACCCCCAATTTTTTTTTCTTGATTTTGATAGATCTTGCAATTTTCTACTGGGAAACATAATATTTGAAATATCTGACATAATAATTTTTTTTGAATAAAGGTCATTTAAAGATCAGATACATAAATTTTATTTTATTTTGAAACACAATAAATAAATAAATAAAAGATTATTTGTAATTAAGTGCTTCATCTAAAAAAAAATACTAATAATAATAATAATAATAATAATAATAATAATAATAATAAAAAGAATTTAATGACAATTTCACAAATTCTTTTTTATTATTATTATTAATAATAATATTATTATTATTTTGTTTAATTAAGCACTTAATTACAAATAATTATCTTTTATTCATTTATTGTGTTCTCAAAATAAAATAAAATTTATGTGTCTGATCTTTAAATTACTTTTATTCAAAAAAAATTGTTATGTAAGATATTTCAAATATTATGTTTCCGAGTAGGAAATTGGAAGAACTAACAAAATCAAGAAAAAAAATTGTCAATGACGTCACTGCCCAAAAATGGGAGGTGGGGGAAAATTAAATTCTTCTTAAAAAATTGCGCTTTGAGTAAACAAAATTGACCTGCCCGAGCATTTTTTCGAAAAACGAACTACTTCCATTATAATGAATTTATTCCTTTCATTTGAACCATACTGTATAGGCAACAATATTATATTACCTAAATGTCGAACATCATTAGCGCAAAGGACCTTTAATTATATAGGGTTAAAAGTATATAATGCACTTTCACAAGACCTAAAACAAAAGATAAAAAATAAAAATTTTAAAAAATGTTTAACAAAATGGCTCCTAACAAATACATTAAATATTTTATAACTTTTTAATTTTATAAAAAAAAAACAATAAAAAAAAAAACAAAAACCAAAAAAAGTAAAACAAAAACAAAAAAAAAAACAATAAATAAATAAAAAAAAACACAAAGCAAATGGGGTGGAAATCATCAAATAAAATATGTCTAATATAAATTAAAATTAAAGACAGAATCTATAGGAAATGGATACTGTCAAGTAATACTTAGTGTCCTATCTTCTGTAGACAGACATCCTGTTTTAGATTTAAACACCAAAATAAATATCCTTTTAATATATTTTTTTTTTAATATTTTTTAATCTTTTTAATTCTTTGTAAATCTTTCAAATGTTTATTTTTTTTTTCTAAATTTTTGTATTTTTTCTTTTCGAATAACGTGTTTATATTAAATAGTACTTAGGCATTTTATGTACACCTAAGGTACAATATAAGTTTATTTTTGCAATCAAGCTTAGGCTTATGCAATAACTAGTTTATTCATATTTATAAATAATTTTTGTAGCATTCTGTATTTATTTGTAAATTTTAATATTCTGTGAATAAACTTCTATCTATCTATCTATCTATCTAAGTCAAAGAAATATTAGTTTTAATAATACGATTTACATACGACAACAAGAAACAATTAATTAAACCTCACATGAATCAATTTCTCCTTTAAAGCAGTCCACTCAATTTTTTTACTTGGTAACGAACCAGGTAATATTTGCAAGATTTTTCTTCTTGCCACATGCATATTTTTTCTTATTTGATTGATATCTTTTGAGTTTATGTTCTCCGCAAAATTATTTGATTGCAACTCTCGAATTATTAATTTTGCTGGTATCTCAGCTGGATCACAAGTTGCTTTTCTTTTAACACTATTGATCACTGCATTTCTTGCAAGATTCATTGCAACACCATGATTGTGTTCTGCTTTGACCTCTATTATTACGTCTTCATTGGAAACGTGGGAGTACACTCTAGCTGTTCATTTAGCGTTACAGCATTTCCATCGACTCTTTCCACATTTGCTAGTATTAGCTTTGGAAAACTTAAAATTATTTAACACAATTAATTTATTTCCTCTTTCACTAAACATGGTAGACGCACTGTTATTTATTTTAATTCAACTAAGGTAGATAATAAACTGTATCATAAAACATTTATTAAGAAACAAGTAACCTATTTCCCCTTCTAAATATTTCCCTAAATATTAAAACCGAGCAGTCGTCAAAATATTCCAAGAATTCCATCAATTTTGTTTTTGAGAAAATATATTAATAATTACTTATTCAATTTTTGTACCTCTTCTGAAAGGTCTTTAGGTATGAAAAAATATTTAAATCCTTAATCCCTAATACGGATAAAACTTAATGCCCCTTAATGGTCATGGCAGAGTTCGGACTATTCACTAATCCCAAAGTTGTTAAAATTCAGGTAAAATTTTAATTTGTGGCAGAATTCGGATGCGCCCAATTAAACTTATAAGCTTTAGGATGTAGATGAGCAGCAAAGAATATTAATTAGGTTCTAGTAGTCAAGAGTATGTGTAATTGAAAAATTGAGACGTTTCTTTTGAGTTAGATAAATATTATATAGGACATTTTAGTCAAGAATGATTGGTGGCAGTCTCGCAAATGTGTGACACTAATTCTATTCTAGCCAGAGGTGGCGCAAATAAATTTTGTCATATGGACGGGAAAAACGCCGATCCTGAATATCCCATGAAAAATAGAAGCTGAAAAAATGAATTGAAATAGAATAAAAAACTTGCTAAATTACCATGTGCAAATTTCTATTTAGTTTCGTCTATTTATTAATTTTTTTTTTGAAAAGTTGAAACCATTTTTTCACTTCACACAGACATTGCAACTAATAGTTTTGAGTGGGATATTCTTTATAGTTGAACACAAGTATATTTTTGTTGAAAAATAGCATTAAACTGTACTATTTAGTTTCTTTCATTCGTTATTTTGGTTTTTTGGAACAGACTTTAAATAAAATTTAAAATTGTTTGATGGATTTTTGGTACAATGTTAGTACTCCGATTATTCCTCGAATGAAATATTTTAAAGGTAAGCGGTAATGGGTGTCGAATAATTACCAAAAATACATCAAATGTTTTAAGAGAACTTACTTTTAATTTGCTTTAACGCCACGTACGTTTCAATGTGTTGCTTGACACTGATTGTCCAAGGTTTTTGCATGTTTAAATATAGTCTTAGTCAATTTAATGATTAATGTTTCTTATTGATACATTTCACGATTTATTCATAATTTTCTTGTTCAAAGGTAAGGGCAGGTAAGTCGACAAAAAGATAGTCAGTCAGCCTGGAAGTAAGGATGTGTCAGGTCACAGAAATCAGTTTTCTAGTGACTAACAGAAGATTACGTTAAATTTTAAATTTCACTGTAGTTAAAAAAAAAGAAATGTAAACTACAGTCGAAATGAAAATTCTATAATACGACATATTTAGTCTAGGTTTGATAAAATTACATTTTATTCTAAATAAAATTTAAGGTAACAAAATTGGTATGGTACATGATTAAATTTGTTTATACACGATCGTCTTTAATGTGTTAAAATTTAAAAGTAAATTATGATATATTTTTTATTTATTTTGGATGTATAGAAGTGATTTTCGGGGGTTTTTAAAAATTCTGGGTTGATCATATAATGTTCGAGGCGACTATAGAAGCACAAAAGAGAGATGCACACAATAGCCCTTTTTTCTTGTATAAAATTTCATGATCATTGAACTGTATATTTAACTACTGTCTTGTGTAATATATTTGAAAACAATTATAATCTATAAAAATATAATTTCCTGGCTTTGTTATAAAAGGCCAGTCTAAATTATAAGCCTATTCGCTCAGTGCGAATTCTTAATACGGGAAGCAAAAGCGATACTAGCGCTAGCTGCGGATAATTCGTGCATTTCAGGCGATATTTTGTAATTTTGGCATATCAAATACACGTATACATTTTACTTTTTTTTGAAAAAGTAGGTAAAAATACAATAAGCAATTGGAGTTGCTGTATTGAAAATTGTAAAAATATGCATCAAAACAAAACAGTGTAAATTATAAAAAATTTCAGTAGCAAAGTGGAAATTAAATCAAAGAAATAAATGGATAAATGTACAATAAGAAGAAAAAATGCCTTTATTTTTGTAGTAATAACAGTAATATTGGAAATCAGACATCAGAAACTTGATAGGTTTTAAATAAACAATAAATTATCATTTCACGATGTTCTTCAATATCGCCACGGCAAATAATAGCCATCCCTTTCCCCGCACATGCTCAGCTTTTGGGGTTAAAATTCACTCGTAAGGGGGTGAATTAGGAAGAGTAGTATTATTATTATTATTATTATTATTATATTATTATATCTTTTTAATCTTAAATGTTCAGCAAGAACTAGATTTTTGCTTTTGATTATTGTATGTGATTGGAATGTAATTTTGTGACTTACTAATAGAAAACCAGTTTTAATCAATCATTCTATTTTTTTTTTTTCGAACAAAAATGAAAATATAAATAACAATCGTTCTGTTTATACATTTTAACTTTGCGCTATTATTTAATGGTATTTTTTTATTTTGACACAATAGGTTAATTATGCTTCAAAGACAACTTATTAGACTTAGGCAACTTCCCATACATTTTCCCGTAAATCCTGTTGTCTACCTATATTTTATTATCGATTTTTATTAATTATACTTACTTTTTTAGTTTAAGCGATAAATAATATAATAATAACAATAAATTAATGTGTTACTTGTTTTACAAATCCATATACTTTTATTAAAAATTGTATTGTCAGTATTCGCAAAAATAGTCCATTAGTACATAAATGATTTGTCACGCACGGAACGAATATACCAAATTATAGGTGTACATACCAATTTGAATAGGTACTCAATAAAGTTGGCATTATTGTTTTTATAAAAAAAAAGGTATTTATTTCAAATGTTTAATAAAATTAGGTTCTATATCAATTATCGATGTTTATATTATTTTTCGGTTTGTTTCAACTGAACACGGTGCTATGGAAATTTTTCTGCATCCTCTGATTTTCGAAGTAGACATAAGTAGGAATCTATGGCGAACTCAATGGACTTGAGATCCATAGTTTTATCCGGAAGATTACATAATTGTTGACGTAGCGCCTGCGAAATTTGTGAATGCTTTACATCTACATCTATAGTAGGGAGACACTTGATAATGTAATGTAAAGTCTTATGAAGTGCGCTTTTGGAAAAAAAATAGACCCGGTCTCAGGCAAATTAATAAGTTAACCAATTATAAACCAATTTTACACAATAGATAAGGCATTGTAAGTGATCGTCGAGGTCTGAAATCTCGCTATCGAAACTGTGGGCAAAATTTATTCTTATAATGAGTTATTCAACGTTGTCTTGGAGATTATCAGCGACCCGCATTTCTTTTTCCGTTTTTTATCTGACATTACGCTAATTTTGTTCAGTTACATGTTCAAATCCTTTACCTACCAATAAGCTCTTACAATCCTCATCATATGTATATTCGCGAGAATTTGACTGCTTCATCCGCTTTTTTCTTCTTGCAGATTTCAATTTGCCATTGTTTTATTTCTCCTCTTTCTCGGTGGTATAAATTGTTTTTCCACTGACCCCACTCATTTTGAAAGCACGGCCTACCGCTGCAGTCACTCAATTTATCGTTTGAATTTCTTAAACTCCATGTTGCAGGTATGAAATCACAACTGAACCAACCCCCAAAAAAAGTTATTGAGTAATGAAATGACAAAAGTTTTGACAATTATAAAAAAATTCATGGGTTTTACATATGCGTAAACAATATGAATTCTTCGGCTAGCGCCATATTAGGCAGAAGTTCAGCCGCCGAAAATGAGCCGCAGATTTTTGCGTAGCAAACTTAAATGCTAGGTGTTTCAACCATTGACGTTATATACTGTGGACGCGCCTATACCAGCTGGCGACATACAGCTCTTTGCATCCAACATTAGAAAGAGAGGCCCGCGAGAGAGAGGGAGTTAGTCCGGGTAGAACGCCACGCGTTTAAATGAAATTTAGATAGAATTTTTTACAAACGGGCATGTATTTTCGAGTATTTAATTTAATTTGCTTTTAGGGTCTTGAAGAACTAATAAGGAATGTATTATAAATATATTTGCCTTAGATTAACATTAAAATTAGGTATTTAAAAAAGTATTAAGTATGATCTTATCCGTTTTTTTTTTAATTTTTTGTTTCTACTGTACCTAATGGGTGGGTAAATAATAAAAACACTGTCTCTGTATAAAAATTATTAATTATTGTAAAAACTAATTTAACAAAAATGAAATAAAATAAAAATAATAACATTTAATTATTAGGTAGGTACTTTTGGTGACTAAATGTAATTGTCTTTGTGAGATGTTGCCTAATTCTTGTGCTAGGTTCATTCTTAGTTGAATGTTGAATTATTGTAAAATAGGTTTTTAAAATAAGTTTAATTAACTGCAAAAAATGGCTCTGTAAGGGATCTTCCTCTTTAAAATGATTTTCTAAACTAACAAATAACGTATTATTAAGTTTCCTTATTGATAAGGATATCAACCTTATCATAATATTTTGTGATGAACAGTTTGTTTCTGATTTAATTAAACCCTCAGCGATCAGACACACTGTAACTACGTCCCTCGATGGTTTACAGAGAGCGCCTCGATTTTTTTTATTTAATAATAAAGAAAGAGAGTTGTGAGATGTTAAGACACTGGCGCATTCATTGCAGCTTAATATTTTTATTAATTTTCTGCTAACAAAACCTGCAATATATCCGACAACATCACACATATGTATGATCAATTTAAAACATTATTGTAGTTATAAATGAAAGTGTCCTCTTCCACATCTGAAAATTCTTCATATTCATGCAAAAGGTCCATAGTTACACTTTCAGATTGATTTTTAGCTGTGACATTTAAAATTGAGGTGTTATCTTGTGCCAGGCAATTAGCACTATCAGAAGAGGCCATTTCGCTGTGAATTAATTGTCTTTTGTAGGCATTTTCAAAGTGATATGCTGTCGGGTTGTTTGAAAAGCCACCCCTACTACGTATGGCAGAGAAATACATCTCGAGATGGTCCTGACTTAATTTATATGTTAGAAGAAATTTTAGTTTCACTCCTTTCTCCCTTTTAGCCGTACAATTTATTGCCGAACAGGATTCGACCATTATAATAAATAATCTATACACTATTTAAAACACATTACTTAGGTCCCTTTTTGAAAAAAAAAACTCTTTAAATTGAATTAAACCTTCTTAAAACAGTTGAAGACTTGCCTAAATGTATTTAAACGCACGAGTTAATATATAACCAAACATCAAATGTGTCCCGGTGTGGCTCTATCCTCTGCTGCCCGTCTCTCTTGCACTGCTCTGGCGTCAATGCAATACGGCATGGGCGGGTCCACAGTATGTAACGTCAATGGTTTCAACCGATCTTTAACTCAATGTGGCGAGTTGATGAATTACTTGTAAGAGATTATTAGCGGCTGAACATCTGCCTAATGTGGCACTAGCCTTACAATTTTAAAAAAGAAGATATTTCACTTGGGATTTTTTAGTTTTTGTTGGTCGGCTCCTTTCTGTAAAATTAATTTTAGCATTGTTTGGTTAAAAATAATTTATTGTTAAGAGAAGTAGGTAAAAAATACATACTGTCGTTTTATTTTATTCTACTATCATCGGTTCCACCCACTCCACTGAATCCATCCACATTGTCGTCGTTGTTCGCGCCGTTTATAGGTTCATAAAATTGCATGCAATCGTTCGGAATTAAGTGCATTACAGATTTTTTTTTCTTCTATCTTTGGATTTTATACTTTTTCCTTTAAGCCACACTGGTATTAGCAAGTCTTTAAATAATGCTGGGCGACCCATTTGTTTGTCTGATATCTATTTCAGCTTACGTGTTTTTCAGAAACATTGAAAATAGTTTTTTTATCCAGAAGTATCTTACGTGTTTCTAAACAACTAAAACTTTTTTATTCTGAACATCCATTTTTCTATTTATTATCTTAATACACGATTTACCTGAACAAACATTGGGCTTTCCTTCTACTATCCAATAGCTTTTGTCATCAGAAGAATTCTTTGTGTGTGTCATCGGCTTTAACTGCTAAGGTTATTTCGCCTCGTGTTCTGTGTAGGCTTTGTTACTGTTTTTCAGCGCCACTTTAGGAACAGCACTGTTAATTAGAACCTAACAGTGAATGGTCGAGTGGGGAATCCTACTAAGGCATCAGAATTAATTTTAAACAAATAAATGAAAAAAATCCCGGCCAACGGTGGGATTCAAACCTGGGACCCTTGGATCCGCAGGCAGAGACTCTACTACTGAGCCACTCACCCAATATTATCATTCATATTGTATTACAAAAATATTCGTTTTTCAAGTTTTAATACTTCACACATACAGAGAACCAAATAACGAACTGTCACCAACTCTCTTTTCTATTATGCAGAAAGCAACCAAGCCGCTTGGATTGCTTCTGCAGGTAGGTTACTTGCTTAACCAACCTAGTCGGTTGATTCATTGGCAACAAATAACGCTAGGTACCAGAATGTGGCGTGGATCTTTTTTTGCAGTAAAGGTTACGGTTCTTAATGCAATATTATGCGAAAGTCACAAGTTTGTGGCAAAAAGTCGTCCAATAAGACATCAAAAGGGACAAGCAGTCCTCATATATGCAACCAAGAATACATGCTCTAATAACATTTACTACTACTTGGTTGACCTTGTCACAGCTATCGGAAAGACAACAACACAGTGTGCCGGTTTCTCATTAGAAATCATTGCCTATGCCTGGCTATTCGCGATTCAAGCTAAGTGATACGCCCTCTGGAGGAAATTAGTAAAAGGTCCCTATAAGTAGGATGACGTTCAGTGTTGCCAGAAGCAGCAAAATTTCGTTACGTCGTCGGATTTTAGTTCTTGAAGAAATGGATAAGACCTTTTATTTAAGAATCAAAATTTGTGTCTAGTAATATGTAATCATACTATTTATTTAAGGATTTTTTTATAAAATCGATTTATTATATTGATTTTTTTTTTTTTAATATCAGTTCATTTATTAATTTTAGTTTAAAAATCAGTCAGAGACAAAATCAGTTCATCATTTGGCAACATTGGCGTTCGTGTTCATTGTTTACATTTTAATTTGTATCAATTACAATTAGAGTTTTTTGTTACTTTTTAGCTTTAAATTTGTTTATTTCTTATAGTATGTGATAGTATTTAAATTAAAAATGAAATCTGCGAAAAAGCCTCCAGCAAATTGCAATCTGTATGGTGTTATTGTCAAAATCAAAACTGGAGTATTCATTATTTTTCAAGTGCAAGTCATAAAATTCTGTTTCTTACGATAAATGGGTATCTACAAATTCACAATATTGAAATTTTGCAAAACGTTGTTTAGAATTGTTTATTACCATTTACATGTATACAAAGTACTACACAATTCACTTCATGATATAAGAATAAGGATAGTAAGATTTTTAAAGAAGTTCATCAATAATAAACGTTTGGTACCTGATATGTCCTTTAAACCACATAATAAAACATGTCCTGGGTTTAGTAAATACGTATTTCTAGATGTTCTTGTAGCAACCAATAGGTCAATATTTCCAACAAATTAGTTCGTACTACACATGAAAAATTACATTTATAACGAAAGCACGAAAACTAAACTTAAATTAACACTAAATGAAACTCAAAAACACTATTATAATAAGAATATTATCTAAAAACAGTTAAAAAATCACAAATACAAAATCCCACAACACGTAAATAAACAAACATCCTACTTATACGTGACAAATGACAGGCGCGCGAAAATTAATTTGAATCGCGAATACTGCATTCTCAGTGTGTCCCGAACTATATTAACATTAACTAACGTATGTCTATCATAAATCTGAACTGTGAGACCAAGATCATCGACTTACATAGCTCCCTTGAACCAAAGATACTTGGCTATAGGTTTGTTCAATGTATCTTGTATCATTGGAAGTATTCTTGACAATGACGTAGTTGCCAGACCCTCGAATGCGCGACTTTTAAAATGAACACGATTACAAAACTGCTCTGGCTTATATTTCGTGTAAAATAAGAATAGCAATAGTGAATATTATGTAATAAACGCTTTTTTTTTGTAAATATAAACCGTTTGAGGTTCCTATTTCTAAATAAATGGGACACGATAAGAAAAATCTTTATTAGAATTCACGTAACAACAATACATAGGAATATTTGCTTTCAATAACCACGTTACAATACAAGCAATTGTGGGAGGTGATGGCACAATATTTTTCAGAACTTTTCTAATAGCACACATATTTAAAAACAATCAATCATATCTTTATTAAATTCTCAATGAAATACCTACATATATACGAAAAATACAATAGTATTACAAATTGAAAATAATATTTTTTTATTGATCCTTTATGCACAGGACAAGTCAATATATTTGAATACAAAAATAAATATACAAACAAAACTTAAACATAATTTATATGTACTATCTTCATACTATCATCAGAGTATCAATTACTTCATTTTTACTGCACCGATCATTGAAACGTTACTATTTTAGTGAAGTGTAGGGGTAAACCACTGGGAAAATCTTGCACCCTAGCACCTACACATTGTGCCACAAATAGTACGGCTGCTGTACGGTAAAAGAAAGTATCTGCTTCAAATAAAATTTTATAGGAGAGCTAAAAATAGGCCAAAGCGTTGCATGGAGGATATTCCTATTGTAAAAATTTCTTAAGGAAATTTGTTGGGAGTACAGTAATTGTGAAAATATCAACAAAAATGTTGGTTACAACCGAGTATACGTAGTTCACAAAAAGTACACAAATTAAAATTAGGTCGATGAGCTAAAATAAAAGGTGTCACATAGGTCTAGGAAAACAAAAAAAGATCGTTTGCGCGTATTCTTCAACAACAATTTTTTTCTCCGGATCAGCATCGCTGAATTACTGATAATCCTACACAATTAGTACAAAATAGTACACATAATACAGATTGCCCAATCTTTCCCCATTGAAAAATCCTGATAAATTATATCTGGGTTATCTAATTTTGTTTTCACACGGCTGTTGTAACAATTACTGACCACTGTCTGGCACATTTAAACCCTAAAAAAAAATGTTATAATTAGTTAAAAACAATCATTTTGGCCATTGTAGAATTTATCTATAATAAAACTAAGTTGATTTACCAAAATACTTTTTATAAAAATTCTTTAGAAAAGTCCAGTCAATTAAAAAGTTACAAAAACAATCAAAAAATTACTAAAAACCATGTACAAACGTATAAGTTTAAATAACACAAGAATTTATAAATATCTGGTACGACAATGACGTGACACAGTGAAACGTACATACTAGATGGGGTTGACCAATCCTAATATAGAAGTTAGTATCCTTGCCTTGAACCTTCTCGAACCCTCCAGATGTTTCTTGATACGAAAAAACATTTCTAAACTGTTATCTCTGCTTCTTTTATTCGTACTTTTACTTATGTTAACCGCAGTAGACTGCAGAGTAATAATATAATAAAAAGTAATTATAATAATAACAACAACGTCTAAGATCATAAAGATAAAACAGTATAAAATAACTCAAAAAGATATACAGAAAAAAATATAAAAAATATTAATACCAAACTGGTAAGAATCAAATTAAGCATATGTAGCCCAAAGCACTTAATAATTGAAAGCAAGATATGGATTTGCCAGTAAAATATTACTGATTCGTATAACATAAGTCGATGGACAGAATTACGTACCATATCAAGTTTGATTTGCACCGCAAATATCGAGAAGTGGCATGTGTACTCTTCATCTAGTTTTTATTTGATTCCAAACACGTGATATGATATTATATTATTTACTAAGAGAATCAGGATATATCCATTTACTGATAAAAAATTCCAATCTTAACATGACCTTTGTGACTAAACTATAGATTATTCGACTTTTGTTAATGTTATTAAAGAATTATTCATTTATTTTCATGGTACTACAATGAAAAAATCTCGAAGAAAAAATATATGAGAAAATTAAACAAAATTTACTCTTTTGGAAAATTATAGAACAAAATTAACCCCCTCAATTATATGTTACTAAAATGTTATACTGTGTTGCTAACCACTTTAAGAGATCATTATAGCTAAGAGAAAATACAGTTCAGTGTTTATGATACGCAAAATTAAATTTATCAAATCTCTATAAAAATTTGTCATAAAATGTATTTTATATATTTTTATGAAGAAATTAGTTGACCTCTTTTGATGTGACACTTCTTATAAATCTTTGTGCTTAAAACAATACGTAATTGTAGCAAAAATCTAAGAAAATGTATGTCTGTTAATATTTTGTTTTTATAAATTTGTAGGATATAAAAAATATTCAACTTGAAGAAATACCCAAAGAACGAGACGATGATGAAATGGATGTCTCGGATGATGATGAACCATCGAAAAAGAAGCAAAAGACTGATTTAATTCCAGAAAGCAAATCGTTAAAAGAAGAAAATGATGTGTTAAGATGTCAAATTGAAGCTTATAAAAATGAGGTAAATTATATGAAATACATATCGTCGTCAACTCACAACTTTTCAAGAGAGCGTTTTAAAGTTTTTTTTATAAAGTTACGTCTCTTCGTAATATTATCATAAACACCGGTTAGATACGTGCTATTTTAATAAATGTAATGAATTGAAATTCGCAATTTCGTGAAATTGTAGAGCTTACTTTTTTACATAATACATGACTTACCTCAATTTTCAATTTTTTCGAGTTACGTCACTTTGTGATATTAACGACGATATTAATTAGAACTTGCATACAAAACGATGCTAGTTTACAAATTTTAATTTTTTTTATACCCCGAATGAAATGTATATAACCCAGCTGGCACAAAAACATCCCATCTACGTTAAATAAGCTGCAATTTTAGGTTCTTTAAGCTCGCATGCAATGTACTTTTAATGTAACCCTAATATCCATGCAACCGCCGAATGTCTGCAACGGCAATACTTTTATAGCACATCTCATAGAGGTTACAAAGTGAAGTAACGAAAACATTACACCAGCACATTTACGTTACTTTCCCCGAAAGTTGCTCTGAAACGTTTTATAGATGTTATAATGTGAATTCATTCTACAGCATTATACAGTGTGTCCACGGATGGATTTAACTACTAGTAAAAATATTTATTTTAAATTTATAAAAAGTAATTCTTCATAATTTCTTTTGCTTGTTAAATAAATACGATTAACGTTGAAAAATTATGAAAAAGATCTTTATTGATAAATTTAAAATAAATATCTTTATAGTATAGTTAGGTCCATCCTTGGTGTCGTCGGGTCTCGCTCGGGTGAAGGTCGTTTTGCCCTGACCCCGCCATTTCGCTAAGAAGGGGTCGTGAGGGAGATATGACCGTACTGGTGGATAATTCGAAGAGCGTAGCGAACTCCTCGAAATCACCAACACTGTGAAGCACTTCACCAGGGAAACCTCCCCCTGACCTACATTTGCCGTGTGTAGGCCGACGCTCGATGGGGGTATATGATGATTGAAGTCCCAATTCAAACGGGTAGGTTCGGACCCAGACGGCGGGGATTTGGCAAACCGTCGGGTAGTGTCGTTAATTGGAAAGTTATAAAAATCATTTAAATTTCTGCGTATGTAGGTATTTCATTCGGGTATAAATGATTTACGGAAATATGAATGTTCGAAATTGTTCCCGTGAGAAAGAGTAACTAGTCTCCGAACTTTAGGGAGATTTAGGATGACTTCGTGATTGACTATTTAGTGACAATTTAATATTAAAAATTAAAATAACTTTTCTGACTTTCGAGTACGAATGCCAGATGTAAAACCACAAGTACTTGTGTCGACGTAAGAGTGACTCTATATGTGTGATTGTAAAAATTATTGTTTGCGGATTCGATTAATTGGGGTACATGTATGGTGTTCATACACATAGGGTATCGTTGCGGAGCTGCAACTCGGGTAAGAATTGGATCGACGCTACGGGACCCTATGACATTGGACACACTATATTATGTAAAATAGTATATTGAGAATATAGTAAAATTTGAATAAAACAAAATAAACAATTGTATAAATTTATTACTAAAAAGCTTTTGAAATCAAGTACCAATATCATACAAGTAGAGGTAGGTATTAATAATATAGGTATATCACAAGGTAACACAATTACACATGTGTGATAGATACAATAAGGTAGCTATAAAAAATTGACCAAAAGTAGGTATAAACGGCATATAAGGAATATCTTAAAGGTTCACTAGTACCTAAAATGGTGAACGATTGTACAAAAGTAGTAAAATAGTATATTACGTAACAAGAGTTGCCCATTACGCACGAAGTGCGTAATGGGCTTACAACTCGTGTAACGTACTATACTTTTTCTACGCCCACTTATTTTCTTCTATTAAATAAAAGACATATGCCTGTGTCGCCAATCCATAAATTTTCGATAGGTAATTTTGTACCTTTTTTTGGATTTTTTTTAGATATATTCATAGGTAAAGTTAAGAAAATTTTCGTATACAATATTTTGTATAATGTATAATGTGTTGCCGACATTTAGGGGCATAACTTTTTAATTCAAAATATATCTCGCTAAAACTAAAAGTTTTTTGTTTTTCAATTCACTAAATTTATGTAAATGAACCAAATAAAGTCTTACGTAGGTAAAAATTTGATTGCAATTTAATTAAACTAAGAAATTTAAATTTTCTTATCAAAAAGCGCGTGCATGTTTTTGTTAAGTCATTTACAAGGAATGTTGACAGTGCGATTTTTAACGTTTACTGACATGGGCGTAGAAAAAGTGTATTTATATAAAGTATAGTTCAAAGGTCACTAGATTTTTATTAAGATGGCAGTTGTACGATGCTAACAAAAGATATTCACCTATAAGTGAAACTAGTCATAGTTTTAATATAAATGTGAACTTAATTACATAGTTTCTTCTGTGAAAAATAACTTTGGAGGTAATAAATTTACTTGTTTAACTATTATTAAAGAAAATAATATATATAAAGAAAATGAAAAATATGCTCGTTTAAATCGTTGCACCTATTTTTAGTGGATTTTTACTTATTTTGTTGTTTTAAATAAATAATGAAATTTATTTTGATTTTTATAAATTTGATGTTTAATAATGGATGTCCAACTTATACAGAGCTTTTTATAAAAATAATGTTTTTTAGCACGATATTCTGCTATGAAAGAAAAAGAAATAATTTGAGTTGTTATATATTCTTCTTTAACCTATTTTGTATTATTTACTTTAGCTTCTAAAATTCCTGAAATTTTTACTAGAATTATAATCCAACACAAAGGAAACTTACAACATAATATTTTTAAAATGTATTTTTACCCATGCAACATCATGCCGTCATTATGACGTGATTTTTTGGTGTGCGTTACGTCATTTGATGACGTGAAAATAACGTTATGGTAACGTGAGAATGTCACAGCGAAATGACGTCATTCCATATCGTCATTTTGACGAATCGATATCACGTTAAATTAACGTGTATATCGGGTGTCCTAGGCTAGGCAAATTGACGTCATTATCACGAATCTACCTAACGTCAAAGTGACGTCTATATTGGGTGTCCCAAGGTTGGATGGAATTATTAAAAATACTAAGCAGATTAAAGTTATTTATTTAATCAAAAAAACACATGAAACATATATTATAAAAAATAAATTACACTGGTAAATAAAAAAGTCATGTGCAAGAAACCAAAAGGAATAAAATGACAAAAGAATATTAGAGGAACTGACACAACATACCTAAAATTGTAGATTTGATTTTAATTGAGGGTGGGCAAGCATGCTTTACGATTTCATTGAATGACAGCTTTCTAGTTAGCACCTGTTTTTTTTTTTTTAGTTGGTACTTTATCAGCCTCGGAATGTAGATCAGAGGTAACTCTGACTTTTTTGAATTTGGTACATCATTTATCATTATCATCTAAAATAAATTATAACTGTAAATTCTTAAAGATAGAAAGTAAATTGTGTATCTAGTTGTAAAATTTGAGGGGATTACTTCACCGGAGATTGAGGTAGTAGCCCCAAAACCTACCTTCTCAGAGATATACATATAGTCTGAGTTTATAATAAAAGTTATTAAAAAAAAGATCATATATTCTGTGAGACGATAAAAGGTATCTAAATCAAGTGACCCCCTACAAATCTTTTATTTTTAAATAAACTGTTAAAAAATACCCTGAAAGAACTCATAATTAAAAAATAAAAGTATAACATTACTCACCAGTCTTATATTATATTTCTTTATATATTTCTTTATAAAGGCGGCCAAGACTTGTTTTTTACGCAGCATCAGCCATTTTCTGCTCACCTCACAACCGCCAGACCGTCATCATCCGGCTTATCAAACTCAACAATGTCATACCTACATCTGTAAAATACCAAATTCGGTTTAATATACTTTATTATTTTGTCATATTCTATTTTTTACCTTTTTCTTAAACATCTTATCAAATAAAGTACAATTTAAAAATGCACCACGTTCACGAGTTCACGGCTGTCACAAGAATTATGAAGATGGAGGAAACAGGAAACCACAATGACAATTGACATATGACATTGCCAGAAATTACGAAAAAATTACGTAATTAAGACGAATTTTAAGTGATCAATGCGACGTCAAATACACGTTACTGATTAGGATATTGTATTTCGGATAAATTAATACTAAAAAATTACGTCATAATGACTAGTCTGTCTTGACGTCTAATTAACGTAACAAAACCGACGTCAAAGTAACGTCGATAAATGGGATAGTGACGTTTCTGACGAGTAAACCCAAAAAATCAATTATTTCGAAACAACAAATTTTCAGATAGGACCTTTCTTGGCAGTATATGACTTCTGTTTTTGTATTTTTATAGTTGGGAGTAGGGTTATGAGTATCGGTCGAAGGTATCGATACCGGTATCATGTGAGATACTTTGTGGTAGAGGCATCGATACTGTTCGATATTGTGTTAAAGATATCGATATATTTATTAGTATCGAGTAACAAAGTATCGAACAAGTAAAATATTTTTTTATTAGGCCGACTACCCCCATTCAACAGGGTGAAGTAGGGAACTTAACTAAAAACAAGAGTTTCATCAGTAAATAATATTCTGTAGTTTATAATTGTTAATGACACCCTTTATTATTATTTGTTTTTTTTTTTTTTAATTATGCGGCGTGTATTTACTGTTTAGTCTGAAATTATATGAAACGTACTACTGATTGAATTGGTTGTTTTATTTTCCGCGTTTTATAGACGTTTCAATTATTCTGTGAGATCGGCTTTAGGTGGCGCTCAGCATATAACACACACACACACACTCGCTCACACACACGCGCGCACACACACACACGCGCGCTCGCACACACGCACGCCCCCACACACACCACACACATATATAGCGGGTGTTCAAATTAAAGTGTTACAGCTAAATACCGCCTTTTATAAATAAAACGTTTCAGACGAAAGTTTTATAGTTTTGTGGGGAAATTTTTTGGCTAAAATCGTTTTTTATAGCTAACCATAATATGGACAACTTTTTTTCGCCCAGCAAAATTTTCAAGTAGCTGTTACTCAAAAAGTAAAAGTCCAATAAAAAAAATATTTCCCTCAAAAGTTTCTTATTTTTTATATATTTTAAGAATATGTAAACAAAGAATGGGGTTCCAATTTAAAAAAAAAGTCCACCTCGATATGGCCATATTATGTCATCTATAAAAAATGATTTTAGCCAAAATGTTTCCCCTAAAAAACTACAAAACTTTTGTCTGAAACTTTTTTTTCTAAAATGCATATTTTCGGCGGTATTTAACTGTAACACTTTAATTTGAACACCCGGTATATATAATGACTCAAGAAGTAACCCTATTTTAACGCACTCCCTGAGCATAAAACTGAACAATATCAGCAGTGACACATTATTTATTTCCTTCCGGGCTTAACAATGACTTTAGTCTAGGCTGATTAATTGATTGGTTTGGTAAACGTAATAAACTCCATGCAATTTTATTGTCGTTCCGATCCCTCTCTGGCCTTTTAGCCTTTTAATTTCCGTGAATACATGTCCAGGTGGTAGGCAGTTTATTTTATTTACCTTTGTAATGTTTTCAAGGCAGTCTTTCACAGGTTGATTGTTCCCGCCTAATTAATTAAAGACTTCTGATCTTCTATCTTGACATTCTTGACCTGTGAGTGAGTAATGTTAGCTTTAAAATCATATTTATTTGTGACTATTTTAGAGAATTGAAAAAAAAATTGATAACTGATATAAATAAAAATACTTTTCACAGCAATTACGTTGAATAAAACTCGAATTTACAATCAAATTATCAAAACGCTGATCACATAAGTGATTACCCAACAACATTTTGACTTAATACTTTTTTTAGGTTGAAGTACTTAAAATGGATTACGAAAAAGAAATAGATGAAAAAGACAAGCAATTCAAAGTGCTCCAACAAACTTTACAAGGTATGCAACAGCAACTGATAGACGCAAAGAAGAGACAAGGCGAGGAAGAAGCAAGAGTTAAAGACTTACAAATAAAACTAAAAGTAGAAAAAGGACGACAACTTAATGATAAAGATGTTGTTATAATAGATAGTAGCGATAACGAACAATGTGATTCTGTTAGTCTGGTTGAAAGTCCAATAGAAAGTGTTCAAAATTTTGTAGAAAGCGATGCCAAATTAGTAGGAATAATTTCTACGTTTTTAAATGTACATCCATTTGGAGCTGGTTTAGATTATATTTGGTCTTATGTTAGTAAGATTGAAGCCAATCTCAGGCCGTCTGAAATAGAATCTCTAATGAATAGATTTCCATCAGTATTTAAACAGGAATTGGTTGGTATAGGAGCCAATATTGAAAGAAGATGGATCTTTATTGCTTTTAATTCCATATCAACTGACAAGAATTAATATTTATTTTAGATATAGAACATGCAACGCACAAACTGATAGTTCATTGTGATTATGTTATGTTATAATAAATTGTTTTCTTAACTGTTTCTTTGGAGTTTTATTATGTTGATTAAAGAAAATTAAAGTTTTAAGAGTAATAAATAATGCTTCTTCGTCTTATAGCTGCAACAGAATGAAAGAAACTAGAATTTTGATAATAAAGGGAAGGAAAACTACTAATCTTTGAATTCCCAAAGTGAAAACCAATTTCATAGGGATAATTTAAAAAAAATGTATTCTGGAATTTTCATAGAATCTACTTTGTTTGCCTAGCATTTTGTTGCAGCATATTTACGAAAACTTTACAAACAAATGCTTCAATTGAATATCCACATCGGATGCATAGTGATCACGTGATAAAAATAACAATGATAAATTAGAAGTTTTATACTTTTTCCGTTTTATTTTTGAGTTGTTATGTTTGTATAATCTACACTGAGCAAAATGCGCCTATTATATGTTTTTGCTGTGTTTCTGATAATTGCTATTATAAAAAATCTAATCGTAATAACAAAAATCAAATAATCCTTATGGAGTGCATAATTGTGTCTAAGGCTTTAGATCCTCTTTTTCCCTCAAGCATACATCATGAGCCTTTAGAAATTAATATAATAACCCATGACTCCCATTTAAATCACATTGCGGAAGAGTGGTATTTTGATTTTCGAAACGCAGATTTTTTCAGCATTAACAACTTTTTTGCAGACGTTGAATGGGATGAAATGTCTTTGTTAGGTGCTAATGAAGCAACTGAATTTCTTTATGACCAAATTTATACGGCACTCAATTTATTTATACCAGTGAAAAAATATTCATTATCCAATTTTCCTTGTTGGTTTAATGTTGAACTTAAGAAATTAGTAGCTGAAAAAAAAAAGAGTTCATAAGAAATACAAGCTATTCAATCAACACCACGATTATATTCTATTTAGTGATTTACGTAGGCGGTGCAAGGAACTATCTGAAGTTTGTTTCAAAGAATATAACAGAAAGATGGAAAATAATATTAACACTAATCCTAAATATTTTTGGAGCTACATAAATAACAAAAGAAAAGCCCATGATCTTCCAAAATCCATGACCTCTAATAACTCTGAGAGCTTCGATGATATTGTCAGCATTGTGAATGAATTCGCCAAGTTCTTTTCATCAGTTTTTTCTACCGACAATGTACAAAATTTACCTTCAAATAATTTTAAGAATACTGTGAATATATCAAACTATCAAATTAATGTAATCGACATTATGGAAAAAATTAACAGTCTACCATCGACATTTTCCCATGGTCCAGATGGGATTCCAACTTATTTTTTAAAAAAGTGCATTTATACTTTGGTTAATCCTCTAAAAATCGTTTTTAACATATCCCTTAAATCAGGAATCTTTCCAAATTTCTGGAAACATAGTTTTTTGAAACCAATTTATAAATCGGGCCCAAAAGAGAAAATTGAAAACTACCGAGCTGTTTGTATCCAGTCCGATATTCCTAAAGCATTCGATTATCTCATGAGTAAGTTCTTATCTTGGGAATGTAAAAACATCATCATTAATGAACAGCATGGTTTCTGTCCTGGTCGGTCAACAGTGACTAATCTCTTGCTTTACAACACTTACATAATTAATGCTTTAGAAAATAAGTCACAAGTTGACTCGATCTATACAGACTTCTCAAAAGCCTTTGATCGAGTAAACCATAAACTTCTTATAAACAAACTAAAAAATATTGGAATATCGGGTGTCATGCTGACATGGATTCAAAGTTATTTAACAAATCGTTTTCAAAGCGTGAAAATTGCGGGTGTTGTATCTCATGAGATTACAGTTCCTTCAGGTGTACCTCAAGGTTCTCATTGTGGACCTATTCTATTTAATCTGTTTATTAACGATATTTGTGATACATTAAAATTTAGCCAATACCTACTTTTTGCAGATGATTTTAAGTTATTCAACTCTATTAATTCACATTCTGATATAATTGAATTGCAAACAGACCTTGACTCCCTGAATATATGGTGCAATCTAAACCAAATGGATCTAAATATTAAGAAGTGCTTCTGTATATCTTTTAGCAAAATTTTGTCACCCATCATACATGACTATCAAATTAACAATCATAGTGTGTCAAGAGTTGATACCATTAAAGATTTAGGTGTCATGATGAATAGTAAATTGTCTTTTCAGGCACATATAGATATGATAACAGCAAAGGCATCAAAACTATTAGGTTTCATTTCTAGGTCATCCACGGATTTTTCTGCTTATACGTTCAGAACGATGTATTGTTCTCTAATAAGATCACAATTAGAATACTGTTTGATTATTTGGAATCCATATTACAATACTCATAAGCATCAAATTGAGACTATTCAGAATAAATTCTTGAGAATATGCGCCTATAAAATGGGTTATATAAGAGGAGATCGGTGTTCTCGAATTGAGGACCACTACCTGCACAGACCAAATAAGTGCACCGAATTGCGGACCGTACTAAGGATTAGGGATTAAGGTGGTAATGAGGGTTCATTGCGTTAACTAGATTACTGAGAGAGATTTTTGTACCTGGAAATATGACACGAATTGAGGAACAAACTTCTCAATAATTGAAGTATCTTATCACTATACCCATTTATAATATTATTATTTGTCTTCTGATGGATTTGCAAAATTTGAAGAAAAGTACGAATTCAGATAAAAATAGATATTTATTGCACAATTTACAATTTATAATTAATTTTTTAAACATATACATATTATTTACATTTAATACACTTTATGATAATTTGATGCGAATTTTACAAAATCTATTCGTTTTATAGAACCATTTTTATATTCTAACATTTTTGAAGTTAACATATTTAATCTTCGTCTAACAATTTTGTTGTTACATTTAACAGACTCCTTAAGGCTGTTAATACGAATATAAGTATCTGTTTGAAAATTGTTCAAAACATTTACAAATAAATACAATGAAGGGTGCATTGAATAGAAATTTGAATTAAATCTAGAATGAAAGGACTCGCATGCATTGGTAGAATTTTCTGTAGTTACAACAGCTTCAGCCCAAATTGTTGGTGGAAATAAAGAATTTTCTTCAATATAATTCTTTACTAAATAGTCAGCTAAATTTACCACAGCTTTATGCATATGATCGGGCTGAAATTCAGCCAAATCCAAAGCAAAACATTCTCCAACTTCTTCGGGTTTTAAAAAAGACAATCCAAAAAGATACCTCATCCATTTTCCAGTTGCACTTTTTTCATCTTGGTATTCTTTAGCCAATCCCAAACTCTGTATTTTTCTGTACCAAGCTTGGCCAAGATGAAACCTACATCCAATGATCTTTGTGGTGGGCCATTGCGCAGAAATTGCTTTGTGAATAGCTAGTTCATAATCAGCTACAATAATTTTTGGAACAAATATTAAATTAGCATTACAACACTTTTCTTTAAGAATAACGAAAAGTATTTCGTATGTTAAACGAAGTTTATTCGGTAATAAACAAAAAGCTACTGGTATATAATGGCCGTTTTCTACGATATGAAGTGTGAACAACTGTAAAAAATGTTTCGTACAATATCGAAATGTTCCATCAAGATACACTTTGTCACTACTACACAAAAATTTTAAATTAGTATAGCACGAAAATACTACAATATTGTTAATATTATCAGTGGCCAAGAGAAATGGCTCATTTTTAATTGTTGTCAAATTTAATGTTGGTAAAATATCGAAAACATCTGATACATTGCTTGGTAAACGTGCTTGGACTTGACGTCTTTTGTAATACATATTATTTCTTATGTATGTAATGTCTTTTCTTGTCAAAGCGTCCATTGTATCACTGTTTTCCCTTAAAACAGAGTGTATGATTTTCGATGGCCGTTCTGTGATATCTTCTACAGCTTTCCGTTTGCTTGCTACACTCAAAATTTGTCTATTTAATTTCTTTATGTCATTTTCATGATTGTGCACTGTTTCTTTTCGAGAAATTATATTATCTGAACCTAGCGTAAATACTTTAGCGTTACATTTACTTACAGTACAAGTCCAAAACTTTTCACCACTTTTAAGAACCTTTTTTTCACGAAACTTATAATCATCCCACACAAGTAACGACTTTCCCTTTTCACTTAAGATCATTTTAATTTCACTCATTTTTACAAGACTGCTCAAAATAAACTAAACACAAAACACTCACTTCAAATATATATTAGAATTTCGAAAGTAAAGTAATAAAATGCTCGTTAACGCAATGAATCATCATTACAACCTTAATCCCTAATCCGCAATTCGGTGCACTTACTATAATTATTTCTCAGAAGCCTGGTCCTCAATTCGTGTCATATTTTCAGGTACAAAAATAAACCCTTCTTAATATTTTCATTTTGGTTCTCAATTCGTGTCTGCCCGAGGAGATTACTCATATGCTTCAATTAATTCTCAATTAAACTTAAAATCACTTCACTTTAGAAGAACAGTTTCTAATATAATTTTTATAAATAAATTGTTAACAGGGAATATTGATTCTCCCCAAGCAGTAGGTCTTATTAATTTTAATACCTTTAGTAGGACTAGACAATTCGACTTATTTAATATACCACTACATACCACTAATTATGCCTTTAATTCACCAGTAAGTCGAATGTTACGTGAATGTAATAAGTTGAAATGTAAAAATTGTGATATTTTTGGAACTATTAATGCTCCCAGGACTTATTTAAATAATATGGAAGTCTAACATTTTTTTTTGTCTTCATTTTCTAACTGATTTTATAATTGTTATTTGATGCCGTTATATTTTATATTTTGTATAGTATTTTATATTACCTATATTAGTATTAGTTTAGTATTTTGTTAAGTATTTATTTTGCTGTTTTTATTCTAATTAATATTGTATTTTTTTTTAATGGGGTTACCCGTGAATAAATAAATAAATAAATTACAGTGGCAAAGATGGTTTTATAATAATAATAATAATAATAATAATAATAATAATAATAATAATAATAGCTTTATTGCCCAACAGTTTCCCATTTACAGGACAATATTCTTAATAGTAAGTAACAATAATAAAGTGGTATCTAAAAATAAAATTAATAAATTACAAAAGTAAATTCTACTTATGGGTTGTGATGTAACATATATTTACACGAAAACTAATTAAAAGTTGCAAAATAAAAACTATAATAGAAAACAAATGAATATTGTGAACAAGCCAAGAATATATTAAAAAAAAGAAATTCTTACAAAAATAACACAGGGAGAATTCAATATAATACAATATACTTATTACAATATTTCGTTAAGGAAAGTAACTGCATTTTTAATTAGTTCACCAAGAGAACAATGAAAAATATCGCAATGACTACTAATTTTATTGTAATTGTTACACATTACATATAAGGGTGATTTTAACATCAAGTTGGTTTTTGCCCTAGGGCATTCGAATAGCTTGTTGGTTCTAGAATTTAGACGGGGTATATTAAATTTAATTTGTGACAAAATATCGCTACAATCAATAAAATTGTGCATGAGTTTAAATAGAAAAATAAGCGAGAATGTGTTCCTTCTTAGGCTCAGGCTATTAATATCAAATTGTTTACACAACTCCGTATAATCACAACCACGTTCGGGATATACTCCATCAATTTTGAAAACTAGGTATTTTAAAAATTTTCTTTCAACCCGTTCTATATCCAGAACGTAGCAGTTGTAATAAGGGTTCCAGATCAGACTACAATATTCCAGCTTAGAACGCACGTGGGTACTAAATAATAATTTAAGGGGTGCTATATTTGAAAATTGCCTGCAGTTTCTAATAATGAATCCATACATTCTAAAAGCTTCGGAAACTTTAACTTGAATATGATTTGAGAAGGTTAATTTAGCATCAAAAATTACACCTAAGTCCCTAATAGTAGAACATCTCTCCAACTCATTATCTCCAATCGAATATGAGAATTGAATATTTTCTCTTTTCCTAGAGTAACTATCTTACATTTTTGAGGTGTAACATATTTGTCTTACACCAGTTATTAATACAGTTCAAATTTCTCTGGAGCTCATTGCAGTGATCTGTATTTTTAATACTTAAGAAAATCTTTAAATCATCCGCAAAACACTGGTTTTGCTAAACACATCTAATAATCATTATTAGATTAAATGTTACGATTATCTGAAATTCCACTTATGATTATACACATATTGCGTTATACATTTCACTTAATAATGGTTATCCAGCTCTTAATTGTAGTTATTTCTAGCACTACCTACCATTATTCAGCAAAAATAAAATTGATCCCCTCAATTACCACAATTAAGTTCTTATATAGCCGTTATTAAAATATATGAGTATGTTTTCAAAATTAACGAACTATATTGGTTTGCGCAAGCTACAAGCCATCACCGCGGCTACTGATTGGTCGATATATCTCACCACCATTTACGACGTCATCCGTCATCGCCATTATTTTCTGTAAGTTGTTCACTAGAGAGTAGAGAGCGAAGTACTGAAGTGACTGGGTTAGATCAGATTTTGTTTTTTTTTATTATTGCTCCATGGTTTTTGTTGGTTTTTGTCTAAGACAATAGTTACTTCTTTTCTTATTTACTTTATGATCTTTTTTATTGTGTTGTGTACCATAACAAATTCATACCTGTTGATTTGTGGCACTGTGGCTGGTTGTGCATAATGGCGGCATCATGTTTTGTAGGATTATTAAAAGAGTGGCAACTTGAAGAGTATGCACCTTTATTTTATTTTTAGTAGTGTTGACAAAAAGTGACTTAAAGTTGAAAAAAGGTAATTTTTAACTCTAAATATTTACTCATGTATCTGTAAAATTAGCTTTTCGGGAAGAATTAGAAAACAGGAAAATATACAGGGTGTTCCATTTAAAAAGCATCACTTTGATGTGCTGCAGTATATTTGTAAATAACTTTTTTTGGTATCTTTCTCCTATAATAGAGATATTAATATAACAGGGTAATTATAGTTTAACTGTGAAATAAGTTTTATTTTTATAACTAGTTTTAAGTCGTTTCATTAAGTGAACAAAAAGCTTAGGATATTTTTTTTTTCTACAGTGTGTTCACTGAAGTTCGAAGCATATACGTAACTTTTATTGTTAATATTACGAAAAACATTTATGCTTCATAAAAAATTTTGCATGGTCTAAAATTTTAAAAGCAACTACTAGATATCAACTTTTGTGTCAAACTGTGCTGAACCAATGAGGCCGAATTAGAGGGATAATAAATGAATAATAAATTGTTTTTTATTGTAAACAAACGTTAGTGCATATTAGAACCTTATTTTTAAATCTAAACAACTTTTCCTAAAAACAATTTTCGATTTTTTCAAAAATAAAGGTACTTTACCTTTGACAAAAAAAATTAATAATTAAATTAAAAATTTGATATCTGATTATTGAAATGTAGGTTATAGACCATGCATAACTTTTTATGAAGAATAATATTTTTCGTAAAATTAACAATAAAAAACTTTACCATATGATGCGACCTTAAATGTTTTTTTTTTTGTATTCCTAGTCATAGGCTATTTTGTTGAATATATTAGTATTTTTATATTTTATATGACAGATTGTCAGACTGCAATAAGTTGTATTTTTGTAACAGTTTTAGGTTTTATTAATAAATGAAAATTTTTTAAATCTTAACATGTTTCTTTTAAAAATCTAAATAATCTGGGTCGATTAACACGAATTAAATCTTACAACCATTTGTTATTGTTTCACAATTAAAATAGTTTTTTTAAACAACTAATGTTTTGTTTACTAAAATGACAATATCTCGAAAACTCCTTGAAATATGGGGATGTAACAAATTACATTTTTTGTGTTAAAATAATGAAGGTTTCATTATTCAGCATGAAACTGAGATAATACATAAAAAAATTAATGTGAGTTGGCCCAATTCGAACCGTGTGACTATCGCCCTCTAGGAGGGACATAAAAAGTAATAACAAATTCTTGTTTAACACAATTAAAACCTATGGTGTACCAATTTTGAGTTCAATACATGCAGCTGTCTTCCAACTACTACGAATTTTCAAAAATAATATGTCACCTTTAAACCCTGTATATTGTTTACTATTAACATTTTACTAATGCATGTTCATGTTAATCGACCTATTTTTATAACCTCTCCCTACAGTTACCGTATTGTCCATTAGTTACATACAAGTGTCCCAGAAAATTGTGATATGTAACTTTATATTCTTTACGAACAAAGGTAAAATACTGGATTTTATTGTTGTAACATTTTTTTATTATTGTACAGGGCGTCCCACGAGGTTTGGGCCGTTTAAAATCTCGAAAACTATTCACATGACAAATATGAAAGGTGTCAGTCACGAGCAGTCATATACTGACAGTTGTATCTACTACAAAATGACTTCTGGTTTTCCTCGCATTTCCGGTCACGTGATCCCAACTTTAATTTTTTTAAATAGGACACTTGGTATATTATTATATTTCTAGATTTCCTTGATGAGGCGAATTCAACCAACTATAAAACTTGTGGTCTAAGGTGTCACATCTAGGAACTGTAGACAGTTTAAAATAGCGTTTTTTGAGTTGTTAAAGATAGATAAAAACAGCTTACATGTCTCTCTCTTAATTTTGAAAGCACTATTTAATGAGACGAAAAAAATATAATAGAGTGGTAAAAACAATCTGGACTGTTGACTACCCTGTATTATATTTTTTCTCTTGTCACTAGATAGTTATCAAAAAATGAAGATAAGGACGTGCAAGTCGTTTTGATCTATCTTTAACTGTCTATAGCTCCTAGACGTGTCACTTTAAACCAAAAGTATTATAGTTTGTTAAATTTAGCTCATCGAGGGGAATCTAGAAATATAATAATATACCGGATGTCATATTTAAAAAAGTTGAAGTTGGCATCACGTGACCGGAAATGCGAGAAATACCAGAAGTCATTTTATGGTAGGTACAACTGTCAGTATTGATTACTCGTGACTGTCAACTTCCATATTTGTCATTTGAATAGTTTTCAAGATATTCAAGGGCAAAACCTCGTTAGACACTCTGCAGCCTGTAGCCAACATAATAAAATTTTATTACCAATAATAAAAACGTCGAATTATAATTATTTGAATGAAATCTAAAATTTATTGGATGCAATAATAATTATTAGAAAGTTAAATAGCTGAAGATATCCTATACCTGCTATTGGAACGGGCAATAAGGGTTAGTAGGCTACCCGATCATCGTAATTAAGTACATTATTACTATTATTAGATAATCAAATAGCCTTAGCTTCATAACAGTATAACTGCTACTAGGGAACTATGTAATAGTAATTAAGTGCACTGAATAACTGTTCTACTCCATCCAGTTGGTATTATTACCATTATTAGATAATATAATAGCCTTAGCCTCATAACAGTATAAATGCTATTAGAAAAATATATAATAGTAATTAAGTGCACTGAATAACTGTTATATTGCATCCAGCTGATATTATTACCATTATTAGATAATCTAATAATCTTAGCCCTATAACGGTATAAATGCTATTAGGAAAATATATAATCGTAATTAAGTGAACTGAATAACTGTTATACTACATTTTAAACAAAATTTATATAATAATGGTTATTCAGTGCAGATCAGGAAAGTGACTTTAATAACAGTGAGAATAGAGCTTACTTGGCGCCTATTTCATGCAAGTTTCTAATAATTGTTATTCAATTTTTGCTAAAGGTTAATAGATTTTTCTCTCAGTGTAAGTATAATACGAATACGAAGTGGTTGTCTTGCGTTATTTCCATTACCTTTAATTTTTATTATGACTATTTAAAACTATTTTGTGATTTGAAATATTAGATACTTGTGGCTACATCGTGATCCCCACATAATCTTACTTTTAGTTTTGACCTAGTCTTCATTACATTAGAAGATTTTACATATTAAAAATTTATCTACATGTTAAAACTAATTAGTATATACAACACTACCGAGATAATATCCTTTCGTGTGGGTCCAGGAGGCATTATTATAAGTAACCGACAATCCGTGCTTTCGCAAATTTCCGAGGCGACCCGATTGATGTGTTATTAAGAAACCGACAAATCAGATTCACTTGTCGGCTACATTCTACATTATTGTTTGTTAAATGGTCACGTAGCTCAAAAGTACACATTTTTTCCGTTTTGATTTTCATAAATATCAATAATTAGAATACAATTTTACAATGGAATTTCCGGACAGTGTGTAATACAGAAAGATAAAATTTCAGATTTATTCGAAGGAAGACGTTGAGGTAAGTTTAAAAACATTTTTTCTTGTTTTACATCGTAGGACAGTAGGCTTTTAAAAAGCATCGTTGTAAATTTAGAATTAATGAGTATACACTAACCACAGTATTGTTATGGTATTGTAAAGTCTTTTTGCATGATAATAGGTTCTTTCGTTCGTCCCACAGGTGTAGGAATGAACTACACCAACGTACACTAAACCTTTCGTTCGGCCCGGTGTAAAATCCACTAAACCTTCCTGTCGGCGATGTGGTGTCCACTGGTGGATATTTTCTCCGCCAGCTATTTAGTAGGAGTGAATTACACTCGACATGTATATAAGGAATAAGGAGGGAAGTAAACTAAGGTAAATAAGGTGGTGTAACTGGTGTAATTTACACTGGTGGACACTGCACCAACAGCGAACGAAAGAACCTGTATCTTTAAAGTTGATTGTACACAATATACACTATTTACAATTGGACGGTTTCCCACGCATTTTTATTAGGTTAGTGTTTACCAGTATGAGTTGACCAATGGTTGACGCGCTAGAAACTGGAAAAATAACAGGGTGATATTCGAAAAAATAGTTTGAAATTTCGGATCGTACATTATTTTATGTTTTGGTAGTACTTTAAAAATTTAATTATTATCATCGAAAATGAAATAATTTTCACACAATTCATAAAATGTTTTCCCTCTACAAATTGACGTGATCGAATTTAAGATCAGACTTTTTTATCTCTGAGCGGCCATTATCAATTTTTTTATTAATTAGGCACCTGAATTTTTTATATCAAATTATTTTAAAAGCCTCTGGTGTGCCATAACCAGTGGCGTATTGCACTTATTCGATTTTTTTTAATTATTTTCTGGTGATATCCTGTTTCCTTTCTCCCTCGAACACATTGAGTTCTTACATAAAGTGCCAATTAGATTATTTTTTGCTTAATGTGGTAAGTCACTGGCTTTGCAACATCAGAAGTTCTTAAGGCCTGATTAAAAAAAAGTCCGTATTTAAAATACCAAACTGATGATATTCGCCCTAAGGAAAAACGTCGAATCTTAAAATCAAGTACACATTTCATTCTGTAGAGTAGGGGCGAAAAAATGGCTGTTATAATGTGACCTTTATTTCAAAATATCTTCTCAAATAAACCCGTCTTTCACGCGGAACCATTTTAAAAGGATATAATATTGCCGCTTCAATACACGTTGTAGAAAGAATACAAAAAAACTGAGGGATAAAAAGTAAAGAAATATAAACTGTCCAGCTAAATTATTCATAACAATAAAACGTTTTTATGAAAATTCAAAATCTAAAGAAAAAGAAGACAAACAATATCCATGTACAGTAGAGTTACGTAACAATCATAATCACAGAGTAGATTTTGCAGATGCTCTTAGGAAAAGGTCTTAAGATCCTGATGCCAAACAAGAACATTTACATTTATTTGAGAAAGTTCATTCTGCTGGTCCTGCTTACTCCACTTTGTATACAACAAAAATGAAATTATATGGAAATAAATATAATGAGAAAATTTTTGATCGTTTCTATTTTCCTTCGTTGAAGAGGATACCACTGAGTCGTTAGAAGTGCCAGGAAAAATTAAAGAACTAAGGGCAAGGTGGGAGCAACACACAGATCATGTTTTCAAAAATTTGACTGACGACCCTATTCATTTTATCCCAGCAGTAACGGCATACTTCGATAATGCTATCAGTATGGAAAATCCATTCCTGCTTTGCTGAGTGGACTTCTTTTAAGTATAAAGGTCACTTATCATCCAACCATTGTAAAAAAAGTAATTACGAGAAGGGGAACTAAGATTGGTGTTCAGCTGAAGTTGACGAAACAGTAGCATTACAGGCAACAGAAGATTTTCCTAGGGAGACAGTCACAAGGTGAAAAGGTTCATATAAATGAAGCTTCACATTCTTTGAATACATGTGTTTTAAAAAGTCAGTTAATAGGAGATACAAAACAGAAGAAGTAACTCAAGAAGAAACAAATGAAACATTTTACTTTGACTGTAATATACTACTAATGTAGGCATCTGTATTAATCACTGTATTTTTAATAAGTTATTACGCAAGATTGCGGTCATCTCTATGTGACCGATGAGTCAGGCTAAATCATCGGTTACTAAATACCATTTTCATAGCTCACCAAATACCTATATGTACCCGACAAATAAGCCCGACTCGTCGGTTACTTAATATCACATTAATCGGATCGCTACGGAAATTTGCGAATGTACGAATTGTCGGTTACTTGCCTCCAGGGGACTGAGGAGGACATGTCCACCTATAATAATCATTTTTGATTTCTATTGGAAATATTTCAGCCCTCACTCCTTACCGTTTCGGTATTATTGAGGAATTTAGGTTCTTTTTGGAATCGGTAATGGGAAATGGGTAGGGATTTGTCGCGTTTTAGTTATGGTTTTTGTCCCCTGAAAAAGCTAAATAAAATGACTTTAACAAAACAAAAAACGTATAAAATGTGTACAAAGTAGATTAATCTATTTTAACTGCTTTCAGCAGACTTGATATTTTAGCAGCACCTATTTTTACACCATTAGGCAGGGCATTTTTGTACCTATCGTTTTTACATACATACGTTTGCTAACTAACAACTTTGCAAATACTAAGATAAACTATGGCAAACACCATTATTATTCCTGCAAATAAATGCAAGGATTTTAAAAGCGTTAAACGTGACACCACCGCAATTTAAAATAACTTTGTTTCATTCATACTATACGTCACGTATAGTATTTTATCCATCGATAGTTTGCAGTAAATTGTTGCATATTGGGTGTTTTTGTTAATCTTTAGACTTTTTTGGAAAAATTTCGGCTTGTGTATAGCTAACAACATGGTTCGCGAGTGCATTTTGAGCAAAAAACTGGAAAATGTGGGTGCTGAAGTATCTTTTCATAAGTAAGTATGTTATGTTATGTTGATAATGGGGTGTTAATACACTGCGACCTAAAAGATCTATTGTGCCCCCTTCTGTCGCCACTGCACTAAGGAAATGTCTCAATGCCTATAGCGACCCTTCCAATCCTATTTTCTCAAGGAAGTGTAGGATTTGAAGTGGCTTCAAGTTAGGTAAGTCTCCCTCTTCTATTTGATATCCTCCTAGATATAGTGCCCTTGGATTCTGGAGTGCTACACATTCAGTTAGGATGTGAATGGAGGTTTCGTCCTCCTCCTCACAGAATCTGCACTCACTATCCTCTACTACTCTCAGTTTACTTAGGTGTCCTTTTAGTCGGCAGTGCCCGGTAAGGATCCCTGTTACAATACGTAGCCTGTTCTTGCTCAGGCAGATGCAGGCTTCCGATCTTTTTTGGTTATATTCACCCAGAAGTATCTTGGCCTGTCTCAGCCCCAAGAGATTGTTCCAATTATCGGTTCTTCTACTACCCAATTCTTTTTTAATCTCTTCTAATATTATGTTACTGCTGATACCGCATAACGGCTCAGGTCCTACAAAGGGTGTTTGAGCCCCTTTCCTTGCAAGACTATCTGCAATCTCTGTACCCCGTTATGTCCCGGGACCCAAGTGAGAGTAACTCTATTTTTCTCGCCTAGCTCATTCAATTGTTCTAGGCATCTCCATACCATTTTTGAGCTGATTACGTAAGAACTCAGCGCTTTGATGGCTGCTTGACTATCGGACATGATGATAATCTCTTGTCTATGATAGTTTCTCTCGATGTTAAACTGGATACACTTCTCGATGGCGTGAATTTCCGCCTGGAAGATGCTTGGGTATTTTCCCAAGCTTTCGGAGTGCTTGGTTCTCGGCCCATGCACTCCTATTCCAGTTCCTTCTATGGTTTTGGAACCGTCCGTGTACCACTGAATAGCACGTCTTTCGGTTGCAAGCGCGATGGATTCTTGGCTCCATTCTTTCTTGCAGCCCAGCTCGGTGGTTTTGAAGTTTTTCACAAAACTGTACTTCTTTTGCATTTCATCCTGGGGCATGTCCCAGGTATCTTTAGTCCTGAAGCAAGTAGACTTTCGTCTGATTACTCCGCTCCTGATCATTCTATATCGTGTCCTTTTTGCCACATTCTCTATCATCAAATGTAGAGGGGTGAGGTTTAAGATCACCTCCATTGCGGCCGTAGGACAGGTTCTCATTGCACCAGTAATGCAAACACAGGCTAGTCTTTGTACTTTTGAGGTATTAGCTCTCGTAGTAACTAAACTAGTTCATAAGTAAGGTTAGGTGATGATGTATTGCATAGTTCAGTGGTGTAGATATAAAGATTTTTGCCGTAATATCACATGTGTATTATCTACTTTTGTATTACTATTATTTGCTTGGATCTTTCAACATTATTAATTTCGCAAAAAATTGTAATTAATAGAAACACTTTAGTCTGGACTATAGTGGTAAAATAAATATGCTTATGCTTGATTTTTAGATTCCCAACTATAAGGCATACAAGAAATATTTGGCTATCACTTGTAGGACTTGAAGAAAATGAAGGTATCTAAAAAAGTGTTATGCTCGGAGCATTTTGATCCTAATTATATTCTTCAAAAAGCAAATATCTCAAGACTGGAGCACTGCCAAAACTAAGTTTATTGTTTCGAAAAAGCTTATTTAGGTAACTAAAAACTTTCTTATGTTTCGGAAACGTTCATTTAAGTGTTTATCCTTTAAGATGAAAGTTTATCTTACAAATTAATTTTTATATTGTAAGTTCTTTAAATTTTGTAGGTGCTTAAAAAGGACAAACTTTTTATAAACTCATATTACATGCCTCTTTCTTTGATTATTTTCATGAACTACCTTATTATTAATCAAAATGTATACTTACCTTTACATTAAAAGTTCTGAATACTCTGTTACACCTCTGATTCCAGTATCAGTATTTTTGACAGCTCTAGTAAGAAACCAGAAGATAATTTTTCTATGCCGCACACATTTATGGATGATAATAAGTAAGTTAGTTTACTACCTAGTTTTACAAGTTAAAAACTATCAATGTATAGGTTTATTGTTGTACAGTTCTACGTGTTTTCGGATTTTACAAAATTCTTATTACCAGATCCGCTAAAAGAAGCGTTCCATTTAAAATCCCCACCTTGTATATAAGTATGGTAAATTTATTAATTTAATAACTTTTATAAATTTAGTAGTGTTAAAAATCTAAATTTTGATTTAAAAATCTCTCATTTACCAATTTGTTAAACTGTTCAAATATTAACCCCAAAATTGAATTTGTAAATTTGTTTAAAATAAATCTTGATTTATTTATCTTGTTTTTATTTTATTTAACATCTTTATATGTAATAAATGTATTATTTTTGGAAAAAATAGTGTTTTTAAAGTTTAAACCATTATAAAGTTTATTGCACACCATTTTTCCTACACTGCACGTCTGTTATTATTATTGTTATTTAATTGGTTTTACTTTATTATATTCTATTTTAGTGTGTATATGTCTATGTATATGTTTATAATTATTGTACTTATAATCTCCTACTTTTAGAGTGTAAAATATAGTAAATTTTGCTTGATAGTTCTAGTAAAATAAGTTGTGACTATTCTAGTTACAAACTAATTATTTTAATAACTTTTATTTTCTTCTTGAAACAAGTGATTTATCACTTATCGGGTAGCTTATTCATACCAAACTTATTAGTTTTTATTGTATTTTAATTTTGTTTTAACTGTAATGTATATTTTGGATGAATAAATTATTATTATTATTATATCGGTTAGTATTTCATTATTTTTTTATAATTAAATCGGTGAGTGAAAGAACAGTACAAGTGCCAAAAACGGTAATTTTAACTGAGATAGGCAAATTGTTTAAAATCCATAGGCCTATCACATAGCGAAAGAATAATACACAGACCAACATCATACGAGCGATGGGGGCTTGTTCAATTTTTGGTTGAGTGAAAAAACAGTACAAGTACAGCGCATGTACTGTTTTTGCACTCAGTAGCCATGTCGTTCCGTAGACAAATTTAACACAGATTTCAAATGGTGGTCGCAATTTCATAAAAAAAAACTCTAAATCAGCTGATGAACAAAAATCTAATTTTGTCATTCCACAGTACAGCCAGTTTACATACACTGGTAAAACTTCTGGATATGTTACTACAAGTGCCTTCATAGGTGGTTTTCTCTCGCACACTTTTATGTGTGGGGCGCATTAGACTGATATCAAACCTAATGCCAATCTGCAGTTACCCTTATGGCGGGCATACACGCTACGGTCTGTCTGTGCAGGTATGCCTGCACAGGTAGACATGCACGCTACGACATGAAGCCGACCTGCGCAGGCATACCTGCACAGGTAGGCCTCTCCGGTAGACCGTTACGTGTATGCTCGCCATTAGAAAAGGCATACTCAGAAGTTGTCCCTATTAACGTGAAGAAGATAGCGAATATAAAGATACTTTTATTTTACTTTAGTGATGAAATCCTAGAGTTTTACTACCATATATTATTTCTTGGAAAGTCAAAAATGAAGATTCTGATTAAAAAATTACAAATAAGTTTGTTAAATAATAATCAATAAAGCTACAAAAAAAAATTAAAGCATTTTTTTTAAATTGAGTGAAAGAACAGTATAACTCACAAAGCACGTATCTTCTAGAGACCCCACGCCAATGTTAAACTTTTAAACCAAATTAGCGCCACCTTGTGTTTGGAGCTGGAACTAAAATGACAATTGACAGATGGCGGTAAATTCAAATTGTAATTTTTAGGAGTAGGTAGTAGTTTTAAATTAAATTTTAAATTATTTCCACATAAATTATTTTATAAAATAAAGTATGGAACTAGTAAGTTCGAAACTTTTGTTTTACAAAATAATTTAGGTCGATTATACCAAATTTGAAGAATTAATTTGTTATAAGGGGTCTAATGTGGAGAGTTGGTTCTGCATATTTTTATTAAATAAATATAAGATATATCTATAAATAATAAAATAGAACATTCTTAAAATATGTTTATTAATAACTTAAATATTATTAGATAAAAATAAATACAAATAATAATACATATTTAACGAATACTTACTTGGAGCAAATAGATATATAATCTCAAATCTTTAAAATACCTATCAATAATATAAATGTGAAGTAGAGATGATTAGGATATTACATTTTATTAACACTAAAGTTATATATTTTATAAATGTCTTTTAACTGAGGACAAATGTAATATAGGTATTGTATTAAAAGGTGAATCCTTTTAACTATTCATTCAATGATAAATAGGTATTTTCCTTCCAAATACAGATGGTGGTATTACTCTCTTATGTGAAAAATGATTTCGGAATCTAGTCCAGTGATAAATTGATTATCAATTAGTTGTTCTCCCCGTTTGTCTTTTTATGATGCAGATGCATGGTGAATATATGGTGAATCAATGAAGTTTTTCTCGAAGTTTTCAACGTAGCACCAAAATTATTGCAAAACACAGTAGGAAATAAAAAAGCGAAACATCACAATTTTGCAAATAACTAAGACGAAACTATAAACAGAAACCAAAAGCCAAAGCCAACAAAAAATCACTAAAATCGGACGGAAAAATGAAACTAACCAAGAACATAAATAAATACACGTCACATCTTTGGAGTCTTTGGTTAAGTTTTTCTCCCATAAGGCTTAAAAATGGAGTAAGAAATCATAATTTCACCAGTAGCCCCATCTAGAGTTTGGAGCAAATAGCATAAAAAATGTCAGTTGTCGGTTTTGACCTTGGTCATTCACGTGGAACCTCTATGTGCTTTGTGGTATAACTGCAAGTCATTTTTTTCAAATATCATATTTTGCATAATTTTATTTTTAAATTTATGTACGTATTATTATCGGTTAACAAAAATTCTATAACTTCACAATACATAATTAGGCCGAATAACCCATAGTTTTTCTTTAAAACAGTTTTTTTTGTTTTTCTCAAAATGGTCATTTTGGATATGTATTGTTCTTTCACTCACCGATTCAATTAGTTATGATTTTATCTTTAATAAGATACGCCACTGGTATCAACAGACATTTAGTTGCGTACAACAGCAGCGTTGCCAGACGAGATTTTCGATTACAGTCTGTCTTTTTTCGATCCGCATAAAATATCTTCTTTCTCTTTTTACGATGATTGGGACCAAACAAAACATACTTTATGAATGAAATGCATCATCTGTTGTTTCTTTTATCTAAGAGTAGAGGAGACCGTGGGAGGTTGACCTTCACCCATCTGATAACCAGATGAGGCATATTTTTTATGAAATTTTATTGATTTATTAACACTCCTATGGGAACTTGCCATTCGAAAAGTGTTCATGGCTATTTTTAATTAAATAAATTTTAATAAATTTTTTTATAACCGAACATTTAATTTTAACAGATAGATTTTAACATGGAGAATATGCCTCAGTATAGGCTTGTCTACTTAATTATGTTCATGGCTACCTGGCAAGCAGGTATGAACAGGTTAGTCAATATAGGTAACTACATCCATATGTCAACCAATAAAAATTGATATATGTACCAGGGCTGGTATATCTTACCAGCCCTGATATGTACTAAGAAATGTACTAAGTCTCCTGAACATTACAATTATTTCAGTCAACTCAGAGCTCAATGCAAAATGTTATCAAAAGAGTGTTATGCTAGTTATGTAAGCCGTACTGAGAATTCAGTTGTAAAAAATGTTAAAGCGTTCTGGAAATTTGTAAAAAATAAGAGAGAAAATAATTCTTTACCTGACTCGATGACATTAAACGATACAGTGGCTTCCTGCGGTAATGACATTGCCAATCTATTTGCTAGTCACTTTTCTTCTGTATACACGAACCAAACGCTAAATTTAAATGGAAGTGAAATCCAATCTGCAACATGTGTATCTTCTTATTTTATCCAAATTTCCAAGATCTATGTTAAGCTGTCAACACTTGACACTAATAAAGGGTCAGGTCCCGATGGAATTCCACCCATTTTTCTCAAAAAATTTAATTTTGCATTATCTAGGCCACTTTTTCATATCTTTAACAAATCACTGAGCACAGGTGAATTTCCTGACTTTTGGAAACTCTTATGTTACTCCCATTTACAAATCGGGTAACAAATCTAATGTAATAAATTATCGCCCCATTTTCATCCTAAGCACAATCCCAAAAATCTTTGATGAAAGTATAATAACTGATTTTCTAACTCACGACTGCTCCAATATCCTAAGTTCCCAACAATTTGGTTTTTCGCCGGGCAAATCTGCTGAACTAAGCTTATTAACATATGCTAACTTTCTGTCTGAAGCTTCGGAGAAGGGTCTACAGGTAGATTCTGTATATACAGACTTTTCCAAGGCCTTTGACAAGGTGAACCATGATCTTCTCGTTCATAAGCTAAATTTATATGGTATTGATGGGATGGTCTTACAATGGCTCGGTAGTTATCTAACAAATAGGACTCAACAGGTTCGAGTAAATCATCATTATTCCCAAATTTTCCCAGTTACTTCGGGTGTTCCTCAAGGGTCTCATTTAGGACCGCTACTATTCAACCTGTTTATTAATGACATCATAACTTGCTTTCCTAACACTAAAGCCCTATTGTTTGCAGATGACTTGAAATGCTTCAAGATCATTCATGACTATGCCGACACTCAGATTTTGCAGTTGGATTTAAATAAACTAGAAAGTTGGTGCTCTAGTAATGACATGGATCTAAATACTAACAAATGTCACATTATCCGATTTTGTCGCAAATTTTCCTCAAATTTGTCCGTTGTGGCCCATTTTAGAGAAATGTATAAAACAAAAATTATAGAGAATAATAAAGGGTGTATCTTATAGTGGTACCCGATGTTTTTTTCAAATAACTTGACAACTAGGTGACAGATCGCCATGTTTGTTAATGTTTTAGTCCAGTACAATTTTACCAATGAACCACCTTACACCACAACAACGTGCTGAAATTGTAAAAATTTATTTTCAAAAAAACTCTGTTACGCTCAGAGCGAGGTATCGTGGCCATAATGCACCTACCCCGAAGACTATTCGTTCTTTGGTTGCAAAATTTAATGCCACAGGATCTTTGGCAACCTCTGTCCGTCGGAATAAGCCGCGTACCAGGATACCTATTCTCTAACTCATGGGAGCACTCCCACACTCCCATACTCCCATGCCAACGTTGCCAAGTCGACAGAATAACTTTGATCTACTATTTAAGGACCGATCCACCATTGTGTTAAACGAAGTTTAAAATGACATTTTTACATTAACAATGTCATTTTAATCTCCGTTTAACTCAACGGTGGAATCGGCCCTTAGTAGTTCAAATTTGCTTTGTGATAAATATGGACCTAATCTGGCAAGCCCGCAATTCTCCCTCCCATAGTATAAAATCTGACCTTACTACGCATGTACCTGGGCTAAAAGTGAGTAAGCACGATATACCCACCTAAGAGTAAGAGAGCAAAATATATGGGAGCACTCCCATGGGAGCGCTCCCATGACTTAGTGAATAGCTATACAGACGGAGTATGGAAGCAATAGCAGCTGTAAGTGCCGACGTCGCGGAGCGTCGGCAAGTTTCGTAGCCCAATCGGATTAGGTGAAGAACAGGCTTGAGATTCTGAAAAATTCGAAGTAGCAATTTTCCTTCGGAATTCGTTGGAGGGGGTCTGTGGTAGTCTAAATTCAAAAAGTTGGGATTCCAAAGTTGTCGTTACCTCCGCCAGCTTGATTTAAAGGGTTATTTTTTGTATCTTGAATAACTCATTTATTTTCAATTTTACACGGAAAATAGTTTTTACAAAAGTTATTTAAAATTAAATTTCCTACAATTCTGCTTTTTTTTTTGTACGATCGATTTTTTTCTATTTATACCCGAAAAGAGGGGGTGAATTTTTGGTTATAGAATAACTCGTTTATTTTCAATTTTACGAGAAAAATTGTTATAAACAAAGTTGTTTAAAATTAAATTTCCTACAATTCTGTTTTTTTTGTACGCTCGATTTTTTTGTATTTATCCCTGAGAAGAGTGGGGGTAAACTCTTATCATTGTATTATCACGTTTCTTTTTAATTCCAGGTATACAGTAAACCCGAAAAGAACGATGGTACAACATCAATAATAAACGTGACAATACAATACTTAGGTTCACCCCCACTCTTCTCAGGGATAAATACAAAAAAATCGATCGTACAAAAAAAAACAGAATTGTAGGAAATTTAATTTTAAACAACTTTGTTTATAACAATTTTTCTCGTAAAATTGAAAATAAACGAGTTATTCTATAACCAAAAATTCACCCCCTCTTTTCGGGTATAAATCGAAAAAAATCGATCGTACAAAATAAAAAGCAGAATTGTAGGAAATTTAATTTTAAACAACTTTGTTTATAACATTTTTTTCTCGTAAAATTGAAAATAAACGAGTTATTCTATAACCAAAAATTCACCCCCTCTTTTCGGGTATAAATCGAAAAAAATCGATCGTACAAAATAAAAAGCAGAATTGTAGGAAATTTAATTTTAAACAACTTTGTTTATAAAATTTTTTTCTCGTAAAATTGAAAATAAACGAGTTATTCTATAACCAAAAATTCACCCCCTCTTTTCGGGTATAAATCGAAAAAAATCGATCGTACAAAATAAAAAGCAGAATTGTAGGAAATTTAATTTTAAACAACTTTGTTTATAACAATTTTTCTCGTAAAATTGAAAATAAACGAGTTATTCTATAACCAAAAATTCACCCCCTCTTTTCGGGTATAAATCGAAAAAAATCGATCGTACAAAAAAAAGCAGAATTGTAGGAAATTTAATTTTAAATAACTTTTGTAAAAACTATTTTCCGTGTAAAATTGAAAATAAATGAGTTATTCAAGATACAAAAAATAACCCTTTAAATCAAGATGGCGGAGGTAACGACAACTTTGGAATCCCAACTTTTTGAATTTAGACTACCAGAGACCCCCTCCAACGAATTCCGAAGGAAAATTGCTGCTTCGAATTTTTCAGAATCTAAAATACTAATCCGATTGGGCTATCGGTCCGACACCGTACTTAGCAGTTTGTCATGTGCCCCATGTCCATGTGGCGGTTGTTAAGAGTGGATTTGCGCGCCTTTCCTTACAAAATACAGACCGCTCAACTATTGCCAATTGATAGGCCGCGACGCATCCAATACGGTCGCAATATGCAGGACATCCTTGCCGGTCCACCTGATTTTTAATACGCAAAATACCCGCTTCTAGAGCATTAAAAATCCTGAAATGATCTTCGAAGAGCCGTTGCATTCCCCAAAGGCACTGTTTGGTGCGGTGTTTGTGCTGAAAGGATCATCGGCCCGTACTTTTTCGAAGACGATAACGGTGCCACGGTAACAGTTAATGGCGAGCGATATCGGGCCATGTTACGCGACTTTGTGGCAAATGAGGTGGACGAACATGACATGGGCGGCTATTGGTTCCAGCAAGATGGCGCAACATGCCATACAAGCCCGTCTAACAATGGATTTATTGCGTGTCATGTTTCCGAATCGATTGATATCGAAATACGACGATTTCGACTGGCCGACTCATTCACCAAATTTGACCGCACCTGACTTTTTCCTGTGGGGATACCTGAAGGGAAAAGTTTATGTTGATAAACCAGCCACTTTCCAACAATTTAAGGCCAACATACGCCGAGAAATCGCTGCCATTCAACCTGAAACACTCCAAAAAGTGATGGAAAATGCCGAAAAATGGACCAATTTGTGTGTGGCGTCCGGAGGTGGCCACTTGGCCGATGTCATCTTCAAAAAGTGACCAAATAAATTGTAATGGATCCAATTTCAATTAAAAAAAAAAACATTTATTACAAAAAATTGACTGTTCTTTAAATTATTTAAAAAACACTTCGGATACCACTACAAGATACCCTTTATTAGACGTAACTTTTATTTTTTATTTATTTTTTTATTATCTTTTATGCATTAAATCAAAATTAGTTTTCGCATGTACAAGTGAACTAAATTTATTTTGTTCACGACCACTTAATAATGAATCAATATTCTACCTCCTAACTAAAAGCATATGGTACCCATATATCACGGAGTGAATTATGATAATTCACGCTTTTGTAATTCTGGCACATTCCGGTAGATAACTAAAGATAGGCGATACTTTCCATAACGATATTTTCTAGATCGAAAATTCAATAAATCAAAAAATAAAAAATCGAAAAATCCAAAAATCGAAAAAAATTGAAAAATCGAAAAAAAAAAAAATCGAAAAATAGAAAAAAAAAATCGAAAAAAATCGAAAAATCGAAAAAAACGAAAAAAATTGAAAAAAAAATCGAAAAAAAATCGAAAAATCAAAAAAAAATAGAAAAATCGAAAAACATTGATAAATCGAAAAATCGAAAAATCGAAAAAACAACAGTTAGTTACCTATGTTTAATAAAAACTTTCCATTCTACAATTAACTTTTATTTAATAAAGAAACCAAAATGGTCGTGGACAAAGTATAGTATTAGACTCGCAATTTATGGCCATTATTCACTCGGGTGAATAATGGCTACCATAAATTGCTCGTTTAATAATATACTATTATTTTTTTGTACTTAATATTCTCTTATTGTAAAACTGGATTTGCAATAATAATAATAATAAAAAAAAACAAGAAGACTATAATGAAAGGTTGATGTAGGCGATGTTTCTCTGTCCATAGCACATACTTTGAAAAATCGAAAAAACAACAGTTAGTTACCTATGTTTAATAAAAACTTTCCATTCTACAATTAACTTTTATTTAATAAAGAAACCAAAATGGTCGTGGACAAAGTATAGTATTAGACTCGCAATTTATGGCCATTATTCACTCGGGTGAATAATGGCTACCATAAATTGCTCGTTTAATAATATACTATTATTTTTTTGTACTTAATATTCTCTTATTGTAAAACTGGATTTGCAATAATAATAATAATAAAAAAAAACAAGAAGACTATAATGAAAGGTTGATGTAGGCGATGTTTCTCTGTCCATAGCACATACTTTGAAAAATCGAAAAAACAACAGTTAGTTACCTATGTTTAATAAAAACTTTCCATTCTACAATTAACTTTTATTTAATAAAGAAACCAAAATGGTCGTGGACAAAGTATAGTATTAGACTCGCAATTTATGGCCATTATTCACTCGGGTGAATAATGGCTACCATAAATTGCTCGTTTAATAATATACTATTATTTTTTTGTACTTAATATTCTCTTATTGTAAAACTGGATTTGCAATAATAATAATAAAAAAAAAAACAAGAAGACTATAATGAAAGGTTGATGTAGGCGATGTTTCTCTGTCCATAGCACATACTTTGATTACTATACGAGGCAAGAGAGAGGTCCGACACGCCCAACATAGGGCGCGGCCATTTTGAACCCTGTGACACAGTTTACAGCTAAAGAATCAGATCGCTCACTCTGCGTCGGCACTTTTGATCTCAATGTTTCAGTTTATACACTGTGCAACTCGGATAATACAATATATGACAACCGCCTATAATAAAACAGCAGTCTTCTGCGTATCCCTGGAGTGGATGTTATTTTGGAACTTTCAACTGGTCCGAGTGAGCTAACTGATTCTTTAGCAATAAACTGTGACTTCAAAAATAATTAGGCATTCCAAACAAATGAATTACCAGTGGGCAGGTTTGGTATATCTAAGGGTGGCGACATATGGTGTATTCTATCTACTTTACGTAAAATAATGAATAATGGATTACATTTAAATATTTTATGTCAAACACAATAAAAATAATATTTAAAAAACCCACCTATACATTTCTTCATAAATTGGCAGGCTTCGCAACTACTACTTTGAATAAAAATAGCGTCTAAGCTGCAAGACTATGTCGCTACCCCCTTAGATATACAAGAATTTCCCACTGGAACCTATTGTTTGACAGGTCGTTGGAATGCCTAATATTCACTGACACCCCAGCAAGCACACATACGTACATAAGACGTACTATGTACGTACGAAGTACGTACATAGTACGTACATAATACGTACATTTTCCAAACGACGGTACGTACCTAGTACGTACTTAAAGTACGTACTCTGTACGTACCTAATGTACGTACTCTGTACGTACCTAATGTACGTACTGTGTACGTACTTAATGTACATACTATGTACGTACTATGTTTGCACTTATTCCAATAGAGTACATATTCTAGACGTTCTTTTTATCCTTATTGGTACTTACTTATGATGTAAAATGTACATATTAGTACAATACAAAAAAAAAGTAAACAAGTTAATTTGCATGTATTTAATTTTTTACATTAAAAGAATAATTTAAATTGTTTTGCTATGTTTTTTTAAAGTTTTTAGACAATTTCCTGTTCTGCAATCTTCTTCTCTTTGCATTTGCTACTTTTTACAGCACCTTCTGCAAAGAAATAATATCAAATTAGAAACTTAACTTGGGTACTTTTTATAATAAGTAATATAATAAAAACAACATAACAAAAAGATGTAGAGTAAAGTACGCGATAGTTTCTACGGCTCAAAATTATCATTGTCAATATACTCCTGGATGTAAACCTCTCTAATTTGTATCCACCTCTTTTGGCTTTATGCCTTTAAAATCCAATTTGTTCCTGACACTGCTTTATAATATCGGAACTCCTTTATTTCTTTTTCTCCACCAGTTTTGAAGTCCCAATGGTTGGAAGTACACAATTTCATTAGATACAAAAATAATTGTGACTGGATAGAGGGTTTTTAATGCAACAACTTTATGAAAACTGGCATGCAAAAATAAAAAATCAAAACATTTTACCCACTACAACTGCAGCCAATTATAATTTGTTGCCAGCTGATTATAGTTATTAAGGTAGTAGCTATACTCCTTTTGACAAAATCCAAAATTAATTATTAGGGTCTGTAAAATATCACTTCTTTTGTCCTCCTGTTTATTCATTTCCTTGAACTTTTTCAATTGTTTTGTAGCATTTTTGTAATGTTTACTATGGGCTGGGAGACATATCTATAAATTATATTTATTACACATAATTTTTTAAAATTAAAATGAAACCACTCACCAGAATAAAATGACAAAACTATGTACTTATAACACGCACTAAAAAGTCTAAAAGTCTTAAGAACTGTCTTGTTCAATTATAATAAATTATACACAATTATTTATTTAAAGAAACACATGGGGCCATTTGCACCGCTAGTAGTTAAATAAATAAGCGAAGCTTAAAATGACATTGTTAATGGAGAAATGTCATTTTAAGCTTGGCTTATTTCTTAACAACTAGTGGTGCAAATGGACCTTAATAGTTAAATTCTTAAACATAAAAAAACTAACAATAACAAACTGTTGAAACCGTTGAAACGTAGTTGCTTAAAAAAACGAGCGCGTTTAGTTTAGAGTTTATGTTAGGTTAAGTAAAATGTGTTTCTTCTTTGCATTTTTTGTCTTTTTGGCCTACGGTCAACAGAAATTTGGTAAAAACTTAGGTTTTTCAATAAAATAGGTATGCAACCAGGATTACGTACACTTAGGTACGTACTTAGTACGTATTTTTCTGTACGTACTATTGTGTACGTACTTAAAACGTACATTTTACGTCCTGTACCAAAACTGTACGTACTTAAGACGTACTGTGCTGTTTGGGACTGACAGCAGCAAGCAAAATTAGGCATTCCAAACAAATGAATTACCAGTGGGCAGGTTTGGTATATCTAAGGGTGGCGACATATGGTGTATTCTATCTACTTTACGTAAAATCATGAATAATATATTACATTTAAATATTTTATGTCAAACACAATAAAAATAATATTTAAAAAACCCACCTATACATTTCTTTATAAATTGGCAGGCTTGGCGAGTACTACTTCGAATAAAAATAGCGTTCAAGTTACAAGACTATGTAGCTACCCCCTTAAATATACAAGAATTTCCCACTGGCACCTATTGTTTGACAGGTCGTTGGAATGCCTAATTAAAAAAAAAAAATTACGCCAAGATGTAGGCAACACGCTCCTTTTAAAAGGCACTCAGAAAGCTGCGCAGAGTGCGACCATTCTCCGTATATTAAAAGAAAATCAAAGTATGTGAAAATAAAAAACATGAAATTAAAAAATAATTTTATATACTATTATTAGATTCTATATTTCTAAGTTACATGCTAAAAGTAAGCTTGTTTAAAGTTTGTAGAATTTGAGCTCTCTCATTAAGAATGAAACTAATCAACAAATCATCAAGTTTTTCATTGCTTCTTGAAATTTGTCTTCGAATTGCCTGTTTAATTTCTTCTTTAACACCCTTATCTGCACCTCTTGTACCAATTCTTCTTTGTCCTAAATGTGGAAGGATATCTAATTGGATTTGCCCTCCTTGGCTTGTCCACAAATACGTAAGCTCTTCCAGAATATCAACATTAATTATATAGCTTTGAAATAGGTGGTATTGAAAAGTTCTGTTCTGTTTGATCTTCTCTAAAAGTGGTGGTATAAAATCTTCATCTTGAGGCCAATCCAATTGTGTAAGTGTAAATATATGACCAATAGCTAAATCGGTATAAGATTGTTGTTGCATGTTTTCTTTAATACATCTTACAAGAATTTTAACTAAATATTGTAAAACTGCTATTCTAGTAAGAGGTAAATAATGTAAATGTTTTTGATTACCACCAACAATTAAATTACTGCTCAAGATTCCCTCATTACTTGGTAATAGAGGCAAAGCTAATGTTATTGGTTCTAAGCAATAGCTGTAGTTTTTTTTACCATACAATATTGCAGTCTCTCTTATATACCTTTGAAGTAACAGAGACGAATCTGTGATTTTGTGGAGAAACATCAATGATTCATCATAAAGACCCTTATAAAGAGCGTAGTCTATTACAAATCCTGAAAGCAAGGGATCTAATTTTAAATGGGCATTTAATTTAATAAACTCCCTTCTTAAATTTTCAGAAGAATTCAGTAAATCCCAGCAGTTCATACAGACTAAAAAATTATTTTGTATATTTTTAAATTGTGGTTTTTCCACTGTTACACATGGAGCAGAAATATGAGGCATGTCTACATCACTTTTTCTCTTTTTACTTTTTGTTTCAGTCAGATTGGGTAAAGTTGAATCAGAAAATGCCTCTACCATAATAAATGTTGTCGGGACCTGCCCAGGGCTGGATTCGGGAGTTAGACTAGAATTGTATTCAAAAAGACAATGTACAAAAAATATTGATAAACAAAATAGAAGCTGCTTATCTTCTAATGGGTAATTCTTTGTTTTCGATTGACAAAACATTACAATCTTCTGCCAATAGGTTTCTTTAGACCAATTGGTTGAAAAATTAATTAGATATGGTTCCCAATTCAACTGACCCCCAATAAATTCTATTACTCCAAATAAACTTGTCCAGGGGTCTTCAATTTTAGTTTCTGTATCTTGAATGGCACTAGTGTTCAAACCCAAATAGCAAAAATAAAATTCTATGGCCTTGTGTAGCAACTTTTGTAACAATTTGGAAGATAAGTCTACTTTAACTTTTTCACTTGCTAATAACGGGAGTAAATCACAAACTAGAAGTTTCCTATAAGGATTTACTGGAAAATGTCCATCAACACTATGTTTTTCTGCACTAATAAGTGTATCAACCAGTCTTGGGCCATTACTTGAAATTGCTGTTGGAAATCTTTGCAGAAGCAAAAGCAACAAACGACAGTGTTCCATTGTATCTTCACAATGATCAGCAGTAAACAATAATAATTTATGTTGCACATCAGAGGATAAATGCCTGAACATTTCACACAAAAACTGTTTTTCCTCGTCATTATTATCAGATTCGGCTCTCAAAGCAACTGTAAGCTTTTCAATTTCTTTCCAAAGTTCAGGTTGCTGTTGAAATTTTATAGTCAAGTCACTAAAACATTTGGCCGCTTCCTTAATATGTCCAGCATTTTTTTCAATTTGGTATGCCTCGAACTGTACCCCAAAGTTATTGGGGTACATGATTTTTGCTGTTATCATCCATGCTTTGGCAGCAGCTGGATTGTTTTTAAATGACTCTTTGGCCCTTTGAATAACATATTCTTCATCTGATATCTCTAAATCTATTTCCATAATGTTAAAACTATTATGAAATTCGGTTTTTAAAAATATTTACGATCAAGTTCCATTTCTTTTTAATACTGAATGAAAAATAAAAAATATGATTCTTGTTTACTTTACGTATGATTGACGCTTCTTTGACGAGGTTTGCGGTTGGTACTTTAGGACTACTGAGCCTTAACCTCAAAAAATTTTTAAAATACTATGTGCCCACTACTTCAAAGATCACGGTTATGAATAAAAAAGTAGAAATAATACGGTTATGTTACATGTTACATTACAAATGAACTACTTGTCTTGTAAACAAAACGCACATTTTAGAATTAGATTAGAATATTTTAGATGAACATTTCTATACTGAAAAATGTTTATTCTAGCTGAATTAAAAAATGTTACAAGAATACCACCAGAACTTTTTAACTTGAAATTAAATGATGCAATAGCAGGAGAATTGAACAAAAAGCTTGCAAACAAGGTATAACTTCTATAACCTATAACACTAAAGTTTCTTTAATTAAATTATCTTCTCCTAGGTTGTTCTTAATGTTGGACTCTGTATTGCTTTATATGACATAATAAATCTTCAAGAATCATACATATTCCCTGGTGATGGAGCATCGCATACAAGAGTAAAATTCAGATTTATTGTCTTTAGACCGTTTGTAGAAGAAATCTTGATAGGAAAAATACGTAGTTGTAGTCAAGAAGGTGTTCATGTAACTTTAGGATTTTTTGAAGATATTATCATACCTCCAACTGCATTGCAACATCCTTCAAGATTTAATGAGACTGAACAAGCATGGGTTTGGGAGTATGATACTGGAGATGGAAGCAAACATGACCTTTTCATGGATGCTGGTGAAACGATTAGATTTAGGGTCATTGCAGAAATGTTTAATGAGACTTGCCCTGCTGGGCCTACAGTACAAGAGGCTCAAGAAAGTACAGATAGTAAAATACCTTATACCCTAACTGTAAGTGAATTAATGATTTTATCTTAATATTACTTGTTTTGCTTATATAAAACTAAGATTGGGTAGTCTTGTAGTTTAGAATTAGAATTTTACACCTATGTTGTTGGCATATATGGCCATTTTTGCTTTGCTGTTTGTTTTTATCTTTAATTTTTGAGCTGTAGCAGCCTCTGTAGCAGCAATCGTGCAGCACATATCAAAAATGAAAAATTACTACTGGTTTATAGTTTTATGTTTACTCAATACCGCATTACAACCATAAATAATCCTTGTAACAATACTCTCCTATACATATTAGTGATGTGTTAGGATATTTGAATTCACTTGATATTGGGAAGAGTCCCAGGCCAGATCAGATTACAAATCATGCAGTTTTTGAAGCAGTGTGCCTTTGCTATGGCAAGACCTTTATGGCTTTTGTTTAAGAAATCGCTGACTGAAGGCATTTTCCCCACCAAGTGGAAAAAATCATTTGTTAAATCTTTGTTGAAGTCTGGAGATCCTTCGCTTATTACTAATTATAGATCAATTATCAGTTTATTGTCAATTCCTAAAATTTTCGAGACTATTGTTAATGACCAATTAAGTGGAAAGCTTTCAAATATCGCTCACTGGGTGCAATAGTGGCACAACTCTAAAAATTTCCATTTTTAGTTCAGTATACCATAACACTCGCAATTTTTTGTTTTACCAACCAACATTAGTGGGACATGCTTATCTTACTCTGGTACTGTTAGATAAAACAAATGCCATTATTGAATTTTGAGCGTTTGTTAACTATGACGCGGCAATACTGGCACAAAAACTCAGCGTGTCAGTGACCACCGCAGAGTGAAGAACGTAAATAGACTCGTCCAGCTCCTAATTTTAGGCGCTAGCTTCAGTTTCATCTCAACAGTGGCATATTTTAAATAGTACGATAAAGTAAGTTGAATATTATAATTTTAGTAAAACAATACAGTCACTTTTAAAATAGTCTAAGATGTGCCAAAGTATAAAGAACAGTTGTATTTTTTGTTTTTTCTATTTTTGAATAGTAGTTTGGTTCATTTGCAGATTGGGATTTTTTTTGTTATTTTTTTAGTAGATAATTTTAACTTCCTAGAGCTCGCAGATAATTATATGAACTTATACAGTTACAAAACAATATTTTTATGCCCATTTTTTGTAATTAAATGAACTTTGAACTGCAGTTGTATTAAGACTTTCCCATTTTATTCATAAAAATGATATGTGTAAAGAACTCAATAACGGCCAACTAGTTGTTTTTTTTTTCAAAATTAAAGTACAAAAATACGTTCAGTTATAAAAGTAGCAATAATTCAATTTAATACCTAATTTAAACACATATTAATATCAAAGGACCCCGCAATAATCTTATGGAAATTGGGTTTCTGTCAAATTGTCTGAATTTTTGATATGTTGTAGATTTTGTCATCCTCAACAAAAGTCTCCATGGGCACAAAGTGCTAAAATGAATATTTTGGCAGCTACGGAGCTGCCAAAGCTCCCCTGACCTGTTGCAAAACTATTCATTTTCAATACTATTTACAAATGTCAAAAGCATATTTTGATTATTCTATATATAGGGTAATGTTTTTGAGGTCACTGGATTCAACCCTCATGTCAGATTGGACAAATTGACCGTTGACAGCTGTCAATTCACGGTCAACGAGGAATATAAAAATAAATATCCTCTTTTACATTAGGCATTTCTTTATAAGCTTACCATAACATACTTCTGTAACCAGAGCATTTCTTTATAACGTTTGGTTACTCTGCTTTGGTTACATGTTACCAAAGCATATGTAGCTATATCTAACGAGGCATTTATTTATAAGCTTACTAGAACATACTATAATAAAAAATAACAAAGTCAAAACATCCTAAAATTTCTAAAATTCAAATTCCGTTTAGAAATCCCCAAACTTAAATTAAATTTGACATATGACATTCAATAATAGGGAAACCATGGTATGCGTAATGTCACCATAGTAACCACAATACTGTAACCAAGTATGCTGTAGTAAGCTTATAAAGAAATGCCTATTGAGAGTTTGCGTTTTTGAGGTAGTTGACAGTTGACAGCTGTCAATTTGTCCAATTTGACATGATAATTGAATGGGCCATGTTCACATGTGAGATATGCTGTTTTATAAACTATATTGTAATAGTTAGTCGCTATACAAGTTATTCTAAATAATCAGTTCGTTAAAAAAGCTAAAAGTTTTTAAATTAAGCCCAATTGAAATTTAAAATTTGAAATTATACGTCATCGGGAATAGACCAATCAGCTTGTGTCGAAGTTTTTTTTGTTATACAAAACCAAGCCAACGAACAAACCTACATACAGAATGTCGAAGTGAACGCACATCTAAGTGACATTAAAAATTGACAGCACCTAACAACTAACCTTAGTTTTTTGTTTTGGTTTAATTTTATTACAGTCTGTTTGTTATTAATCTGAATTTATCTGGGTAAATTATCCTGTGGAGTATAGGATATATAAAGGAAGAAGAATATGAATTTATCAGCTGTATTTATAAAAGTTGAATCAAGTATTTTTCCCATTGTAAACGAAAATATGATTACCGAGATGATTACTGCATTTTTTAACAATACTCAGTTTACAAAAGATAGAAAGGTAAAACTTTATTTATAAATTGTTTTAATGGTAGGTAGTTACAGTTTATATGAAGCAATACACTTTATAGTAAAACATATTTATCTCAGGTTTTATTTTTAGATCTGCCAAGCAAGAATATGGAGATATTTACTTTTTCCATGAGAGAGAAGGAGACAAATTACACCTAAACATAAAGTACAGCAAAAACCTTATGATGTGGCTGTTGTATATAACAAAAATGAAATTTTTAGTGCACAATGCTTAGGATATGTTGAATCTCAAGGTTTGTAATATTTATTATGCTTTTTTGTTTTTATATCACATATAATAAACAGTGTATAAGGCCCTTTATTCCTATAAATATTTTTTTTCTAATTTTGACATAAAGAGACATTTTTTGTAATCGCAGCAAGTGTTAAAATAATCTAGAAATAGATTTTGTTAGTGAACCTAGTAATAATTATGATACCAAAGAATGCTGCAGAGCACCTATGAAATTTTGAGTTAAAACATGCCATATTTTTATACCCTTTTCAAAAATTGTATGCTCCTCGTTTTATGCAAAACTTAAAATGCTCTGATAGCTTCGAACGAAGTCAGCAAAGCACCTCTGTTTTATAAAGTTTTTTCTGTAAAAACAGCAACACCATATATTTATGCACTTGAAATATTATATTTTTAAAAAATACATGGTGCTTGCTAACCTTCGAAAGAAGCCAGCAGAGCAATTCGGTTTTTTAAAGCTTTTTTCTAAAAACCACACCCCATTTTTAGACTCTTGAAATATTGTAAAACTTTACTAAAAAAATTGCTATTTTTAAATAATGCAGGGTGCTTTGTTGGAACAAAGTCAGCAGGACACTTCAGTTTTTTAATATATAAAAACAACTACTTATGACACATGTTTAGGCTGTTTTAAAATCCTAAAAATGTGGTAAGTATATTTGTTTTCAGAAAAAAAAACGTTGAAGTCAGTAAGGAATTGCGAATTTTTTTAAAAATGCCAAATTTCGAATATTTTATAATATTGTAGGAGCCAAATAATGTGGTGTGGTTTAAAAAAAAACTGGGGTGCTCTGCTGGATTCGTTTGAAGCTAACAAAGCATCCCGTAATTTTTTATTTTATAATACTCAATAGCCTAAAATGAGACATAGCTGTTTAAACAAAAATGGTACTTTTAAAAATAGCAGTTTTTTTCGAAAAGCTCTATAATATTTCAAAAATGTGAAAATGTGGTGAGCTTGTTTTTTTTAAGTTTTGAAAATCAGAGGTTCTTTACTGGATTCGTTCAGAGCTAGTAAAGTGCTCGTCTTGTTACATAAAATAAGGCATTTTGTAGCTGGTTATATAGTTATTTTGTAACTGCATATCAAACCCTTTTATTTTCTTCAGGAGGTTGTAAACATGTGGCTTCATAGAAGAAGTGAGGAACCATCTGTAACATCTACTCAGTGTTATTGATAATGATGTACACTTGGCTAGATTGTTAAAGAAACCTCTTCATCCACTACAGGAAAATAAATCAGTACTTTTATATTCTTAGGATTTGTATATATTTTTTATTTGTAAATAAATTGTTTTTTTACTTCATTTTTCTCATTTTTTATTAAAAGGTTAATAAATAAAATTTTCACAGATTTTTATATTTTTGTTTGTAAACAATAATTGAAGTTTTTATTAAAAATCACCAATGTTAATAATAATAACTTAAGTCAATATTATTCTTTCTCCTTTTTTAAAGCTACTATTAATAAAGGTATTACTTTAGCTTGACCTATGATCAATTTTTAATTTTGTGATATATTTGGTTTGACAGAAAAAAAATTAAAACCCTTTGACATTGGTTGTTTTTACTTAGATTTTCATAAAAAATAAACGGAACTGCAAACATGTTTTACTATCGTAATAACGAATAGCAACATGAAATTTTTTTTTTCACATTTATCACTGTTGTCATTTTCATAAGAAGGCACACTTTCTGGTTTTTTGAAAAAGGTGGCAAGAATTGTGATATTTTTAAATTTATCACCAGTGATACCACATGTAGTTACCCGATTTATTGGAATATATAGACTTTGCTACCACATTCAACTGAACTTGGTTTTTAATATTTATCACCAGTGTGACATAGGCGTTTTTGTTAAAATGTTTCATTTTAAACTGCTGTAAATAGGTGCCTTTGTTTTGGTAGTTTTAGTCCCAAAAAAATCTATGCATATACAGGTACTCATTCCTCTTTGATTTGCTCAAAAAGTTAAAATTTTATAAAAAATTACATTGGCTGTTTAAAAACTCATTATAATCCCTAAAATGTGATAATTAGGTAAATTAAATTGAAAACCAAACAAAAAAGTTTATTAAATTAATATTTACTCTTACAAAATAGGTTCTTGTAAGTTAACAAGCAATTATGCAGATATTACTAAGTAAATGTACTTGCTTAAAATTCACACACAAATGTGGTTTTAACATGTTAAATTAACTAACCCTTCTTATAACTCTTTCCACATGTATTCTTAGAGATGCTATTCTTTTACTTAATTGTACATCTTCTGGAGAAGTTTTTTCATTCTGTGATACACTAGGTGTGGCTTTACTAAAGTGCATCTCATGTTTTCAAGTAGCTGATTATTCTGAAACCCCTATCTGCCATTATATGGGATCCAGGAACCAGTTTGTTTAAATACCCACATTTTTCCATTATTTCTTTATCCCTAGTTCTTCCACAAAATGATGAATAAATTCGGTATCTTCAAAACTTTCAGGAGATTCTGCATTTTCTTCTAGAAGGGTTTTTAGGTTATACACCTAAGAATTTATAGTAGCCTCATTTTCAATTTCCTGAAGGGGACAATTAGCAGAAATTGCTGCTACATCTTGATAATCCGGTGTATTTTTATTAAAAAGTTCACGAGAAACATCGCTAGTAGAAGGTTGATTTTCTTCTTTCCAAATTTCAAGGAAAACTAATAAATATTTTTGAAGATGAATGTGAATCATTATCACATTCTGGAACAAAACACTTTTTCGTAGTCATAATATTTATAAAAAGTACAAAATTAAACAATCAAATTCCAAATAAATTCTTGATGGAGACACTATGATGACAGATGCCATACACAGTGCTGCCATTTTGCCATTTTCTGAATTATTAAGTGACTTTTAAAACAATGAAACTTTAAATATGGTAAAAGTTTAAACAGAAATAATACTTTCAAAAAACATTTGATATTATATATTTAAAAGATATTTGTTTAACGATGTTTTAGAAGTCTAAAAGTAAGAAGGAGTACACAAACGAACGTACATCACTTCTCGTAAACCTTCTAGCCGGCAACGTTGTGCGCTAGCTCCTATTGGTCTATTCCCGGTGACGTCATAAATTTTAAAAAAAAATCATAACTCCGGCAAATGAATAGATAAAAAAAAAATAAAAAAAATGTAATTTTATTTTCAACTCTATTATTCATAAAAAAAATTTCAAAATTTTTGAACATGCCCCATTCAGTGACCTCAAAAACTCAAAAGGCGTGTTCTTTTATTCAACAATTGTTCCATCAGTGATTGATGTCATGACGTCACTGATTAAGTTCTGGTGGAGGTATTTGCGCTGAATATAAGAACGAACGACATTTTTCAAATGAAAAAGTTGACGTTTGACATCGCTTTAAAAATTAAACCAGTTTTAATTTAAATTAACAGCAATTTATCTCATCTGTAGCCGTTTTATATTTAAACTCTTATATTGTAGGTTAACTTTTATCTAAATAATCGTGTTCACTCTTTCAAACAAATTGATTAACTATCCCCTCCATTCATCCATCGGCTTTTAAGCCGATGGATGCGTTGACTCATTGGTGAACTCACCGCTGGAAAAAAGAACGATTGACACAAAATCGTGTTTCCATCGCTTAATTTATGAACGGTTTGCTGCAAGCGCTGGATACAGCGCTGAATAAAAGAACACGCCTAAACTCTCAATGTGAAAAGAGGATATTTACTTTTATATTCCTCGTTGACTGTGAATTGACAGCTGCCAACGGTTAATTTGTCCAATCTGACATGAGAATTGAATTCAGCGACCTCAAAAACCCAAACTCTCAATGTTTTAGCAAACACCGCTAACCATCCGCTAACGTTACCTTAGCGATATACTGTAATCTACCCCTTTGAATGTTTATGAAAAATGTCACAATCTAAGTTTAACGTAACGTTAGCGGAGTTCTTACGTACATTTGCTAAAACTCTCTATTTACTTTTATATTCCTCGTTGACGGTGAATTGATATCTGTCAACGGTCAATTTGTCCAATCTGACATGAGGGTTGAATAATTAAAATATGCTTTTAACATCTGTAAATAGTATTGAAAATGAATAGTTTTGCAACGGATCAGGGGAGCTTTGGCAGCTCCGTAGCTGCCAAACTATTAATTTTGGAGACTTTTGTTCAGGATGACAAAATCTACAACATATCAAAAATTCAGACAATTTGACAGAAACCCAATTTCCATAAGATTATTGCGGGGTGCTTTTCAATTAATAAAAGAGTTGAGGTAGAATTTATAATTCTTTTAAATACTTTTTACAAATCGGTAATTTTCTCAAAACTAATAATTTTGTAATGTGCTATTGCACCCAGTGAGCGATATGATTAGTAGCAAACAACATTGGCAGATCAACTATGACCACTTTGATGCTCTTTACCAAGTATGTTGCTACTGCTGTAAAAGATGGTCATCAAGTGGATACAATTTATACGGATTTGGCTAAGGCTTTTGATCGAGTTGACCACAATATTTTAAAGGGTAAATTGTATGCTCTAGGAATTTAAGGACAGTCTTTGAATTGGCTAATTTCTTATTTTACAGACCGTGTTTGTTGTGTAAAAATTCAAAATGCCATGTCTAGTGAATATGCAGCGATGTTAGGGGTTCGTCAGGGATCACACTTGGGTCCAGTGTATTTTAGTATTTACATTATTGATGTAGTGAAACATTTAAATGATACTGAAGTTTTAATGTATCCTGATGATATCAAATTGTATAATATCATTAAAGATCCATGTGATTGTCTTGTACTACAAAACAATTTAGACAGTTTGAACGAATACTGCTTTTTGCATGGATTACTAATTAATTCCGTAAAATGTAACGTAATGTCTTTTTATAATCATACTTGAGTTGCATGGAAATCGTATTAATAAAGTTGACAGTATAAAAGATCTTGGGGTTATATTTCAATCTGATCTATCTTTTTCTCAGCATGTCGACTACGTTGCTGGTAAAGCCTCAAAACAGTTAGGATTCGTGAGAAGGCATTCAGCAGACTTTATGAATTTGAATACAATTAAAATCCTATTTTATTCACTCATAAGGTCACATTTGGAATATTGTTCTGTTATTTGGTCACCATATGCCCAAATTATTATTGAAAAGCTTGAAAGAGTGCAACTTAGATTTTTAATGTATTTTTCTTTTAAATTGTCACTACCGTACTCTTATACAAATATGCTTGTCACTACAAATAAAAAAATGTTAGCTTCCCGAAGAGAATTTATTGATTTTATATTTATCTTTAGACTGGTAAATGGCCTTGTTGACTCTGCGGAACTCTTGCAAAGGGTAGATTTTTATATACCACCTAGGCAGTTGCATGATAGCTGCACATTTGCTTTGAAAGCTCATAGAACTAACTATGGCTCAGGAATTGGTATGATCAGACTTCTGAAAAATGCTAATACATTGCTGCAAAACAAAACCAATTGAAAAGAGCTGTTAAGCAAAAAAAAAATGTGTTATGTTTACATAATATATTTATACAGGGTGTCTGTAGAAGGTCTTTACAAAAACATACCACATATTCCTTAGACCAAAATAAGTCGATTTAAGTAGAATTACCTTAGTACAAAGTTGCTTCGTTTGGGCTCCAGAGGGCCTTGAAGTTACAATTTTTAAATCGTTTTTCCCATATAAATTTAAAACGGCATAAGCGATTTTGCTGAAATTTGGTATATTGGTAGAGTTTTATGTGGCAAAAGAATGGTATTAAAATTTTGTCCGATAATAATACATAAACGTAGAACTTGATTTTTTAAATAATTGCACCTTTAAAAATCCTACGCCAATGGAAGAAAAGGAGTTTGAGTATGAAATTTAGATTGCGCAACTCATTTACTTTAAAAAAGGTACTCTTGATAAGACTCGATTACTCTCATGGTTTTCGCTAAATTTCTGTTTTAATAATTTAGAGTGTATAGGTTTCACAAAAATATTTATTTACAACATAATCAAAATAGAGATTTTACAAAAAATGTTCAAAATGTTCACCATTTTCACGCATACAAAGATTTATACGTCGAAGAAAACTAAAATGTATCCTTTCCATAACTTCTTCATGGATTGTTTATTGCATCTTGAATACGTTACCAGAGTTGTTCCTCATTTTCTACAGGTTCCCTGTAAACTGTGGATTTCAGATGTCCCCATAAAAAGTAATCCATCGGTGTTAGGTCTGGGGAACGTGGTGGCCAGTTTACAGGTGCGTCATTACCTCTGCCTATCCATTTGTGTGGATATTGTTCATTCAAGTGGTTTCTAACGTTTAAAGAAAAATGTGGTGGAGCTCCATCTTGCATAAACCACATATCTCTTCGAAGTTGGAGAGGCAAATCTTCTAACAATTCTGGCAACGTATTTAGTAGAAAATCCAAATAATTTTCTCCAGTTAATCTTCGTGGAAGTATGACAGGACCAACAATGAAATTACCAATTATTCCAGCCCACACATTAATTTTGAATTCGTGCTGAAAATGGTTTACCTTTATTGCATGCGGATTTTCAACGGCATAAACATGTTCATTATGGGTATTAGTTATACCTCTTCTTGTAAAACCCGCTTCATCGGTAAAGAGAACCTTCTTGACAAAGTTTGGATCTCTTTCTCTTTGCATATTAACAAATCGACAAAAACCCAAACGAATTTGAGGATCATGGACTAATAATTCTTGTACTGACTTCTTATGGTATGGATATAGCAATTGTTCTCTAAGCACTTTATGAACGACATCTTTACTTACTCCTTCCAACGACGATTTGGAAACCTTTCAGAGTACACCCTGACACTCTCTCGAGCATTTCCTTCACAAAATCCTAATGTCAGTAACATATCGGTATATTCTGCATTGGTATATTGTACAGCCATATTAATAAACCACGCATTTGTTTTTTTAATTATTGAGTCAAATAGAACACTTTCAATCGTTAACAAGAGATTAGGTGTTAAAACGTAGAAGGCGTAGAATTTTTAAAGGTGCAATTATTTAAAAAATCAAGTTCTACGCCTATGTATTATTATCGGACAAAATTTTAATACCATTTTTTTGCCACATAAAACTCTACCAATATACCAAATTTCAGCAAAATCGCATATGCCGTTTTAAATTTATATGGGAAAAACGATTTAAAAATTGTAACTTCAAGGCCCTCTGGAGGCCAAACGAATCAACTTTGTACTAAGGTAATTTTAATTAAATCGACTTATTTTGGTCTAAGGAATATGTGGTATGTTTTTGTAAAGACCTATTATTTTTTTTTATTATAAACTTTGTAAATGGTTTAAACTGTATGATAAATAATTTGACAACTACGTGGATGAAACCATGAATGTTTGCAATTCGATTTTTGTAAACAAAATTAGTCTAGTAGTCGTTGTGACATTCACTTTAGTGGGACACTATACTACAAGTCTACCTAAGATTGTTTTTAAAAAGGTTTTTTTTTTTGTTTTTAAGTATTGATTCATTGTTTTTACTTTTCTTTAAAATATACAATTGTATTTTTTTCCAGGGTAGTATAAATGAACCTGGGTTAGGTTTACTAACATGGTGGGACAATTAACTATAGATGACAAATATAATAAAATTATATTAAAATTTTGTAAGTATTGTTGAAGATGCCTATGGATTATTGTAAATAAATGTGATGAAACCAATTCACTTAACAATGTTATGTTAAATATTTTTATTTTTTGCTGCCTAACGTATACCTATTTTTTTGTTGTCCAATCAAATGTGTTTTGCAGTAATACCTCTCAGTCCCACACTATGAGAATTTGGATCTTTCTGATTTCTTTTGATATTCCCAACTGTATGTACTTGACTTGTGTGTAGTTGGATGTTTAATTCTGCTTTTGAATTACCTTTGCTCTGCTGATGACTGATGATGAAGCCATTACATTGAATTGAATCATAATTATTGATGATAGCTTATGATAGCTTGTTAAATTTTCAGAAATAAATAATACAAACATTTATTTTACAAAATATCTATTTTGTCGACACAAATATGGTTTTCAACATATAATAAAAAATCTAAAAAATCACAATCACATAAACACGCTTTCTCAAATGGTCCACACGAATAATAAAATCAATACAATTTGGTGAACATAATGTTATTTTATATATAGTTAAATTTAAAACTTATTGATTTACTTAAAAGCTTATAGTTGTTAAATTCATGATTCTTCAACCAATTTTTCTTAAAATAAATAATACGTTCTTAAATGTCCCTATTTTAGATATTAAACATAATTATTCTTTCTCCAGATAATTTGATTGTTTTTGCAAATTTCTTAATTTAGATTACCTAATCGATTTTAATAAGGCGTTTTTGCAATATTATTATGTAGATATGTGACTTGCAATATTAGGGAGTTGCATTTTAATTAATAGCTAGTAGCAATACATATTTTTTTCAATTTGAAATTTAATACCAAATGATGTTCTTTTTATTGTTTCAACTCAATATTCAAACATAATAAAAAATATTAGTACTTCTTTATTAACATTTTCGTGTGTTTAGTGAAATTCATAAAAAAAAATTTTCTGGTAGAACAAAATCAAATCTAATATGATGAACCTGTTTTTTTATTCTTTTAAAATTAATTTAAATGTTCCAAATGCAAAATATTCGAACCCAATTGTCCATCACATCACCCTGTATTTTAAATTGAGTCTGAGGCGTAAGTGGTAAAGGGACGAAATATTTTGCTATGGCAGACTTAAGGGATAAAGGGACTAAATATTCTTATATGAGCAGGTGTAGGGGGAAGAACCAAATATCTTTGCAAGAAGTAAAGGGCCCACATACTTTTACGTACGAGTAAACTATTTGAAGTTAAAAAAATGTAAATATTAATCAAAAAGCGACATGGAATGGTACTTAAAAATTAAGGCTAGCAATGAGAAATATCTCTATGGCATTTCGTTTAACCTACCAATTGCACATCCCTCGAATTTTGACATTACATTTGTCACTTAGTTTTGCTACCTTAGGTAGGTACTCTGTCATATTGAAATTTAGTTCTAACTATAATATATTTTGATTTCAGTTCAAAATTAAAGCCGTGTTTTATTTTTATGCATACGTCTAGTAATTTTTCTAGCCTGAAATAAAGCTTATTTTAAAAATATTACAAAAGCTTATATTATTACCTTTTTAAAAACTATATTATTGCTTTTTTTAAGTATTGCAAATTGATATGAACTTTCAATGATGTCTTTATGGACCATTTGAGAGCTACCCGTTGATCAAATAAATAAATAATTTACATAAATAGCTAAATTAAAATAACATTTAATAAACATTCAATTCTTAGTAACGAGCTAAGTTATTCTGTGGGTTTCTCAGTGGCATGTATTTTTTGTGATGTAAAACGTTTGTCACGGACTATTTAGTTCAAATAGAAAAGGGAATGCCGACTAAGAATTGAATAAGGAAAAATTCATTAATATTTAATTATAAGAAAAATCTGAAACATACGTATATACACAGTGTCCCATTAGTGCGTAAATACTCCATATTTCAATTTGTGTTGTAGAGACGCAAACAAGTTTCAAATAAAAGTTACATGGATTTAAAAAAGACATGACTTACGTCAACTTTCCTTATAGGATTTAAAGAGTCGACGACTAATAGAAATAATAACGTTTTCAAACCTAATCAAACACCTACACAGAATTTTTCAAAACCTACGCCAATGAGTGTATCCGCGCACAATACATTTAACAGAAATACTCCAATGAGTACTTCCACGTGAAATGGTGCAAATTTTTCAAACTCATTTAATCGAAACCAACCTCGAATGAATTTTATAGCCGAAAAATTATTAATTATATTAATCTTGAACTCACTAATGTTCATAACTCTTCTTATGGCAACGAAAGAGTTTATCTCGAAAATGATTTAATTGATTTTAATGACCCAGAAACAAATTTTCAGAATCAGCCTCGTGGCAGACACACGACGCGACGTAACCCCGCACGTCATATCCCTTAATAATATAAAAAATGCAAACGAATTACCTTATATATTTTTTACAGAGCATAATTTAAAATTACTGATTGACTCAGGGTCTACAAAATCTTTTATTGATCTAAACGTAGCAACCAAATTTTATTCTAAATATATAAAAGACGATCCATTTATTGTTTCGTCTGTGTTTCAAAAATCTGTTCATGAGTATAGTACGTTAATTCCAACTCCAAAAATGTTTAAATTACCAAATCTTACAAATTTAAAATTCTTGTTGTTTAAATTCCATAATATATTTGATGGTTTAATAGGAATAGACCCCTTATACTAAAATTCAGTTAATTTTTTAAGCCAACTCAAAATGGAATACATTTTTTAAACAGCTCCGCGTTGCAAACAAATATAAAAATAAAAACTACTGTTTCTAACGGAGAAATAATAATTCCACATCAAAAATACGGAAATTGCGAAATACCAGAATGTCTTACAATAGCCAAAAATGGCAAAAATTGACAATTTTAAATAATTCTACCTGCCCAGTTACTTTAGATTTTTCAAAACCAATAGATGTAGAAACATTTGATAGAGACTTAATTCAAGAATTTAACATAAAACATTTTGACGAAAGTTTAAAACAAAATCTAGACCTTTCAAAATTCAGAACCAACCATTTAAATTTAGAAGAGAAATCACAGATAATTAATTTAATTAAAGAATACACAGACATATTTCATCAAGATAATCTACCCCTAACGTTCACAAACAAAATCAAACACAAAATAAATACAACAAATGAAATTCCTGTTTATTCACGACCATACAGATATCCATTCATATATAAAGAAGAGGTACAAAAACAAATAAAAAAGATGTTAGACTCAAAAATAATTCGCCCTAATAATTTTCCGTGGTCATCCCAGGCCCATGTTTCAGAGGGGGCTAAACAAAATCTTGGGGGGGCTTCATTTTTTTTTATATTAGAGTATACAAACTCCAAAAAGACATGAGGAATTTTGTTTTGAATTCCTTCCTCCGAGGAGGGTATTAAAAAAACAAGCAATTACAAAACACATTTATTCAATAAAAAACATTTTGTTTAAACAAAAAAATAAACTCTACAACAACAAAAATATAAAACGTCTTTTCCAATGAACATTTAACTGGTTGAGGGTTGAGTTAGTAAAAACGGCATCAAATATGCCAGAGTTAAAAAATTATTTTTTTTTTATCAATTTTCAGAATATTTGCAGTTTTATATTTTTTAAATTATTAAACTCAACCAGCAGATTTTCAGTAGTAATACCACAAGTGATTGAATTGGCGCGATAATTCTGTCGATTTATTTTATAACGAAACTGATTTGCTTGAAAACACCACTCGTCCTCCGGACTCGTGGTGTTTTCTTCAAGCAAATCAGTTGAGTTGTGAAATAAAAGACAGAATTATAAGATAAATTCAATCACGAGTGGAATTTTATTAGACTCTTTCACAAACAAAATGAAAGGTAATACGTATTCTCGTTCATCGCAAAAACTAGTAAATTGCTTCCAAACGTACTTCGATTTCTTTGTATTTTTCGGTACATTTTCATCAATTTTTCCATTGATTAATTCGATGGAATTTATCCCAAATCTGCTCATTTTTAAATGCGTGCACGGCGCAATTATTTATATTTGACGTTTAACTGTTACATAAACAATCTGAAAACACCGAACTTGACAGGCCAATCAGGATCAAGAGTCAAGTTTTGTGTTATCGATAATCCGAACTTGACTAGAACTCATGATTGGTTCATTTGATAAGTGCGTGAAATAGTCAATATTTATGTTTTTTGTTCTCTTTTTCAAATGCTAAATGGGTAAGGTTTGCTAGTCTCGGATGTAACATTGACTTCCGCTGAGGTGTCTGAGGTCTATCAATTCTAGTAAGGGCAGAAAAACTGGATTCACGAAGAGCCGTACTACAGGAGAAAGTACGGCAAGTTGCTAGAAATTCATCAGTTTCTTTAAAAGCAGTGCTTTGCCTAAAAATACACTGTAAAATATCGGGATTCTCTGCATCATTCTCGTTTCTCTGTCGATTTATATATTTCTTGACGACTTCTATTTCCGCAGCACTTGTCAATTGAATGCCCAGTTCGGCCAATGGTTGATATTTTTCAATATATAATTTTTCTCCTGACATAATAGCTTCAATTAAATCATTGTTGTCGTTAAATCTACGTCTTAGCTCTACTAATATTATGTCAAGAACTTCAAAAAATATTTTGTTTGAAATCTGCTTCGCTAATGACTGTAGATCTCATAGGCTCGGTAAGTACAAAATTTTGTATCACTTTGCTGGGTTTTCTTTTTCTTGGCGTTGATGGGTCTTCTGAATCAATAATTGAAAATTGTACGTTCATTATATTAACGAGCCGGTGGTACTCATCACTATTTTGCGTTTCTTCAAGCGTTTGCACAACGGCTGAGACTATTTTCATCATGTCAGTAAGTGTGGCCTCCCTGCTTTGTAGAATTTTGTCCGTGCGTGTACTGCTATCTATCAGTAAGCAGTTTTAAGTTTTAACAAAATACACGGTGCTTGGGAACCAACTTTAAATGAAAAGTTTATTTACTAGACTTTTTTTTCGGTCTAAGTATTTCTGAAGGACTATAGATTGGCGCAATATATTTTTTAAAATCGGTTGCAGCAGCCGTTTTTGAGAAAACTCGATTTTTCATGAAAAAGTGACATTTTTTTTACTTTTTTGCTTGTAACTTGCGCATTTCACATTTTCTCGGCTTGCTAAAAGTAAATTTCAATGGGAAAATGTCCGCTCTACAAAAAATAATCAATGACTTTTTTCTCTAAAATCAGCCGATTTGAGATCTCATTTAACTCAAAATCGGCTGATTTTAGAGAAAAAAGTCATTGATGCTTTTTTGTAGAGCGGACATTTTCCTATTAAAATTTACTTTTAGCAAGTTACAAGCAAAAAAGTAAAAAAAAGGTCACTTTTTCATTAAAAATCGATTTTTCTCAAAAACGGCTGCTGGAACCGATTTAAAAAAATATATGGTGCCAATCTATAGCCCTTCAGAAATACTTTGACCAAAAAAAGCCTAGTAAATAAACTTTTCATTTAAAGTTGGTTCCCAAGCACCGTGAAATATCTTGGTTTGACACTACAGGGAAATTAGGGGTATTACCGAAATCAAATTTATGGTTATCCGTTTTCCGATTTTCAGTTTCAATTTATTGTCTGTGGCTTTGTTAATTATGTTTTGATTAAAATGGACAGTAAGCAATAAGTAACTGTAAATAAATAAAGTATTTTGTTGTAAGAGAATATAATATAAGTGACTCAGAACCATTACTAAAAATATATTGATATAACGGTTCTACTATAAAATTTTTATAGTAAGTATTTTTTCTCAACTCACGTTTTCCAAAAAAAATCAGTACAGAATCGCTGAGTGGAAGAAGGGCCCAAGTGACCATTTTTGACATTTCAAAGTAAGATAGCCATTTTGTTAAAATTACCTCCATCCATCGACTGAGCCGAAAAATGGTCTAAAATTCAATACCGTTTGCCTACGGTTACCCATCTGCGAAACAGACTTAGCGGAAGAACGGTCCATGTGCGTCGCATGGACCGTTCTTCCACTCAGTAAGCAATACGTGTTCGACTGCGTCGGCTGATTGTTGTCGTCTTTAGAGGTTAAATTGTATTAGTTATTGAGCCGGTTAGCGAGTGTGAAAAACCAGAAAAAGAATATTTTATAATTTGTTGAAATTAAAATGGAAAGTTCAGATAATGAAGATGGAAGTAAGAGAGGTGACGAGATTAATCAACCGCAAGGCAGAAAAAGGACTAGGAACGTAGAAATGTGGAAGGCCACAAAACATAAACATGCACGTCTGGCAGGTGAATCTTACACGAGTAGTACATCGGGAAATATTAAAGCAGCCAAGAAAACCGGTCCCCCCTGTCTGTAAGTACCATAATTTATATTTTTTACTTTTGTAAAATGCTTACCCAATATACTTGGAGGAATTTATAGAAAAAAAAAACATTATTAAAACGTGTCAAAAACTTGGGGAAACGAATTTTTGACCTATTTTTATGAAGTTTGCATATTATATATGTGATCTTTCTATGTGTGCACGTACACTGTATTTGAAAAGTACGTTTATTTTCAGATGTAAGCTGAAGTGCACAGAATTTTTTTCCGAAGAAGTCAAAAGCAATATTATTGCCAAGTTATACGCCGGTCAACCAAAGAACGAACAAGATACATTCCTAATGGGTTTCATAGATGTAAAACCTTGTAAAAAACATAAGCCCGCCGAAGATAATACCTTTAAAAAAAGTAATACATTCTCTTTTTTTGCATTAAATAGTGAGAATCGACGCCAAATTATTTGCAAAAAAGCATTTATGAGTCTTTATGCACTATCTCATCACCAGGTTCAACGTTTATGCCAATTAGTCGCAACAGGAAAATCACCCCTCGACATGAGAGGACGACATAATACAAGACCTCACGTATTGCCCCCGAATATACTTATCAAGATTAAAGAACACATAGACTCCTTCCCAAAAAAACAGGCACATTATAGTTCAAAAACTATATTTTACTTGGATGCAGCACTAACAGTAAAGGCAATGCATTCCCTATTTCTTCAAAAGTACCCTGAATTACTAAATAAAGTAAAATATGAATATTACTTAAAATATTTTAACGAAAACTTTCAACTTCGCTTCGGGCGACCCCAAGTTGATGTCTGTTCAATTTGTGAGGAACTAGGAACTAAACTAAAAAATCCGAGTCTAAATGACAACGCTAAGCGGGTGGTGGCAGCTGAATTAATGGTGCATAAAAGGCGAGCCAAAAAATTTTATAATAAGCTACAAGAAGTTCAAAAGTTATGTAAAGATAACCCTCAAGTACCTGGAATCACATTCGATTACATGCAAAACCTACCACTTCCTAATATCCCCGTACAGGAAATTTTTTATTTTAGACAGTTTTGGGTATATTTATTTGAGATCCACAATCTAACGGACTCCAGTGGATACTTTTATACCTATCATGAAGGACAGGCTAAAAAGACGCCAAATGAAGTGTGTACTTTTTTACACGACTATATGCAAAATCACATACCAGCAGAGGTTCAAGAATTGCATATTTTTTCGGACGGTTGCCCTGGACAGAACCGAAATAATACTATGGTTCGATTTTTGTTGGCTCTTCAGGAAACTGGACGCTTTTCAAAGGTTTATCATTATTTCCCAATTCGAGGACACTCCTTCCTACCTTGTGACCGTGACTTCGGTACACTAAAAAGAGCAGTCAGAAAACATGACAGGGTTTATCTCCCAGAAGAATACGAGAGCATGATTTTGAGAAGTAGGATCACCAAGCCATTTCAGTTTAAAAGGGTCTCTTACCAGGATATTATTGATTACAAAAACTGGTGGCCACAGTATTACAAAAAAAGCTGCAAGCCTCTCGAAAAGGGAAACAACGTTTTTAGTGTTTCAAAATATCGCGAATTTGTTTTTGACGCTACAAGTCCAGGCCATGTAAAAGTTTCCGAGTTCATTGGCGGTATGGTTTCCTCCACATTTAAACTGGTTAAACCGAACGTAAGGCCAGAGCTCCCAAATGGTAAAGCCTATTCCGAAACAGTACCCATCAACGATAAGAAAATCCAGGACTTAAGAAAGATTATACAATACGTTAGTGGTGAAGATTTAGAGTTCTATTACCATATTATTTCATGGAATGTTACTACTGCCGAATCTGTTGAATAAAACTGTTTGATTACACCTTGTATATACTATTTTATTATCCCTTATATTTTATAGAATAGAAATAAAACAAAATAAAAGAATAAACAATAAAAAAACATTGAAAAAATCAACTGAGTGGAAGAAGGGTTCAAAATCATCAGATATTTTTGACAAAAAATCCTATTTCCGATATGGTAATAAATTTTATTTTTCTGTAAAACAAGTCCAAATAGCCTAAGAAACAAGTCACCTGTGCAGACCAACTCGAAATTCTCTTTCCTTTTTGAAATAATTAGTTTTTTTCGTTTCCTGTAAAATGTGTATTTCTGCACTTGGACCCTTCTTCCACTCAGCGATTCAATTTTAAAAATCGTCGAAGCGACTCATTGTTTGCATTTTTCAACGGCCGTTAATCGCGCTTCTATATATGGGCAATTTTCTAGGGGGGGCGCAGACAAGCTTTAGGGGGGGCTCAGCCCCCTCTGGCGCCCCCCTCGCTACGGGCCTGGGTCATCCCCTATCTGGGTGGTACCAAAAAAAAGGACGTCTCAGGGGAAAGAAAATGGAGGGTTGTAATAGATTATAGACCGTTAAACTCAAAAACCATCGATGATAAATAACCTCTCCCAAACATCACCGACTTATTAGACAAACTCGGTAGATATCAATATTTTACCACTCTCGATCTGGTAAGCGGATTTCACTAGATCGAGATGGAAGAAAAAACCGCATTCACAACTGAAAATGGTCACTGGGAGTTCCTAAGAATGCCATTTGGGTTAAAAGGGGCACCAGCGACATTTCAACGGGTTATAGACAATATTCTTCGAGGTATACAAAACGAGCAATCCCTTGTTTACCTAGACGATATAATAATTTTCTCAACGTCATTGCAGGAGCATATTGAACGCTTAAAAAATGTTTTTCCTACGACCACTTAGGAAAGTGACACATATCACACTATATAGACCTATGGAAAGTGCCCTATATCACACGCGTATGAATAAGAATTTACTTTCCACCCAAGTGAGAATATGCTACTTTCCGCAGTAGCTGTCAGAAAATGTCAAACACATAATTTCTATTTTGATCTATGTAATGTCCATATTAATACTAAAATCGATATGATTGTTAAATTATTGTAAATTAGATCCTAGATATTTATCTTTAACAATTATTTTTAAAATAATTTTAAAATAACTAAGATATATTTGCTTTTTATTCTGGTTAAACACATAAGCGATTAGATCAATCAATTACCGTAAGGCCTGTTAGCTCAGTTGGTTAGAGCATCAACTTTGCAATTTGAGACCGTCCAACGACCGCGATCGAATCCTGGCTGTGCCAGAATTTTTTTTTATTTTTTTTTAATTTTTTTTTATTTGTTTAGAAATTATGAAAATTTAATAAATACGATTATTGTTGATTATTTTTTTAAATACATTTTAATTATTATAATAATCTGGTTTTACATTTTTTGATGAAATTATTTTGTGGTCGTAGGAAAAATATTGTACATCACTTGTGTGAAAAGTGATTTTCCACACTCGTGTGATAGTCGCACTCGGCTTACGCCTCGTGCGACAATATTTCCCACTCGTGTGAAAAATGTCACTTTCCACACTCGTAATGTAATATACTATTTCAGCGTCTTAGAGGAGAGTCAAACTTCAAAATTCAGCTGGACAAGTCCGAATTTTTAAGGAAAGAAGTGGCCTACTTAGGTCACATTGTGACTCCAGAGGGCGTCAAACCGCACCCCGATAAAATAAAAGCGATCAAAAAATATCCAATACCTTCTACAACGAAACAAATTAAAGGTTTTCTAGGGTTGTTAGGGTATTATCGCCGATTTATTCAAAATTTCGCCAAAATAACAAAACCGTTAACTAAATGTTTAAAAAAAAGGAGCAAAAATCGTACACGATTCAGAGTTTATTAAATGTTTCGAAACATGCAAAAATTTGTTAATTAACGAACCAATTTTGCAATACCCTGACTTCTCAAAAACCTTCAATTTAACCACAGATGCAAGTAATGTCGCTCTAGGGGCTTATTTTATTATTCTGGTTTACAACATTTTTATGTGAATTATTTACTTAATAATTAGATGTATTATGTTAGATGAAATAAAACTTGTAACATTTTAAAATATTTTTTTTTAAAACGAAATTTGAGATCAGAAAATATTTGTCATATTTTAATATTTTTAAATTTACAGAGTGTTAAATTTTTACCTGGCAAATAAAAATGTTTATTTTTTAAATAGAACATCATGTATTTAATTTTAATTTTAGAATGGTCTGTTAATACGGTATTCAATCCTAGAATGTTTTTAAAAATATTACAGTTTGCCAAGCAATTAATTTTTTTGTGAAATTAAATAATGATGTAACCTCACATTAAATTATGTAGGTTTACATTAATTTCAAAATTATTTAATATACAGTAACACGGCCCCTGGTACCGGCCCTGTTTCCTAATAGCAGCACCCGTGAATCCATGCCTGGAGTGCGTTTAGAATCCTCGCACGGCGCGTCTGACCACATGCATTAGAATAGGGTCCAGACGTGCGAGGTTTCTAAACGCACTCCTGCATAGTGCTGCCGCCTAGCGAGTGACAGACAAGACCATGACAAGACACGAGGGTGAGATTCACCGCGATCCGAGATCGATATTAATCGACAATTCAAAATAATTCATACTTCTGTTCCTATTCTTATTTCACACATTAAAGTTTAATTCTTTTAATACGCGCAGTGTTTTCATATTCTACGCACGTCCTTCGTTACAAAACTTTAGATCGAACTTATCGAAAATCAAGACTTTCGCGAGTTCACAACAAAAACTGAACTTTTAAACGTGTATTAAGTGAAAATAGAACTATTTTATGCAAATATCTGGTAGTGAGGCGATTAATTTTGCATTTGGTGAGTCCGGTCCAATTTATTATCAGAATCATTCAACCTTTACAGTTTTGGAAAACAGTCATTCTGTTACATTTCATTGATTGCGGTATATTTTATCACTTTTTAGTGTACCAGAGGACCTTTTTAACAGATACTAAGATAGCTAGTGAATAATAATTAGTAAATAGCATTTTTTTTATAAATTTTTCTGAATAACCTCACAAAGTTCGCGCCAAATCGAGGCGTCATTTGCAAAGTTAGCACCTCCGAGCAATTACTAATAGAGGGAGCGTGAAAACGAGTTTGTAGGCGATTGTTGTGTTAGCAACATCTGTAGAGGAAGTGAGGAAGCGGGCACAAGGGGTAAGGTAAACATCCTTCTTGTTCAGTGGCGTATCATTTATCTATAAAAACACACATTGTCCAATCGTTTTAATTGTAAAAAAACTAAAAAATTTGATAATTTTACTATTTTTAAAATGAATACCGTCTTATATGTGTCTAATGCAGGAAATGAAACAAAATCACTACAAAGGTCTAATTTTTTCAATTGAAGAATAAAACCTTAAAATCAATTTTATTATAAATAAATACAGTAGCGACTAGTTTCGGCCTTACAGGAACATCTTCAGGCATGTAATACATTAATCTTTAATTATTATAATAGGTTGGTCACTTACGAATAACATTAAATAGTATAGACCACAAAAATTGATCCATATTGTAGCGTTACAGCATTATAGAATTAAAGCTGTGAAAATAAAAGGGCAGTGCAAACGTAACTAAAAATAAGAAAACTGAGTACGGAATCTACAAGAAAAGAGATGAGAATGAGCAATTACGAATGCATTTAAATTGCTCGGGATAACTAATAAAGCTGATAATGTAGTGGTATAGTCCCCGTCAAAGAAGGTCTGGATATGTTAAAGAGGACGGCGTTGCCTCTGTAAATCTGGAGAATGTAAGGATGAAGGGAAGACTAATCTTGCTAGCTCAGGTGTAGATGGCTAGAAAAAGGAGCGTGTAGACGAAAGCTCCAGTAAATATCGTCACTTTCGTCTAATTTTTTATTCTCACTCACCGTTTCGGCTTTATCTTCGAAATTCATTTTTAAAAGGAAATAAAAGTAATCATTCATGCAAGCATATACTCGTAATAAAACAACATGAATTTATTATATTTAATAAGCTAATAAACGTTTGTTTCAAAAAACATATGGGAATATAAAAATATATAAATAAATAAGATTAATATCAAAATCAATTTGAAAATACAACAGAAAATAAAATGAAATAAATTAATACAAGTACAAATAGAAAGTTAATAACATACCTTCTAAAAGTAACACATTTTAAGTAGATAAATGTTTAAAGAGTTTATTCCTGAACATAATTAATCTAACGTTTTTCCCCTTTTTAATATTATGAGGGTTTTTGTAGTTGAAATGAAAATTATAATTTATTTTGGTCCTAATAAAAATTTAAACATAGGTTATCAAAGAGTAAAATACATAATAGAACTTCATAATCTTAAATCGTTATCAAAAATTATTAATGGTAAAACTTCAAAGAATAATTAGATTCTTAAACAAATTTCTAGTTTTTGTTTTGCAAAAGACTTTTTTGCCTTCTTCGGTTGCCTCTGCCACTTTTCTTTTAGTAGTTTCGAGGAGAAATTTTCTATGGAAACCAGTAGAACCATCAATTGGTTGGTAAAATTTTGATATTTTGGGTCTGGTAAGTCTTGTTAAACTTCTTCTTAGGAAGCTGTAACCTTATGGAGAATAAAAATTTAATGTTAGATCAGAAGCTCTTAATTGAGAATTATATTTGCAAAGGCCGTTTTAATAATATTTTCAAAAGTTCTTGGAATCCTAAAATATAAGATATCAGACAATGCACATTCATATATCATTGTGCTAGAAAAATACTAGGTGGGTACTGAGACAATTTAAAAAAAGTATTTCGAGAAACTCAACTTTTAATGTCATCATTGTACTTAACTTTTTTATTGCTAAATTATTAATAATGTCATTTTGGGTAGTTCGTTGTAATTTGTATAATATATATTATAAAAACCTATCGTCAATGTTAATGTGCCAAGTTTTTTTAATAATTATGTCCTTGTTATAGTAAAAACACATTTAAACACATTTTTAAAGTTTTCTGGATTTCTGCTTTACATTATCGTACAATTGAACTGACTAATTGTGTGTTTAAGTAAAGGTATATCTCTTTTTTGTTATAACAGTATTTGTATATTGTTCTAACTTTTTAGACAATCAGAGAAAACAGTAAGACATCTTAATATATTCTATTTCACCAACAAAAATGTAGAATATTTAATCTCACATCAAACGAAAAAAGTCATTTTAGGATGTCCTAATAGGTTTTAACTTAAAAACTAAATAAAATGTATATTGCAACTGTGTTTAAATAAATGAATGTTTTTATACCTGGCTATAGCACCAGACAAACATTTTTTTAGATCATAATGATCTGCATAACTCAAAATAGTCAAAATCCACATTATTTAAGTTGTTCTAGTATTGTTTTAGCATAACGATGTAAACTCCAATAATAAATATTCACATTTTTTTGGGACGTTTTTTAAGGAAATTAAAAAAAAAACATGAATAATGTGATATTCTTGTTTAGTTTTGTACTATATAATTTAGTTCATTAGGTAGTGATTTAGAAGCAAATTATGTTCTATTTATAGAATAAAAAATCACTCATAATATCTAAATATTTATACCTATTTATATTTTGGACAGGAAGACTATTTTATGCTTTTGGCTCTGAATAGTTTTCTTAAGAATTTTAAAACCTTTCTTACCTCTTTTGGGATATTCCATGCATATCTTAGAAGTTCATTTTGTTTAAACCTAAAACAAATTAAGTACAAAAATGAAAATTTAAACAATACACAAAGTTATTCTTTTAGATTAGAAAAAAAAAAGTGTCAACAAAAAAATGGCTATGCCTTTTTCCTTAAACATTCTTTTTAAAAGAAACTTAAGTTTCTCTACTTACTGGCTGTTTTAGTATTTTAGTAGCAGATGAATATAGTGTAGAAGTAGTGACAGGATTGATTATTATACCTCTTTCGTCGAAATTGCATTTTTCTTTAATATTTTCCTCCCTTGATGTCTGTAATAAAAATGTTCATTAGCATAAAAAGTTATTCAGGTGGTCACTTGTCGAATTCCTATATTTTGGAACCATGTATGTCTTTCTCATATCAAGAAAAGTAAATCTAAAAAAAATAACAATAAACTTTACAAAGATTTGATATTAAAATAATAATAAGTAATTAACCTTTACTATAATCATTATGAGACGGATCAAGACGAACTTAGCTGGAGTTTACTTGCTCTTAATTTTAATTTTTCGATAAAAAAATAAGAAAGTTTAATTGCAAATTAAAGGTGATTGCCTAATACACCGCCTCTGATAATTAGGTTGTGTCTGTACTTACTTATGATATTATCTTGAAGAAGCATTTTCAACAGGCCTGTTACACATAAAGCATGTTTTCACCATATTATTAGAGATAATAAATCTTAAATATACATTTACAACCCTTACAACGTTATAAATAATAATATTTTCCGTAAAATACAAATAAGAAATTGACAAGTGTCAGAAAGTGTCAGAAAATCAAAGTATGTGGTCAGAACACTCAGAACTGGCGCTGTCAAACTTGGCAACGCTGATTAAATAAGCCAATTACAGAAGAGGTATTTTCCCCCTCGGGGGGAGTAATTGTTGCTAACAAAATTTAGCGCGGGGAAGGGGGGAAGACTCCCTCTAGTAGTAATTGCTAGGAGGTTAGCACCGATTCACAGAACGGTATATACAGAATTGACATCTGTCAATCGTGGACTATCGCTCCGGAGCTCCGACGTTGCCACGTTTCAAACTTAAAAGCTAAATACAGTAATTGTGCGCCGCGCTGTTGCCGGACTGTCTGAAAAATCTTAGTTTTGCAAATTTCGTAAATTTAGACACAACTGCAGTAAAAGTCTTTTATTGTTCACTAGTCCGACCTCGTCTAGATTATTGCAGACAGACAGAAGTCTGATCTCCACATTACATAACGCACAGCAGAAACATAGAAAATGTGCAACATACATTTCTTAGGTACATAGCCTATAAATTGGGTGTCTTTTGCGAGTATCGTTTGATAGAGAAATTTCTAAACATCTCCTCTTTGGAAACTAGGAGGAAACAGAGATACCTGACATTACTTTTCAAAATTATCAATGGCAGATGCAACTGTACCAAACTTCTAACAAAAATAAATCTTATGTTCCAACCTGATCAACTTGACAAAAACAAACATTTTAAAACCTTTTTATTGTTTAAACCATACTTTTAGCAGCTGTATTCCAAAAATATTAAGATTAGCCAACACTCATAACGATCTTGAGATATTTAATACCCCCTTTCACAAATTTATAAAGCAATTACTTAGTACTGAGCTTTAATCTTTGATCTTTAATTTTTAATGTTTAATGTAAATATTTTATTCAACCTTATTGTCTTTTGTCTTTTTAAATCTTTTAAATTCTATACCTATTTTAGTCTATATGTAATGAATTATACCACGTTTGTATTTCAGCACCATATATATTTCACTACATTTTAATTATAATTTAAAATTGTAATTTATTTCTCAAATGGGCTTGCCCGTAAATAAATAAATAAATAAATAAAAGAATTATTAAAATTGTTTAACACTGTGAAAACAACCAGATTGTTATGCCCCTCATTTATGAACTACCCTGTATATTTAAGAATAATTGTAAAATATCGTCCTACAATTTTGTATTAAAAATTTCTTCGTATATCCAATAATAAAACAGCTATCGATCATATACGCACTGATAGGTCACCCTGTATATGTATAATTGGCTAACCTGTTGCTATCATTGGATATGTAAATTTATAAAGAATTTTATGATAAAATAATATACAGGGTGTTCCATTTAAAAAATTGAGTAAATTAAACTTAAACTTAGCCATACTTAAGACATCTTGCAAGACACTCTGTATAAAATAAACCAGTTCTATCACCACTATTCGTTAGCTTGGTATCTTATAAATCTGCATTTAAAACAATTTTGAAATCATTCTAAACCAACCTAAATTATGGTAATTTTATGAGGTCTGCATCATTCTGACATTTCACAAAATAATTAATTGCTTGGTAACCTGTAATATTTTTCAAAAATAATTTAGCGTTGAATAAAGAGTTGCTAGATCATTCTAAAACTAAAATAAAATACATTTAAAAAAAGCGTAACATCCTGTATATCCAAAAAATATTTTTAAAATAACCCTTTTTATAAATCCATATAACTTTTATGTGAAACTTGTTCGTGTGTCTGGGTAACACAAATTGATTTGTCGAGTAATTACGCACTAATGGGACACCCTGTATACAGTTCTTTTTAAGTTACGAAATTTTGTTTCTTACTAAATTTTTGTACCATAATTATTTCAACAAATACCAACCAAATTATATTTAAATTGAAATAATGTTGCAATGTGCTTTTTTTAATTTAAAGTATTTTTTTATAGTTCGTTTGTGCGTTCGTTCTGCCTATAAAATAAAAACTATTTATTTAAAAAAACAATTTAAATTGAAAATATTTCGCCTTTATACATTTACTTACCTAATGTCTAATTTATGAATCCATCCATATTTTATTTCTTTTTATGGAAAGGTAATTTATCTGCAACTTAATTATTCTGATATATATTTTTTTAAATTAAAAGTGTCTATACAGACATTCGGAATCATTCTAATTAATTAGAAAAAAAATCACGATCTTGATGAGATTCGAACCCGAGGTCCAAGTTTTCAAATTACGGTTAATTAATTAGGCTGTTATTAATGAATTTTTCCTTCCCCAACATTTGTCTACTTAATTTGCTTCAATAGAAAATAAAAAACAAGGTACGTAAAAGGTAATACGAGGACCATGCCGAAATATTTTAGGTTCTTGTAAAACGTACATATTATGTGCCCTTTAAAAATTTAACATATCTTACCGTGTATAATAATAATAATTATAAATTAAAATGTTTGGAGGTTATGTCCTGTGACATGTCATTTTTAGCATTTGAAGCAGCGTTATCAAATATGAAAAATGGCGGAAATAGGATATATTTATAATCGGTTCATTATATTTCAACAAATATTTTCAGTAAATAATAATAATTGAACTATAAGAAAAATAATAACTGTATAGAATAACATCCAAGCTAAGTGTTTGTATAGTTATAGAATAGGGGTGCTAAATATTGTCATGTTACTTTTATTGATACAGACCAAGGAAATGTTTTTAAATGGAATGAATGACGACTTATTACGAGTAGGTGTACGTTCAAGAAGTACTGCTTCCATCTGATCGCATTTAACTAACGAGTCTCCAACAATCCTTATCCCACGCGATCTGGTAACAGTGACTTTTATGACAACTTATATATCAATTAGGCATTCCAAACAAATGAATTACCAGTGGGCAGGTTTGGTATATCTAAGGGTGGCGACATATGGTGTATTCTATCTACTTTACGTAAAATCATGAATAATGGATTACATTTAAATATTTTATGTCAAACACAATAAAAATAATATTTAAAAAACCCACCTATACATTTCTTCATAAATTGGCAGGCTTGGCGAGTACTACTTAGAATAAAAATAGCGTCCAAGTTGCAAGACTATGTCGCTACCCCCTTAAATATACAAGAATTTCCCACTGGCACCTATTGTTTGACAGGTCGTTGGAATGCCTAATAACATTATTTTAGGGTTACTACTGAAGTTATTAGAGAGTTATTGCAAGTTCACTTAAGGTCAGTCACTATTAGTGCCGCTCTTATTTTGACATCTGAGCATGCGCAGATCACTAACTTTAATAAAGATTGTGCCTATCCTTAATAGAGAGATATTGCAAATTTCTATAAAGCTAGCCACTAATAGTGACATCGTATTCAGAGTCAAATAAATTCTATAATAGTACCTAATATTAAAGAGGCATTATAAATTATAATTTTAGAAGGTTTAAATGACGAGTGCATCCGAAAGCTATAAAGTCGCCACTACCTGCTGCCCTTAAACATCCACAATTAAGGACAGGCACAATCCTTAATAAAGTCAGTTTTAGAACATAAACATCTGCGCATGCTTAGATGTCAAAATAAGAGCGGAACTAATAGTGACTGACCCTAAGTGAACTTGCAGTAACTCTCTTTTAAGGACAGGCACAATCTTTGTTAAAGTTAGTGATCTACGCATGCTCAGATGTCAAAATAAGAGCGACACTAATAGTGACTGACCTTAAGTGAATTTGCAATAACTCTCTATTAATGTTACTTTTAGCCAACTGATGACATTCATTCAGTTAAGTGGGATACATTGCAAACTCTGCACATATTTTATATGCAAGTGGCCTTTTGTATCCAAGTATTTAAGCGGTTTGTTTTTTGAGTTGACATTTTTTCCAGCGACAGCCAATTTGACAGCTAACAACTGATTTGTACTCATTTTGGTTTGCCATTTTACCATGAATATACTAACGCCAAAGAATACCTACCCAAGAAGCGAAACTAAATGGGCGATCCGTGGACAAAAAACTGCCAAGTTTTCTCAGTGTTTTAGAGGTGGTTTAACGTCAAATATAGCTGTCATTTATGTAGAGCAACGTTTGGTATATTATTATTAGCGTTTTGTGAAAGTTGCGGTACTCTTTAAGTAGTTGTTTAACTAAGTAGTAATTAGAAAGTTTTAAAATGTGTATTACATGAAAACAAAAAAATACATTGCTATATTCGTAAATTTTATTGAACGTTTTTGCATCTGGCTATCAATGTTTTTTTTTTAATTTCTAAATCAGTATTACCTATAATGATAATTTTTATTTAAATATGTTATTTTTTTGTTTTTCAAACCATTGGAATTAAAACAGTAAATAAACAATAATACAAAACAATAATTAAAATATATGAGTAACTCACTTCGAGGAACCAAGTCGCTGCTATCAGAATACAATCGAAATGCATTTACAGCTACCTACAGTACTTCTAGATATGTAACGTGTAGAGGGTGCTATACCCCACGGCACTTACGCGTCACTAGGCCCATTGTGTATCCTTCTAAAATGATAGGCATCTCGTAGCTCGTAAGCCAGCCTACAGATTTAATGTAGTTGACAACGTCGCCAAAAGGTGCTTCTCTTATATTGGCCGGTGTTAGCCAATACTCGCCGAAAACAAATCTTTTAATAAATGAGAGCGACTGACAATCGTAGAGGATATGTTCAATGCAATGATCTCATCTTTTTGTTCGCACCCCCTGCAGGGTGCGGATTCTGACAGCCCCATTATGGGGAGATGCTTCCGTACTTGGCAATGACCAGTCAGAATGCCTGTGATCAGACGCAGATTTTGTCTAGTCGTAGTCAAGTATTTGTTTGTTGTAGTGTTTTCAGGATAACTTAAAAGCTCCCTGGTAATTCAGCTGTTTCTTGTTTCATCCCATCTTTCCTTCAATTTCACAAGGGAATATTCTTTAATTAGGTCGGTCACTACCGATGTTGTCAGTCCAATAGAAGGGTCAGGTCCAAAAAGGATTTATTTGGCCGCCTTCTTGAATAGTAAATCAGCAATAAGGCTACCTTTCAATGTGGCATCTTAAGGTGACCACTTTGTTGGATGGATACTCTTGCCAAATCTCCGTGGCATTTTAGTACTAACCCTGAGTAAATTCGTAGTTTGTTCAGGGCAAGTAGTGTTCATCTGCTATCTGTATAGATAAGCATTTTCCTACCAGTGATATTGTTTCTGATGATTTTTTTGCTGCTATGAGAAACTCCATGAGCTCCATGAACTACATTAGTACTATTGCTTTATGTTGAGGTTTAAGTAATTGGAGTATATTCCATTCTGAGCATTGTTGTTTTAGAACCGTCGGTGTAGACATAAATTGTACCTGCCACTTCCGGCTCTTCTATTTGTTCCGTTATAACTTCATATGGCTTATGTAATATATATCGCGGAGAGATGAAGTTCATGTTCGCCTGAAGCAGTGGGAGCGTATCGAGCGTCTTTTGCCAAAAGCGACGTCTCGCCTAACCAGATCATTCATCAAGTTCTATTCCAACCGTGCAGAAGAGTATCATTGTCATCAGAGCAACTTCTTTGATGTAAATATTAAGGGGAGTGAGACTAAGAACGACTTCCATGTCTCTGGTTGGTGTGGTTTTCATGGCTCCTGTTATATTGAGACACGCTGTTGTTTGAATTTGTTCTATTGTATTCTATATTGCGGATAGGTGTTAATTTTTGGATTTTCGGTACCCAGACAACTGCAACGTATGTTAGCATAGATCTTATGATAGCCATGTAAGTCAATGTGACGACTGTGGGGGAGAAACCGCAGGTGCGCCTCACGGTTCAGTGGAATTGTTTATAAGTAATGTATGCTCTTTTGAAGTGTGAATTTCATGTAAACTTGTTATCAAAGGTGCTCCCAGGTACTTCACCTTTGTTGCAAAGTTTTGTTTCGTATTTAGGTTTAAGTGTAGGTTTTAATTCCATTTTCATCCTTTTCCTTGTAAAAAGAATTATTTCTGTCTTCTTGGGATTGATACAGTGAATGATCTTTGCACCACTGATCCGTAATTGTTCTCAAAATTCCCAATTTGCAGAATGACTAGGTCATCTGCTTTCGCTATTGTGTATTATTGTACCTACAGTACTTATTTCGTTATTAAAATAATCTATTTGACATAATGAACATATTAAGAATTGTCTGTCTGTCATTGTTACTTTAGTATGTGTTTAATTCTTATGAACCAAACGACAAAAACTAATTAATTTTCATACGTTTCCCAGTGTATTAAGTTCCCTTGCTTTGGTACATACGAAAACTCATTCAGTTTCGCTTCTTGGGTAGGTATTCTTTGCTAACGCCAGAACAACGATTGCAAATTGTGCAAATTAATTTCGAAAATCGTGGTTCAATTCGTGAAACTTACAGAGCGGTACGTTTAAAATTTTGTTCAGCGATGAGACTTATTTTTGGTAGAATGGCTACATCAACAAGCAACATTTCGGCATTCGGGGTGAAGAAAATCCACAAGTCATTATTGGGATGCAGTTGCATCCACAAAAAGTCACTGTTTGGTGTGCTTTATATGCTGGTGGAATCATTGGTTTTTCTTTTCAAAAATGATGTCGGTCAGAACGTTATAGCACTATAGGATCCATGAATACTAACTTTTATGGCATTAATGTGGAAGAGCTGTGGGTATCAACACGATGGCACAACATATCACACAATCAATTTATTGAACGAAACATTCGATGAGCTCATAATTTCGAGTAATGGACCTGTAAATTGGCCTCCAAGATCGCGTATTGTAAAATCTTTGAATTATTTTTGTGGAGATATGTGAAGTCGCTAGTCTACACATCTACAGTATTAGCCCTTTATTACCGATATACAGATGTAGGTACTCTAAATAATGCTCCATAATTGGACTTCCAGATTGCTGTTTATTCGAAGCATATACCTAAAATTATATTTAAACACTAATAGTAACAAATATATTTCCAATAAAGGCAATAGTATGGCTATTGCCATTATTTTAATTTGTTTTATTTCATTTTAAAGTTCTATACCTCTAAAAAGAACACTGCGTAAAATACTGTTTTTTTAAAAAAATCAGATTATGAAGCTACATCAAAATGATCAATTTTGTATTAGGATTGTGATATTATTAAGGGGATAGTGCTTGCTGAAACACCTTCATGAGATTATACAATGATCCTAGCACGTGTAGACTGCATGGGAGAGGATGTACGTCCCAGGACACTTGGTAGGGAACCTACTAAAAGTAACCAAAGGCACAGGACTATGAAAAGATACTATCTGAATATGGGGAAAGCAGGGGAATACAATAGACCCAAGAGGCTCCAGAGTTTTGGGCTAGATCTAATCTTACCTGCTTATAACCGATAAAGGTAAAAAATAAAAAAGATCAATTTTGTTGGTTGGATGAGTACAAGTATCCTGTGGAAGGGACGAACAGAATATATTCAACCGGGCATTTACCATCGAAGTGGTAGAAGCTCATCAAATAGCTTATTTCAAAAATGGAGCATCATTCACACTTCGGCGACGTTATTAGACTGCAGGACTCTGATGAGCTGAGAGGCTGGCTATCCCTAGACAACTCTTGGTGACTTGTCAATCGGCAGGCATTTGACTAGCTATTAGACCCAGTAGGATGTACAATGGGCCTAAGGAAGCCTAAATGGAGAAAGATAAATACTTGCTTAGGGGTATCGTATGGTATACGGATAGGAACAGGTTTTCTGGTATACATGGAGTTAAACCGTCTTATTATTAAAACATACCACTGTGTTTCATTCTAAAATACGTGTAATCGAGATGTGTGCAAGAGAGAATTTAAGAAGGAAGTAAAAAAAATAAATAATCCTAATTTTTTCAGACAACCAAGCAGCCTCAAAGACCTTTGGTTCAAACAGAATCAAGTCAAAACTGGTCAGGAACTCTTTGAAATACTTAATGATCTGGCAGCCCACAATAATGTGAAACTAGCATAGGTACTAGGACATAAAGGTATTTAAGGAAATGCAAAGGCTGATGAATAACTCGACAAAGAGAGATAAGAACTACCATTCATAGGACCCGAACATGTATTTGGGATAAGCAAAACCTAAGAGGACAGAGTCAGTAAGCTCAAACCCTCTCATGGCTGCTGAGGTACTTACTACACCTCGCAAGGCCACATATATCTACCATTGTGGGATTATTAACGGGACACTGCTTGCTGAAACATCATTATGTGGTGGAATTACACAATAATCCTACCACGTGCATGGAAGAGAATCTATTAAAACTAAGCAAAGGACTGTTCAAAGATAGTACCTGAATATGTGGAAAGTAGGGGAATACAATAGACCCAAGATGCCTCACTGTTCTGGGCTAAATCTAAGCCTACCTGCTTATAACCGACAAAGATACAAAATAAAGATGCTTAAGACTGCGGGGCAACCTACACTCCCTCCTCCTTACAGATACAGAAGTAGAATTGAAGAAAACTGCATTTAGCTGGTTTTGTTTATCAACTATCACAGAGAGTTCGGAGATTCACCAATTAAACGTTTAAAATATCTACAGTCAAATATCAAAATTTTAGAGAGTGACTCACATTTTCAACATGGACCTTTGCGGATCTAAGAGGAAAGGAAGTCGACGAGTCATAGGCGTGCGGTTATTATTGAAAATGATCTTCAGCATTTAAGAACGAATTGGTTGTCTCAAAAATTATTTTCCTATTTTAAAGATGCACAAGGTGAGGAAAACCGGCAATAATAATTATCGAATAAGTATATATAAATTCAAGTGTATGGGGTGTGTGCATATGTGTATGTGGATAAATTTTATATTATTATTAATTTATACACAACTCCAATCATTAATTTACTATCGCAAATAACAGAATGTTTTACGAATTATTTTTTATTTTATAATTGCCCGGCGCCACTGTGTATGTGATGGAAAAATATAATTTATTATTTTGGTCTGGTTCTGAAGAGGGCGCGAAAAGGCAAAGTTTGTTTGCTCTGCGCTAATGTTCGTTGGGTTGCAAATTATTTAAACGTAAACATTGACGCTGGCCGCTAACAGATATTTTTTTTACAATTAATGGGAAACAAAGAAAATAAATTAAAATAAATGGTAAGTGATTGTTTAGTTTTTAGTTTAAGCAGTTTAATAATTGTCTTATACCTTTTAATTGTTTTCGGTAGAGTTCTTGACCGTGAAAGCTTCTTGATATCGTTGATTCTTTATTTTAGGTTATGTTGATCTATCTGGGGGTTTATGTGTGAGCGGCCTCCTTGGATGGGATACAAGTCACGAACGTCGCCAGTAGCTGCTACGTCACTCATCGGTTGCCATGGTTTTATTTTCTTACATACACAGGTATTTTTTTCTTACTTTTCGATTTAAAACTCGCGTTTCACTTTGTTTAGATTAAATTTTATTTCAGACGTCTAATTACAACTTATTCTTACTTTTAAGGTTGATTCTGTGTGTATATTTGTTAAAATAGATTAAAAAAATTCAAAATGTTTCAGGACAAAGAAAAAGAAACGTAGTTTCCCTTTGGAAATTCAATTCACCACACCTTTTTGTTTTTTCAACAAAACCCCTTGGTAACCAAAATTAGATTCAAATCTTTCATCAAGTTATCTATTGAAGAAATTTTGACCAATAGGAGACTTAAATAAATCACAAGTTGGTGAATTTTAGGTGAGTATATTTAAAATACGTTTTCAAATATTTCGAGAATCAAATGTAAATAATTTATTACAATTTTTTTAATAGATTAGTTGCCAATTTTTTATTAATTTTGAATTTTATTGTATAACTTTTTTGTGTTGGCACATATGTCAAAAATTATTAATTATGGCTGACAGAAGTGTTTCCTGTTTGATATACAGGGTGTTTTTTATACAAGAGTAAAAATTAAAAAATGCCTCATAAACATTCTGTTATTTTCGATAGTAAATTAATGATTGGGGTTGTGTATAAATTAATAATAATATAAAATTTATCCACATATGCACACACCCCATATCAATATATTTTTATATATCCCTGTTATAAACTGTAATAGTCTTTTGAGATAATAGTAATAGTAATAAAATATAAAAAATATAAACAGATAAAAATTAACAATACTTTTATTCTAATCTGAGTCGTCTATGTCATCATCAGATTCATCAGTATAGAGCATTCAATATAAAAACCGATGCACGTCAGATATGACGTCAGTGACAGTCATTGGTACCACACACACTAATAAAAATAATTCAATTTTATTTTGCAAATAAATGAATAAATTTAGACGCATGGAGTTCATTTTTATAAAATTGCATATTAAAAATGTATTTTTTATCATATCACAGTAGTAAATGTACTGTAGGTAGATTATTAACGGAATACTTTCTAGTGAACTTCATAATAAAAGTTGGCATCAAATGTGTCAGCTTTCAATTTTAATACATTGTTGTCAATTGTTATCTGTTTTGTATTATTTTGCATCGATCGATTTCTTTTCAACAAATTATTTGTATTTTAGATTAAATTATTAACAAACTGTTCTTTTCAGAACAAATTTATTAGGAATTTAATAGTGGTGTTCGTTTATTGTGTATTTTTTCATTGAAAAATGCCAAAACAATTAAATAGTCGCTGCAAGGAACTAGTGGCTTCTCTAATTAATTATTTTGAAAAAGAACGTGATAATAATGGGCCATTGTTACCTTTAACAGCTGTAAGAGAAGTGAGTTGATTAATAATGTATCACCATCAAATTAATATAATTATATTGTTTCAGCGTGTCGCAGAAGCACTTAATCTCAATTTTTCTACTGTTAGTTCTATTTCATAAGCTGTAAAGAACAGTGAAGTTCTAAAGTCACCACCAAAAAAGCGACCTAGACAAAAAAGTTACCAACACAAGAATTCTGAATACCAGTGCTATTCGAGATGTTATTTATAGCATGTACGAGTCTAGTAAGTGTATATGTATATAAATTATTATTAAACAATTACAAATTAATGTATGATTTCAGAGGAGCATGTAAGTTTAGATTCTTTGTTGGTGAAACTTAATGAGAAGGAGTTGTTCAATGGATGTCGCACATCATTACATACCTTATTAGAAATGGGTTTCAAATGACAGAAAGATGAACCAAGGCGAGGTCTTATGGAACTTCCAGATATTGCCGTGAAACGGGCAGAATTTTTAAGAAAATATACCAAAGAGAAGGAAGCAAATTTGTACCAGTTTTTTTTATTGATGACATTTGGATTTTCCAAAATGGCACCATAAACCGTTCTTGACAAGACAGCAATAAAAGAAGTGTAAAAAGTACAAAAGTTGATTGTAAGTGTGGTTAACGAATCAGAACATACCTTATTCAGTCACCATGTTTAAGGCTGAACTTTTGAAATCTACTTTTCTGTATTTTTTAAAGGATTTTATTTTTTTAGTAATAAACCACCAAAAATATATGTAGCTGATATGCTGGCTGAACAGTATTGACATAAGGTGTTACGTCTTCCTCTTTACCATTGTATTTTTAATCCAATAGAACTGATTTGGGGTACTTCAAAACAATATTATAACAGGCACATTGGTCGGGATGAAAAGACACAAAGAGATTGTATAGACATGTGGTCTGAAGCACTTCAAACCATTACCACACAAATGTGGGCAAACAGTGTAAGACACACTGAAAAAGAAATTTTTAAATAGTGTGAAAGAGCATATAGTGGACCGATTGGAAATTGCTACCATTATTATAACACCAAATAGAGATGATTCTGATTTTAGTTCTGATTATTCGGACTGATTTTAGCTTAAATATTATTTATGTTTTAAAATGTCATGCGTTGTTAATTTTATTACCTAACTGTTCTAATTATTGTTACTTCTTTTAAATATGGATGTTTATAAACTAACTGAACATAATTATTTTTTATTGTAAATTAAATCAAGCCTAAATAAAATTTGTTTGTTTTTTCATCCTTAACCTAACCTTTTTTTGTCATTTTAAACCTCTTGTGCAAAATTTATTACTATTAAATTCAGCGTTTTTTTAAAACTTCAATTTAAACATTATCAATGACCTTCATAGGCTTTTATATAGAATTAATTATACATTTAAAATTAATTGTTCCTAATACCAGTCAAAAAAACATAACCTCATAGTTTTAAAAATTCCTACATTCTTAGACTATTTTGAAGATTGGGCAACACTGCAAGCAAGGCTATGACTTCCCAACTGATTGATGACGTGTATCGGTTTTTATATTGAATGTTCTATAGTATCTTTGCCTCCACAACAACGGGTTCGTTGGTAATTTCAATGAAGTTTTCAAGATTCCACATATTCTGCTCTTCTTTCACTACATGTTCGATACATTTTATCCACGACTGTGAGGTCACATTGCTGACGGCACTATTTTAAGTAGATTTTTACGTTTTAATTTGAACGTAACATTGTTCCTTGCTACTTCATTTTTTATTTGAGCCCATACAAGTACAATTAGGTTTAACTCACAATGGTAGTGTGGCAATCGAACTACAATTACTCGTCGTTCTCGCGTCATTTTATCTATACATATTTGATATATTTATCTTTATAACACTGTGCTAATTTTAGTAACTCGATTTTTAAAATTGGTTCATTAGTAAGCCAATCTGCAATCTGGGCTTTTCTCAATTTGGTGGTTGGTAACTGTTCTACAAGCCGTCTGTGATATGGAGCGTTATCCATAACAATAACAGATCCTGGTTCGATTTTTAGAAGAGTATCTGAAAACCATTTTTCATAATGTTCTGCATCCATTTCCTCATGATAATCTCCAGTTTTTTCAGAAACAAATGCGTTTAAACCTTCTTTAACAAATCCTGGGTCGCTACCAATATGGGTAATAATGAGTTTTCACTTTCCAGATGGGGCTTTTAAACCTGTGGATAAACAATCTACAATCTACAATGTTTGTTTTTTACATTTAAATCCTGCCAAATTTTTGTCGCAGTATGTCCTTCATTTACCCAGATTTCATATGTATAATATATTTTTTTGTCATCTCTTCGAAACATGCTACTGTTTTCAGATATTATCTGCACCATAAAATTATTTCCTCTTTTTCAATAAGGGTACTATTCCTCTTTCTCTTTAAATATCTGAAGTTCATTTCACGCAAAGTACGTAACAAAACACGTCTTGATATTTTTGCGAGATTTTCATTAGATTGAAGAGAAGAAGCAATTTTCTATAAATTTTCTTTACAACGTGAGTCACTAACTACAATAATTGTGGTATTCTACTATGAGAAAAAACGAAAAAATTTATATTTTTTGGCGGGTTGTTTACCAACAAGTAAAACTTTGACAGTGTTAGTATTACTATATAGAGTGAGATATATTTAAACTTAATAGTTATCCTGGATTTAAAAAGAAATTGAGCGGCATATAGAACGACAAGTTTGAACAGTTTTACAGACTTTATTAAATCTGGAGACATCAAAAGTTGAGCCTAAGACGAGACGCTCAGATAGCTGATATTTTTTTAAATATAGAATATGTTGGAAAAATTATTATATCCGATTGTCGATTGTCATATAACGTTCCAAGAAATTAAGACAAGATTTGACATTGAATCGATAACAGCGCAAACAATCGTGCATAAACAATTTGTCTACGAACGCGATATTCGTGTTGGGTGTCCCACTTAGTTCAATTTTTATGAACCTTGGTAGAGCGCGTTGTTGAACGAAAATCTAGGTTAAGGTAAATCACGGGAACTTAGAGATGTACACTAAATTTACGGATTTGTTACTGCCAACTCTAAATTTCTGTGTAATACTGAACCAGCTCAACTCTAGAGCAGTTATACCCGATTTTCGTTCTTCATTCTCTTAGTTTAACAGCTTTAAGGCACCTTTGAACCTAACAGGATAACTTGGTTAAAGCTAGTTTGAAAAGTAGGCCATTCTATAAAATGGCTGATAAATGTATTAAAAAAAGAATCAAAAAATCTTTTAACGGATCTGTACTGTGGCTTATTTCAGGCAAATTTTATAGTTATTAAGTGCAAGTGAATTTCCCTCTGAAGATAGTTGTATATTTTGTATTCTATTGAAGCTTATTAAGTAGATATTAATTATAATAATAATTCGAAAAGCAAATAAAAAAAATGTACAAAACTATGATAAGTCAAATGATTGAAGTAGAAATTATTGCACAGTCTAGTATCAAATATAACAAGTGGACAATTGGCGACTTATTCTATAACGAGGCAACGAGGAAGATGTTCTCTAAGGTAGTCAAACAGTTCTCTTGATGCCCCTGGACAATTTGTTAATTCTAATTCTCTCATATGCCGCAACTGAATGAGACTAGACAGGCCACTCGACGTCAACAATGGACACCCTGAAAAGAATGAAAGTTTTCTTTAATCTACAAATGATATTCTAAGAACCAATATCATGTAGTAATATTGGAGGAAGGAATCTTTTAACGAAAGGTTTTATTGTCAAAATTATAAAGTTGACAATTCAATTAAAATATAAAAGTCACGTTAACATTAACAATAATCTAAAAACAAAAACAACTCATAACTCATTTGTTAAGCCCCGGCTCGCATGCGATCCGCCACAATCACATGGACATCGATTATTTATTTTTTCACTGACCTGCTAATGACAGTATTTGTAGGTTGCGCATCCCACACAAATGTTGCAGTCCAAAATCTCTAATTTGGGAACACCAACGTAAATAAAGGGAAGATAACGACAACATTGTTGAAATATAACCAATTCCTATATCTGTTATATGTACACATCTACAATAAAAGACAAAAAGGTATTAAGAATAGGTAATAATATTTTGTAAATACGATGATGATTTCTGTAGATTTTATGTATTACACATAATAATGTTTGACACATTTATATTAAATATTTACCTATCTAGGGTTAGTTCTTCTAACTGGTTAAGGTCGCATGCTATGTATTCCAAGGCAGCATCAGTAATTCTAGGACACCAGGACAGATCTAAAGATCTTAGTTTTTGTAGATTTTCTGCTATTAATTCTACACCGTCGTCTGTAATTTTACTACAGCCTGATAAGCTCAAAATTGTTAAATTCGGAAGTGAATGCACTGAAAAAGATAAAATGATTTTCTATTAAATTTTTATTGTTAATATATTGGCTAACTATTAAAAATAAGCGTAATCAAATAATCATCATGTTCATGATTACTACTTTCAAAAGTCACCGCTAGATGGCGCAATCGGTCAGTATTGGAAATTGAAATTTGGATAAGTGGTTTGCGACTCGGCTAATCGATTTAAGACAGCGATCTCATCGTTTACGTGTACGGTCTGTAGACGTAGGGCCTCTGAGCCGAATTCGGATCACACTTTGTTTATATCCTGAAATATTTTGAAAGTTTGGCAAGCCTGGAGCGAGCTGTAGTGTTGCTGTTGGCAAACAAATTTTTACACACGAAAGGGACCGAGCCTAAACCGAAACTAAAGGCTAATGGTAAGATTTTAGAGTATTATTCTGCAAGTAAAGTAATCAGTTTTTGATAATGAAGATATTTTTATTTAATTTTAGGGAAGCTACTCGTAGAAAATGTCTCAGTAGACTAGAAGAGTCTTTAATGTCTCAATAGTTTAAACAAATTCTTCATTACCCCCGCCAGGAAGATTGTTGCGCATGCGCAGTAGTACAAACGTACGTGATGCAAACGTTGTTACGACATGCGTTGATGCGAACGAAGATTAGATTAGTAGGGTATATGAAAAGTTCTAAAACAATTAAACGAGGAAAGATAAAAAGTAAGAAAACGATGAAACAAGGCGAACTTCTCGTATGCCCTCCTGCCCTAACCTTCTTTCACGTAAACGCATGTCGCAAAGACGTTTGCATCTCGTACGTTTGTACTACTGCGCATGCGAAACAATCTTAGTGGTGAGGGTAATGAAGAATTTGTTTAAACTATTAATACGTTAAAGACTATTCCAGTTTACGTGTAGCTTTTCTAAAAATAACTAAATATGTCTTCATTGTCAAAAACTGATTACTTGACTCTCTTGAATCTAAATGAAATTAACGTTTTATCACCACAGGAAATGGCGCAGGATTACGAAGAATTATTTAGAGAATGGTATCACTTAATATTAAATGAAAAGGACTTTAATTTACTTGCTTGTGCTCCAAATCTTAAATACTATTCTATTTGTCGATGTCATCTAATAGCAGACGACGGTAGTACAGTACACGCTTTAATACATTTTACTAATGGATGTACAATGTTTTCCTACAAGAAAAAACTACAACGCACTGGTACACGACTTCATTCAAAAACAACTTTCAAGAAAATAATTTGCTTGGACAATGTTGTTGGTGTCTTCAGATACATTACGTATGCTGATGGAGAAAAGCTGTTTGGAAGGAACGGAGATGGTATTGGAGGTACACCTCATTCACTTTACGATAGAAAGAATAGTATTCAAACAAGAATGGTTCATTCGCGAAGAAAACAGTGTTGCTTAGTACGCATGGATATTTCAGAATTAGCATCTGAGGATGACAAACATTTAAAAAATACACATATGAACAAGAACTTCATGATAAATCCACATGTAGGTGTGATAGAGGTGCCGAAGTATTAAGGGAAGAAGCCAACGAGAAACGAAGACAATTTTATAAGACAGAACGGCGAATGAAAATTAGAAAGAATTACAATGAAAAACAAATTAAGGAAAAGAAATTTATATTACAAATTTACTGAAAATGTGTCTAAATAAAAAAGTTGAATTTCAAAGAGAAAGAATTTTAAAACTTATTGAGTTACTGTAAATACTTAATATTGTTTGTGTCAAAATAGAATTTAAAAACAAAAAATTTTTTTTTTTCATTGTCCAATGTCGACTTTTACCCTATTACAAATAACTTATCTCCATTTAAAGTATTAGCAATATTTGTCCAATCTTTACTTAAATGTCCACACTAGCACTCTACTGTCCAGAGGGAAATACACGTTTACCATTTAAAAAGTATTAATGCCCAAGATGCTTCTTCACAACGCCGTTTTTCTCGTTTGAATTGGACCAATAGCAACGAATATACAGACTTAGAATCCTTTTGACATTGCCCATGAGCATGGTTTTTTTCTTTAATGTTAATCTACGTCACGTCTTCTTCACAACGCCTTCCTGTTTGAATCGGACCAATAGTACATTGCCACTGAGAATGATTTTTTCTTTAATATTAATCTACGTTACGTTCTCTTCACAACGCCGTTTTTTCTGTTTGAATCGGACCAATAGCAACAAAGATATAGACTTAGGACCTTTTCACATTGTCACTGCACATATTTTTTATTTCTATAACATTAACCTATTCGCCTCTGGAGGAAATTTGTAGAAGGTAGGATATTGTTCAGTGTTGCCAAGAGTAACGAAATTTCGCCACGCCCTTGGATTTTTAGCCTTTGAAAAAGTGAACAAGATCTTTTTTTTAGTATCAAAATTTGTGTCTAGTTTAATTTTAATTCATGATTTTTTTATAAAACCGATTTATTAGATTGATTTTTTTTTAAATATCAGTTCATTTATTAATTTTGCTTTAAAATCAGTTCATCATTTGGCAACATTGGCGTTCCTGTTCACTGTTTATATTTTAATTTGTATCAAATATAATTCGAAGTTTCTCTTACTTGTGAGCTTTCAATTTTTGTATTTCTTATAGTGTGTGATAGTGTTTATATTAAAAATGAAATTTGCGAAAAAGCCCCCAACAAATTTCAACCTATATTAGTAGAGGAGACCGTAGGAAGTCGACCCTCACCCATCTGATAACCAGATGAGGCATATTTTTTTATGAAATTTTATTGATTTAATAACACGCTTATGGGAACTTGCCATTCGAGAAGTGTTCATGGCTATTTTTAATTAAATAAATTTTATTCAATTTTTTTATAACCTTCACTTTTTTGATAACCGAACATGATAAATATTATATTTATGACGAAAGCATGAAAACTAAACTTAAATTAACACTAAATTAAACTCAAAAGCACTATTATAATAAGAATATTATCTAAAAATATCCCGTCCAAAACAAACGTATGTAAATAAACAAACATCCTACTTATTATAGGTGACAAATGACAGACACGCGAAAATTAATTTAAATCGCGAATAAGCGTTCACGTAAACAATCGCTTAACCGAGTCGCAAACCACTTATCCAAGTTTCAATTTCCAAAACTGACAGCTAGCGCCAGCTAGAGGCGACTTTTGGAAGTAGTGAGTAGGAAGCACCCTTGTGTATCTACTTTCATGTAGCTGTTTAAAGGTCCCCAATGAAAGTTACAAAAGCAGTCGATAGATGCTAGTATTATTGGCCAGTAAACTGAATAATAAATAAATCTTGACTTTGAATAGCATAATCATCATTTTTCTATAGCTCAGTATACCTTGAAGAATATTTATAGTTCTTCCATTATCAATTGCAGAACATAAAAACTCGTTCGGAACCTTTACCGACAATTTTGTTTGATCTGCCATAGGCGTAGATACCTACCTCATTTTATAAATTTATTTTATAAATACTTTTAATATATATCATATGCAAGAAAGTACTCGTTAAATGGAAATCGAATGATTATAAATTGGACGTTATTATACGCCTTGATTTAGACAGATGCACTTAATTGTAGTCTTACTTGGACTTAAAAAAAATCATTATAGCTCGTTAACTTGCTACAACTGAATATTAAATTATAAAACGTAAAAAAGCGAGTAAAGTGTACCTGTCTGTAAGGGCGTTTGGTTTAAACAGGGTACCAGACGTGAACTGAGCCGTTTTTGTACTCCATTCGTTTTTTTTTCTGGAAAACGAAATTTCAAAGCAAAAACCATAAAGGAAAATAAATTCTTTGCAAATAAAACAAAAGAAAAAAAATTCAATTCTAAAGTATCTTTATAAATAATCATGGCAATGTGAATTCTTTGAACTAGAGTAATCATTTGGTTGAATTATGATGGGTTGTAAAGAGGGTAATACTACATACTCATCTTCTTCTTTAATTACATGTTCGACGCAGTTTTTTTCCAAAGCTCTTGGCGGTCTGCTGCTAGAACTTTCTTTACAAGTTCTACAACATCTTTACTCATTTCTGGAGACTGATTACATTTTCGTAATTCTGATTTTACGTTTGCCCATATTAACTCTATAGGGTTAAATATGCAATAGTAAGGAGGTAGTCTGAGAAAAGTATGACCCTGTTCTTTGCACAGCTTGTCAATATAATAAATTTTTTCCAACTTCATGCCTTTAATAACAGTAAGCAATTCTTTGTTTGTTGGGCCTTTTTTACGATCACTGGCAGGAATAGGAATATTTTTTTCAGACATAAACGCTACAATTTGAGCTTTGTTACTGCTACTATTTGGTATTTTAAGGAGTTGCCGTGAGTGGTAGGATGCGTTGTTCATAACGATTACTGACTGGTGGAATGTTAGGTAAGAGCTGTTCATTAAACCATTTTTCAAATAATTCTGCTGTCATATCTTCATGATAATCAGCTGCATAGTTTTTAGTTTGTTTAACAGATAATAATAAAGCATTAGGCACGAAACCGTCTTTGCTTCCAGCGTGTAATATTATAATACGTTTCCCTTTAGAACATGGCCCATTCAAACAGCAATTTTTACTACTGTTAACCCAACCGAAATTTACTACATCGTGACTGTCAAACCATGTTTCATCTAGATAAATTATGTGTCTATTAGAACTTCTGTACTCTTTTATCTGACGCAAATAATCTTGTCGCCATTGAACTATCCTTGACGATTCGGTGATTGCCATCCGTTTATTAATTTTTTTGTGTTTAAAACCACATGCTGACAAAACTTGACGCAATGTTTCCAAACTGGTATAAGTGTATCCTGGAAAATCTGCTACCTTTTGCTGTATTACTTCCAATGTTGGAACCCTGTTCTCCTTATATAAACTATAAATTGCCCTTCGTATAAAATCTTGGGTAGTTCTGTCAACTGATTTCAGTTTTTCTTTACATGTTTTTCGGTTTTATGAATAATCCACAGCAACCCCTTTCGTGACTACCGGATAAACGGAAAATTTATTTACTTTAGTTAATTCAGCAATTCTTATTATGATCGCATTATCAGACTGCTGAATATTTTCCTTTTTTAAACATTCGAATATATTTAAAATAACTTGTTGTGTTTGTATATCTAAATCCTTATTGTTAAAGTCATACCTGTCTTTAATCTCACTACATTGTGCAATTTCATTTTCTTCATTCGCCCACGGTCTAAAAAACGTCATATTTATATTTATTAAAAGAAATTTAAATTAAACCAACCACACATACAAAACACACCGCACGACAGTACTCCACTGATATCGCAGACTCTCTTCCAGGAATATTTTCGAACACTCCTCCCCTTCGTAAACCTTCGGCCAATACAGTGCATTTAAGTTTACGATTCGATGTTTTCATTGGTTAACAACGGAGATGATGGATTTTGACACATATATATCAAGTACACGTTGACTGACCGTTCCTTTAATATTTACCGCATTGTATAAGGGGAGTAAACATTATTTTTCGTTTCTAAATTTGGCATGAGTACCGTGCGTATATATTAAATATTGATGATTCCTCACATAACTGTGTTCTGCAATTGATATTGGAAGGAATATAACAATTTTTGTTTTTAACTTACCTATATTTACAACCCCGTGATTAGTAATTTCCCAACAAGAATGTAACCTGAGTACATTGAGTGAATTGCTTTGTTTGGGTGAAAAGTAACCTAAAGCTGCATCGGTAACGTGGTAAGCTTGTAAGGAAAACTCGTAGAGAGCCGGTAATAACTGTGCAACTGCTCCAACGGCCTCGTCCGCCACGTTGATGCAGTCGGTAAGCGAAAGTGAGACTATTCTTGGATTCAAGCAGGCCCACAGTCCTGCTTCCGTAATCTCATTGCATCCTGCCAGTTCTAACTCGTAGAGTGCCTGAAATTATTTATTTATTTAAATAGGTTAATACTGAAATACATACAGTATTAAAAGTGATAAAGAGTGTATGTTGCACCAAAACGAGTGTCAAAATTTTAAAATGAACCATTATTCCTTTTTCCGATTATTATTATGTACTTAATAAAGCATGTCAGTAAAAGAGGGATTGGATGATATTAAAAGTAAAGCGCTGCAGCGGTTCGTAAGAAAATATATGAGAAATATTTTTTAATTAAAGATTCTTATCATTCTGCTGGAAACCAAAGATACAAAAGAACTTTGCATATATTAGAATATTTTAACGAAAATCATAGTAAAGAATAAACTGAACTTTGTCGTAGACTCGTTAAAACCATATGAGGTCGTGCACGAGCTAAAAGTTTAGTATCTATACCTATTTTAGTGATCAATGCAAACAGTAATACTATATACTAAACCTAATATAAAATATAATCACATACAAGAACAATTTTAATAAAAGGAATAATTTAAATACACTAAATAACGCAAATGTACATAAAAACCTAACATAAAATATAAATCGTATTCAAAAAACAATTTTATTACTAGTAATAATTTAAATTGGAGCAGTGGCGTGCCGTGACATTTTTGGAAGGGGAGGCGATTGTATAAAAATACAGCAGGCCAGTAAGCACAGCGCCGCAGACGAAAATTTTTCGCGGCCCTTTCACCATTTTGTCAAAATCTTGCTTTTTTCCTCAGTACTAAGGATATTCGAGATTGAGATTTCATTACCTAGTTTAGTACTAGAAGCTATAAAAAAACTTATCATTGAAAAGCTTCCTTGGTTTATTTGAACGTAAAAAAAACATTTAACTGAAGTTTTTTTTATTTTCTCCAGCATTTTTCGCACAGTTGACACAGCAGTTGACATTTATTTAAAATTAAGATCTATTCGCCTATCTCCAATGGCTGCAAATTTGTCTATAACATCGTCGTAAAATTTTGGATTTTCTGATAACTGTTTAACAAGCTGTTTATCAAATTTTAGGGCTAAATTAGAGAATCTGTCTTCACCTGTTGAATTTCGTATAAAACTTTTAATGCGCTTTAAAGCTGAAAAACTTCGCTCAGCTGACGCACTTGTGGCTGGAATGGTTAGTACTAATTCACACAACTTGACGACTTCACAAAGGGACTTATTTAAACCAGTTTGTATAAGAAAATTTAACACATTGATGGGCGTCTTTTTATCAATAATTTCAGTTGTTTGATAAACAACACTTAACTGGCATTTTAATGCTGGAATATCGAAAAAATTGACATAATTTAATTTTAGTGAATTAAAAGCTTCCGATGGAAATTTTGATGAATCGTAGTTACTAATATTAAAATTGCACAATGAGCAATGTTCACATGTGAGATATGCTGTTTTATAAATTATATTGTAATAGTTAGTCGCTATACAAGTTATTCTAAATAGTCAGTTCGTTAAAAAAGCCAAAAGTTTTTAAATTAAGCCAAATTGAAATTTAAAATTTGAAATTATACGTCATCGGGAATAGACCAATCATCCTGTGTCGAAGTTTTTTTTGTTATACAAAACCCAGCCAACGAACAAACCGACACACAGAATGTCGAAGTGAACGCACATCTAAGTGACATTAAAATTGACACCACCTAACACCTCTAACCTTAGTTTTTTGTTTTGGTTTAATTTTATTATTAATATGAATCAGCTGGATTTATAAAAGTTGAATCAAGTGTTTTACCCATTGTAAACGAAAATATGATTAGCGAGATGATTACTGCATTTTTTAACAATACTTAGTTTACAAAAGTCAGAAAGGTAAGACTTTGTTTTAATAGTAGGTAGTTACAGTTTATATGGAGCAATACACCTTATAGTAAAACATATTTATCTCAGGTTTTATTTTTAGATTTGCCAAGCAAGCATATGGGGATAATTTCTTTTTCCATAAGAGAGAAGGAGACAAATTAGACCTAAACATAAAGTACGGCAAAAACCTTCTGATGTGGTTGTTGTAATTAAAGAAAATGAAATTTTTAGTGCACAATGCTTAGGATATGCTGCATGTCAAGGTTTGTAATATTTATTATGCTTTTTTGTTTTTATATTACATATAATAAACAGTGTATAAGGCCCTTTATTCCTATAAATATTTTTTTCTAATTTTGACATATAGACATTTTTTGTAATCGCAGCAAGTGTTAAAATAATCTAGAAATAGATTTTGTTAGTGAACCTAGTAATAATTATGATACCAAAGAATGCTGCAGAGCACCTATGAAATTTTGAGTTAAAAAATATGCCATATTTTTAGGCTATTTTTATACCCTTTTCAAAAATTTTATGCTCCTCGTTTTTTGCAAAACTTAAAATGCTCTGATAGTTTCGAACGAAGTCAGCAAAGCACCTCTGTTTTATAAAGTTTTTTCTGTAAAAACAGCAACACCATATATTTATGCACTTGAAATATTATATTTTAAAAAAATACATGGTGCTTGCTAACCTTCGAAAGAAGCCAGCAGAGCAATTCGGTTTTTTAAAGATTTTTTCTAAAAACCACACCCCATTTTTAGAATATTTTTAGACTCTTGAAATATTGTAAAACTTTACTAAAAAAATTGCTATTTTTAAATAATACAGGGTGCTTTGTTGGAACAAAGTCAGCAGGACACTTCAGTTTTTTAATTTGTTTTTTTTTATATATAAAAACAACTACTTATGTTTAGGCTGTTTTAAAATCCTAAAAATGTGGTAAGTACATTTGTTTTCAGAAAAAAAACTTTGAAGTCAGCAAGGAATTGCGAATTTTTTTTTAAAATGCCAAATTTCGAATATTTTATAATATTGTAGGAGCCAAAAAACGTGGTGTGGTTTAAAAAAAAACTGGGGTGCTCTGCTGGATTCGTTTGAAGCTAACAAAGCATCCCGTAATTTTTTATTTTATAATACTCAATAGCCTAAAATGAGACATAGCTGTTTAAACAAAAAATTGTACTTTTAAAAATAGCAATTTCTCCGTTTTTAAAGCTACTATCAATAAAGATATTACTTTAGCTTGACCTATGATCAATTTTTAATTTTGTGATATATTTGGTTCGACAGAAAAAAAATTATAACCCTTTGACATTGGTTGTTTTTACTTAGATTTTCATAAAAAATAAACGGAACTGCAAACATGTTTTACTATCGTAATAACGAGTAGCAACATTAAATTTTTTTTTTCACATTTATCACTGTTGTCATTTTCATAAAGGATTGATAAGAAGGCACACTTTCTGGTTTTTTGAAAAAGGTGGCAAGAATTGTGATATTTTTAAATTTATCACCAGTGATACCACATGTAGTTACCCGATTTATTGGAATATATAGACTTTGCTACCACATTCAACTGAACTTGGTTGTTTTTAATATTTATCACTGTGACATAGGCGTTTTTGTCAAAATGTTTCATTTTAAACTGCTGTAAATAGGTGCCTTTGTTTTGGTAGTTTTAGTCCCAAAAAAATCTATGCATATACAGGTACTCATTCATCTTTGATTTGCTCGAAAAGTTAAAATTTTATAAAAAATTACATTGGCTGTTTAAAAACTCATTATAATCCCTGAAATGTGATAATTAGGTAAATTAAATTAAAAAACAAACAAAAAAGTTTATTAAATTAATATTTACTCTTACAAAATAGGTTCTTGTAAGTTAACAAGCAATTATGTAGATATTACTAAGTAAATGTACTTGCTTAAATTTCACACACGAATGTGGTTTTAACATGTTAAATTAACTAACCCTTCTTATAACTCTTTCCACATGTATTCTTAGAGATGCTATTCTTTTACTTAATTGTACATCTTCTGGAGAACTTTTTTCATTCTGTGATACACTAGGTGTGGCTTTACTAAAGTGCATCCCATGTTTTCAAGTAGCTGAATATTCTGAAACCCCTATCTGCCATTAATGGGATCCAGGAACCAGTTTGTTTAAATACCCACATTTTTCTATTATTTCTTTATTACTAGTTCTTCCACAAAATGATGAATAAATTCGGTATCTTCAAAACTTTCAGGAGATTCTGCATTTTCTTCCAGAAGGGTTTTTAGGTTATACACCTAAGAATTTATAGTAGCCTCATTTTCAATTTCCTGAAGGGGACAATTAGCAGAAATTTCTGCTACATGTTGATAATCCGGTGTATTTTTATTAAAAAGTTCACGAGAAACATCGCTAGTAGAAGGTTGATTTTCTTCTTTCCAAATTTCTAGGAACACTAATAAATATTTTTGAAGATGAATGTGAATCATTATCACATTCTGGAACAAAACACTTTTTCGTAGTCATAATATTTATAAAAAGTACAAAATTAAACCTCAAATTCCAAATAAATTCTTGATCGAGACACTATGATGACAGATGCCATACACAGTGCTGCCATTTTGCCATTTTCTGAATTATTAAGTGACTTTTAAAACAATAAAACTTTAAATATGGTAAAAGTTTAAACAGAAATAATACTTTCAAAAAACATTTGATATTATATATTTAAAAGATATTTATTTAACGATGTTTTGGAAGTCTAAAAGTAAGGAGTACACAAACGAACGTACATCACTTCTCGTATACCTTCTAGCCGGCAACGTTTTGCGCTAGCTCCTATTGGTCTATTCCCGGTGACGTCATAAATTTTAACTCCGGCAAATGAATAGATAAAAAAAAATAAAAAAAATGTAGTTTTATTTTCAACTCTATTATTAATAAAAAAAATTTCAAAATTTTTGAACATGCCCCATTCAACAAATTTTAATTCGTTGAAGTTTTGAAATGGAGAGTTCATTTGTTGTAGAATATTATCAAAAATTTCGGCATATAATCGACGGTGTCTCTCTGTCGCCGACATTATCAATTCTAATTATCTTTCTTTCAGGTTCTAAGCCAATGTCTTATTCCAAAAGTGTTCAAACTGATCTCGTTTCTTATTCATTTTATTTTTAAAATCATCAATTTGTTTAATGCAAAAGCCAATGTCATTTGACTTTATCTGTAAAATGTCGAATAAAATGTCAGTAAAAGGAAAAATCTCTGCAAGAATGTTAAGCAAAAAATTGAAATCAAAGTTTTGTTTGAGCCAATGCAAATACCCTTTAGCAGTAGTAACAGTTTCAGCATCCCATGTTTCTTTATTATCTCAAACGTCTTGAAAAAAGTTTATCAAAGAATCACGGTATTGAAACACTGTTTGCACTAAACGTTCATTGTAGTTCCATCGCGTCGGAGCAACTTTTGGAAACCTTCTTTGAACGTGAACGTCCAAAGCGCGAGTTCTTTTCGATGACTTTGAAAAGAAGGAAGGACACCAAGCGTCGAAAAGAAAACATTGCAATCTTTAATATTATCCATGCTTCGCGATCAAATCAAATTAAGTCTATGTGCTATACAGTGAACGAAAATTGCATGTTTAAACTTTTCTTTCACTTTAGCTTGAAGACTTCCTAAATGGCCAGCCATTACGGCAGCACCATCGTAGCTCTGGGCAACAAGGTTAGAACCACATTCTAAACTTGAAATAATGTCACAAACAATTTTAAACAATGCATCTGCAGTTCGTTCGCTAGTGACGTCCAAAAATCCTAAGAATCTATAGCAAAAATGATCTGGATTGTTCAAACAACGTCTCCTTGAACTACTCATGACGCAAAAACTTTAGATACTAATCTTAACATATCATACGCTTAAATGATAAACATCAAAAACAAAGTAACTCGAGCTGCTCAAAAAATGTTGAGGTTAGATTTGACAAAAACAAGTCATAAGTGAACATTATCAACTACAGAATTCGCGGCAACAGACAAAAAGTTAAATTTTGTAAACTAGTGTTATGTATTTTCTAAAAAAATTCGAATGGAATGATATAACAGCCGGTCATTACTCTAAATCGTTCTAGCCTCTAGCCCATTATAAACATTTTTACTGTTATAGGATGATCGCTATTAAAAAGTAGTTTTGTTTCAAAATATGGTTCAAATAAAAATATAAATACTATTATTTATGATTATTTATCGATTCTACACAAAAATAACTCATTTTAATGTATATTTAATCTTAATAATTAAAAAATATACTGACAAATATAGTTTGACAGGATTGTCACTTATTTAAAATTTAAAAATAATAGTAGTAGTAGTTGAGTCTCCAAAATATAAACTGTAATTGGTGGATTTCATTTTTTTTGCAATAGTAGAACATACTACTTAGAATTGATATGAAATATATTCGTTCAGTTGAAGGAAATTACATACTTTTTCGTTTTTTAGTCTGTGCGCTAATATCCATGTGGGTGTAGAAAAAAGTATTTACTATTTAGGATAACATAAAAAGAACGAAATGTTTCATTTTACCTGTAGATGATCTAGAAGCGTTTCCAATCCTCTGTCGGTAATGCTGGAACATCTCAGGCTTAGAGTATGTATATGTTTTGAAGCTAAGGGAAATGTATTAACTAAATCCATGGCATCTTCGTCCGAAGCGCCCATCAAGGATAAACTGTGGAAACCTCTTCGCAATAGCGATGCGTACAATCTGAAATTTTTTTACTTTTAGAATAACGCTAGAAAATTTGTTTCTTAATTTTCACTTTTTAACAGACTTGTCAGATGTTTTTATTCATATTCAGCGATAATTCTTTACCACGTTGTCCAATGTCTATGATTATTTTTTTGCTAGAAAGAAGATACCTCAGGGGTGGTACATATAAATTTGGTTATGATCTGATGATGGGATCGATGAAAAATCATTAAACTTTTCTATTTGCAGAGGAATCTGCACGATTTTAGAGTTTGTTTTTAAAATTACTTTTATGTTTCCCCAAGTTTTATTTTCTTAAAACATAAAACAGTTGTTTTCATTTCTCCAAAAAGTAACGATTTATAGGTACTGTAGTTGTTGGCGAGATAGAAAGATCCCTGGACAATTTTCAGAACCACAATTTGTTTTTAATTATTTAAATGCAGCTACTAGTTTTAAGAAATTTCTGTAAATAACAATACATAATGTTGTTTTGTTAATACGGATTAAAGTTTCATTTCCTTAAAAAATGCAATTCAATGACCTAAAACACCGACATAATTAATACATATTAAAATCAAAATAATTGTGCTTCATGTTTAACTTAAAATATCTCGAAAAATAACGACTTTGTCGCTATGGACAGTACAATTGATACGTATAAAGTATTGAAGAATAGAAAAATTGTGATAAAATTGCAATTCCGCCAGTGGCGTAGAATTTGGGAAGGATCAAAGTCACTTGCCAGTAGATAGACAAAGCCGATATGGGACCACATTGGGAATTCAATGTGTAAGAGTGAGAGGTACAAATTCAGTAATTCATAATACATCATAGATATTAAACAACTTATCCTAACAATATGTGGAGTTTTTACAGGATATGTAACCGCAAGAAATGATAATATTGCTCTGCTTTGAACAACGTCTCATTGATAGTTGTTATTCTTGACTATAGTAAATGATTTTAGCCTTAGATTAAAGAAACAAATTTTAGCCTATTTTATTAATGTTTTGATTACCTATATTAATTTTTATGCTTTTACCTACGTCTTATTTATAATTATTGATAGTAGATTAGATTAGATTTAATTAGGACTATGGGCCATGTGGCCTCCCCCACCTCGACCTTTTCAGATCTATTGTGGATATCCTTTAATCATTGTTTAGAGTACCTTGTCTAATGCGGTCTTTTGTAGTAGACTCCATAGACTGGGAAGTAGTTCTCCGGTATAGCTAGTTGCCCTTGGTTTTTCTTCTCCAAGTGTAAGGAATCTCAGTCTTACTAGACCTTCGCAGTAGCACAATACGTGTTCTGTCGTTTCCTCTTCTTCTTGACAGAATCGGCACAAGGCTTCTTCTGTCAGACCGATATTGAACATATGTTTGTTAAGCCTACAATGCCCTGTTAATAGACCTACTAGTATTCTAGTATTTTTCCTATTAAGGCTTAGTAGATCCTCGGTGAGTTTAGACGATGGTCCTTTTAAGAACTTTTTGGCCTGTCTCTGTCCTGGTGAGTTTTCTCACCACTCCTGAGATTTTTTAAACATCCACTGCTTTGTGCATGTTCTGATAGTTGTTTTTGTTACACCACAGAAGGGTTCTGGGCCAATAAGAGCATTTGATGCTCCTTCTCGGGCTAGTAAATCAGCCTCTTCATTGCCTTTGTGTCCCCTGTGGCCTGGTTCCCAGGCTAAGGTTAGTCTGTTTTGACTACCCAGCTCTGTTAGGGCTTCCAAACAGTCCCACACAAGCTTTGAGTGTACCTGCATGGAACTGAGTGCTTTTAACGTCGCTTGACTGTCTGAGTATATGACAATGGTTTTTCCATTTACCTTCTGTGTTAATACTTCTTTTGCGCAGTGATGTATTGCTGCTATTTCTGCCTGGAATACTGTCGCATGTTTACCTAAGCTCAGTGAGATTCCTGTCTTTGGCTTGGTACTATATATACCTACTCCTGAACCTTCATGGGTTTTGGAGCCGTCTGTATACCAGGTGAGATCTCCACGCTTCCCTGTCTGGTATACTTACTTTATATTGCTTTTGAAAGCTATACTTTGGAAGCATTTCGTCTGAAGGCATTCCCATTATTTGGTCGTTCTCCAACTCTTTATATAGCTCGCTGTAGTCGCGTCCATGCAAACTGCTTATGGGCGATGAACCTTTGTGCAGTCTGTATGTGACAGACCTGGCTTCGCCTTGAATGAATATATGTAGTGGTGTTAGGTTTAGCATGACTTCTATAGCTGCTGTTGGAGTCGTTCTCATAGCTCCCGTGGTACTCAGGCATGCTTGTCTTTGAATACCATTGAGCTGTCGAATGGCTCCAGCTTGCCTAGTCTTTGGCCACCATACCACCGACCCGTAGGTTATCATCGGTCTTATGACTCTGATTATTGATAGTAAATGATTGTAAAAGGTAAAACTGTAGAAATAATATCCACTATATAGCTACTACGATATTTTATTAACATCCGTTGGTTTTGTATATATATTTTCATCACTAAATGTATGCGGTTATTGACACGGATAAAATGTTTCTAACAATACTTAAGAATTGACCAGAAATACCTTGAAATATTATTTTACAAAATTATGATGTAATATTATTTTTTCAATTTTTTTTTATATTTGTAGATTTACAAACTGATAACGAAACTCGTATATGGCTCTCATCTTGGATCCTGTGGATCTTCGACTGTCTGCCTAAAGATATCTTTTTTTTGCTTCCCCTTCCTATCATTTTGACAGCTGCAACGCATTGTTTACTTGCTCATCGGTGTAATGCCAATTGAATTTGTACGAATTTCTATGATTTTATCTATTCGTCTGACCAAATGTCTGCCTCCTCCTTCCATTTGTCTGTCTTTCAGTCTGTCTCACTCTGTCTTTGTTAATATCTAATTCCTGGTGACATGACGCCGAGCTGTATACAGGGTGTTCAAATTAAAGTCAAATACCGCCGAAAATATGCATTTTAGAAAAAAAGTTTCAGACAAAAGTTTTATAGTTTTTTGGGGGAAACATTTTGGCTAAATTCATTTTTTTGTAGCTGACCATAATATGGTCGAGGTGGACTTTGTTTTTTTAAATGGGAATCCCATTTTTTTCTTACATATTCTTAAAGTACATAAAAAAATAAGAAACTTTTGAGGAAAATATTTTTTTTATTGGCCTTTTACTTTTTGAGTAACAGCTACTTGAAAATGTTGCTGCGTGAAAAAAAAGTTGGCCATATTATGGTTAGCTATAAAAAACGATTTTAGCCAAAAGTTTTTCCCCATAAAACTATAAAACTTTCGTCTGAAACGTTTTTTTATTTATAAAAAGCGGTATATAGCTGTAACGCTTTAAGTTGAACACCCGGTATATACATTGTAATAAAACACTTAATGTATATTCCCTTTTTAAAGTTAATCTATTTATAGCAATAAATAATCATCGAATAAATATTATTCGATTATTTTGCAAATCTGTATGTAAACGTTTTCGATACCTTCTATACTGCCCCTTTGGTAGAAACGAAAAGTCAAACAAAAAATCAAACGAAATGTCAAACAGCAAACAAAAACGCCAAACTGCAAACGAAAACGTAATGCGAAACGTCAAACGAACCGTCGAACGTCAAAATAAAACGTCATGCGAAACGTCAATCGAAAACGTCAAACGAAAACGTTAAACGAAAACGTTAAACGTCAAACGAAACGTCAAACGAAACATCAAACGACACGTCAAACGAAACGTCAAATGAAACGTCAAACGAAACGTCGATTTTTCTCTTTAACGTTCATCTATACCATGTTTTCAACATAATGTTGTTTTTCCTGTTTGAATCGGACCAGTAATATCCGAGAAACAGGCTTAGGCCCTTTTGGCAATCGCAGGATTTTTCTCTTCAACGTTAATCGTTCTCTACATAATGCTATTTTTTCCATTTAAATCTGACCAACAATAACAAAGATATAAGCTTTAAGCCCTTTTGACCTGTCACTGAGCATGTTAATCTATACCACGTTCTCTACGTAATACCATTTTTCCCGTTTCAATCTGGCTGGTAATATCCGAAAAACACGCTTAGGCCTTTCTGGCTTTCGTTCGGCGCAGGGTTTTTCTTTTCAACGTTAATGCCGTTTTTCCTGTTTAAATCGGACTAACAGTAACAAAGATACACGCTAAGGCCCTTCTGACTTTTCGTTCTGCGCATTTTTTTCTCTTGAACGTTTGTCTATACCACGTTCCCTACATAATTCCGTTTTTCCCGTTTGAATCTGACCAATAGCAATAAAGATACACCTTAAGGCCCTTCTAACTTTTCGTTCTGCGCATGTTCTTTTTTGTTCAACGTTAATCTATACTACGTTCTCTACATAATGTCGTTTTTCCCGTTTGAATCGGACCAATAGCAATAAAGATACACTCTGTCTCACTCTTACCTACTGAATTTGTACCTTTCACTCTTACACATTGAATTCCCTATGTGGTCCCGTACCGGCTTTGTCTATCTACACTTGCCCGTGCTGTACGCCTCTGGTAATAGCCAGAAACGTTTATTTAACATAATTTAGTAGAGTGTATAGTACCTACACTTCCAGCCAAATATGACAATTGTTGTATTTCCACTAACAAACCATAAAAATACTAATAAAGTGTTTAACATTTAATTCCAAAACATGACAATGAAATAAGTAAAATCTATCAGTGACAAAACTAAAAAATATGTACAGCGTCTTCCAACAACAATAATACGTCAAATAGTTTATTTGACTACTGGACACAAATAATTTTTATATTTTTAAATAAAACGCCCTGTATACCCAGGCAGAAGATACAAATCGCAAATACAAATTACAAAAACAAAATCCTACTAAAAACAAACAAATCTCCTACTTATAGGTGACAAATGACAGGAGCGACAAAATTAATTTGAAACGCAAATAGTTGAAATATTTCGAATGAAACACCTTGTACAGTATGCGAGTCTTCAGCCGACACTGGAATGTCCTTTTACCCTTAGTGTATTTAACTATGTCAGACTCCCAAGAGACTTTTTGTTATTCAATTCAAATACTAGAGGTGAAATTATAATCCATTCAAAACCACGTAAACAACTCAATAAATTTAACTTGATGAAAAGTTACATACCTCGCCCTTTCATTTCCTTGGGTGCCGCGCATTTCTCGGCATTGCAGAACTGGCACGAGCCCAGACCAATATCGCGGGGACCTGTACAAGATATCTCTCCATCGAGTGCAGACCTGTTAACAAAAATAGTAAAATTATAACAATATTTTATTATCACTGTGAGGTAATTTGTGTTTTACTGACATTTAACTTTTAATAGAAATAAACCCCAAGTAACACAAAAAGTTATATAAGGGTTTCTTAAAACTCAACAACTTACATAATATTCTAATACACTATACTGTCATTATATATTATTATGCGACTTTTGGTATACGTTTTACAGTAGTTGTTATAAACTCCAGTTATAACTTTATAAAAAGATAATGTTATTAGGTATAATTACAAATGGATATAAAAACGTTGTTAAGAGTTGTAATGTCATGATATAATTTGGTTTTATCTATAAATTATTATTTATATATCTAATTAAGACCAATAGGTATAAACATTATAGAGTTATTTCTTACAAAATGACATTACATCATAAATATCTCACTAACACCAACTAGGTAAACCTTAATATTAAACTTACATTTTGTCTAAAAAGTTGATGTAATCTACCTAAATTCTCTGACGAAACAAATTTTATGGAGTAACATTTAATTTTAGTTTGTAAAAATTTATGCGCCTTATCATTTTCCTAAAATAATGGTTTTAAAATTTGTTTGAAAAATAAAAAAAAAAACTTTAAAAATATTTCAAAATAATTGTTATTTTAAATAAAAACATATTAATGTAACCTTATTTTGTCTACATATTGCAATTATAATGCAGAATGAGATCCAAATTTCATTTTTTGTTTATTTTTTGCCAACATGGCTTTTATGTGAACAATATATAATAATAAAAATAATAAATAATAATAACGTTTATTTAGGAGTAGAATAATTTACATTTTTTTTATCATATATAAAACAAACTAAATAAACAGAACATATTGTTCAAATACATGACACTAATTTAAAATGTTTCATCTGTGTAATTTCAGATTTTAAAGAAATTTCAGTAACCATATTGTTATAAATTGGTAATTTGTGTTTATAACTGGTAAACGGAACGATATAGGTTTTGTTGTAGTTAACCGTAAGCATTTTGTGTTTAAATATGTCAAATATTTTTTTACATTAGTTTCTATTTTATTTTTTAAATTTTCCCACGTTTTGTCACTATATATTACAGCAATGTCGTCTGCAAAACCAATTACCTTTCCCGAGGAGTTAAAAGAAAATATATCATTAATGTACAAATTGAAGAGAATTTGTCTCAGTATGGTATCTTGAGGAACTCCAAACGATACAACTTTTTCTCTACTAAGTTCTCCATTTACCCTAACATGTTGTTTTCGGTTAGTTAGTAGTCTTCGAAAAATTTGTATGGGAGTCCCCGTATCCCTGCATCATCTAAGACGTCTAACAACTGCGAATTACTCACAGTATCAAACTCCTTAGCTAAGTCAAGGAATAGTACTGCTGTTGGTTCGGTTGTATCAATGGAGTTATATATTGAGGAAATCAAGGTCTTAATTGCATCATTTGTTGATATTCCTTTCTGAAATCCATATTGTCGCTCTGACATTAATTTATGTTTGTCTATGACAGTGGTCGCCAACCTGTCGATCGCGAGCTACCGGTAGCTCGCGGAGGCAATTCTGGTAGCTCTCACAACGATTTTAATTTAAAAAATACAAACTGCAAAAATCAGAGAAGCTTCCGAAAATTCCACAAAAAAATCTAATTGTCATAATATTTAAACATAAACAACGGCAACGTTGCGGTGAGCGATCTGCCGCTGACGCCATCAAGCTAGAATCGGCTAGAACCGACCAGCCGGACCAGCGCGTTAGTGTTCGAGAACGATCAGGATTGCTTTGAACGGGATAAATACGCGCGGCGCGGCCACATTGCGCTTAGTTTAAAACTGAACGCGTAACCAACGTCCAGCGGTTGGGTTAGTAGAGAACAACAAAAAATAATATTATGGCAAGCAGTTGTAAGAAGGTAAAGACATACCACTTTCATTCGGAAAGGGAAGAACAATACTTTTTTACAGAAGTTAAAGATAAAAATGTGTGTCTGTTATGTAATACTTCGGTCTCCGTTGCTAAAAAAAGAAATATTGAGAGACATCATAAAACTGTACATTCTAATTTTGAAAAATCATTCCCACTACATTCTGCCGCCAGAAAGGAGAAACTGAAACAGTTAAAAAAGCAGTTAATTGGACAACAATCAATATTTTTAAGAACAGTCGACAAAAATAAGGCTGCAACTGAAGCATCGTACCGTGTGTCCCAGATAATTGCACAAAAAAAGAAACCTTATGAAGACGGGGAAATGATAAAACAGGCGTTTTTAGAAGCTGCTGATTCGTTATTTGCCAACTTTAGAAATAAAGACGAGATAGTTTCAGCTATAAAATCTATGCAACTTTCTGCTAATACAATGATGAGACGTGTAGAAGTAATGAGCAATGATATTTTTTTACAGTTAAGAACTGACTTAGATAACTGTGTTTATTTTTCACTTCAACTGGATGAATCAACAGATGTCGTTGACACTGCCCAGATGGCTGTGTTCGTCAGGATGGTTTTTAGCGATTTTACGATTAAAGAAGATCTTTTGAAGTTTATTCCACTGAAAGGACATACTACTGGACAGGAGTTGTTTTCTCATTTAAAATATATTATTTCTTCCGAGAAAATTCCAATATCGAAAATGGTAGGCTTGACAACCGATGTCGCTCCAGCTATGGTGGGTTGTGATAAGGGTCTGGTGGCGTTATGTCGTAAAGATGAAACTTCCGCAATTTCTCTGTTACCACTGCATTATCCATCAGCAAGCATTATGTGGAAATTTCCTGAAACTAAACAACGTTATGAAACTGGTGGTAAAAATTGTGAACAAGATTAGAGCTCAAGCGTTACAAAGAAGATTATTCAAAACCTTGGCCGATGAAGTTGACTGTCAATACGGGGACCTACTCCTTCACTCTGAATTCCGATGGTTAAGTAGAGGACGGGTGCTGAAACGTTTTAATGATGTCCTATCTGGCATAGTTCAATTTTTCAAACAACGCGATGAACCAACTCCGGAACTAGAAAATTCAATCTGGCTTAGAGATTTTGGTTTTCTCGTGGACATTACGGAGAAATAAAACGAACTTAATTTGCAACTTCAGGGGAAAGACAAAGAACTAGCGGAAATGATTTCTGATATAAAAGCATTTATCAAAAAGCTGGAGTTTTGGGAACAAAACCTAATTAACAGTGATGCCAAGCATTTTCCTATTCTTTCAGAAAAAATATCTCAAAATCCATTAGAACCCTATGACAGCAAATATCATGTAGAAATAGTTTCTACTCTGAAGAATAACTTAAAAAATCGTTTTAAGGATTTCAACGAAATGGATTAGTAGCGTAGTTTGTTGTTTCACCCTTTATGGAAATTGATATCCAACAGTTTGCAGCTTGTGTTATGCAGAACTTTGGCGAAGACATCGCTGCAACAGAAATGGAAGTAATTGAGTTTCAAAATGATTTAGCCTTAAGGCCAAGTTCAATGTCAAGTGACGGCGACTTTTTTATCACAAGAAATACAGCTCTGAACGATAATATTAAAAAAAACTGTTTTCATAAATGGGTTCAAAAAACTGTACAAAATGATGGAAAGTCTATGGTTTGTTTTACTTTTAATGCATAATATTTTAATAAGTGATATTTAACAAATATTTAAAAGTTATGGACTTTCCATCATTTTTTATAGTATTTAGAAGTTAAAACGCAGCATACATTCTTTTATTTTTGCCTAATTATTTCAGGATTCTTGTGATAAGATTTAAAAATGTAGGGCCCATAAGATGCTGCCATCTGAACAGACGGAATAGACACTAAAAATTGAAAAATTGCAACATCGCTCCCTATGCAGACGAATGTAAAATGGCTTAGCCCAATTTGACCATGTTTATGGGTGAGGGGCGAGGTGGTGTGCGGGGAAAGGTTGCAAGTAAATAAATTATTCTATAAATGCTATTTTCTGTTTGGAACACAACACAAGCATGTTTGTTTTGAAAGTTTGACGTTTATGGTTTGACGTGTCATTTCAATTTAGTGGACTTTAATAATTTAAAAGATGCAATGTACTTATATTATTTATATATATTATTGTAGATCCAGGTATGTTTTCGGTTTTTATTTTATTTATTTGGCTAGTTTGCTAATATCACAATATTCAAATTTAGTAAAAAATAATGTAATAATAAAACAATTATTTTAATAACATTCTAAATAGGAAATGTAATTTAACTGCAATTGTTTTGATAACAGTATTTGCATATGGTCTGTGAATTTCATCTGTTTCCGAATAATTACCCTTAAATATTTGAATTTCTACTTACTGTATAGATTTTCTTCCAATTTCCTATATTGTTTGTCCACAAACTGCATATAGTTATTACTTATCAGCTTATATTTTGTTTTAGGTATTTGTGTTGATTTTTAACAAATGATTGCAACATCATTTATAAACATTTTGCAGAGTTTCATTGACAATTAACTCTTAGTTATCTGAATCCTTACAACTTACAAGAAACATAAGGTGCGTTTTATTCATCCATTCTCTAGTAGAAAAAGTTTGAACAGAATTTGCAAACGCAATAAAACGATAAAATTGTCATCTGTCAAGAATGTCAAATTTAAAATCATCGTTTGATTTATCCATTATCCCCTTCGAATTATCCCGCCCACAGATATAGTTATTAGTTAATATTAATTTAAAAATGGAAATATTACAGATATTTCGAAATATTGCAACTTAATAATCATTTGCTATTAGCTGCACCAAGAATTCCAGTTGACATTAGATTAATTATCGAGAAGTATGAAGTATAAAATTATTTTGTAATATTTTTAATAATTCAAAATATTTACTTCTAGTATGACCAATGATGTTATAGCGAAATCTCAATTTGTTACATACATGTAAACAATAAATAAAATATGCTGTCTTTGTTGAACCAGAAATATTGTCCACTTTCATCCTGTACAATTTCTTCCATATTTTACAACCTGTATCAGAGTCAGAGATCCAAAGCCCAATTGAATTACGATTTACGAATTTTACGATGACAAAAAATAATTAAAAATTATAAGTATTATAACTCATAACCTTACTAATAAAGTATGTTTGCCACATAAGTTTGATAAACCAATAACCCCCACTTTTTTCATTCCCTTCATTCGGTCAAATTTCACCGAATGAGAAGTTTGAGCGGAATGAATCAATCGATACAATAAAACGCTCATTCTGTGGCACACCGGTGGCAAAATATTGAGCAATAAAACGCGCCAATAGATAAGGACATCATAAGCAAACAGGTAAATGTCATATTAATTATTGCAACATTAACAATCATTAATATAAATTAAAAATAACAGGGGACCTAATTTTCTTCCTTGGATGTGGTTAATTTCTTCTGATCAGAACAGTGATTCTTTTGTGCCAACTCGACACATTACATACAGAATAGAGAGAGACATTACATCAAAATCGCTGTCTGTCGAACAAAGATAGGAGACATACTCAAAAGATGAGAATCCCACTACATATGTTATTTAATTTTAATCTCTCTGACCTGATACTTAGATAATATACATGCTACCCCAATGCATGCTTTATATCATAGATATAAATTTTTTTATCGAATGATTTTGATCAACAGAATCAAGTGCATTTTAAAGAAATACAATTAATTTTGAATTGTACATATATGGCGGATTGTACAATAGGCAGTTAAAATGTAGACTTAGTTTAAACTGTGAACCTTGTTGTATACTCATCGGTTATTGTTAAACATAGTTTTAAAAATGACATTTGTTTTTGAATATAACTAGTTAAAAATAAAACTCTTGTTAGTTAAAATATGTTTAGAATATTTTTTGTATATACATAATGTATTTTGTAATAATTAAAAATCATAATATTCTTGTAAGGAAGTTGGAATGCTTAGGGTTTGATCAGTCGCTGTTGATATTATTTTCATCTTACCTAAATCATCGTTTTTATTATGTCTTTTACAACGGATTTTCATCTTCACCCCTCACAGCAACATCTGGAGTTCCACAGAGCTCCAATCTGGGACCACTATTATTTAGTATATTTATAAATGACTTGGCAATAAATTTAACCTGCTGTTCGCTGCTGATTTAAAAATATTTACCTCAATCTCATCAATTCAAGACTGTTACTTTTTACAGACCCAACTTGGGAATCGTTGAAAATTGGTGTAATGAAAACAAGCTGAATGAATGTGTCTAAATGTGAAGTATGTTCCTATACTAGAAGTATTATATATCTATAAGTTCTTGTAGCTTTGACAATAAACATATATTGATTGATTAACAAGGTGGAGTTTGATTATTTATTTAACAGCCTACATTTATCGGACTTGTGCACAAATTGAAGATTAAGGTATATTATTCAACCAAAAAGTTACTTTTTCTGATTATATTGAAAATACAGTTGCTTCTGCGTTGAAAAGCTTAGGGTTCTTAATTCGTAATACTCGTTCTTTTACAAACTCTTAAAGCTTGGAGATCCTTTACTTTTCTTTAGTTCGTTCCAGGCTAGAATATGCATCTCTTATCTGGAACCTTATTTACAATATTCATAAAAGATCATTGGAAAATGTTCAGCGGCGATCTCTCAAGTACCTTTCTTTTAAAATAGATGAGCTGTATCCCATTCGAGGTATTGAAGAATCTCTGCTTCTTTCGAAAATAGAAGGGTAGTTTCCAGTGTTACATTTTTTTATAAAATATTACATAACACTATTGATGTACTATTTTTCATAAATTAAATAAATTTTAATGTTCCCCAAACAGCCATTAGATATCATAAAACATTTTATACAGCAAGTATTTGAACGAACTTGGGAAGAAATTCACCTATACGGCTAATGTGCTCAAATTTTAATTAATTTTGTTCTGATTGGGATATTCATTTCGACCATTAGTTGTACTAATTTGTAGCTAATGTATTTAGGATTCTTTCTTTTATTTTTTTCTTGCTGTTGCTAAAATTATTTTCTGTCGAAATATTATGTTTAACATTTATTTCATGTATTTTGTTCTGTAAATGGATTAATTTGTTGGGCAATAAAATTATTTTTATTTTATTAAGCAAAAAAATGTTTATTTTGATGCACCTACCACCTTTAAAAGTTTGTCAGTATATTAACGAGAAATCCTATATAATTCCCAAAGAAAAATATTTTTGGAATAAATTCCGAATTCTATTTATTGATATTTGTTATTTTTTAGGTTCAGTGACTCGAAACATGATGATCAGCTACACCAAGAATATCCTTGATACTTTAAAAAAATGGTACGAGATTAAGCAGATTTGATGCTATGTCACATTGTGGTGCGAAGACGTGGCTTGTATAAATTTGGGGTATCAGTTGATAGAAAACAGTACGCAAAAATAAATTTAAATCTGCAGATGCATCAGAGATAGCCATATTCCATACCACAATATGTCATGCGTGAACTCGATGAGATTTCATCGGCTAAGTAACATTCCTCTGTAATGTTTTGTATCATTAGGAACACGCAACATTGTAAACAATTATGACCAGGGTTTTCTGACCTTTTCCCTAGGTCAGAGAAGATAAATGAATACTAAATAATGTATTACTATACTATCTATCTATTAGGCTCTGTTCCGTCTATTTTTTGCCTTTAGCCTCCTTCTGACACTTCCATTCGTTCTTATTCAGTGTAGTATTCACATAGTTTTCAGAATATCAAGTGTTATACCTATCTGATGCTTGGTCCTGCAAAGTTTATCTTCAGTACACCTGCCTATGTGACATCTATCTCGATGTCAAGTTTGATTGAACACCCGTTTCTTGCCTATTACTCTTATACTTAACCAGAACTAGCTTAGACTTAAACGCATATGTCTAATTCGGCCAAAACACAGCCTTGGTACAGAAATATCTATTGTACCGCTGGTTTCATTACAAAAAATTGGAGTAAAGGGTAAACTTATATCTTGTCCAGTACACTCGTATAGTACACTTGAGTATTGCCTATATTATTTTTGATTGAAGACATACATTTAAAAATGTCGTTTACTTAAAAATAAACCTTTAATTTTGATATTTTATTTAACTCGATCAAAACATTAAATTATTATTTTCCATGGCTTATACCGGACCTGTATATACTCTAGTAGCCATGGAGTAGCTGACAGTGTTGCCGTCAGTTGCAGCCACATATTCATTAGTGACATACGTTTTATAAATTCATCGTGTTAGAAATTTGTTGACATAATGAGATAGAAATTTAAAGTGACGTCTTTTATTACTTCGAATGAAAAAAATCGATAATGCAATTTTCTAACCTAAAAAAAATCGTGATGATATGTCAAACAAAATTGAACTTGGCCTTAAAATCGTTAGTCTCAAGTACAAAATGTATCTGGCCTATTGTAAGTAAAGACAAATATTCAGTTATATGCCGTGTTGCCTTGAAAGTGAAAGCATTATTCAGTTCAACCTATTTGTGTGAATCTTCTTTTTCCAATATAAAGTTTATTAAGAACAAATATCGCAATCGACTTGTATTCGAATGGCTGTATCAAATTATACTGCAAACATTAAAAAAATTATCGATGAGTCAGCCTTCTCATTGAACGTGCTTTTTTATTTTTCAATGTTTATGTTCATGATAGTGCGTTACTATTTTGTTGTTATCAGGTCTTTTCCTTTGCATCGAAAGTGTAGCACTGAGCTACGCCATTTCTGAAAATATCGTTCCATCCATACAATTTGTATAAATGGAACGATATTTTCAGAAGTGGTGTTGCTCAGTGCTACACTTACGATGCAAAGGAAAATACCTATTATTAACTATTTTTAAATCTTACGTGACATGTTGTTGTGGCTGGCAGTTTTCTCCATTATTTTAGCCAATGTAGTAATTAGGGATATGGGTCTATAATTGGAAATTTGATCTTTTTTATGAATTTGAGTGACGATAGCTGTTTTGAATATGGAGGGGCAGACCCCACTAGCAAATATCAAATTTATGAGATTAGCAATGGGTCTGATTAGCTCGTTATGTAGTTTTTAAATAACTCGGCTTTCAAGTTATCTACTCCCGGTGCTTTATTTATTTTAAGTGACAATATTATGTCTCTAATCTCTTCGTCAGTCACTAAACAATAAAAAGTGTTACAATTCTTTTTCCGGGTTGGAGGAGGATTTGTTGGTCTTGATATTTTTCGTGCTAGGTTTTCTCCTACCGAAGTAAAATAATTATTAAATTTCTCCGCAATATCTTTTTTATCATTAACTCTTTGGTCCGAATTTGTGAGTATTTCATTATTATTATTGTTTTTTTAATTTTTTTTGTTAATCAGATTCCATAAATATTTTGTATTATTTGAATTATTTTGTATTTCGGCTCGGTAGTAATTGCGTTTTGTAATTTTAATTAACTCATTTATCTGTTTACGATAGTTGACGTATAAATGTTTTTTTCCTCATCATTTGGATTTTGTTGATATAATTTATTTTTATGGTTTATTGACCGGACAAGACCTGCTGTTATTCAATTTTGACGTGTTGAATTTTATTGTTTTTGTGTATTTTTTTAGGAATGTATTTAAAATATTTAATATTTATTGGGCTTTTTTGTTTGCATCGTTCATATCATAAAAAGTTTGCCAATTAAAATTTTGAAGCTCATTTTGAATTTTTTTATAGTTTATGAATGTTTTGTAATTGTCTGTGTTGGTATATTTAGTTTTAGCTATAGGAAAACTGATTATCGTAGCTTGGTGGTCCGTGATGTTATTTTCATATACAACCACAATTGCTTCTTCGAGAGAAAATTCTGCTACTGCCCTGAGAAATATATGGTCTATGCAGCTGGGTGAACTTTTTTGAATGCGCGTGTATTTATTTATCATAGAATATAGATTATATTCATATAGTAAATTTAAATATTTTGAAACATTGTCATTTTCATCTTTAATGTTTATATTAATATCACCAACTAATAGGTGAGAATCCAATTTAGAATAGTTTATTTGTTCAAGATAATTTTCTAGACTCGAAATGAAGTTTTCAGGTGTAATTGATGGAGAGCGGTATATAGAAGTTAATAAAATGTGCTTGTTATCTCCGAGCAATTACTACTAGAGGGAGTCTTCCCCCCTTCCCCGCGCTAAATTTTGTTAGCAACATCTACTCCCCCCGAGGGGGAAAATACCTCTTCTGTAATTGGCTTATTTAATCAGCGTTGCCAAGTTTGACAGCGCCAGACGTTTTCGTGAGCGCCAGTTCTGACACTTTCTGACACATGTCAATTTCTTATTTGTATTTTACGGAAAATATTATTATTTATAACGTTGTAAAGGTTGTAAATGTATTTTTAAGATTTATTATCTCTAATAATATGGTGAAAACATGCTTTATGTGTAAAAGGCCTGTTGAAAATGCTTCTTCAAGATAATATCATAAGTAAGTACAGACACAACCTAATTATCAGAGGCGGTGCATTAGGCAATCACCTTTAATTTGCAATTAAACTTTTTTATTTTCTTATCGAAAAATTAAAATTAAGAGCAAGTACACTCCAGCTACGTTCGTCTTCATCTGTCTCATAATGATTATAGTAAAGGTTAATTACTTATTATTATTTTAATATCACATCTTTGTAAAGTTTATTGTTATTTTTTTTAGGTTTCCTTTTCTTGATATGAGAAAGAAATACATGGTTCCAAAATATAGGAATTCAACAAGTGACCACCTGAATAACTTTTTATGCTAATGCATTTTTATTACAGATCTCAGGGAAAGAAAATATTAAAGAAAAATGCAATTTCGACGAAAGAAGTATAATAATCAATCCTGTCACTACTTCTACACTATATTCATCTGCTACTAAAATACTAAAACAGCAAGTAAGTAGAGAAACTTAAGTTTCTTTCAAAAATAATGTTTAAGGAAAAAGGCATAGCTATTTTTTTGTTGACACTTTTTTTTTAACTAATCTAAAAGACTAATTTTGTGTATTGTTTAAATGTTCATTTTTTGTACTTAATTTGTTTTAGGTTTAAACAAAATGAACTTCTAAGATATGCATGGAATATCCCAAAAGAGCTAAGGAAGGTTTTAAAATTCTTAAGAAAACTATTCAGAGCCAAAAACATAAAATAGTCTTCCTGTCCAAAATATAAATAGGTATAAATATTTAGATATTATGAGTGATTTTTTATTCTATAAATAGAACATAATTTGCTTCTAAATCACTACCTAATGAACTATATTATATAGTACAAAACTAAACAAGAATATCACATTATTCATGTTTTTTTTTTAATTTCCTTAAAAAACGTCCCAAAAAAATGTGAATATTTATTATTGGAGTTAACATCGTTATGCTAAAACAATACTAGAACAACATAAATAATGTGGATTTTGACTATTTTGAGTTATGCAGATCATTATGATCTAAAATAATGTTTGTCTGGTGCTATAGTCAGGTATAAAAACATTCATTTATTTAAACACAGTTGCAATATACATTTTATTTAGTTTTAAGTTAAAACCTATTAGGACATCCTAAAATTACTTTTTTCGTTTGATGTGAGATTAATTATTCTACATTTTTGTTGGTGAAATAGGATATATTAAGATGTTTTACTGTTTTCTCTGATTATCTAAAAAGTTAGAACAATATACAAAGACTGTTATAACAAAAAAGAGATATACCTTTACTGAAACACACAATTAGTCAGTTCAATTGTACGATAATTTAAAGCAGAAATCCAGAAAACTTTAAAAATGTGTTTAAATGTGTTTTTACTATAACAAGGACATAATTATTAAAAAAACTTGGCACATTAACATTGACGATGGGTTTTAATAATATATATTATACAAATCACAACGAACTACACAAAATGACATTATTAATAATTTAGTAATAAAAAAGATAAGTACAATGGTGACATTAAAAGTTGAGTTTCTCGAAATACTTTTTTTAAATTGTCTCAGTAACTACCTAGTATTTTTCTAGCACAATGATATTATATGAATGTGCATTGTGTGATATCTTATATTTTAGGAATAAAATTATATATTTTTTGCAGGTTTCTGTTAACAATGATTCCAAGAACTTTTGAAAATATTATTAAAACGGCATTTGCAAATATAATTCTCAATTAAGAGCTTTTGATCTAACATTAAATTTTTATTCTCCATAAGGTTATAGCTTCCTAAGAAGAAAGTTTATCAAGACTTACCAGACTCAAAATATCAAAATTTTACCAACCAATTGATGGTTCTACTGGTTTCCATAGGAAAATTCTCCTCGAAACTACTAAAAGAAAAGTGGCAGAGGCAACCGAAGAAGGCAAAAAAGTCTTTTGCAAAACAAAAACTAGAAATTTATTTAAGAATCTAATTATTGTTTGAAGTTTTACCATTAATAATTTTTGATAACGATTTAAGATTATAAAGTTCTATTATGAATTTTACTTTTTGATAACCTATGTTTAAATTTTTATTAGGACCAAAATAAATTATAATTTTCACTTCAACTACAAAAACCCTCATAATATTAAAAAGGGGAAAAACATTAGATTAGTTATGTTCAGGAATAAACTCTTTAAACATTTATCTACTTAAAATGTGTTACTTTTAGAAGGTATGTTATTAACTTTCTATTTGTACTTGTATTAATTTATTTCATTTTATTATCTGTTGTATTTTCAAATTGATTTTGATATGAATCTTATCTATTTATATATTTTTTATACTCACATATATGTTTTTTTCATTAAAACAAACGTTTATTAGCTTATTAAATATAATAAATTCATGTTGTTTTATTATATGCTTGTATGAATGATTACTTTTATTTCCTTTTAAAAATGAATTTCGAAGATAAAGCCGAAACGGTGAGTGAGAATAAAAATTAGACGAAAGTGACGATATTTACTGGAGCTTTCATCTACACGCTCCTTTTTCTAGCCATCTACACCTGAGCCAGCAAGATTCGTCTTCCCACCATCCTTACATTCTCCAGATTTACAGTGAAAACGCCGTCCTCTTTAACATATCCAGACCTTCTTTGATGGGGACTATACCACTACATTATCATCAGCTTTATTTGTTATCCCGAGCAATTTAAATGCATTCGTAATTGCTCATTCTCACCTCTTCTCTTGTAGATTCCGTATTTCTTATTTTTAGTTACGTTTGCACTGCTCTTTTATTTTCACAGCTTTAATTATATAATGCTGTAACGCTACAATATGGATCCATTTATGTGGTTTATACTATTTAATGTTATTCGTAAGTGACCAACCTATTATAATAATTAAAGAATATTGTATTACAGGCCTGAAGATGTTCCTGTAAGGCCGAAACTAGTCGCTCCTGTATTTATAATAAAATTGATTTTAACGTTTTATTCTTCAATTGAAAAAATTAGACCTTTACAGTGATTTTGTTTCTTTTCCTGCATTAGACATATAAGACGGTATTCATTTTAAAAATAGTAAAATTAGCAAATTTTTTAGTTTTTTTTTTACAATTAAAACGTTTGGACAATGTGTGTTTATAGATAAATGATACGCCACTGAACAAGAAGGATGTTTACCTTCCCCCTTGTGCCCGCTTCCTCACTTCCTCTACAGATGTTGCTAACACAACAATCGCCTACAAACTCGTTTTCACGCTCCGTCTATTAGTAATTGCTCGGAGCTTGTTATTATGCAGGCCAATTTTCATCTGCAATGCCTTTGAGTTGCCAATATCAATAATTGTGTCATCTGTGTTTAATTCATTTTTTACATATACAATTACACCGTCATTTTTATTTAACTGTCCCTAATTATAAAACGTCCTATAACCATCCAGATTAAAAAGATCAATATCTTGTATTTGAAAAGTAACTGTTATTATAACTTAATTATGTAAATTATAACTGTCAAAAATAATTTTTTTATAGGTTATGTAGCTGTGCTGTGTTTACTGTTACTGCTTACTCATAGTCTTAGATTATACAAACCTTAGATGGAACATAAGACACTGCGCATAATCCCATTTCGAAAATATTCACACCCACCAATCACAGTTGAGAACATCACATGTCAGAGCGTTGTCCATCCAAATTTAATGTGTCAACGAGAATTAATTTGGTATTTTAGTGACTTAAATTTTGGAAATTAACGTTTAAAATGCCATGGTGTGTTGTAGAAAGCTTTATTTATAATAAAAGTGCGAAATGTGACGGAGATAAAAGAAACTTATATTTATTTCGGTGAGATATTTATTTTTTAAAGATTCTGTCGACGTCCATATTTGTTGATTTGAAAATAAACAGAATCGGACTTGGTCATTGGTACATGTTATAAGTAGCAAATAAAGGTTATTTTTTTAAACTGTTTACTATTTCTTGTTTCATGGTGAATCTGTTTTCAGGAAGTGGAAAGAGAAACATACAATCAAATACAAAAATATCAATTTCATTTCCAATTTATTCGTTTCAAACTTCGCAACTGGTTTCAATAGTTTTTTCAAAACTATTTAGTATTTCTACTCAAAGTGTGCTCCGTGGAGCCCTGGGGCTCCGCAAAGCCTTTGTGAGGACTCCGCGAAGAAAATAATCATAATAAAAAAACCAGTACTATCGCCACAAAATGGAGGGACCTGGCTTGAGGACCTTTTTTTGAGAAGTAATTTTGTTAAGTCACTTAGTGGAAGGAGGATATGATTTTGCTTCAGGACTTTTTTTATTTTATTTTTTATGGGTGAAATGGATTTGGGATAATTCTTGCAAGGAATCTTTGGAATTATTCAAAAATAAATTAACAACAAATTATGTTATTATATTTTCAGCCTGAGTTGCCGATTAAATTAATCGTAGATGCATCAAATGTGGGAATAAGGGCCATATGTCATGTTTTTGAAAAAAATATTGAGAAATCTATAGCTTCTGTTTTGCGTACCTTATCAAAGTCCGAACAAAAATATTCCCAAATTGAAAGAGAGGGCCTTGCAATAATTTTTGGATTAAATAAATATTTATATAGACATTTCTTTATCCTAGTTACAGATCACTTAACTCTGGTAACTATTTTTAACCCAGCTAAAGGTATACCCCAATTTTCAGCCAACAGACTACGTAGATGGGCAGTAATATGGTCAAATTACAATTATAAAATTGAATATGTAAAATCGGAGCATAATATGAAGCCGATTTTTTATCACGTTTACCTATTGAAAGTCAAAATGAGAGTCAAAATGAAGAAAAATTTGAAAAATATTTTTTAAATTATGTGTTTTATGTGTTGAGGGCCCCGTCAAATATTTCGCTTTTCAAAAAGGTTCCGTCCCCAAAAAAGTTTGAGAAACACTGCTCTATAATAATATGGGATCTATTCATTTAATTACATTTTATTTTCTCTAATTTTGATATATAAAGTAATATATTTTATAATCGCAGCAAGTGCCAAAACCAGTTGCATAAAGTAGAACATTATGCAACTGATTACGAAAAGTTGATTATGTCACCAGTTACGAAATGAAAATAAATAAAACTGCCTCTTTTTTGGTTTTTAAGTCGAAAAATCGAGAAATCGAGTAATCGAAAAATAAAAAATCGAAAAATCCAAAAAACAAAAATCGAAAAAACCAAATATCGAAAAAAAGGCAATGAATAGTGACATTTCACAATTGAAAATATGACATTACGTTTAACAACAAAAAAGAAAACAAAAAAAGAAAAGCTTTAAATTGCGTTTTATTTTTTAATAATAATAAAACACCGTTATTGAAAACTGCCCAGAAATGTTGGGGGTAAAATTTTGACGTACTCCTTTAAGGATAATGGGTAAAAATGTTTTTTTTTTCAAATTTCTCGCGGGTAATGTCAAAAATCAGATCGACAACACTGCACATGTTCCTTATTTTTATTATTACTATTAAAAAAAAAAACGTCGTAGGGCAATCAAATACAATAATTTTCTGAAATATTTGATTGGAAGTACCTACAAAAGAATGCTGGTGAATCATTTTTCAACACAATTTTATAAATAATCAAGACAAAATTAGAAAAAATCTTGTATGTAAACACGTTACCAAATGCCGTTTTGTGTAACTCGTTCATTTTGCAGGACCTCGCTCCGCTCGTCCCGCAAATATTTACTCGTTAAACAAAATAAGGCATTTCGTAACTGGTTACATAAATAGCTATTAATTGACTTCCTAATATTTTAAATCATTGAACGGTATTTTCCGTAAATAATTAAATCATAAATAATTACCGGTATATAAGTACCAAAACATTTTTTTTCTCTTCGAAGAATAGGCTTATGTCAAATAAACTTAAAATATAACGAACGAAAAGGTAACCCATTTCTAATAAAATTTAATTATTTATTTTATTTTGGTGTGATCGTAGAAAAAATCTTGTGTGTAATTCGGCAAAAAGTACTTTGGCTGTTTCGATAACTTTTTGTCTCAACAGCTATTTTGTTACAATAATTTTATAAACTTTTACTTAGGGTCGATTTCACCGTTTTGTTAAACGAAGTTTAAAATACTAAACGAAGATTAAAATGACATTTTTATATTAACAAAAATAAAATAATTACTAAATGGAGTTTAAAATGATATTTTTACATTAACAATGTCATTTTAATCTTCATTTAGTAATTTAAACTTTATTTGACACAACGGTGGAATCGCCCCTTAGCTAGTTATATATTGATAAAGTGTTATTGCCCTCATCATAACTGAATCGTGCTGACAAATAAAGTCAAAAAAACGTCTCATAATTTTTAATCTTTTAGTTACCTACAAAATTACTACAATACAAATATTTAAGTCCGACCCAGAACATCTCCCTACTCCTTCCACCCAGTTTTTTGGTTTTGGCAAAAATCGCGCAGTGACAAATGCTTCCTATGTTACCTCTACCAGAGACAACAGAGACGTGTAACCCGAGAATACCGTGTAACTTAATAGGAAAATATGTTCGGTGGTCCATTTAAATTACATATATGACCCTCTTTTTCTTTTACATTGATCTTTACATATGTCTATCTCTCTCCAATAAAACTAACACCATTTTCAGAGGGCGCTGGTGTTGCTGGTTTTTTGACGTCAAAATATTGATTAAAACTGACAATGTTATGAATGTTGTTATGAACATGTGCATTTTATTAAAATTAATTTAATTTGGGCCCCGTATATTTCTTTTAGTCTGATTTTGTTGTTTAATTAATTTTCTTTGGGGGGGAATGTTTATTTTTGCATATTATTTTTTGCATGAAGCAATTTCTGGAACCAAACTCGCGTTTTTGTACACATTTCTTTCTAGAGGTAAGTAATTTCCAATTTATTAAGAAAACCACTGTATAATGTGTGTGTTTAATAATATATTACACAATGACTATAATTATTTTAGGTGAATTGGAACAGAGATCCATTGTTACAGCTACTTGTGTTCATTAAGTAGGTAGATGAATGTCTGGACAGCTTTAATGGCAGCACAAAGTTCCTATCTACTAGAAAAGTAAAATGTATGCTGAGTAAAAAATCTGCACATGTAGTATTGGCAAAGGACTTTTGAAATGATTAGAGATTAGCTATTTCTTACATACACCTACCTCTAACAGCCACTCTAAAGGAAGAAAAAAAATTGAATCACAATCACAATCGGGATGCATTGGAAAATAAATTTGGGGACATCAGGTCGGTTTTAGATTTTATAGAGAGATCAATCTCAAGAAAAGTTAATTTATCCTGCAGAACAACCAGTAGTTTAAGTAGGATTTGCTATAACTTTATTAGAAATTTTCTTTGATAATAAATTGTAATATAGGTACCAATTATTGTTTCAAATGAAATTGAAAAAGAGTTAAATATGAAATTAGATTTTTCATGAGTAAAATGTTATATTCATTCGAATATTGTAAGGTAATATATAATTAAGGGAATATGGAAAATAGGTATACCCTGGTGGTGTAAGAGAAAGGTAAGGGGCAATGACAAAAAAATTACAAAAATGTATTTATCTTTGGTGTTTATTATTAATAATATTATTTGCTATGTTTGAAAAGTACCTCCTGCTTCTGAACAGATTGAATAGATTAGACTACTAGTTGGAGAAGGTCCACCTAGTAACCAAATTAGGAGACTAGGAAAACTTTTACATGACTGGGGACACAACAGGAATGCACACACACAAGATACACAAACAAACGAAATAACAGGGGTAAGCCTTCAGCAACGTTCTGTTTAAATGATGATAGTATGTCATCCTTCATTCCTAGAAGGCATGGCATATAAATATATTGATCTTGATTACTATAAGAGGAGTTAGCAGGTTTCGATCCAGTTTACAGGATGGGAACTTACTTGACTCGGGCCTTATACATTTGTGTTGAGTGTATGTGTGTTTCGTTTCCATGGTTTCTATTAAAATAAACAGTCATAACATATCCATACCTTTTTGCCAGACTAACATAAGTGACATTTGTTCAAATGGCACTTATGATAGTCTGACAAAAAGGTATCGATACTATACTTTATAAAATATTTGTTACGTTAGTTTTTAAATATATTATGAATATATAACAACTGTTACTTTCTTTGTAATTTGTCACAAAATGATAGGAGGTACTTTCTAAACGAAGCAATTGTAGTTTGTTTTTCTGTACCTTACAAAAATATAATTTATAGAAAAAGAGTTTGGTGTATTATTTTTCCAAGTTTAAATATTTAATAATCAATAGAATTTTCAAGTTTTTTTTAGCGAAATTTACAAGAGTAATAAAAACTATGTTCAGTGTTTATATTAAACTGATTAAAACTTCCTTTATTAAAATGATTATTTATGTGATCAAAAATTTGATGTTATTGGAAGCTTTTTTATTTTTTTAATATACAGTGAAACAATAGTTTTTGTTTCTCCTGTAAATTTGTATAGAAAAACTTTATTTCTGAATCCATGTTTGAATTTCCCGCCCTAAAGCATTTTTAATTTTCCCGCTATTTACTAGTAGACTGGTTGTGGTTACAATCGCCCAAATAACTTTTACCGAACAAAAAAAATACATTGAGTTACACGTCTCGCTGGATTGTCTCTGCCTCTACCCTTTCTAACCTCTTTGCTCATAGTGAACTTTATTTGTTGCACTAGGTGTAAGTTTTCTGCACTAATCGCATTTGATTGGTTCAGTGTAGCTTCAAATATTTGACACATACTTGAGTGTAGCATATACTTTTGATAAGTATGACAGTTCGAATACAGAGTGTGACACTAGTGAAACAAATAAAATCCACTATAACATCATTATTAAAATTTGCAATCGTTTAGGAGTATTTCAATCGTTTTTAAATAATAACATACTATTGGTTTCTGGACCCATAAAAACTATGTTTATTTTTCTGAGAGTTTGCATCTTTTGGTAGTTGTTTAATTTTAATTGTGTATATAATTACTCTCACTAATTTATTTACAATTTTATGTGGTAAGTAACCTACTTTATTTTTTTGTTATTGCCCATATTTTTAGTTATTGGTCCCTATTTTCATATCAATTTCTGTTGCAATATTTCTTGGTCTTTAATAGTTGTTTCTTTTTATAACTATCTTAGAAATTATTACAAGGAACACAATTCCGAATATTTCAATTGAAAACAACAGATGGTTTTATTGCATAGGTAGGTAGGTAGGTACTGCGGATCTGTGTTTGAAATGTTCTTCAATGTACTTTGATGCGTCCAGTTTAAATAGTTTTTTTTTACATCTATAAAAGCCACCATTTTTTCGGATACATAATAATTCTCTTCTAAACTTTATAAAGCAGGTATTCCTAACTCTTAACCTCAGAAAGATAATAAACCATTCTAGGAATAAAATAATATACGAGGTCTGATCAAAAAATAACCGTTATTTTCAAATTTCGTGAGTTACGTATGTTCGATTTTCGCATTTTTTTTTCTGTTATCCCAGACAGCACAAAGACATCTGTCAGAGACATGACAGATGTCTAAAAGACGTCTTATGATGCCGGCCAGACGTCTTAAAGACATCTTTAAGACGTCTGATGTTACAAAAGGTACCGTTTTTAAGACATCTTGAATATGTCTGTTTTTCGACATTGGTAAGACGTACTCTCGGATTTAGTTTTAAAAAATTCTGTAAATTCCTTCTATACAAAATAAAACACATATTTTCTATAAACACTGAAACATTTTGTTAAAATTACAAATGATTTTTTTTTTATTCTTCCATCGTTAGTGGTTAATCTTCTGTCTGATGCACTTCTAAGCCTGTCTGTGTTGCAATAATTTTAACTGCGCTGTGTAAAATATTATGCTTTACTAGGATTTTCAGTAAATAGTGTGGGTTAATGGTGGTCAAAGAATGGCAATCTTCCTGAACTTCCAACTCTAATTCAGATATATTTACATCCGATGAAGCTTCTAAGTCAGCTCTAGACGCCTAGACGTACTTAAAACACTAATAAGGGTTCTTATATTTGGTTTTTCAGTATATGCAGTAAACTTTTTATGCTTATAAATTCACAGTAATCCACGGTACAAGACACAAATAAAAAATCAACGTTATTTTTTGATCAGACCTCGTACATATTTAACCACTGTACAACTTCTATAGTAACGGTGTATTATATAATTTAAAACAAAAGAACCACTGAAGCAGTTTGTATTAGTTTTATTAACTATATAATAATTTTCCGGATAAGGCTAATAGTAACTACAGTTTACAACGGTATTACAACTGTATTATTAAGTGAATGTGTATGTTTTAAAAGTAGTTGTAATTTAAAAGTTATAGAAACGTTATAACAACTACAACTACATAATTGTACATTATAAAACAACTTAATTTAGTTATACGTATCTTATAAATTAACTTTGGCTACAACTCTTGTTAAATATTACTGAACAACTTCTAACAAAAACGTTATACTATTAGTTTCTACACTATTAAAAAGTTGTATATCAGTTTTAAAATAGTAGTTTATCTAACAAGTGCGGAAAGTGATACTTTTCCGCACACGATTGCAGATGGCCGAACATCGCGTTAGCGTAGTTCGACCAGCGATCTCCGCGGTGCTAGAGTACCAATGAAATAAGTGGAAACACAATATAAAACATTTATTAACTATCATGAATTTAGAAGGAGATTTTTGATGATTTATTAATACACATATAATGGAGTATTGTATATATACACAGGGTGTACATTTGAAAACGAAACAAAACCAGTTTTATGCACTTCATGTCATTTACGAACAAACGCTCGGATCGGTCAATTTTTGATTTCAGGAGGAACATTTTTTGCCAGTTTCACCTCCTGAACTGAAACCCTCTATAGCCCCTAAAATCTTAAACAAAAAGAGGGGTCGAATGGTATATTAAAGGTATTTTTACCTAGAATATAACCCCCGAGTTTTAAATAGCCAGAGCCCCGGGGATTCGGAGCCTATGTCCATCATTGCAGGTATAATTACAAAAAATTATGTAAAATAATTATTCTCACCTGTGCTAAAATACATCTTTCGCCGGCGTTAAAATACATGAAAAAATTTGTAAGAAATCTTTCATCCATAATGAGCTGATCCCAGATGAGGTAAGTAGGTAAGGATCGGTGTCTTCGAGGCGTCACTACCATGGCACCTGTCAACGAAACTCCAGTATTTGCATTTTTTGATAGACCTCGAGTAGGCAGCAGTCTTGAGGGTTTCTCTGGAGCACCTAGATTATTTTTGAAAAGTTAATAATAAATTAGATTTATTTACCATAAAATATAAGTTAATGTACATGATATAATGAAAATGTGTTCGAGATAGCCAATATTTGCGTAATAGTTTAATAATAGTTTAATAATAGTTTAATAGTTATAAGGAGAGAGAGAGATAGAGATAGAGATAGAGAGAGAGAGAGAGAGAGATATGCTTTATTGTCGTAAAAAAAATTACAAAAATTTTATAGACAAAGCGTGTAACTTAAATACTAACAATACTAAAAACAAACAGAAACAAACAGACAAAATAGGAATAACAATTGCAATGGATATGCAATATCCGTCATTATACATATTTAAATTTAAACTTTAATATTTAATTAATGCCATTGTATGTGGAACTCAAATGTCTAAGGTACGTTATAAAATTCTGCTACTGTGTAATATGCTCTAGAAGAAAAGCTTTAGCCAGTCTTCGGAACTTATCGTATGTATTTATAGATTTTAATTGCATCGGAAGGTTATTATACAATTTTTTGGCATTGTAGGTAATGGAATGTTTTAATAGGTCAGAAGTGGGCATTGTTAAATAAACATCAGTCTCTAAATTTCTTGTAGGATATCTACGAGTCGGTCTTTCGGATAAATTTTGAATGTGCTTGCGAACTAAGCAGACGGATTCGAAAATAAATAGAGCAGGAAGGGTAAGAATTTTGAAATTTTTGAAGTAATTTTCGCAATGTGTCCTACTACTTAAACCAAATACATAGCGGATTGCTCTTTTTTGCAGTTTAAAAATAGATTCGAAAAGGTATAAGCTACAAGAACCCCAGAAAGGTAAACCATAGCGAAGGTGAGATTCGAATAAGGAAAAGTAGGTTATTAATGCAGTAGAAGGAGTCAGCTCTTTAGAAACCGATTTAATGGCAAAACATGCGGAGGATAATTTTTTTGCTAAGGTATCTATATGAGCAGACCATTTTAGAGAATCGTCTATATAAAGACCTAAAAACTTGATTGAAGTCACCGTTTGGATCAGATTATTGTTTAAAGTTATAGGTTGTAAAGTACCTCTGTAAGACAATGCTACAGTTTTCCTGGTGTTGAAACAAAGTCCATTCGAATCAGACCAGGACTTAATAGTCACTAGATCTTCACTTATGATAGATTGTAATGTCTGCATGTTAGAATTATTCCAGGTTACACTGGTGTCATCAGCAAATAAAGTAATTCTACCACTTATTCTTAAGTCTGTGATGTCGTTGATGAATAATAAAAACAAAATTGGACCTAATACTGATCCTTGAGGTACTCCACTGCTTATTGCTAGATTTGTAGAATCCTCACCATTCGCCCGCACCTGTTGATTTCTATTTTCTAGGTAAGTTTTAAACCATTGTAAAGGAGAACCCCGTATGCCATAAATTTGTAACTTATTAATTAAAATATTATGATTTACACAATCGAAGGCCTTTGCGAAGTCACAAAATACTGAAGCGGTGAAAAGTTTATCATTAAGTGATGTGTATATTTCATTAAGAACGGAAAACATTGCGTCGCTAGTGCATTTTTTAGGTAGAAAGCCATACTGATGAGCTGTGAGGATGTTATGCTTGAAAAGAAAGGGCAAAAGACGGTTTTTCATTAGCCGTTCTACTATCTTCGATAAGGTAGTTACAATAATAAATAAGTTACAATAAAGTACAATAATGGAAACCAATTATATAATAACAAGCACCTAGGTGAGAACACCTGTATGTGCTGACAAAAATTAAAATTCTACTTCAACTATATTTAATGAATTATAAAGGAAATAAAAAAAACCCTTTTTTTTTAAATAAAAAATAAAACTTGAACAATTTATGCAAGAAACAGAAAAAAAAACTATTTAAAAAAAATCCATGTATTAAGTCCGTTATTCTTGGAATATTCTGATAAACTTTGCATTATTTTGGAAAGTGTATATTTAAGCGTGTTAAACTGTCACTAATCGGACTAAACCGAACGCTAAAAGGGTCGTTTGGAGTTAAAAGTGTTAAAGGAGTTAAAGGAACTTGGCAGACCGAACGCAATGCGTATAGGACCCGGGATAGACAAATATTGTTTTGGGATGGACTCAGTATAATTTGAAAGATTCGATACGCGGTGTATTGTCTGTTATTAAAAAGTTGGATTTTAAATATTGTGGTAAGAAGAAAGAATTTAAAAACCACGGGCTTTAATTTAAATAGGGCTAAAGTAAAAACTTTTATTCGGTCTATTTTAGATGGTATTTTAGGTAAGAAACTAAATTAGTACATATAAAATATTTTTCCGAAGTTCCTATTACTTTAGTATTAATGAGAATTGATTTTTAAAATATTTAAAAGACTAAATTTGAGTCAGAAATAATTATTTTCAATTCTTGAGTAATTTGGATCATGAATTTTTGGTAAATTACTAAGTGTTTCTTTTTTCTTTTCTTTAAGATCGTGATGCATTTTCTACAACATACTTTTTATTTTAATCCCATACGTCTGGAAGATCCAGGTTCAATTATCGGTGGCAGTTTTTGTTGATTTAAGGATACAATTTTTGTTTTTTATTGGATTTACCGTTTTTTTTATTTCCTACGTTTCGAAAAAATTAGGCTTTTATTCTTTTTTCGTATTCAAGTGTACAGCATATAAAAATTACTAATTGACACATTTATAATTTTAATATTTAAAACTGTATACAGCTTTTTACACGCTGTACATTAAGTTTATACTTAAAAACAAAAAAAATAATATTTTTGGAAACGTTTAATAAAAAGGTTTGAATAAAAAATATGTGGTTTATTTACAATTACAAACCACAAGCTTTAGAATATAACTATATATTTACTGTTTGCGTAGTAGTTCCTGATTTTATAATGTGCATTAAGCCTCTAATGGCAATAATTTATTTAAGTAGCAGTATTTAAGATTTACCAAAAAATGCAAGACTCGCAAGACTCTTGCAGCAAAACCAAGACCAAGACCTAGCTGTGCAAGACCAATACCAAGACCAACCCGGTCTTATCTTGTTTTGCTCATCACTAATCACCATGACTAAAATATTGCTAGGGTATTTGGTAATAGCGATTTTAGAGTTATTAGAATTTCGGTTTAAGATTTAATTTTATTAGTTTTAAAGCAGCTTACCTACCGGCAGAGCTACTTTAAGGTGTAGTGAATTGCAACACTCTTTAAATTGATAGTTATTGAGTAGTCATATGAGCATGTGTAGGTTTAGGTTTCTGGAATACTGAAGAACTATTTAGTGTACTCAATTTACCATTTATGTCGCAAATTAAGTACAATAAATGTCACAATCATATTAGCGATGCGTGGGAACAAACAGCAAGCAAACAAATGGCGATAGCAGTAAAAGCAGAGGCAGATTATCCAAAGAAAATCGGGCAGGTCGATAAAAATGGAATTCCATTAATAACCGTTGTGGCAGACGGATGCTGGTCTAAAAGGTCTTATAGATCAAACTACAATGCCCTCTCCGGTGCAGCCACAATAATAGGTCACCGATTTGGAAAAGTTTTATATCTAGTTGTGAAAAATAAGTTTTGTTCGATTTGTTTAGCCAATAAACAAATTGAACATAAATGCTATAAAAACTATACTGGAACTTCTACAGGAATAGAATCCACCATTTTATTAGAGGGTTTTAATCATAGCGAAAAATTGCATGGTATTAAATATACAAAGCTAATTTCTGATGGTGATAGTAGCACTTATAAAAAATTTTTAGAGAATAGGCCCTATGATAATTTAACTGTTGAAAAAATCGAGTGTAGAAATCACTTACTCAGAAATTTTTCAAATAAATTAAAAACACTTTCCCTGAATACGCGCTTCCCAATAAAATTAAGAAAGTTATTGTCCCAAAATATTCCATTTAGAACATCGATTACAAACAATACCACAAATATAGGCAGTTCTCAACATATTTTATTGCTAAAAAAGGATATAGATAATTCTGTTCTACATATATTTGGGCAACATTCGAATTGCGATGAATATTTTTGTAAGAAAAATTCAGATGACACTCTCAATGTTGTACCTAATTTGAAATCTAGTCCCGAATTTTTTATAAGACTTCAGCGAATATTACATTTCTTGTCAGACTAAACATTTTGTTTTTAATAACATTTAACTGATTTAATGTAGTGTCATACAGGCCTCCCCATACTAAGATTCCGTACCGTAGTATAAATTCTACTAGACTGTAATATAATGTTATTAGTAGATCCTGGTTGAGAAATTGTTTTAGAAAATACAATTTATAAATCATAAATCTAAGTTTTTTGCTATATATTATATGGCAGTCCCATTTTAAGTGATGGTCTATAATTATACCTAAATATTTGGATGTTTCTGTTTCCTGTATGTCTAAATTTTGACATTTTAAGCTTCTAAATTGAGGTCGATCAGCCACTATCTTTGAAAAAACAATGTAGTTTGTTTTGTTAACATTCAAAGACAATTTAAATTCGAGAGATGCTAAAATGGTGGTTCCCACCTTATCGAGACTGAGTCCCACAAGGGTAAACTCGTAGCGTAACAAAAACGAGAAATGATTTAACTTGGAACGAAATTCCGAAAGCCGATAGTAGTATTAGCACGTTTAATTTTGTGGTTTGTGAAGCATTGGCATTACTTAGGTTAAACCATGTGATGATTTTCACGAGCCTTGATTTTTAAAACCATTCTATATCGCCTTTTGATTAGGGTTTAAAAACTTGTTCGAGCAATTTATACAATAATAATTGGCCTCTTTACCTCTTAAGCCTGCTCATGTAAAATATTTGGACTTCTTACTTCGCCTATTTTTTTTCCATTTATATTCTATTAATAAAGGACAGAAGGATGAGTATTGCAACTATGTTAAAAGAAATAAATTGGCTTTCAGTTCAGAATTATGTTCAGTACATAACTGATATTTATTTTTAAAATAAAAATGACAGTACTATCGCATCAGATCCATTAGAAAAAATTCAATATAATTCGCAATATCACAACTATAATACAAGAAGCCAATCTGACTTTCTCTAAAAGTTCCCAAAATGCAATTTTTATTAAAGGTTTAAAACATTTAATAGACAGAAATTAAAAAAAAAAAACAATAAATGTATTCAAAAGTTACCTCAAACAATACTTGATGAATAAACAGAACGGATATACTTTCTTGTGATAATACTCTTTAAACCAGTCCTTTTTAAGTATTTCCCTTAAGAGGAAAATTTACATTACAAACTGAAAGACCTGCGGGGCAACGGTAGTTTAGTAGGTATAAAAATTACAACTTTAGGGTGGAGCCTAAATACTACAAAATTACTTCCGAGACTAAACAAAATCCGGATTCATTCATAATTTTAACAATTGCCTGTAGATACGAGGGATACGTATTCCAAACTCTAACGCGCGAAATTAAGAAAAAAGAACCGAAAACACCTAACACGGCTGCCGAGTGAGTCAGAGTTACCTAAATTAGGGGAACCAGAATCGTATTTGTTTTTTTCGGTGCATTGCGAGATATTGTTATAACGCAGTTTTATCATAAGTTTCTTATCACTCTAGATATTTTTATGAAATTTTGCCCAAAAAAAGTGTTTCCACTCATGGTGGGTTCCTACCAAATTTCAACAAAATATCAAAAGCAGTTTCAATATACTGGTTTTTATTTTCTTACCCGAAAAGGGTGCTTTGTACGAAAGTACGTCATAAACCAAATTTGCTCCAAAATAAATAAGGATTTTAAAGATAATTTGGTTTTTAGAAAAAGCAGTGGCGCACCATATTTTTGTTCAAAAATATTCAGTTCAAACCCGGTACGGACGTCACTGGTAAAAATTTAAAAGTCTTTTACGACAAAAGGTGAGATTGAAAGTGAAAGTTTAGTCTGTTATATATATACTAACTTTTATTATTACACTGAATGTGATATGGCTTTTTTGTTTGCCTTTTTTGGATCAACAAAATATTATTTTAATGATTTAAAATAAACTGCCAGTAATAATAATTATCTGTACTTTAACATATGCAAAGTGAAATCATAAAACGACGCATCAAGAAAGCACCAAATTATTAAACTTTTAATTTACGTAAGATGTATTAAAAGTAATTTTAAAAAACCGACTTTAAAATCGTGCAGAAGCCATCACCACATCTGAACCAAATATATATGGGACCATCCCTGAGGTACCCCCTTACTAACGAAAAGCATTATAGAAATCGGACAAGGTGGTAAAGAATTATCGCTAAACATACATAAAAAATGAAAAGTTTGAGGATTTTCCCATTGACCCAATTATTAGATTTTGACCAAATTTTCAAGGGACCATCCCGGAAGTACCCCCTTTCCAGTAAAAAAGAATTATTTAAATCGGACATTGTGTTAAAGAATTATCGCTGAACATACTTAAAAAAAATATATACAGACGAATTGAGAACCTCCTCCTTTTTGAAGTAGGTTAAAAAGGATATAATAATCTATATTATTTGTATTAACTAAAAAACTACTATGTGGAGTTATATACATCTTCTTAAATTAATCTTATATGTAAAAATTTGGGTTCGATTCCTAGAAGAGTACCTAAGTTCACTGTGCAGCCAAATTTATATTTATGGTACAGAATTTTTTGAATAAATAAAGTTTTAGGTTTAATTAAACACCAAGTTTTATCAGGAATAACATTTTCTGAAAAAAGTAACATAAAAGGCAGACTTTTTGCGAGCCACTATATATATTTTAGAGGACAATCCATATTATTTTAGAAAAATAAATAAAATTTTTGTATAAACACATAAATGTGATTTATCTTTTAGAATATTTTATATGTTTGTCAAAGTTTACTAATTTAAAAAAAAAGAAATATTCTTCAAAATTTTTCTTAAATTTTTTAACACGGTACAAAATACCTTAATCCGTTTATAGTTATCGAAATTAGTAAATAATTTTAACTCGTTTAAAAAGCGTTCTTTCTCTTTCCATTTCCTATAAAAACTAATAGACCTTTTTGAAATCGGTATTCGGTGACTTTTCTTCTGTTTTATTGCCTTGAAAATGATATGATTTACATAAAAAACAAAAACTGACTTATTATTTTTGTGAAATAAAAATATGTTGTTTTCACAATTTTCGACTACTTTTTGTTTCCAAAAAAGAAATACGATGTTCTTCTGTAGATATTAACACATTGTTTAATTGGCTTTTTTTTTTTTTTTAATATTCTTTAGTATTTTCATAATTTGGGAAACAGTATAGCATTGAAACTTCTATACCTGAAAAATTGTGAGTACGCTTTTAATTAATTGTCTGTTTTTTATCTCACAATGTCTCGATAAGAAGTTATATAGAAAAAGTTAATATTCAATATCATCTAGACAAAAAACAAAAACATGTTTAAATGAATATATTAAATAAATTATGAGTATTCTTTAACAGAGATATATTTATTTGTATTATGGAAATGTTTATGTCGACAAACTTATGTTCGATATTTGTATCAATTTGTAAAAATAACTCTTGTATAATGATAATATTAAATTTAAAGGTTTTAAATAAGGACTTGCAGATATCACAATTCGAAATTTTTTTTATTGGCCATAAAACTTTTTTTGGAATGAAAGCATTAGTTTCTGTTTTTCAGTTAAGCTCAATAAATTCATATTTTAATCTGAACGCTACTTAAGCACAGTAAAGTTGCAACAACTAAACAATATAGTAAACTTTTCGAAAATTTCTAAATGAAAATCAATTTATATTTAAAATTAAATAAGTTAACTAACATTTTTGACTGTTATGAAGTTAATAAAGTTATAAATAACGTCGTTACAAAGATTTATGTTTGAATTTTAAATTTCTATTGATAATAGTTACTCATCTACGTATTACAATAACAATACCTACATGACTTGGCTTTGACACAAAACCCTGTATAGTAAAACTTCTAATCCTATTCAAAATCTTGAAACTATTATTTGGGGACTTAAAATCGTGGTCCACTAGTTGGTGTAGCCTTTTAAAACATTTGGTATAATAATAATAATTATATATCATCAATTACCACTGCCACTGGTAAAATCTTAAATTTAAAATAGTGTATTATAATAATAAGACATTAATCATATCTTAAATGGATCGCCTACTACCATGTTTTAGAAATAAATAAAATTTAATTCTTAAATTAATAAAAATATTCAAAATAATATAAGATTCCTTGCGTTATGTTAATAAACATTAAACAAAATTTCTCACGAATTATTTAATATTCTGTCCCGTACTTCCATGTCTCTATTGCTTCGCTGTCAACAAGTTCCGGCAAGACATATTGCATATAAAAAAATTTAATTTTATTTTGTATCTTTTCTTCTCAAAAGCTGTCAATATGAGATATTTTCTCCACTTTTATTCCTCCAGAAGTCCAAAAGCACAAAAGCACAAAATGCAAAAATCCATTTGTGTTATGTGTAGCTAGCCCTGAATTTGAAAATACCAATAGTGGTTGTCCTTAATGGAATTGTTTTTTTTTCCCAAAAAGTTATTTCTCTACTGCATATTTCTTCTGCTACAGTCAGCCCTTCAGCTCTATATGGACATTTTAACTCTATCATAGAGTTTTGTTTTGTTTTTTAATTCCATCCAGACTGGCAGCAACATAATCAAATTCGAATTCAATAAAATGTCCACATTTAAAAACTTTTACTTGCAAATAAATTTCCAAATCTTATTTTGCTCTGAATTTATGGTCCATGCCATATCGGGTGGCTTTAGAAATAAATAAAAGATTTTAGGAGATTTTTTACAAATTTTTCCAAATTTTAAAGCAGTGGAAACGAGTCTTTTATTGTACCACAATGCACAATCAGCTTGTTACAATTGTTTTTCTCTCATTTATAGACATTGGCTAACTTTTTAGAAAATTTTCTCTTGCATCGCGCCTCAAAGGGTGCGACAGATCAAAGCCATGCGCGAAAGCAAAAAAAAATATTTACATTACTTTAACGGATTGAAGAGATATTAACATGCTGGAATTAATAATTATTGTTGACTCGGAAGAAGTATTCATTAAACAAAAACATATAATTCACATCTCAGTGTATACCTTCCAATTTCGTGTTTATATATATATATATATATATATATATATATATATATATATATATATATATATATATATTAATGTGTAAAAAATAACAACATGAATTCAAATCACTTACGTATTGTTTATCACTAAAGAGTAGAAAAAGATATATATTTTGTTGGTATTACCTTCTAGACGAAAAAGCTTTTAACGTATATCTATTTTTATTGTAATAAAAATAAATGCTCCTGTAGGCAAACATTAAATATATTTTTCTCTTCTAGCATTTTTTAACATTTCTATTTCTTTTCTTAGATTTTTTCAAAAGAGACATATTTTTAAAGTAAATCCGGAGAGGTATGGATTAAGCCTTTACCTGTACTTACATAAAATTTCTTTTAGTAAAATTAAAAAATAATCCGTAAAATTGGTGTACTATGAAACCCTTGCATATAATATATATATGCTAATCTTAGTATTACAGAAATAAATTACGTAAAACATAAGGTGTACAAATACGTAAAATTTATTTATCCCTCGTAAAATATCAGTAAAATATATTATAAATTGTTTTCATTCACAAATATTAATTTCTTAAAAATCTAACAGAGGCGCCACTTTCCAGACGAAAAATCTTGCAGTGTAAGGGTTTCGTAGTACCCCACTTTTAAAGTTTATTTTTGACTATTTTTTAAATAAAAAAATATATATGTGTAGGTAAAGGTTAAATCTATGCTCCTCTGGAACCACTTTTTCAAAATTCAATTTAGTTTTTTCTAAAAAAAAATTGAGAAAATGGGTAAAAAAAGTCGAGATTTGTATTTTTTTTTAGAAAAAACAGTTTCAAATTTTAAAAAAGTGTTTCCAGAGGAGCATAGATTTACCCTTTACCTACACGTACATATTTTTTTCTTTCAAAATAAGTCAAAAATAAACTTTAAAAGTGGGGTACTACGAAACCCTTGCATGCTCCGCTCTACAGCCAAGTAAATACTCCTCTTAATTTATTGTTATTTTACCCCTCGTTTTACCCGCATTTATTATAATTTATTTCTGTTTTGAGATCATGTATTTTATTTAAAAGAATTACTTGATGTTATATTATTACTACTTACTATGTTTAAATTATTAATAATTTTGCGACGATAGGTTATGACAACTTATAGCCATAAAATTATTTTTGTTTTAAAGTAGATCCTTGGAGAGCAATGTAATTTACAAAGGACTTCTTTCAACATACAAATAAATGACAACTTTATAATTAAAATGAAAAACAACAAAATACTTCGTTATCATAATTGATCAAAATTTGAAATGGGTTGATCACATTACGTCATTAAAATCCCAATGCAAGAAGATTCATTTTGAAATTTTATGAATTGAGGAAATTTATGACTAGGAGTTTACTAATTATTATTTACAATTCGCTGGTTGAATGTGTAATCCAAAATCGTATAATTAAAATTATCTACAAAAAAATATCATTATATCCTACCTCTTTTTTAAATAATAAAAAAGTGCTTTGTATAAGAGCATTATATTATCTGTCTTGCTGTACCTTTATTTATGGAAAGCCTGAATTGAGAAACACTACAAATTATTTGCAATAAATATCAAAAGAAGTATACATTTTTAAATAATTTGACATTCAAGAGCCATTCACACATCACAGTTGACATCTTGATGCTTGATAGGCACAGTCAAGCATTATTCTGATTTTTGCCAAATAAAATGGCCAGTTAATTATTCTATGGGGTTGCGACAGAGAGCTAGTAAATTTGATGAAGGTGTTTTTGTGGCTAGGGGCGAAATAGTAGTATGTTTAAGTTAGCACCACCATAAAAAAGTTATTTTTAAGAAACTGCTTATATATTTTTCATAAATTGGGAGGCTTGGCGACTAATTTCGAATAAAAATAGCCTCCAAAATGGCTATGGTTACAAGTATAAAGGTCGCAATCTGCCTTAGAAATTTCACCTTTACTATCAACAGCTGTTGTTTGACAGGTCGTTAGAGAATGTTTGCAATTTATGGAATGTTAAGAATGTTAGAAATGTTGTGTGACGAAGTCAATAAATTTTATTTTTAATTCATCTTAAAAATGTATATTTCAATTAATTCCCGCCTGAGAACATGTAGAAGTTCCCCCGTATTTCTGTTTCCCAGGAATTACCGTTTTCCAACAATTGCGAGTACCCTCGTAGATTAAAATATTCTTATATTTGCCGAAATCCGAATGGGTATTTTTAGAGCCGATTTCGTATGGATTATCTACCTTTTATTTGTCAAGGACTATAAGGGCATTTTTTTTTATTTTTAAATTGTAAACAGTCGGCTGTAGTAGTGATATCCCCACTTTGTCGTACTGGTTTTCCATCTTGCTTTACCGAAAAAGCATAAATTAAATCCCATCTGGGAATTACGCCCTCTTCTCGCATGCCAGCCGCCGTAAACGATTGCCATCAGCCGAAAACAATTCACCCTTAGTTAGTACCTAGTGCCGTGAGTACAGTGATTTAGTTCATCGATTAACCCCATTTATCTGCTAAGGTAGGAACCGTATATTATTATCTTTTTATATTGGCTTTTATATAATTAGTTGGGACACTCGTGTGACAAGTGAAGAATTTTGATTCACATTCAGGATATATTATTTCATCCCTCAGTGGGAAACCGTTGGCAATTTTTTTTATTTGAGGTTGGACCTAGGCTAGACACCGAGAGCTCTCTTTGTCAACGACTACATCCAATTTCTTTTAAGAACCTCCCAGTTAACATCGAAGTGAGAGATCCGACCTGTTTGCGATTTTTTATTGTTTTGTTTTATTTTTTTTTTCTTTTTCGGAGGTTCGATCCGTTTAGTGGGTTAGAGAGCTCTCTCTCCTGATGACGTCTAATTTCCCAAAAAGACGTTTAAATTAATTTCCGCGCCTCACTTCCTGTAAAATTTCTTTTCTTTTAATTTTTTTTTTATTCAGCCGTATTTGAATCATTCCCCGTCCACAATTAGTTATTGAATGATGCCAGACGACTTCGGTAAAATTAAATTCACACATACGCTCTCGTTAGACTCTGGGCAAAATTCAAAAATATTATTTTCTACGACCGTCGTGGTCGCCGTCCAAAACACCGTGTTAATAAACCTTATTTATCAATAGGCGAGAATTTTGCGTTTTGAGTTCATTTTTTTATTTGTTTGCATTTGATTACCGTCATATTTAAATTGTTTTCAATAATAATAATAATTTATTTACATACATTTTCCGTATACTGGGCATTTCACGATTCCCAGTTCGATTAGCCTCCTGAGCTAATAAACCATAAATATGTCTATATGTTTCAATAATTTTCAATAATAGTAATTTATTTTTATTAAATTTCCCGAATATAGGAATCCGTCAATATTTAAATAATTTTCAACTTTAATAACTTATTTTTATTAAATTTCCCGAATATAGGGATCCGTCAATATTTAAATAATTTTCAACTTTAATAATTTATTTATTAAATTTTCCGAATATAGGGATCCGTCAATATTTAAATAATTTTCAACTTTAATAATTTATTTTTATTAAATTTCCCGAATATAGGGATCCGTCAATATTTAAATAATTTTCAACTTTAATAATTTATTTATTAGATTTTCCGAATATAGGGATCTATCAATATTTAAATAGTTTTCAACTTTAATAATTTATTTTTAACAAAGGACCCCGCAATAATCTTATGGAAATTGGGTTTCTGTCAAATTGTCTGAATTTTCGATATGTTGTAGATTTTGTCATCCAGAACAAAAGTCTCCATGGGCACAAAGTGCCAAAATAAATATTTTGGCATCTACGGAGCTGCCAAAGCTCCCCTGACCCGTTGCAAAACGATTCATTTTTAATACTATTTACAGATGTCAAAAGCATATTTTAATTATTCTAATATATAGGGTAATGTTTTTAAGGTCACTAGATTCAATCCTAATGTCAGATTGGACAAATTGACCGTTGACAGCTGTCAATTCACGGTCAACGAGGAATATAAAAGTAAATATCCCCTTTTCACATTGACAGTTTGGGTTTTTGAGGTTGCTGAATTCAACTCTCATGTCAGATTGGAAAAATTGACAGTTGACAGCGAAAAGAGGATATTTACTTTCATATTCCTCGTTGACAGTCAATTGATAGCTGTCAACTGTCAATTTGTCCAATCTGACATGAGAATTGAATTCAGCGACCTCAAAAACCCAAACTCTCAATGCGAAAAGAGGATATTTACTTTTATATTCCTCGTTGACAGTGAATTGACAGCTGTCAACGGCCAATTTGTCCAATTTGACATGAGGGTTGAATCCAGTGACCTCAAAAACATTACCCTATATATTAGAATAATTAAAATATGCTTTTGACATCTGTAAATAGTATTTAAAATGAATAGTTTTGCAACGGGTCAGGGGAGCTTTGGCAGCACTTTGTGCCCATGAAGACTTTTGTTCAGAATGACAAAATCTACAACATATCAAAAATTCAGACAATTTGACAAAAACCCAATTTCCATAAGATTATTGCGGGGGTCCTTTCCGGATATAGGGATACGTCAATATTTAAATACTTTTCAATTTTAATAATTTGTTTTTAAAGAATAGATATTCCGAATGCAGGGAGCCGTTCCTATATAATTACAGTTGTATTTATTTTTTTTGTAAATATATATCTTAGTACCTATTCCTGTATTTCTCTTATTACTGGTTCTTAACCGTTCTCTTTCAGGGTACCGTAGGGTATGAGGTGTAAAGGAGATAAGTGTTTTATTTTTATTTATTCTAGTATAGTGGATACCTAGTAGTGACCGCCTGGAATTATTTTTACCTCCACTGAGTTCACCTTGAGTACACTCTGGTGTACCACAGGGTCGCAGAGCAAACTGCGATACCAAAACTGGCGCCTGAGCAATAGGGTGGAGCGAAAAAAAATATTTTTGAATTTCACTTAGCGTATATGCGGAATAGTTGCCTTTGAATAAATGTTATTACTGTGCAAAATCTCATTTAATACGCATATGTCCTTTGGCTGCCCAAATGACCTTGTTTTTAGCTTTGTAGTATAAATATCCAAAAAACTTGTATAGTTTTTTAACTAAATGCAAATAATATCTAGGCCGATTCGAGCGCTTACCATATTAATTTTAATACAAATTGATTATAAACTTCGGAAATTATCGTCTAGAGTCGTGCCTTAGCAACAAGCACGGACTTGTTGCAGGCCGCAGGGCAAGGTGCTTCAGTTCAACAATAACAGTGTCGCAAGCCGCAGTGCAGTTGTTTCGTTAGTGTTGTTTTTCTTTTGTTAATAAATATGCCTCAAACGCGTTTAGAATCATTCTGTCCGGTGTTTGGTGATCCAAAAATATTTACAGACAATATGCTTCCAACCTATGCCGACATTATTAGACATTATTTGTTTTTAAGACAAGAACTTTTAAATTTAAATAAACAAGAGCCGAGTTTGGGTAATTTGTGTTTGTCGTTAATAAATGAGTTAAAAGTTTTGTGGGAAAAAAGTTCTATTTCTGTAGTATCTGACCAACAAATTTTACACAAGATAAAGGAGTATCACAAGAAATATCGCGATATTAAAAAGCCTATAAAAAAGGATGGCAAGTTAAATATATCACCCAAAGTTATTCGTTTTCGAGAATTTGGAGAAAAACAGTTATTTGATATTCCATTGTGTAAATGTAAAGACTTTTTGAAGTGTTTTTGCAAAATTAAAGTACCTATAAATGAAAGGAGCTTTTTAACCGACCAAAGAACTTTAAGGAAAATGGTCATTGGCAAAATTGATATAAAGGCAACTAAAATCCTTGAAAAGAGATTAGAGCGTAAAAATATTGCTGACCAGAGAACGAAACAAAAATCCAAAGAGGACGATGACATTTGTCAAGTAACATTAAGTGACAGGAAAGATTGCCCCAGAAGCACCAATGTTTCATCCAACGATAGTATCGACCCTCAAGTTCCAAAAAATGTTGAAATCTTTAACGCGCCTTCTACGTCTCAGATGAGAACAAAACTCCCTTTTTTAGCACAGGCCTGTGATCGAACAGGAGTCTCAGACAGATCCGCTGCCATTCTTGTTAATGCTGCCCTAAAAGACATGGGATTAATAACAGCCGAAGAATCATCCAAAATAATAGACCGCAGTAAAATTAGGAGAGAAAGAGTTAAGACTCGCAAGAATTTAAAAAAGAAGCACGAAGAAGAAATATCCTGTGTCTATGGAATATATTTTGATGGAAGAAAGGATAGAACTTTGATTATGGTAAAGGAAGGAGATACAATTTCAAGAAAGACAACCACAGAAGAACATATAGTATTAGTTTCAGAACCGGGTTCCGTTTATCTCGGTCACATAACTCCGTCGTCTGGAAGTGCTCAAAATATTAAAAGAGGCTTATTGGAATTTTTGGAAAAAAACATAGATATTTCTGAGGTGCAAGCAATTGGATGCGACGGGACAGCGGTAAATACAGGTTATAAAAATGGGATAATACGGCAACTTGAAATTTCTTTCGTGCGTCCTCTGCAGTGGTTTGTTTGTTTAATGCATACTAATGAACTGCCATTGCGACATCTATTGCAGCATTTAGATGGAAAAACTATTGGACCAAAAGGTTATTGCGGAGAAATTGGAAAAAAATTAGAAAACTGCGAAAAACAACCGGTTGTGAAGTTTAAAAAAATAGATGTTAATTTTCCCGATATTGATCTTACGAAGCTAAGTACAGACCAAAAATATCTGTATGAGATCTGCATTGCGATTTCCAAAGGAACAATTTCGCCAAGTCTAACACGGCGAGAACCAGGCAAAATGGCACATTCAAGATGGTTAACAACTGTCAACAGAATCTTGAGATTGTATGTTGCTACCGAGAATCCTTCATACAATTTAAATATAATTACAGAATACGTTATGAAAGTCTACGCACCAACCTGGTTTGAACTTAAGGTCCGACCCTCTTGTCGACATGGTAGTTATCATTTTTTTGGCATTATAAAAAAAAGTAGATTTTTACCTGAAGAGCTTAAGAAGGTAGTAGATCCGGTACTGCAAAAAAATGGTTACTACGGTCACCCTGAAAATTTGTTATTGGCTATGCTAGCGGACGAAAGGAAGCATATAAGAGAACTAGGTCTTCGGAGAATATTAAAGTGCAGACAAGAAAAACATAATGAAAACCAAGTTCGTCAATTTAATATTCCCGATTTTAATTTTAATGCAGATGACTACTTTGAACTAATTAACTGGCGGTCAATAACAGTTACAGAGCCGCCTCTAACAGTAAAAATTTTGAACAGTGATCTCCAGGAAATGATTTCTGATGTCCCTGCTGAAATTGATATTTTAAAATTTCCTTGTCATTCCCAAGCCGTGGAACGCTGTGTGAAATTAGTTACAGAAGCATCAGCCGCAGCTATGAAGCAAGAGATGGCTTTATTAGGTCTAGAAATGCCTCCAGAATATCCCTACCAAAATTTGAGACAAAAAGTCAGTATAACCAAGTTTTTACAGACAACTGATTATAAAAACTGATTAAAAGGGTGGGTGGGTGGTGGAACTCGACTTGCAGCCACCTCCACGTGGTGAGTTCTGGGTTATTTTCATTTAGGAAGCGAGTTTTCTGGTTATTTATTATGAAAATAAGCGAAGAGCTGCATAAAAGTATTTTATCTTATTTTTTTTTTAAATTTAGATGTCAAATTGGCAGCCAAAGATGAAGTCTCAGCCAACCATTTTTTTCTACAGTAATTCACTTCTAAAAGAGGCAACTATCCCCTATATAGGCCAAGTGATTAAAGGAAAAACATTTTTTAACCATTGCGATTTTTTTGGAAATTTAGATGTCAATTTGGCAGCCAAAGATGAAGTCTCAGCAAACCAATTTTTTGTATAGTAATTCACTTCTCTAAGAGGCAACTATTCCATACATAGGCCAAGAGATTAACGTAAAATAATTTTTTTTGGCCATATTCGCTCCACCCTACTGAGCAACCCCTATTCGGGAATCACCTTCATAGCGCCACACAGACTCGTTGATTCACTGTAGGTAAACCAGGAGCCTGTCACAGTTGACGTTAGAAATAATTGGAATTCCTAAAATTGTCACACAAGAAATGAATAGGCGGATTTTAAGAAAATTGATATAAAATTAGCTAGTATGAACCGAAAATTCTGAAAATCAATAGGGTTCTAAATTAGAAGTAATTATTCAAGAAAATCAAAATCGCAAGTCAATCAGAACTTTCGTTCCAGAGTTATAGTGCCGGCATACCTACACACAGACGACTAGACGAACAGTTTTTTTGCATTTTCGGACTCAGAATGATCGGAAATATGAAAAAAGTTTTAAAAAATGGGGGTAAGAAAATTTTTTCCTCTGCACGAATGCAATACTGAAACTCCATAGGAAGGGCCTCAGTAATATTACAATATTACAGTAACTAAAATATTAATTTATTAATAGTTTTAGTGCTTGAAAACATGATGTTGATAATAATAACTACACTTAATACAAACTCAAATAAAAAAAAACAGCGATATTGGCACTTGTACAAAGTTTTGAACCGAACTTACAAATGATAAAATTATTGGAAAAGTTAACACCCATTTTAAATTACCACAAGCCGCCACTGATAATTAGGCAAACCTGTATATTTTCCTATAGTTTTAAGATAAACAATTTGGAGTAAATTTCATATTTTCATGTATTAAACATGTGACGTCAATCCCGTCTTAACATCAGACTTTCAGGCAACCGTAGATAATTATTTGCAATACTAAGATAATATTATCTTTACTGAAAGTTTCATATTTTCAGAAATAGGTAGATATACTGCATTTTGTACCATAACCTGCTTTTGGGACTACTAATTTATGTTAAAAGTTAAAAAGAGATTAAAAAAAACTGAATTATAGTGAAAGGTGCATTTTACAAGTCACAAAATATTCAGGAACACATATTAACATTTCAGGAACATTTAAATGTATTGCTTTTAAAAATTATTTAGAATTATTTTATTTATAGCAGCTGAATTCAAAAACATGCCGTGTTTATTTTACTCTTCATTACGCTTTTCTATTTTTCGAATATTTTATCCAAGTACATTCGATTAACTCATATTTTATAGTAAATGGTTAATGTTCTTAAAAAGGCTCCTAATGAATGAATACTCCTTGATTAAAGAAAGAAACACCTACCTACAACCGAGTTATTGCTTCCGCCACAAAAAACATTGGTTACCCGTTCCATAACGCTTCCTTTAGCAGCATGGTGTTTGCTGCTCCGGAGCCCAAGTCCGTTGATCCGTTTCGAAAGCTCCGCGGAGGCTCGTTCTACCACCCCCTGGGCCGAGATGGACGACATTTTCGGACGTCGTCTTCGGCAGAATCCGATTTCCAGTCACGACATCATCATCCTACCGATGGAATTGACGGGCACCGTGTATTACGTGTTTATACCGTTTCGCGGATGTCAACTGAATTCTCAGTCGATATCAAAAGGTTCACCCCCGACTCGCGAACTAGAAATCAATACTCGCCCTCTTCGGCAGAGGCGGCGAGCAAAATCGGTGCAATGAGGAAATTTGTGTCCGAAATAAGTCTTAGTTTATCGAATGCCGTGAAGGCTATTACCATTAACTACTTCATTTTTATACAGGATGACGAAAACTTATTAATGACAGAGTTTTGTTATTTTTAATGGTTAGAGCTGCAAAGTAGATTACATAGGAAATAATTCATATTTACAAGATTATTTTTATAATGCTGTTCAAAATTATCGCACTACTCACAAATTCAAACATAAAGAGTTTCTGGTGTATACAATGTGTCCAAAATTCTACTCCCTATATTGGTATTTCGCTTAATATACAGGGTGTTTCAGAATAAAATACCGAAAACTGGGGACTTAGATCTTAACTAATTATTAGGAAAAGGTAAATATAATTTTCCTGTAAACGTCCAGTTTTCATTGTACAGGGTGATAGAGTGAATTTCATAAATACATAATTTTCTAAATATCTTCCCCTACGGTAAAGATTTTAACTTAAGGCCCAAATCAATCTTGTTTGACATATATTCACGATTTTTTTTAAGGTTAGAAAATTACATTATCGATTTTTTCATTCGAAGTAGTACAAGTCGTCACTTTAAATTAAATTAAATTAACACGATGAATTTATAAAACGTATGTCGTTAATGAATATGTGGCGGCAACTGACGGCAACACTGTCAGCTACTAGAGTACATACAGGTCCGGTATAAGCCATATATAAATGGAAAATAATATTTTAATGTTTTGATTGAGTTAAATAAAATATCAAAATTAAATGTTTATTTTTAAGTAAACGACATTTTTAAATGTATACGTCTTCAATCAAAAATAATATAGGCTAATAATCAGGTGTATACGAGTGCACTGGACAAGACTCCAGTTTTTTGTTATGAAACCAGCGGTAAAATAGATATTTGTGTACCTAGGCTATGTTTTGGCCGAATTAGACATATGCGTTCGAGTCTAAGAAGAAACGGATGTTCAATCAAACGACATCGAGATAGATGTCACATAAGCAGGTGTACTGAAGATGAACTTTGCAGGATCCAGCATCAGATAGGTATAACACTTGATATTCTGAAAACCATGCATACTACACTGAATAAGAACGAATGGAAGTATCAGAAGGAGGCTTAAGGCAAAAAATAAACGGAACAGAGCTGAATGAATAAATAAATAAGTAATATTTTAGCCAGGAGAGAATCGATGAATGTTATAAATATAGTAAATTTATGAATGTATTTGTATTGTATAATTTCAGTTTATTTTCATTTTTAGTATAAAACTATGGCTGACATAATAAAACTCTTAAAAGTATATATATTTTCAATCTTTATTACTATACATTATTTAGTTTTCATTTATTCTATCTGACCTAAGGAAAAGGTTAGAAAACCCTGGTCATAATTGTTTACAATGTTAATGTTTCTAATGATACAAAACATAACAGAAGAATGATTCTTAGCCGATGAAATCTCATCGAGTTCACGCATGACATATTGTGGCACGGAATATGGCTATCTATGATGCCTATGCAGATTTAAATTTATTTCTGCGCACTGTTTTCGATCAACTGATACCCCAAATTCATACAAGCCCCGTCTTCGCACCACAATGTGACGTTGAATCAAATCTGCTTAATCTCATATCATTTTTTTAAAGTATCAAGGATATTCTTGGTGTAGCTGCTCATCATGTTTCGAGTCATTAAACCTAAAAAATAACAAATATCAATAAATAGAATTCGGAATTTATTCCAAAAACATTTTTCTTTGGGAATTATATAGGATTTCTCGTTAATATCCTGACAAACTTTTAGAGGTGGTAGGTGCATCAAAATAAACATTTTTTGCTCAATAAAATAAAAATAATTTTATTGCCCAACAGATTATTCCATTTACAGGACAAAATACATGAAATAAATGTCAAACATAATATTTCGACAGAAAATACTTTTAGCAAATAACAGCAAGAAAAAAAAAAGAAAAACATTAGCTACAAATTAATACAATTAATGGTCGAAATAAATATCCCAATCAGAACAAAATTAACTAAAATTTGAGCACATTAGCGTTATAGGCGAATTTCTTCTTAAGTTCGTTCGAATACTTGCTGTATAAAATGTTTTATAATATCTAATGGTTGTTTGGGGAATATGAAAATTTATTTAATTTATCAAAAATGGTACATCAATAGTATTATGTAATATTTTATAAAGAAAGGTACTTGAGAAATCGCCGCTGAACATTTTCCAATGATCTTTTATGAATATTGTTAATAAGGTTCCAAATAAGAGATGCATATTCTAGCTTGGAACGAACTAAAGAAAAGTAAAGAATCTCCAAGCTTTGAGAGTTTGTAAAAGAACGAGTATTACGAATTAAGAACCCTAAGCTTTTCAACGCAGAAGTACAGAAGCAACGGTATTATCAATATAATCCGAAAAAGTAACTTTTTCTTCAAGCGTATAATAATGTTTTCATTATATCAAGGTACACGTGTTGTAGAAGTAGTCCATTTTTATACTAGTACAAATATTTTTCATTTTTGTACTAGTATAAAAAAGCACAAACCTAATGTTAAATGGCTTATTATGAAGTTTGCAATCAATTAGGCTGGAACTGTCATTTGAATACTTATTTAATTTGACGTTTGTCAGTGTATGATTTAGAATATATAAAAAAATCTGATGTGTCCAACACATGACTTTCCTATCTAGTTATTATAGGCTTTTTCCGGTTATTTTGTACAACCTATTGCAGCACCTCTATAAATGTTTAGAGGATAAACTAAATATATACATTTTCCACATACTTCTACCTTGAAACAATTTTCTATAGATATTCATTGAAAACGAAAATACTGAAAAATTTAAATGTAGCACTTTTCCTACAATTTTTCCATTACGGTCCATTTTAGAGAAATTATGTATAAACAAAAATTATAGAGATCGATATCGCAAACAACTTTTAGTTCAACAATTTTAATAAAAATCAGAATTTTGCACATTTTGTCAAATTTCTCGAATACGAACCATTTCAGGAAATTTTGACGAAAAAAAAAAAAGAATATTAGAAGTAACTTTTAATTGAATAATTTTCTTCTCCAAACATAAATAACAGATATATTCCATAAAATATAAAAACGGCCTCCCATAAAGTACCCCCCCCCCCCAGATGTTCCGACTTTGTCCAAAATCTAATCATTTCACGTCAGGCCGAAATAAAACTTAAGTTTAAAATTTAATGTTTTTTTCTTTATCCGTTTTTGAGTTTTCTTCAAAATTTGAAATTTACACATTTTTTCAAATATCTCGAATACGGTCCATTTTAGAGAAATTATGTATAGGATAAAACTTATAGAGAATTATATTACAAACAACTTTTATTTGAACAATTTTTATAAAAAAATTTTTTTTTTACATTTTGTCAAATTTCTCGAATACGGACCATTTTAGGAAAATTTTGTATAGAACAAAAATTATAGATAATAATATTAGGAGTAACTTTTATTTTCTTCTCCAAATGTAAATAACAGATATATTCTATAAAATATAAAA